>CM075978.1:85379404-85612674 GCA_038087875.1 Malacoraja senta | reverse complement strand
TAAACCTCTGGACCCTCTCCAGAGCTAGCAAATCCTCGGATATGGTGCCCAAAATTGCTCACAATATACCAAATGCGGCCTGACCAGCTCCTTAGAGAGCCTCATCATTACATCCCTTGGTAAATGCACAAGATGGTATGTTTGAGATGTATGGTGACATTGAATGGCCTTGCATGGCTGTTTTTTTTTAAATGGTGGCAGTTTGAGATAAAGTGGCAATGTTTCAGTGCCTGAATGGACTTCTGACTTCTGCAATCCTCAATTGAAATTGTTTATCCAAAAGGTTAATCTGTACAGTAGGGTGGCATGTGTCAACTGATATTCATGTGGTAAAATGCAAAGGGCTGCCCTGGTATAGATGAGGTGAAGTATTGAACAGTAATTATATTTGTGCATAGGCTGAAGAAGAGTCTTGACCCGAAACGTCACCCATTCCTTCTCTCCAGAGTTACTCCATCTTTTTGTGTCTATCTTGTGATTGTATTTTTGCAAGCAGACTTGTTACTTTGGTTAAGTAACGCTATTATCATGGCATTCACTCATGTCACATAGTGTAGGAGGTCTCCTGCTTGAGTGCAATCTGGCTTGCAAACCTTTGCGCAAGGCTGCGTACTCTCCCCTCTCCTTTACTCTCTACATCAATGACTGCACCTCCACAAGCTCCTCTGTCAACCCTGATTGGACTGATCCAGGATGGGGATGAATCTGCTTATAGGCAGGAAGTGACACAGCTGGCGTCCTGGAACCTTCGTAACAACCTGGAGCTCAATGCTCTTAAGACAGTGGAATTGATAGTAGACTTTAGGAGAGCTCCCCTTCCCCTCCCCCATCACCATGAACCACACCACAGTCACATCTGTGGAGTCTTTCAAGTTCCTGGGAACCATCATCTCCAAGGACCTGAAATGAGGGGCCACCATCGACACCATCGTCAAAAAGGCCCAACAGAGGATGTACTTCTTGCGGCAGCTGAGGAAACACAATCTGCCACAGGCAATGATGAATCAATTCTATACTGCCATCGTAGAGTCTGTCCTCACCTTCTCCATCATGGTCTGGTTTGGCTCAGCCACCAAGCACGACATCCGGAAGCTGAGAAGGTTGTCGGCTGTAACCTTCCTCCCTATTGATGAACTGTACACTGCAAGGGCCAGGAAGTGAGCGGGTAAGATAATCTCTGACCCCTCTCCCCCCTCTCACCCTGGCCACAAACTCTTTGAAGCACTTCCCTCTGGAAGGTGACTCCAGATTGTCAAAGCCACCACAGCCAGACATAAAAACACGTTTTTTTCCACGAGCAGTAGCTCTATTCAATAACCAAGAGTCTAGCCTTTTTTTGCTCTGGTATTTTATTTCATTCACATGTTTAAACTATAATGTTTTATTCTTAATAGAAAACATAGAGAATAGGTGCAGGGGGAAGCCATTCGGCCCTTCGAGCCAGCACCGCCATTCATTGTGATCATGGCTGATCGTCCCCAATCAATAACCCGTGCCTACCTTCTCCCCATATCCTTTGATTCCACTAGCCCCTAGAGCTCTATCTCTCTCTCAAATCCATCCAGTGATTTGGCCTCCACTGCCCTCTGTGGCAGGGAATTCCACAAATTCACAACTCTCTGGGTGAAAACGTTTTTTCTCACCTAAGTCTTAAATGGCCTCCCATTTATTCTAAGACTGTGGCCCCTGGTTCTGGACTTGCCCAACATTGGGAACATTTTTCCTGCATCTAGCTTGTCCAGTCCTTTATAATTTTATATGTTTCTATAAGATCCCCCCTCATCCTTCTAAACTCCAGTGAATACAAGCCTAGTCTTTTCAATCTTTCTTCATATGACAGCCCCGCCATCCCAGGGATCAATCTCGTGAACCAACGCGGCACTGCCTCAATCACAAGGATGTCCTTCCTCAAATTAGGAGACCAAAACTGTACACAATACTCCAGATGTGGTCTTACCAGAGCCCTATACAACTGCAGAAGAACCTCTTTACTGAAATCCTCTTGTTATGAAGGCCAACATTCCATTAGCTTTCTTCACTGCCTGCTGTACATGCACGCCAACTTTCAGTGACTGGTGTACAGTGGATAACCTCACATTTATACTGCATTATACTATATTATACTGCATCTGCCACGCATCTGCCCACTCACTCAACCTGTCCAGGTCACCCTGCAACCTCCTGACATCCTCTTCGCAGTTCATACTGCCACCCAGCTTTGTGTCATCCACAGACTTGCTAGTGTTGCTCCTAATTCCCTCTTCCAAATCATTAATATATTTGGTGAACAGTTGAGGCCCCAACACCGAGCCTTGCGGCACTCCACTCGCCACTGCCTGCCATTCTGAAAAGGACCCGTTCACTCCTACTCTTTGCTTCCTGTCTGCCAACCAATTTTCTATCCATGTCAACACCCTGCCCCCAATACCATGTGCTCTAATTTTAGTCACCAGTCTCCTGTGCGGGACCTTATCAAAGGCTTTCTAAAAGTCTAGATACACTACATCCACTGGCATCCCTTCATCCATTTTACTTGTCGCATCTTCAAAACATTCCAGAAGATTTGTCAAGCATGGTTTCCCTTTCATAAATCCATGTTGACTTGGACTAATCCTTTTACTGCTATCCAAATGCCCCATTATTACCTCTTTAATAATTGACCAGCATCTTTCCCACCACTTAAGTCAGGCTAACTGGTCTGTAATTCCCTGTTTCCTCTGGCTTCCGGCTACTCGTTGCTATCCTCCAATCCACAGGAACTGACTCTGAATCTATTGAACATTGGAAAATGATCACCAATGCGTCCACTATTTCTAGAGCCACCTCCCTGAGGACCCTCGGATGCAGACCATCCAGCCCAGGGGATTTATCATCCTTCAGTCCCATTAGCCTACCCAATACTATTTCTTGCCTAATGAAAATTTATTTCAGTTCCTCTACCCCTTAGATCCCCAGTCCTTCAGTACATCTGGGAGATTGTTTGTGTCTTCCTTCGTGAAGACAGATCCGAAGTACCTGTTCAACTCTTCTGTCATTTCCTTGTTGCCCATAATAATTTCACCCGTGTCTGCCTTCAAGGGACCCACATTTGACATTGCTACTCTTTTTCCCTTAACATATCTAAAAAGGATTTTATTGCACTTCTTTATATTCCTGGCCACCTTACTTCATCTTTTCAGCCCGTATTGCCCGTTTTGTATCCTTCTGTTGTCCTATGAAAGTTTCCCAATCCTCTGGCTTCCGGCTACTCTTTGCTGTGTTATACATCTTTTCTTTTAGTTTTATTCTATCCCTAACTTCTCTTGTCAGCCACGGTTGCCTCCTACTCCCCTTAGAATCTTTCTTCCTTTTAATGTTTTATGTTTTATTCTTAATAGTTTACTGTATGTCGTGTTGTTACTTACGAGCGGAGCACCAAGGCAAATTTCTTGTATGTGTACATACTTGGCCAATAATCTTATTTATTCATTCATTCATTCATTCATGTTATGCTACTATCAGCTGCCACTGACTGCTAACCTTCAATCCCCCCTCAATCTTCTAAATTCTAGCGAGTACAAACCGAGTCTGTCCAGTCTTTCTTCATATGAAAGTCCTGCCATCCCAGGAATCAGTCTGGTGAACCTTTTCTGTACTCCCTCTATGGCAAGAATGTCTTTCCTCAGATTAGGAGACCAAAACTGTACACAATACTCCAGGTGTGGTCTCACCAAGGCCCTGTACAACTGCAGTAGAACCTCCCTGCTCCTATACTCAAATCCTTTTGCTATGAATGCTAGCATACCATTCGCTTTCTTCATTGCCTGCTGCACCTGCATGCCTACTTTCAATGACTGGTGTACCATGACACCCAGGTCTCGTTACATCTCCTCTTTTCCTAATCGGCCACCATTCAGATAACAGTTGATTTTGGTACGCCTGAGGTTTGGCTGATGTCTCCAATAGTTTTATTCTTGTTTCTCAGTCTCATTGACTTATTTAACTTTCATTGGCACAACTTTGGTCCTCATGTTGATAAACAGCAATAAAATGTTCCAAAGGTGATGGAAAGACTGGAGGAAAGACTAGGTGCTGTGAGCTCTCTTATACCTGCATTAAGGAGGCATTTAAACACACCTGAGCAATTACAAACACCTATGAAGCCATTTGTCCCAAACATTATGGTGCCCTGAAATTGGGGTTGGGGGGGGGGGGGGGGGGGGGGGGGACACAGGACGGGGGGACAAACAGCTGTAATTTCTATATGGTGAAACCAAAATGTATAAAAAATACCCTTTGATAAAATCTGACAATATGCACTTTAACCACGGGATTTTTTTTCTATTACAAATCTCAAATTGTGGAGTACAGAGGCAAATAAATAAATGGCGGGTCTTTGTCCCAAACATTATGGAGGGCACTGTAGTTTCCTGAAAGTGGCATCCAGGTGGTGAAGATGACTTTCTGCCCGCTGGCCTTCATCGGTCAGGGGGTTATGTATCAAAGTTGGGAGGTTGTTATGGCTGTACAAGACATGGTGAGGCCTCACTTGGGGTTTTGTATTCAGTTTTATTCACACATCATTAAGCTGGATAGAGAGTGTGGAGAAGATTTACAAGTACATTTCCAAGACTTGGCCTGAGCTACTGTTTTGGCAAGTTTGGACTTTATTCCTTGGAGTCCAGGAGCCCGACGGGTGACCTTATAGAGGTGAATAAAATCATGAGGGGGAATAAATAGGGTGAATATACGACCAGGGGCGCCGTACGATGGCAGCTCCGCCGGCAGCCTGTTCGTTTTTTTATCTTTTAATTTTTTTTTAGTGTTTGTTAAAAGTTTGTTTTAACGTTCTCCGGTTTGTTTTATGTGGGGGAGGGGGACACTTTTTTTTACCACAGATGGAAATACAATTTTGGGTTGCTTGCTGGTGTGTTGTTTGGGCAGGTTATGTTTGAAAAACTTCAAGGTGCAATATAGTTACTTTGTTTTAAACTCATTCTAGAAACCACCTGCTTCATTTGATTTGCTATGCATAAATGTAATAGAAAACTTAATATTAGTGTTGCTGTGTGTAGTCAGTGAAGAACGGGTGTACAGATTTCCAGAGTGGGGCTTGAGAACTAATTTAGAGGGAAGGGTTGCTGTGCAAATGAAGAATTATTTATGTCATTTGGTTTACGATACAATACGATAGAACTTTATTTATTTGAAATGTGCATTGCCAAGAAATATTTATGGCTAATGATTTTATTTTCTATAAATGTTGTTTTTCTACTTTGCACATGCTAATCTTACAGGAATGTTTTTTTTCTCATCAATCGATGTTTATGTAATGCACTCTCGTCTTTGAGTGTTTTCTTTGTCTCTCTGAACTCTGGCTTTGATCAGCCAGATCAGAAACGACCAGGGATTGAAGCACGAGTTATGCCATCGTGATTAGGATGGTTCTGTAAAATGCATCTATCCATGATTGCCAATATCTTCTAGACTTTCTTGTTTATGAAACTGTCTTCTTGTTCCTTTTCTAAGTTCCTTTTCATTTTAATCTTTAGATGGAAAATCAGATTGTAGTTTCTGACTATGCTCAGATGGACCGTGTTTTACGTGAGGAGAGAGCGTACATTTTGAACTTGGTGAAGCAGATTAAAAAAGCTGGTTGTAATGTACTGCTGATACAAAAGTCAATTTTGAGGTATTTTTTTAAAACAAGATGTATATTTTGGCTGGTTTTAAAAACAACATCGATACTCATGATTTATTGGTGCATTGGACTTGCACAGAATGTATTCATGAATACATACTATAAATACTTGACACTACTTAGGGTAAATTTCTGGTAACATGGAAATGTATTTGCAATTGATTGGGTCATTTTAAAATTGATGGGAAGGGAATGTTTAAAAGAAACAAGTTCACTTTTATGACGGTATCTTTCTGAATACTGTTTTCATTCTGAGTGTAAAATATTATTATTTTAGTTCAAGTGAACACTACATTTAGTCAATTAGTGGAAATGTTATTTCAGATTAATTGTGAAATATTCTGATCAGGCATCAGTTAGTGTGAGAAATAGGTAGAGTAACTTATAAATCGATAGTTGCATTCCTAAGAGACCTATAGATAATCATGTTATTTAAAAACGTTATGTCAATGGAAAAAGGAGTTATGAGCTAGTGTTTCAGCCTGCTATAACAGTCCTTTATCTTTCAGGATTTTCAAAAATAAAGATGTTTTTAATAGCTACATTTTTACAAGTTTTGTCACAGCAAGCTAAAAACACTAAAGACTATATGTTACACGGTTAATAGAGTAGTTGTTCAAGTATCAATAAAAGTGATTGCTTTTCAATTACCCATGGTCTCCTGCGATGAAACTAGGGGCCTATGTTCTTCAGAGATAATGGTGTCTGATTACTACTTACATATAAACAACTATATTTTTCTGCTTGTCAGTTTCCAAAGTTCTCAAGTCTCCACTCAAAATCGTGTTATAACCAATTTGGCCTGCATAATACAAATACTGTTCCCTAATTCATTAATTGTGTTTTTTGCAATTCACGTTATGGAATCATGTATTGTAGCCAGTATTTGAAACTGGAGATTGGGAATAATTTTATCAAATTGAAGATGAATTAGAAGTGTTATTGGGGAAGTTAATTAGGACCTGACTGCTCACTTTCCCCGATGAAATTTGCAATATAAACTTGCTAGGAAAATTCTTGTAAATTTGAACCCTTTCAATCTTGCTTCCAGTTGATGCAAGTCTCGAGTGCAAGCAGTTTACAAATTTACATTAATGTTCAAATAGGACTTGCTAAAAGAGGAAATATTTACATCAAGAAGCCTCAGTTGCACTTTACTGGAAAATGTTTGATATTGATGCATTATTTCAAAAAGATATTCCCCTCCTAATCAATTGCCTCTTTCAAGGACTTGTTCCAAAACTGGAAGGTTTTTATAATTTTTGCACTACTTTTGTAAATCTTGCATTTGTATATTACAATAGCTTTTCAATATTTTGTTTGTTTAGTACAGTTTGTGGTTGACAGTATTGATGCTTTTTATAGGGATGCCCTGAGTGACCTGGCTCTCCATTTCCTCAATAAGATGAAGATTATGGTGATTAAGGACATTGAGAGAGAAGATATTGAATTCATTTGTAAGGTACAAGACTAATAAAATAATTGTGAGAGTAAAGCTACTTTGATTTAATTTTCAAATTAATCTCCTGTCAGTTTTTAATTTGTTGGTATGATTTTTATGGAAAATCAATTAAACATAGAAACATAGAAAATGGGTGCAGGAGTAGGCCATTCGGCCCCTCGAGCCTGCACCGCTGATCATCCAACTCAGTATCCCATCCCTGCCTTCTCTCCATACCCCCTGATCCCTTTAGCCACAAGGGCCACATCTAACTCCCTCTTAAATATAGCCAATGAACTGGCCTCAACTACCTTCTGTGGCAGAGAATTCCACAGATTCACCACTCTCTGTGTAAAAAATGATTTCCTCATCTCGGTCCTAAAAGTCTTCCCTCTTATCCTTAAACTGTGACCCCTAGTTCTGGACTTCCCCAACATCGGGAATAATCTTCCTGCATCTAGCCTGTCCAACCCCTTAAGAATTTTGTACGTTTCTATAAGATCCCCCCCTCAGTCTTCTGAATTCCAATGTGTACAAGCCGAGTCTATCCAGTCTTTCCTCATATGAAAGTCCTGCCATCCCAGGAATCAGTCTGGTGAACCTTCTCTGTACTCCCTCTATGGCAAGAATGTCTTTCCTCAGATTAGGAGACCAAAACTGTAAGCAATACTCCAGGTGTGGTCTCACCAAGACCCTGTACAACTGCAGTAGAACCTCCCTGGTCTTATACTCAAATCCTTTTGCTATGAATGCTAACATACCATTTGCTTTCTTCACTATTTTTTCTTCATATTTTCTTTGTAGACTTTAGGCATAAAGCCAGTTGCCCATTTTGAGCAGTTCATACCAGACATGTTGGGCACTGCAGAGTTGGCAGAAGAGGTCAGTTTGAACGGTTCTGGCAGATTAGTCAAGGTAATAATGAACATATTTCAAATAAGCCTAGCAAAAACTATAATATTAGGTGTAATTGCAGGTGCTTTAACAACCCTAAAATGGGTAACTCTTGTCTTTTAGATTACTGGTTGTGCCAATCCAGGAAAAACTGTGTCCATTGTAGTTCGAGGGTCCAATAAATTGGTCATGGAAGAGGCAGAGCGTTCCATTCATGATGCTCTTTGTGTTATTCGGTGCTTGGTAAAGAAAAGGTAATTTTTCCTCGGCCCATGATGAGCATTCATTGGAAGTTTTTCAATAAAAGGAAGAATTATTTTAAATATTCATAACAAAGAGCTTTTATAATTCAGGGCCTGGTTTTATAAATATGCTTTCCCAATGGGTATTGGCTATTGAACGGTAGGTGTAGTTAAATAACACATTATTTTGTTTAATTTGTAAATCACATCTGAATTTATTTGTTGTTGTTCAGGGTGCTACTTTTTTAAAATGCTGGTTCATAAATTTGTCTCTAAATATTTGGTCTCTGGCCACTTTTTTTGGTAGTCTTAGCAACACTTATTAATATGAGCCTGATGATTAACAATATGGAGTGCATTTGCTTGACATCTTCAAATTTGATATCTTTGAGAGTTCTGCCACGAGTTGCTCAGGAGAATTCTAAATTGGAGGTACTGGAGAAACCGGGTACGAGAGAAAGAAGCTGGCTTGCCTACTGAAACCAATTATGACAGAAACTTAATATTAAAATTAACATTACCATGGATCGTGTCTGATATAATGTAAAGCAAGAAACCGTGTGGTACTGCAGCCAGTATACATAGATACATAGAAAATAGGTGCAGGAGTAGGCCATTCGGCCCTTCGAGCCTGCACCGCCATTCAATACGATCATGGCTGATCATCCAACTCAGTATCCCGTACCTGCCTTCTCTCCATACCCCCTGATCCCTTTAGCCACAAGGGCCACATCTAATTCCCTCTTAAATATAGCCAATGAACTGGCCTCAACTACCCTCTGTGGCAGAGAGTTCCAGAGATTCACCACTCTCTGTGTGAAAAAGTTTTTCCTCATCTCGGTCTTAAAGGATTTCCCCCTTATCCTTAAGCATCTCACTGGGTAAATAAATTATAAAAATAAAATAATCACAAATTTCATAACATGTAACTTTTTTTAAACAGGGCTTTGATTGCTGGAGGTGGAGCTCCTGAGATTGAGTTGGCACTGCGTTTGACTGAGTACTCTCGTACGCTTAGTGGTATGGAGGCTTACTGTGTGAGGGCATTTGCTGATGCCATGGAAGTTATTCCATCTACTTTGGCCGAAAATGCAGGTCTTAATCCCATTTCTACTGTAACCGAGCTAAGAAATAGACATGCACAAGGAGAAAAGACTGCAGGAATTAACGTGAGAAAGGTGAAATATTCATTACTTTGTATGTCTTTGTAATGGTACATTTGAAGACAAATGTGTTATAGTTGTGAATTGTTTCTCATTCAGCAATTTGTCTCCTCAGGGTGGTATTTCTAACATTCTGGAGGAGCTGGTTGTTCAGCCGCTATTGGTTTCCCTCAGTGCCCTGACCTTGGCTACAGAAACAGTTCGTAGTATTCTGAAGATCGATGATGTGGTAATTTTTATTTATTGATTCAGTTGGGGGAGGAATTTTCTTCACCTTTTATACTGATCCAAAGGTTTAATTTTCTTGAACAAAATGTAAACAGAAAAAAACGGTGTGTTTATGTTGGGTACTATCTGTGTTGTTTGTTGTATTTACTATTTATGGGTGTGTTTATGTTGGGTACTATTTGTTGATATTCTCTGGGCATATACCTCAACTGCTCAAAGTTATTTCTATTGAGTTTCATGACAAAAATAATGCAAGAAAAATTGCATGAGTTTATTCATGAATGCAACAAACTAAATTGGGCTACTTTCTTCTTGCAGGTTAATGCACGATAAGTTCAGTAATGCGTTCAGCAGAAGTGAGATGTCCACTTGTGCATTCATCTGCTATGTCAACCAAATCTTGAGCGAGAAGACATCCTTTTCTCATGTTCTGCAAATAACCAACTGTGTAGATTTGCCATGTCTGTTTTTTTCTCTAACTGTAGAACTGTTATAACTTAATAAAATGTTGAGATTGGAACTTGTCAGGGTTTGGGTTCACACTTTTTTTGTTCTTGTATCTTGGTTTTGAGACAATATTAAGCATGGAGCATGGTCTCTACTTTTTAATGGCTGATGGGATTTAAAAAAAAGTTGGAACCAATAGCTAGGCAGCAAATTGACATCTTGACATGAAATGTGCACAGATATACATTTTCATTTAAAGCCACATTGAATTTAAAAAAAAACAATTAGGCAAGCTGTTTAATTTTGGTGTATGATTTATGCACTTTGCAAGACAATGCTTAAATATTTCACATAATAAGCAGATGTTAGCAAAATTTCATGTTGCCTGTACAGGACTTCCCCAGCTTATGATGGGTTTCCATTCCTGAGAACAATTAGACACAAAATGCTGGCGTAACTCAGCGGATCAGGCAGCATCTCTGGACAAAAGGAATAGGTGATGTATCGGGTCGAGTCCCTTCATCAGACTGGGAACTGTTGGTAAATTAGAAAGTCGGCCGTGATTAAGTTCCCAAAGGGCAGGCAGGTGGGAGCAGTGTAGCTGGGACATATTGGCCAGTGTGGGCAAGTTGGGCCGAAGGGCCTGTTTCCACACTATCACTCTATAACTCTTAAGAAGTATTTAAGAAAGAACTACAAATGCTGGAAAAATCGAAAGTAGACAAAAATGCTGGAGAAACTCAGCGGGTGAGGCAGCATCTATGGAGCGAAGGAATAGGTGACGTTTCTGGTCGAGACCCTCTCGTCACCTATTCCTTCGTTCCATAGATGCTGTCTCACCCGCTGAGTCTCCAGCATTTTTGTCTAACTCTAAGAAGTAAATCATTTGGTAGGAACCAAACTACTGCTCATTGCCTTTGCTGATTTGAGAGTTTGGAAGTCAAAAATTATGTTTACTGTTTGCAGGGGAGTGCAAAACAGTGGTCCCCTGCTTATCTCTCGTCAAATTTCTGATTTTTGTCTGTTTTCAAAGAAATTGTAATTGAGCCAGGTTCGTGGGAATGATAACAGGATGACACAGCTAATGAAACTGCTGCATCACAACTCGGTTGACTTGAGTTCAAGCCTGACTGGTGCTATCTGTGTGGAGTTTGCATGTTCTCCAAGTAACTACATAGATTTTCTCTGGATACAGTTTTCTCCCTCATCCCAAGGTTGATTGGTTAATTGGACACTAAATTACCCTGAATATGTGGGGATGTTGACGGGAATGTGGGGAGAATAAAATGGGATTCATGTAATTTGATATCAATTGTTGGTACAGATGTGGTGGGCCAGAAATGTTGGTTTCATGCTGTATGACTGGAGGTTGTTGTAATTGCCCTGTATTGCTGATTCAATTAAATTGTCAGTGAGAAGCACAACAATGTTTACAGCTGGATAATTTGGAGGGTACCAGTATTCTCAGGCAGTCACTGGGGGAATCCACTCCAATTCTGCAGATTCTGGGGTAACTGCAAAGGCCAATATGAAACTGCATTTTGTCAACCATGCTGCTTGATTAGTGGGTCGGTGGTATTGGATATTGCTGTTTTCACTAAGCTTCAGCATATTCCTATGAGAGAATTCTGCCATTGCCATCCCATATTTCACATTTCGAGCACTACGGCCCAGTGAATTCCAAGTGTCGGTGGGATTGTTGAAATTTTCAGAGGAGGTTTTGATAACATCTTGAATCATTTCTATCATGATAAATGTGAAGCTGTTTAAAATGTTTAGTTTATTACTGTCGTGTGTACCAAGGTACCGTGAAAAGCTTTTTGTGGCGTGCTATCCAGCCAAAGAAAGACTATAGCCGATCTTGGGAATTACTTAAAATAGACACAAAAAGCTGGAGTAACTCAGTGGGACAGGCAGCATCTCTGGAGAGAAGGAATGGGTGACGTTTCTATTACTTGTTCGTTAAGGAAACAAACTGACAAGCTGTATAATTAGAGTATTAATGCAGAGGATGTTGGCCTGTGAGATTGTTTATTCTGGTTCCCCAATTCGGCCAGTGGATTTTAAGTTTTTGTTGGTGTCGGTGACAACTGTTTTGAATTGTGTGCTGTAAGTCCATGTCTCATGTACACAAGATAATGGGGATCTCTGCAATTCAGGACTGTCGTCGAACAGTCTTCAGCCGCCGAGTCCTGAACGGTGAGCGGTGTCTGTGACACCCCAGCGCACTCTTCCTCCAGCCGGGAACACCAACAAATGAGAAGAAAACAGCAGACGGTTTAAGCCAAATGTTTTTTAAAAACTGACATGGAAAACACTGAGTCAGAAACTGCAGGAAATTCAGCAACTTGTCCATGACCACAACATATATGAATTGTTTGAAACCACTGGATGATTTGTGTTGAAAGGTCTCATCCTCTAAGGGCTACCAATGAGCACATGAAAGGAGGAGCTAAGTTACTCCAGCTTTTTGTGTCTATCTTCGGTTTAAACCAGCACCTGCAGTTCCTTCCTACAGAACGACTCGATGCTACTGTGTGACTGCATTCCATAGCAAACAAATTGATCCACTCTTGCACCCATCAGTTGGAAAGGTGATGTCAGCTGGAAAACAAATTGAGCTAAAAACAGGTGGTTTTCCTGCTGAAATACCAGAGAAATTTATACACATTAATAAATCATGAATAATTTATATGAAATAAATAAATTATGTTTGCAAAGGACGTGCCAGGTGTCTCCAAGAAAAGAGCCAAATTAGGGAGCAGTAACTACTTCAAGATCTCTGTCTGCCACAAAGAAAATAATTGCCAGGATCCTCGTGTGAAATGCTTTTTCTTGAATCTTGGAATTCTAGTGGCATCCTGGACATGATTTTCACAGCATAAAAATATGAAAAAATGTCTCAACAGTAGCCAATACCGTGGCATTTTTCCCGTCACAAACAATCTACATGGTAGCCCGATGGCCCTCGGGAAGGAATCTTGTTTTTTTTCTACTTTTAGAATTAGTTTTATCAAGTTTCAAATTGAAATAAAACCAATCATCAGAGTGTAAGGAGAACAACTGTCCCGAATGAAACACAAATTGCTGGAGGAACTCAGAGGGTCAGGCAACATATGTGGAGGGAATGGTGTATAGAGGTGGTAGGGAAAGGTTTTAGAGGGATATGAGCCAATTGTGGGCAGGTGGGACCAGTAGATGGGGCATCTTGGTTGGCACGGGCAAGTTGGGCTGAAAGGCCTGTTTCATGCTGTATGCATGACGAGCATAAAGTTTAAACCTACAAGTGATGAGTTTAATGCTGCAGTGAGTGCTGGAGGCTGCTGAGGGCTTGTTTGAACTCTGGTGACCGGACGGGGGCGGCGCAATAAAAGCAGTGACACCGAACTTCTGCTCGGCACGGAGCAAGAGGCTGGGGTTGGAGTAATGTTGGAGGCGTGGATCCGGCTCTCTTCCCTCTGACACGGACACAGCGTTGTCCGAATGGCGGGTCGCATCTTGCAGCTGCGGCTCCCGCTCTGCAGCCCCGGGCTCCGGGCGCGCGCCCTCGGGCCCGGCGGCCGTGACCATGGCAACCGCGGCCTAGCCAGGCCTCGCCGCCGCTTCAGCGCCGGCTCCCCGCCGTCTGTAGCCGGGGACGGGCCTCCGCTCGCACACAACGCCGGCTCCCCGCCGTCTGTAACCGGGGACCGGATTCCGCTCGCACACAACGTCGATCCCGGGCCCGTACAGCAGCAGCACGGGGAGACTGAGCGCAACCGGGCCGGCGCTGGGGCCGCGGATGTCAGGAGGCTGCTGGCTCTGGCCTACCCCCAGCGGTGGCCGCTCGCAGGTAAGGCCCGGGGGCGGGAGGCCGGGACCGGTTTCCCCGGCTGGAGGAAGAGTGCGCCGGGGTGTCGCTCGCAGAGACAGCGCTCGCCCTTCAGGACTCGGCGGCTGAAGACTGTTGGACGACAGTCCTGAATGGCGGGGTGATCAGGACTCGGCGCATCTTCAATTTCCCCCAAATCTCTGACCCTTGCACCCAGGAGATCCTCATTCCTTTCATACATCTCCACTCTCGTCAACATGCCACTCCTCTTCCAAACATTCTCTTCACGTTTTCCGATACACCCCTGCCTTCCCTTGTCCCCAATTCCACTTCACCATCCCTGCGGATAGCAAACATCCCTTTACATTATCTCTCACAATAGATTTTTGCAGCTAACTCCTTTTCCTTATCTGCTGGAGATTATTTTCACCCGAGAATCTCTAGCAATGGCTTTCCTTCCTCTAGATTTCTCCCACTGTTGAGGGGCACCTTAATTCAGTTAAGGTTGAGGAGGAGGTTCATGACTTCTTCCTAACCCTCAACTGGATTAGTTATAAACTTCCATGCTCAGATCCACTTTGGATCGCTCTGTCTCTCTCTAACTTTCTCCATTTTCAAGAGCTGTATCTTCAACTGCCGTCTCTGGTTAAAATCACCAATTCCCTCATCAGTGAGAGTCATGCCAACAGCTTCTAAGTATTGTAATTTCTTCCATAAACCCTTGTGCCTCATTTATCAATTTAGTCTGATCCTATTTAGCTTTATTTGGAATTCCTCGATTTATTCTGATTGTGCCTCTCCGAGATAGTTGAGTGCCGACAGACTTGTTCTTTATCTCTAACTCTTGAAGGAAATATTTTTTTAAACTTGGATGCCAGTGAGGATGGTCAAGAGGCCAGTTGGCTTAACTTGCAGTGAACTTTTTACGAGGATATGTGACTTTTATCGTTGGTAAGGAATTAGTCACACGTGGATATGTTTTAAACATGAATGCGTTAATCATGAATTTGAAGTCACATTAAGAAATACAGAATTAATAAAGGCGATTTTTCTTGTTTTCATGAAAGGTTAATTATTTAATTGAAACGGATCTCAACCATTTCACTGGTTTCCACAACCAATGACGATTTTATCAAATATTTGGAACATTTTTGATTTGACACGTCAAAAACTATGCCTTTTTTCTAATGTATGGAATGTAAACTGTCACACTACTTTCAGCAAAGACTGCTCATACCAGTATTGAAATAAAATATAATTAAAATAAAATACCAGTATTTTGTAAACCAGCATCTACAGTTCCTTGTATCTCCTGCTAAAACCAGTCATGTGTAGGAGCTGCAGCTAGTTAGAAGTGTCATGTGGCAGTGTGATAAGGGAGCTTCAACCCCCATCCTATCTCCCAATTATCTTCCACAGCAGCATGTGAGAATATTTTGTTAGAATGTGTAACGTGAGTGACAGGAGCAGCATTTTATGAGCACAGTGAATCTTCCCAGTTTTCAAACAACAACCAGTTCCTAACATTGTAGATGGAAATTTCCATTTAGGCTTCCAATTTTGTTACTATTTTACGGTCTTGAATTCACGATTGAGGAATCAATTTGCAGTATCTAGAAAGACCATTCATAACCAGTTGGCTCTAATGGGGAGATTTGCAAAGGCTACTGCGGAGACTTTAAACTAGAACGGTTGGGGGGAGGGACTCAAATAGAGAAAGCTAGTAGACAGTGTGTGAGGCAGGAGGCAGAGAAGGGAAGCACTCAGACCCAACATGTAGGGGGGAAAGAAGAAAAAAATAATAAACAGAGAATAAGAGGTGGTGGGTTTCTTAAATGTGTGAGCAGAGAGACGGAGGGGTGTAAAATGAGGGTAGAAGCAATAGGTAGCAAGGTGAAAAGTAAAAGTGGCAGGCAGAAAAATCCAGAGCAAAAATCAAAAAGGGCCACTTTCCAACATAATTGTATAAGGGGTAAGAGCGTTGTAAAAACAAGCCTGAAGGCTTTGTGTCTCAATGCAAGGAGCATTCGTAATAAGGTGGATGAGTTGAATGTGCAGATAGCTATTAATGATTATGATATAGTTGGGATCACGGAGACATGGCTCCAGGGTGACCAAGGCTGGGAGCTGAACATCCAGGGATATTCAATATTCAGGAGGGATAGAGAGAAAGGAAAAGGAGGTGGGGTAGCGTTGCTGGTTAGAGAGGAGATTAACGCAGTGGAAAGGAAGGACATTAGCTTGGAGGATGTGGAATCGGTATGGGTAGAGCTGCGAAACACTAAGGGGCAGAAAACGCTAGTGGGAGTTGTGTACAGGCCACCTAACAGTAGTAGTGGAGTTGGGGATGGCATCAAACAGGAAATTAGAAATGCGTACAACAAAGGTAAAACAGTTATAATGGGTGACTTCAATCTACATATAGATTGGGTGAATCAAATTGGCAGGGTGCTGAGGAAGAGGATTTCTTGGAATGTATGCGGGATAGTTTTTTAAATCAACATGTAGAGGAACCAACGAGAGAGCAGGCTATTCTAGACTGGGTATTGAGTAATGAGGAAGGGTTAGTTAGCAGTCTTGTGCGTGGCCCATTGGGCAAGAGTGACCATAATATGGTTGAGTTCTTCATTAGGATGGAGAGTGACATTGTTAATTCAGAAACAAGGGTTCTGAACTTAAAGAAAGGTAACTTTGAGGGTATGAGACGTGAATTGGCCAAGATAGACTGGCAATTGATTCTTAAAGGGTTGACGGTGGATATGCAATGGAAGGCATTTAAAGACTGCATGGATGAACTACAACAATTGTTCATCCCAGTTTGGCAAAATAATAAATCAGGGACGGTAGTGCATCCGTGGATAACAAGGGAAATCAGGGATAGTATCAAAACAAAAGATGAAGCGTACAAATTAGCCAGAAAAAGCAGCCTACCGGAGGACTGGGAGAAATTCAGTCCTGCAGAGAAGGACAAGGGGCTTAATTAGGAAAGGGAAAATAGATTATGAAAGAAAACTGGCAGGGAACATAAAAACTGACTGCAAAAGTTTTTATAGATATGTGAAGAGAAAAAGATTAGTTAAAACAAATGTAGGTCCCTTGCAGTCAGAAACAGGTGAATTGATCATGGGGAACAAGGACATGGCAGACCAATTGAATAACTACTTTGGTTCTGTCTTCACTAAGGAAGACATAAATAATCTGCCGGAAATAGCAGGGGACCGCGGGTCAAATGAGATGGAGGAACTGAGTGAAATCCAGGTTAGCCGGGAAGTGGTGTTAGGTAAATTGAATGGATTAAAGGCCGATAAATCCCCAGGGCCAGGCCGGCTGCATCCCAGAGTACTTAAGGAAGTAGCCCCAGAAATAGTGGATGCATTAGTGATAATTTTTCAAAACTCCTTAGAATTCTGGAGTAGTTCCTGAGGATTGGAGGGTAGCTAATGTAACCCCACTTTTTAAAAAGGGAGTGAGAGAGAAAACGGGGAATTACAGACCAGTTAGTCTAACATCGGTAGTGGGGAAACTGCTAGAGACAGTTATTAAAGATGGGATAGCAGCACATTTGGAAAGTGGTGAAATCATTGGACAAAGTCAGCATGGATTTACGAAAGGTAAATCATGTCTTGACGAATCTTATAGAATTTTTCGAGGATGTAACTAGTAGAGTGGATAAGGGAGAACCAGTGGATGTGTTATATCTGGACTTTCAGAAGGCTTTTGACAAGGTCCCACATAAGAGATTAGTATACAAACTTAAAGCACACGGTATTGGGGGTTCAGTATTGATGTGGATAGAGAACTGGCTGGCAAACAGGAAGCAAAGAGTAGGAGTAAACGGGTCCTTTTCAGAATGGCAGGCAGTGACTAGTGGGGTACCGCAAGGCTCAGTGCTGGGACCCCAGCTATTTACAATATATATTAATGATTTGGACGAAGGAATTGAATGCAACATCTCCAAGTTTGCGGATGACACGAAGCTGGGGGGCAGTGTTAGCTGTGAGGAGGATGCTAGGAGGCTGCAAGGTGACTTGGATAGGCTGGGTGAGTGGGCAAATGCATGGCAGATGCAGTATAATGTGGATAAATGTGAGGTTATCCACTGGTGGCAAAAACAGGAAAGTAGACTATTATCTGAATGGTGGCCGATTAGGAAAAGGGGAGATGCAACGAGACCTGGGTGTCATGGTACACCAATCATTGAAAGTAGGCATGCAGGTGCAGCAGGCAGTGAAGAAAGCGAATGGTATGTTAGCATTCATAGCAAAATGATTTGAGTATAGGAGCAGGGAGGTTCTACTGCAGTTGTGCAGGGTCTTGGTGAGACCACACCTGGAGTATTGCGTACAGTTTTGGTCTCCAAATCTGAGGAAAGATATTTTTGCCATAGAGGGAGTACAGAGGAGGTTCACCAGACTGATTCCTGGGATGGCAGGACTTTCATATGAAGAAAGACTGGATAGACTCGGCTTGTACTCGCTAGAATTTAGAAGATTGAGGGGGGATCTTATAGAAACTTACAAAAGTCTTAAGGGGTTGGACAGGCTAGATGCAGGAAGATTGTTCCCGATGTTGGAGAAGTCCAGGACAAGGGGTCACAGTTTAAGGATAAAGGGAAAATCATTTAGGACCGAGATGAGAAAAACATTTTTCACACAGAGAGTGGTGAATCTGTGGAATTCTCTGCCACAGAAGGTAGTTGAGGCCAGTTCATTGGCTATATTTAAGAGGGAGTTAGATGTGGCCCTTGTGGCTAAAGGGGTCAGGGGGTATGGAGAGAAGGCAGGTACAGGATACTGAGTTGGATGATCAGTTATGATCATATTGAATGGCGGTGCAGGCTCGAAGGGCCGAATGGCCTACTCCTGCACCTATTTTCTATGTTTCTATGTTTCTATCTATAGAAACAAGGAACTGCTGATGCTGAAAGACACAAAGAGCTGGAGTAACTTAGCAGGCAGCATCTGTGGAAAACATGTTCCCTTATCTTCGCCGTACAGTCAAACATTTTGTGCTTTTAATCTTTGCTTTACTGACAACCTTTGCGCACAGGAGTCAGAAGAACAAGAGCAGTCCATTCAGCTGTACAATATAGTCTTTAATGACTTATCTGCACCTGTTTTAGTTTTATAACATCCTTAATACATTCACCTTAAAAATAATAAATTAAACTTCCTTCCCCAACAGTCCTCTCTGCTTGGCACCTACATTCTTGACAGCTTTTTGGAAGAGAGAGTTGGCTGCTAGCTCTCTTGAAAAAGTTGTTTCTTTCCCTATCATATTTTAAACCTTTCCTCTTTATTTTTGAAAAAGAATCTCTGGAAGCATTCATTCTGCTTAATGTGTGGAAGAACATGTAAGAATTCAGAGGGGTTTGTCCTGGCCCTGTTTTGAAGCTTGTTCTTTGTAAATGGTGTCAGTTAGTCTTTTCCCTTATCTTAGCAGCACAGTTAAACTGTATTGTGTTACTGCCATATCTGCAGCTTTGCATTATGTTTTTTCTCCAGCTGCCGTGGGCTTTCTAGGCGTATCCAGCATGGTGACCATGTCTGCGCCGTTCTTTCTCGGAAAGGTTATCGATACAATTTACACAAATCCTGCTGGAGGGGACGTGACTGCAAACTTGACGTCGCTGTGTGCTCTATTAAGTGGCATCTTCCTTTGTGGAGCTGCTGCCAATGGTGCCCGTGTCTACCTCATGCAGAGCTCAGGTGAACTAAGATGTAACTACATTATCCGTGGAAGATATGTAAGAAGATGTAGAGAACTGTAGTGAGTTGGTAAAATGTTTGACATGCAGGGAAGGAGGAGGTGCAATTTGCTGAAATGTGCCTGACAAAGATAGAAAGGCATTCATTCTAACTATTTGACACAGGTCATTTGATTGCCCTTGTGTGTATTTATTACAGGACAGCAGATTGTCAGGCGCTTGAGGGGAAGACTATTTTCTTCGATTCTTTGTCAGGAGGTTGGGTTTTTCGATAAGACCAGCACAGGAGAGCTGATAAACCGACTTTCATCTGATGCCGTTGTGCTTGGAAACTCAGTCACAGAGAACCTGTCTGATGGACTAAGAGCTGTGGGCCAGGCATCAGCTGGCATTGGCATGATGGTGCGTGAAGGTGGGGATAGACCCAAAGAACACATTCTGTTTGATTTTTAAAATATATATATATTGCTTAATTCTATCTCTCAGTTCTTGTAATATATTCAATCATTTTATTTGGTCAATTTTTAATCTGAACAAATTTGCATTTTATTTTAATTATGATGTGAAACATGGTTTTGTAGTGTCTGATCAACAACAGCTGTCTGAGACATGAAATGTTCAAGGATTGTACATAATAGCAGGCAGTGTTGCTGGTACATCTATCTGCGCCATCTCCCCCTGCCCTTTTCATCTGAAGCCAAGAGCTCTGACTAGTAATGGACCCATTCCAAGGAATGCGACTGCTAGTTGACTATTCAGGTGTGTAAAGCATAACAGAAAGCCTTACGCCACCAGTTCAGAAAAACACTGCAAATGCAGGAAATCTAAAGTAAAACTTAGACATACTGCAGCATAGCACTCTGAAAGACTGGTGAAGCATCCGGTAAAGTAAATTGTTTCTCTAGCCTTTACTGCTGTTGGAATGTTTTTTTCTCTTACTTTGTTTTATTTCTGAAATGCCTTTTGATATTATCTGACTGAATTAAAACATATTGAATGTGGTGGTAACAAATGAATCTACAGATCATAATCACAATCATAATCATACTTTATTAGCAAAGTATGTTTTGCAACATATGAGGAATTTGATTTGTCATACAGTCATACCAATAAAAAGCAGTCAGACACACAAAATACATTTTAACATAAACATCCACCACAATGACTCCTCCACATTCCTCACTGTGATGGAAGGTGAAAAAAAAGTTCAATCTCTTCCCTTCTTTGTTCTCCCGAGGTCAGGGGCCTTGAGCCTTCCGTTAATTGGGCAATCTTGGCTCCCATAGCCGGCTGTCGGCCCTCTGCATCGGGGCAATCAAGCTCCTGCATCGGGGGGAATGTCAGCTCCCCGCGCCAGTGATCGGACCCTGTGTCGGGGCTAGTCGAACCTTCTGCGTCGTTGGAGCTTCCCGACTCGGTCTCTACCCGAGACTGCGAACTCCACGATGTTGAAATCCGCAGGCCGCGGTTGAAGTGTCGATCCCAGATAAGGGATCGGTTCCGATGGTAAGTCCACGGCCCCGTGGTGGGGCTCAATGTCAGTCCCGAGCAAGGCCGCCAGCTCCATGATGTCAGGCCGCAGAGCGACTGGAGATACGATCCAGAAAACAATCCCATCTCCGGCAAGGTAAGAGATTGAAAAATAGTATCCCTGACACCCTCCCCCACCCCCCACATAAAACAAACCAGAGAACATTAACACAAACTTTTAAAACTCACAAAGAAAACAAACAAAAAAAGACATGAGGTTGTTTAAATCATCTGTACAGTGTGACCTGTATTGAAGACAGCTTAAATGTTCAAAGACCCAATGAGGAATATAGGAAACTGTTCAACTTCTGGGAATGAACAGGACCCTGACCTGACCCTTCACTGAACGTGATATCTCATCCGTCGTTATTTATTGTTTTAAACTTGTCTGATAATATAATATAACTTAAAATCTTGGTGTGCTTTCGAGTAAACATTGGTGCTGCTGCTAATTTTAATTATCCACTTGTTTCTTATTAATAGTTTTGGGTGTCACCTCAGTTGGCCATGTTTGTCCTGGGTATTGTTCCCCCGGTCGCCATATTGGCAGTGTTTTATGGACGATACCTTCGCAAGCTTTCTGGAGTGACTCAGGATTCACTAGCTGATGCGACGCAGGTAAAGTGTCATGTATTCTTTTGTCTCTAACTGTTGGGACGAAACATGATAAAGACCCTGCCCTCTCCCTTTGTTCATTTTCCTAGAAATCTAGCAACTTGTCCAGCATGGGAAGCAACATGTCTCATAAATGTAGTGAGACCTTTTGTCTTTGGATCCTGAAAGCTGGGATGGTTCCATATCAAGCTGAGAAAGGTTAAGGGGGTAGACACAAAATGCCGGAGTTACTCAGCGGGTCAGGAAGCATCTCTGGAGAGAAGGAATGGGTGACGTTTCGGGTCGAGACCCTTCTTCAGACTGATGTCAGGGGATGGGGCGGGACAAAGATAGAATGCGGTTGGACAGTAAGACTGGTGGGAGAACTGGGAAGGGGGAGGGGATGGAGAGAGAGGGAAAGCAAGGGCTATTTGAAGCTAAAGAAGTCAATTTTCATACCGCTGGGGTGTCAGCTGCCCAAGCGAAATATAAGGTGCTGTTCCTCCAATTTGCGCTGGGCCTCACTCTGACAATGGAGGAGGCCCAGGACAGAAAGGTCAGATTGGGAATGGGAGGAGGAGTTGAGGAGGAGTCCTTCTAACCATCCTGAATTGGCAGCAAATATGGCCTTGCCTTGTCACCCACATTTGGAGGACAATTTACACAAGTAGGTCCAAGACATTTGGTCATAAGGTCATAAGGAATGGGAGTAGAATTAGGCAATTTGGCCCATCAAGTCTACACCATTCAATCATGGCTGATCTATCTCTCCTTCCCAACCCCATTCTCCTGCTTACTCCCCGTAACCTCTGAAGCTTGTGAATCTGTGGAATTCTCTGCCACAGAAGGCAGTAGAGGCCAATTCACTGGATGTTTTCAAGAGTTAGATTTGGCTCTTGGGGCTAACGGAATCAAGGGATATGGAGAAAAGGCAGGAACAGGACACTGATTTTGGATGATCAGCCATGGTCATATTGAATTGCAGTGCTGGCTCAAAAGGCCGAATGGCCTACTCCTGCACCTATTTTCTATGTTTAATCAAGAATCTATCTCTGACTTAAAAAATATCCACTGACTTGGCCTCCACAGCCCTCTGGGAAAGAATTTCACAATTGGACAGGTACACGGATACCAAAGGTTTAGGGGAATATGGGTTAAATATGAGCAAATTGGACTAGATTAGATGGAGCATCTTGGTTGGCTTGGATGAGTTTGTCTCCAATTTAAAATAATATCAGGCTGTGTTACTCCTGCCTTCCCACCTGAAGGATGGGAACGTTTGCTCATCATTGGCCATCTGGTATGCTTAAATGGGAAGATGGCCAGAGAGCTTTTAATTGTCCTGTAACCCTTTAACCTTTTAACATTATTGCTTCACTACTGATAAAAGCTCAGTGGTTGAAAACCTAGGGTTGGACAAGGCCCGCCCTACTTACTTGAGTAAGTAACAGGCTTATCTGTAACCTGCCAGTTCCCAACTCTCTCTTGCCAAGACTGAACCCACCAAGGCTTGGATTTAACTCTGAAAAAGAACATTTAAAGTCGTTTAGTAAATGATGGTCTTTAAGTTGCTTTACAGTGTGTGTCCTAAATGGTTCAAGCCTGATTATGATAGCTTTTTACATTCACTTTATGTTCTCAATTGAGAAACCAATCAAATTGCTGTTATTTGGAACTGAAGCAATTGTCAGCAACCATTTGTTAGTAATTTGCAGATAACATGAAACGTGAAGTTGTGGATAGTGAAGAAAGTTTTCGAAGGATACATTGGGACATAGATCAGTTAGAAAATTGTGCGGGGTGGTGGGAGGTTAAATTTAATTCATTTCTTGAATCAGGAAATCAAAGGAAGTGGGGAGCACAACAAAGAATTTGATCAGTGTGTCAGTTGTGTAAATCAACACCAAATTGTCATCCAAATGTGGGTGACAAGGCAAGGCCATATATGCTGCCCAACCCACGCTGGTCAGAAGGGCTGGAGTTGGATGTAACCTTGCAAAGTGGGAGAAAATATAGAGGAAGACAGTGAGCTTGGGAGCTTTGATGCACAGAGATATTGGAATACAAGTCTATAGTTTGCTGAAAGTGCAAATCTGGTGTACAAGGTGGTGAAGAAGGCATTTGGTATGCTTGCCTTCATGGGCTGAATGTAAAGGTTGGCATGTTATGTTGCAGCTGTACCAAACATTAGTTAGCCTGCATTTGGAGTATTGCATACAATCTGGTCAGAATACTGCAAGAAAGATGTGTTAGCAGGAAAGAGCATTCAGAAGAGATTCACCAGAATGTTCCCTGGAATGGTGCTGTAGTTAGGAGAGACTGGATAGACTGCATTTATTCCCATTGGGACGGAGGAGGCTGAGGGGGTGACCTTATAAAGATTTATATAACACTATGAGGGGTGTAGATAGGAAAAATATTCAGTCCAAGGGCAGGAGGGTTTGGCAGCAGAGGGCACAAATTTTAAGGTGAGGCGAGAAATTTAAAATCTAACTTTCACACAGAAGGTGGCGGTTACTTGGAACAAGCTGCCGTAGGGGGTGAGAGAAGAACATGCAAGAGAAATGTTTAAGATACTTGAACATGTACTTGCCCAGCTTAATGGCATAGGATCCAGGGAGAGATAGCTAACTGGATGCAGATTTGTTTTCATGATAGGAAGCAGAGGGTGGTGGTGGGCTATGAGGCCTGTGCCTCGTGGTGCAGTTTACAGTGATCAATAAATCATCCAACCAGACCATCTCGGGACTTGGAGGAAAGCAGGGCACCCAGGGGAAGCCCATGCATCCGCAGGAGGAACATGCAAACTCCACATGGGCAGCATAGGAGGATAAGATTGGTCATGAGCTGTGAAGCAGTAGCTCTACTAGTTACCCCACTGCCTCATCCACTTTGTCCCTTTCCCACCTTTAACCAAGAAAAAATGGTTCTGAAAAGTTCACTTGTCTGATGTGACATTAAAGATAGCCACAAAATGCTGGAGTAACTCAGTGGGTCAGACAGCATCTCGGGAGAAAAATAAGAGGTGACATTTCGGGTCAAAATCCTTGTAAGTAATGGGTGTGATGTTAAGTCGCATTTTATAGTGTGAGGCCAAGGATGCTCCTGTTGCTGCTCTCAGAAATGTGGTCTTTCCGATGGGACCTTAAACAAGGCCTTGTCTGCTCTCAAATGGACCACCACTGTCATTCACAGAGCATGGAAATGCCTGGTGGGGGGGTGGGGGGGGTTGCCCTCTACTGCCAAACCCTCCTTCCCTTGGACTGAATATTTTTCCTATCTACACCCCTCATAGTGTTATATAAATCTTTATACGGTCACCCCCTCAGCCTCCTCCGTCCCAATGGGAATAATTGCAGTCTATCCAGTCTCCTAACTACAGCACCATTCCAGGGAACATTCTGGTGAATCTCTTCTGAATGCTCTTTCCTGCTAACACATCTTTCTTGCAGTATTGTGACCAGATTGTATGCAATACTCCAAATGCAGGCTAACTAATGTTTGGTACAGCTGCAACATAAATAGAATCAGCTCTTTCCCCAGGTTCTTCTGTGTTGAACTCAAAGTAGCCAAAGCAGCACGTTTCCATATCAAAATTGGAAGATGCTGTCTTTCAAAAATATTCACAGAAGATTAAATCTTCCAAAGTAAACATTAATAGATGACATCGCACAATTCAGTGCAAATTCTATATAAGATGTGTATTTTTGATATTTTTTGTATTCCTGCATCTAACTAGCAATTCAATTTTTTTTCCAAAGATACTAAAAGGAGAAAACTCTGTTTCTGATGAGGTTCCCAGTGTATTTACTGCAGCCTGGTATTATAAAGGAATGATAATGGCACCTTGCCAGCTTCTACTTTTTCCCATTGTCTTTCAATTAGAGTTTGGTTCCAATAAAGTAGTGCATGATTTCTCACTGGTTGAATATGTCTGGACCCTCAGTCTTAGTGTTGTGCCACCAACCATGTACGTGTCATTGAGGTTACTGAATAGATGATCACAAGATTTTGGGCTTCCCCACCACAGGCTGAATGGAGAGCTCTCCCATCACGTCAGCTGTAGGGAATAACTTCACAGCACATCCTGGATCTGTGTAGAATGCTTTGTGCACAGTTAACAGGAGCTGGCTAATTATCAAATATTTCAAATGTTTACAGCGACCTTAACATTTCATTCACAGCTTGCTGAAGAGCGCATTGGAAATATAAGGACTGTTCGTGCTTTTGCCAAAGAGAACTCTGAGCTGCAGATATACATGAACAAGATCAGCCACGTACTGCAGCTTGCCAAGAAAGAAGCAGTGGCTCGGGCAGGGTTTTATGGGGCAGTAAGTACAATCTTATTAGGATACATAGATACATAGAAAATAGGTGTAGGAGTAGGCCATTCGGCCCTTCGAGCCTGCACCGCCATTCAATATGATCATGGCTGATCATCCAACTCAGTATCCCGTACCTGCCTTCTCTCCATACCCCCTGATCCCCTTAGCCACAAGGGCCACATCTAACTCCCTCTTAAATATAGCCAATGAACTGGCCTCAACTACCCTCTGTGGCAGACAGTTCCAGAGATTCACCACTCTCTGTGTGAAAAAGTTTTTCCTCATCTCGGTCTTAAAGGATTTCCCCCTTATCCTTAAGCTGTGACCCCTTGTCCTGGACTTCCCCAACATCGGGAACAATCTTCCTGCATCTAGCCTGTCCAACCCCATAAGAATTTTGTACGTTTCTATAAGATCCCCTCTCAATCTCCTAAATTCTAGCGAGTATAAGCCAAGTCTATCCAGTCTTTCTTCATATGAAAGTCCTGACATCCCAGGAATCAGTCTGGTGAACCTTCTCTGCACTCCCTCTATGGCTATAATGTCCTTCCTCAGATTTGGAGACCAAAACTGTACGCAATACTCCAGGTGTGGTCTCACCAAGACCCTGTACAACTGCAGTAGAACCTCCCTCCTCCTATACTCAAATCCTTTTGCTATGAAAGCTAACATACCATTCGCTTTCTTCACTGCCTGCTGCACCTGCATGCCTACTTTCAATGACTGGTGTACCATGACACCCAGGTCTCGCTGCATCTCCCCATTTCTTAATCGGCCACCATTTAGATAATAGTCTGCTTTCCTGTTTTTGCCACCAAAGTGGATAACCTCACATTTATCCACATTATACTGCATCTGCCAAACATTTGCCCACTCACCCAGCCTATCCAAGTCACCTTGCAGTCTCCTAGCATCCTCCTCACAGCTAACACTGCCCCCCAGCTTAGTGTCATCCGCAAACTTGGAGATGTTGCCTTCAATTCCCTCATCCAGTTCATTAATATAAATTGTAAATAGCTGGGGTCCCAGCACTGAGCCTTGCGGTACCCCACTAGTGACTGCCTGCCATTGTGAAAAGGACCCGTTTACTCCTACTCTTTGCTACCTGTTTGCCAGCCAGTTCTCTATCCACATCAATACTGAACCCCCAATACCGTGTGCTTTAAGTTTGTATACTAATCTCTTATGTGGTACCTTGTCAAAAGCCTTCTGAAAGTCCAGATACAACACATCCACTGGTTCTCCCCTATCCACTCTACTAGTTACATCCTCGAAAAATTCTATAAGATTCGTCAGACATGATTTACCTTTCGTAAATCCATGCTGACTTTGTCCAATGATTTCACCACTTTCCAAATGTGCTGCTATCCCATCTTTAATAAGTGACTCTAGCGGGGTTTATTTTCTGAGGTTGTTGGGTTTATTTTCTTTTACCTCTTTTGTACAGTTAAAGACCATTCTCCCAACCTCAAATTATGCCACATTGCATTTCTTATCCCCAACAGCAATAGAGTAACATTTCTCTCAGTTTGATCTTGAAATTCAGTGAGAAAACTGGAAAAAGACGCAGCAAATGTGAGCAGACTATACATCGCAGCAATGATAGCTCCATGCTTCATATAAAATGGTTTCCAACCAGACTGTACATTTATGTAAAATAGTTGTTTAACCACTGATACGCTAAGGAATTTTCGAATAATTCTAGAACACATCGACATCAGTGACTTGAGCTGACACTGTAAAATGTTTGTGAGCTTTAAATGCTTCAGCTGCTGTTCATCAGCTGATATGCAGCAAAAATAGTCTGTGCATCTGGTTACTGCATATGTCTTCATCTTATCACTGTTGCAATGCATTGTTCAGGGTCATATGCTGCACACTTTATCTGAGCAAAGCAGAAACATACACAGTCCTCGGAAAGCATCTTAAGCTTCTATTCTTTTGAGCCCCACTCTCATCTTCCCTCCCTTTTGGTTCCAATACTTGATCATAATGAATGTTTCATTGCGTCTATAGTTACTTGATAAACATTCCTCTGTGTTTATGTCTAGAGCACTTGTCACAGTGATCTGGACATACCTCAAAGTTTTTTCAGCTGATGCAATAGAGCACTGAATGCAAATCAAGTTCTGAGATTGACAACAAGCAGTCACCTTGCCGTATTGTTTGCTGACAGCCATGCACAGTGCTCTTTCCTGATCACATCCTACTTTCTCCCTCCAGAAGATCTGTAATCTATTTCTCCTGTGCTTTCCTACACTGTTGATCTCGCCTTTCATTTCATCCTGAATGTTGGACAATAAATTTCACCAACGTATCAGTTACCTAGTACAACTTTTCAGGTGATCCTCTTATTCCTGATACCAGGGGTGATGTGTTGCAGCCAGGTGCCACACATTTCTGAATGTGAGTGAGGTGAAAAAACTGATACTGATCTAAAAAAAAGGACACAAAGTGCTGGAGTAACAACGGGTCAGGTAGCATCCCTGGAGAACATGGACAGGTGAAGTTTTAGGTCGGAACCCTTCTTCAGATTGATTGTAGGCGGTGGGGGAAGGAAGCTTGATGAAAGGAAGGGCAAGACAAATCGTGGCAAGTAATAGGTGGACACAAGTGACTAGTGGTGGGATCCCGTTGGAGGTGCTGAAAATGTCGGAGGATTATGTGTTGTATGCGGCGGCTAATGGGGTGAAAGGTAAGGACCAGGGCGACTCTGTCCCTGTTGGGACTGGGGGGAGGGGGAGCAAGAGCGGGGCTGCAGGGTACCGAGGAGACTTAGGAAAGGGAGTAAAACTGGTTAGCAACCAGGAGACCTGACAGGCTTGGCGGGCCGAGTACAAGTGTTCGGTGAAACCGTCACCAAATCTATGCTTGGTCTCGCCGATGTACAGGAGCCCACATCAGGAAAACCGGATGAAGTAGATGAGTTTAGAGGAGGTGCACATGAACCTTTGCCTCACCTGTAGGGAATGCTGAGGTCCCTGGATGGAGGCATAGGACGGGTGTTACATCTCCTGCGGTTGCAGGGGTACGAAAAAAGACACAGCGCTGGAGTAACTCAGCGGGTCAGGCAGCATTGCTGGAGAACGTAGATAGAAAATTGCCCTGCCCCTCCTTCCAGCTTTCTTTCCCCCTCACCCCACAATGTCTAAAGAAGGTTCCCAACCCGAAACTTCATCTATCCATGTTCTCCAGGGATGCTGCCTGACCTGGTGAGTTACTCCAGTAACTTGTAAACCAGCATCTGCAGTTCCTTGATTCTACTGATACTGATCTCAGGTTGTTTGATCTTTTCAGACTGGGCTGACCGGAAACCTGATTGTTCTGACAGTGCTATACAAGGGAGGCCTGATGATGGGCGAAGCCCACATGACAGTGGGAGAACTCACTTCTTTCATGATGTATGCCTTCTGGGTGGGAATAAGCATTGGAGGTAAATCCACTTTTTTAAACTGAACTTTGCTAAAGTTTTAAGTGTTTTCAAGTTGCCTTTTGTTTCCCAGGTATGGGTAAGATTATTGTTTAATGATGGGGTCACTGGTACCAGGAGGAGGTAAGTGTGGGAAATAAAACACTGGAAAAAGGAAAGTATCTATCAGCAGTATCTGTCACTGGGCTGGCTTTCTTTTGCTCAGAATGATCAATGAAATTGTCAGGGGAAAGGTAATCTATGTATTTGTTTTGAATGTGTGTTTGACTTGGCACTGTTAGTTTCAGTCTGATCCTTTTTCCAGGCCTTGGCTCCTTCTACTCAGTATTAATGAAGGGACTTGGAGCAGGGAGCCGACTGTGGGAGCTACTTGAAAGAAAACCAGCAATGCCACTTAACGGTAAGTTGTGTCGATTTTTTCCACGAGTGTTGTACTGGGCTCTACTCGGGCACTGGCTGCCCATTACAGTGTCAGGGCTCAAATCCATCTTTCCCATTGATAGTTAGCAGATACTAGTGATAAAATATGAAAATTGATGCACAAAAATTGGCAGTAAAATGGCAAATGACATGTCAAGAGTCGAGAGGGACAAGTGGTTAATTGGCATGTGACAATGGAACTCTAAAATGCAGCAGCATAACCGGCCTGTAAACATGTGTAGGAGGGAATTGCAGATGCTGGTTTACACCGAAGATCAACACAAATGCTGGAGTAACTCGGCGGGACAGGCAGCATCTCAATTCAATTCAGAGACGGAATGGCTTATCTATTCCTTTTGTCCAGAGATTCTGCTTGTCCTGTTGAGTTACTCCAGCATTTTGTTCTATCTTCGGCCTGTGAACATGTTGCTTTGATGGTCCAAAATGTTGAAATGTGTCAAGTGTACAACTTGGAGAATTTAATGAGCAGAAAGGTCCCAGGAAATGGAAGAGGTGCACCAGTGTTGCCAACTTGCCGATATGTGGAGCAGTGCCGAGACTGAATGAAGTAGGGCTCTGCTTGACAATAGAAGCCTACTGGAAATGATAGCAAGTTTCAAAATATTGTCAATTATTAAAGCTTCAATACTGTACTTCCACAACAACTCAATATTTTCACAAATGAAAGGGAAGTGAGTCTTTCAGCCTCCAGCTTTTGGTTATTTCAGCATCTTTTTGCACATGTTGTAGGCGGGCTGTAGTTTGAATTCACTTAGCTTGGGGGTTGGGAGAGGTGGAGCTGGTGGATGGTTGTGAGGGAGCAGAACTTTGTTCCTTAGTTCTCTCCCTTTGGGATGTTAACCTTGTGCAAAGGGTTTCAGTGTTTATTTCTAACAATAGAAATACAGGGTTTTAAAATCTGTCCCGTTTGTACATTGGGTTCTTAGTTATTAAAAAATCTGTTTCTGTTTTTGATTTAGAGGGCATTGTTTTGCTACCAGAGGAGTTTAAAGGAGCCATTGAGTTCCGTGGTGTCCAGTTTGCCTATCCTACCCGCCAGGAATTTTCAGTATTTAGCGGGCTAGACCTGTCTATCCCAGCGGGCTCAGTAATGGCTGTAGTGGGGAGCAGTGGCTCAGGAAAATCAACACTGGTGTCCCTGTTGCTGAGGCTCTACGATCCAGTTTTGGGTGAGTTTGGAAAAGAATGCACTGTGGGTAAAGATATGAGCAATGAGAGTCCATGGCATTAAACAGTGATAAAGTAATTGAACTGTTTCCATTTCAGGCACCATCACTGTTGATGGCCACAATATACGGAGTCTCAATCCACGCTGGCTACGTGAGAACATCGGAGTGGTAAATCAGGTAAACCAGGGTTTGTGACTTCAGATGGGATATGAATAAACCAGGAACATGGCAGAGTAGAGAAACAGTGAGTCAGGTAGAGAACTGGGTGGGGTGGGATGTGTTGGGCAATGGAGCAGATCAGGTTGGTGTGGAGCACATCGAGCAGGTTCACTAAGAGGTTTTTGATCTTAAGTATGTTTTTGATTCGCAGGAGCCCATTCTGTTCTCCAGCTCGATTGCAGAGAATATTGCTTATGGTGCCACCACGGACGGAGATCTAATGATGTGTGACATTGAAAAGGCTGCCAAGGTTGCCAATGCCTTAGAGTTCATCCGCACCTTCCCCAAAGGCTTTCAAACAATGGTTGGGGAGAAAGGAGTCCTACTCTCAGGTGAGCTAACTAGATTGTGTTATCTTTATTGCTTGCTGTGACGTTACGTTGAAAGACAATAGACAATAGGTGCAGGAGTAGGCCATTCGGCCCTTCGAGCCAGCACCGCCATTCAATGTGATCATGGCGGATCATCCCCAATCAGTACCCCGTTCCTGCCTTCTCCCCATATCCCTGACTCCGCTATTTTTAAGAGCCCTATCTAGCTCTCTCTTGAAAGCATCCAGAGAACCTTGCTCCACCGCCCTCTGAGGCAGAGAATTCCACAGACTCACCACTCTCTGTGAGAAAAAGTGTTTCCTCGTCTCCCTGGTTCTGGACTCCCCCAACATCGGGAACATGTTTCCTGCCTCTAGCGTGTCCAAACCCTTAACAATCTTATATGTTTCAATGAGATTCCCTCTCATCCTTCTCAACTCCAGAGTGTACAAGCCCAGCTGCTCCATTCTCTCAGCATTTGACAGTCCCGCCATCCCGGGAATTAACCTTGTAAACCTACGCTGCACTACCTTAGTAGCAAGAATGTCCTTCCTCAAATTAGGGGACCAAAACTGCACACAATACTCCAGATGTGGTCTCACTAGGGCTCTGTACAACTGCAGAAGGACCTCTTTGCTCCTATATTCGATTCCTCTTGTTATAAAGCCCAACATGCCATTCGCTTTCTTCACTGCCTGCTGTACCTGCATGCTTAGTTTCATAGACTGATGAACAAGGACCCCCAGATCCCGTTGTACTTCCCCTTTTCCCAACATGACGCCATTTAGATAGTAATCTGCCTTCCTGTTTTTGCTACCAAAGTGGATAACCTCACATTTATCCGCATTAAACTTCATCTGCCATGCATCTGCCCACTCCCCCAACCTGTCCAAGTCACCCTGCATTCTCATAGCATCCACCTCACAGTTCACACTGCCACCCAGCTTTGTGTCATCTGCAAATTTGCTAATGTTACTTTGAATCCCTTCATCCAAATCATTGATGTATATTGTAAATAGCTGCGGTCCCAGCACTAAGCCTTGCGGTACCCCACTAGTCACTGCTTGCCATTCTGAAAGGGACCCGTTAATCCCTACTCTTTGTTTCCTGTCTGCCAACCACTTCTCTATCCATGTCAGTACTCTACCCCCAATACCATGTGCCCTAATTTTGCGCACTAATCTCCTATGTGGGACTTTATCAAATGCTTTCTGAAAGTCCAGGTACACTTCTTGTGCAATTTCTTGTGCAGCCAATGCTGAGAGAGTTAACCGATGCCAGGCTAACTGGTCTATAATTCCCTGTTTTCTCTCTCCCGCCTTTCTTAAAAAGTGGGATAACATTAGCTACCCTCCAATCCACAGGAACTGATCCTGAGTCTATAGAACATTGGAAAATTATCACCAATGCATCCACGATTTCTAGAGCCACTTCCTTAAGTACCCTGGGATGCAGACCATCAGGCCCTGGGGATTTATCAGCCTTCAGTCCCATCAGTCTACCCAACACCATTTCCTGCCTAATGTGGATTTCTGTCAGTTCTTCCGTCACCCCAGATCCTCTGGCCACTACTATATCAGGAAGATTGTTTGTGTCCTCCTTAGTGAAGACGGATCCAAAGTACCTGTTCAACTCATCTGCCATTTCCTTGTTCCCCATAATAAATTCACCTTTTTCGGTCTTCAAGGGTCCAACTTTGGTCTTAACTAATTTTTTCCTCTTCACATACCTAAAGAAGCTTTTACTATCCTGCTTTATATTCTTGGCTAGCTTACCTTCGTACCTCATCTTTTCTCCCTGTATTGTCTTTTTGGTTATCTTCTGTTGTTCTTTAAACATTACCCAATCCTCTTGCTTTCCGCTCATCTTTGCTACGTTGTACTTCTTCGCTTTAATTTTTATACTGTCCCTGACGTCCCTTGTCAGCCATGGTCGCCCCTTTCTCCCCTTGGAATCTTTCTTCCTCCTAGGAATTAACTGATCCTGCACCTTCTGTATTATAGCATATTTAAAACTGTGTATTCTCCTAGGTGGCCAGAAGCAAAGGGTTGCAATTGCTCGAGCTCTGCTGAAGGTAAGGCTCATCCTCCTTTAAACAACAATAGGTCCAAATCAGTCATATAGTGCACAACATGAAACAGGCCCTTTGGCCCACCTTGTCCACATTGGCATTCTGGGGTAGTCCCAATTGACCCCATTTGGCACATAGCAAACGTGCCAAATATGGGCAAATCGATCCTATCCATATATTGTCTAAATATCTTTTAAGGGTTATAATTCTATATAATTATAAACAATAAACTCACTTGACTTGACTTCTATAGCTTCCTCTGACAACTCATTCCAGATACGGAGTACCCTTGGGTTGCCCAAGGTCACTTTTAAATCTCTCCTCTCTTATCTTAAGCCTATCCCCTCTAGTTTTTGAATCCTGTACCTGAGGAAAAAGGTTGTGCGTTAACTTTATCCATTCCCCTCATGATCTTGTACACCTCAATAAGGTCACTCCTCAGACTCCTACACTCACTCCAAAGAACAAAGTCCCAGGTTATCCAATCTTTCCCTATACCTGAAACCCGCAAGCTCAGAGATCATCCTGGTGAATCTCCTGTGCACCCTCAAACTTATTGACATACTTCGTATGGTTGGGTGACGGGAACTGCACATATAACCATATATATAACCATAACAGCACGGAAACAGGCCATCTCGGCCCTTCAAGTCCGTGCCGAACATTTACATTTTTTTTAATTTTTATTTTTTAATTAAAAATAAAATACTTCCCCCTAGTCCCATCTACCTGCACTCAGACCATAACCCTCCATTCCTTTCCCGTCCATATACCCATCCAATCTATTTTTAAAGGATAACATCGAACCTGCCTCCACCACTTCCACTGGAAGCTCATTCCACACAGCTACCACTCTCTGAGTAAAGAAGTTCCCCCTAATGTTCCCCCTAAACTTCTGTCCCTTAATTCTCAAGTCATGTCCCCTTGTTTGAATCTTCCCTACTCTCAATGGGAAAAGCTTATCCACGTCCACTCTGTCTAACCCGCTCATAATTTTAAAGACCTCTATCAAGTCCCCTCTTAACCTTCTGCGCTCCAAAGAATAAAGACCTAACTTGTTCAACCTTTCTCTGTAACTTAGTTGCTGAAACCCAGGCAACATTCTAGTAAATCTCCTCTGTACTCTCTCTATTTTGTTGACATCCTTCCTATAATTAGGCGACCAAAATTGTACTCCATACTCCAGAATTGGCCTCACCAATGCCTTGTACAATTTTAACATTACATCCCAACTTCTATATTCAATGCTCTGATTTATAAAGGCCAGCACACCAAAAGCTTTCTTTACCACCCTATCTACATGAGATTCCACCTTCAGGGAACTATGCACAGTTATTCCTAGATCCCTCTGTTCAACTGCATTCCTCAATTCGCTACCATTTACCATGTACGTCCTATTTTGATTTGTCCTGCCGAGATGTAGCACCTCACATTTGTCAGCATTAAACTCCATCTGCCATCTTTCAGCCCACTCTTCCAAATGGCCTAAATCTCTCTGTAGACTTTGAAAATCTACTTCATTATCCACAACACCACCTATCTTAGTATCATCTGCATACTTACTAATCCAATTTTCCACACCTTCATCCAGATCATTGATGTACATGACAACAGTGGACCCAACACAGACCCCTGAGGCACCCCACTAGTCACCGGCCTCCAACCTGACAAACAGCCATCCACCATTACTCTCTGGCATCTCCCATTCAGCCACTGTTGAATCCATCTTGCTACTCCACCATTAATACCCAACAATTGAATCTTCTTAACCAACCTTCCATGAGGAACCTTGTCAAAGGCCTTACTGAAGTCCATATAGACAACATCCACTGCTTTACCCTCATCAATTTCCCTAGTAACCTCTTCGAAAAATTCAAGAAGATTAGTCAAGCATGACCTTCCAGGCACAAATCCATGTTGACTGTTCCTAATCAGACCCTGCTTATCCAGATGCTTATATATATTATCTTTAAGTATCCTTTCCATTAATTTGCCCACCACTGACGTCAAACTAACAGGTCTATAATTGCTAGGTTTACTCTTCGAATTCCACATGTAGAGTTCCACCCTATTCAGATCTTTTAAAATTCTTAACTTATCTTAACTTGTGAATAACTTGAATCTCATAATTTCACTATCTTTTAACATACTCTTCACTAATTGTCAAGTGCGACTGTTGGTGACATATCCATTTGCTTGCAGGCATCTCAATTTCTTGTGCAGCCAATGCTGAGAGAGTTAACTGATTGCAATTGTTTCTTTCTGTTTTACCAGAACCCCAGAATTTTATTGTTGGATGAAGCTACAAGGTGAGTGCAGGCTTTACTGTGAAACTCTTGCTGGCAAGATCTTGTTTAAAAAAAAATCTTTCAAATAATTTGCAATCTTATATACCTGCGCAACAGTTAACAAACCAAATGAGAAAGGAAATTAATTAAAATAATAATGTGCGTGTATAAAGAAGGGGTTGATGACATCGCTTCATCAACACTTTAGAAGTGAACGAGGAACGGTTTGAGAACACGTTTTGAATAGCTTAGAGGTTTAAAATGGATTCAAACATGGATATACTGATTTGGATGTTTCAAGAAGATAGTATCGTAAGATAAAAGGAGAAATATGAAGTGATTATGCAAAAATATGGAGTTATTGGACATCCGAGCAGATCACAATGTGAATAGTGGAGTTTTTGATCACTGGCAAGTTATTTGATGCTCAAAATCGGAGGCCCAGCACATCCCACCCCACCCGCTTCTCTACCTGACTCACTGTTTCTCTACTCTGCCATGTTCCTGGTTTATTCAGGCCAAGGGACCATAGTGAGGTCAACAAAGATGGCATCTTACCTAAAATTGAAGAATTCAATGTTCATACTGTTTGGGTTGTAAGCAACCCGACCGGAATATGAGGTGCTGTTTCTTCAGTTTGCGTGTGGCCTCACTCTGGCAATGGAGGAGGAAAAGGTTTCCTAGTCTAAGCTTGGTCTCTCCAATGTAAAGGAGGCCACGTCAGGAGCACCGAGTGGCAGTAGATGAGGTTAGAGGAGGTGCAGGTAAACCTGTCTCACCTGGAAGGGCTGCTGGGGTCTCTGCGTGGATATGAGGAGGTATAGGGATAGGTGTGACATCTCCTGTGGTTGCAAGGGAAAATACCTGGAGAGGAGGTGATTTTGGGGTGGAAAGGGATGAGTAAATCAAGGAATTGGGGAGTAGAAACTTCTTCCACAACTCAATTTTTCATGCATCCGTTCCCACCCACTCTTCCCTTCCCTTGTCCCTAGGTATAGCTTTAAGGTCAGAGGGGGAAAGTTTTCAGGAGTTGTACAGGGCTAGTTTTTTTTTTTACACAGAGGGTAGTCAGTGCCTGGACCGTGCTGCCAGGTTGATGATGGAAGCGGATACGATAGTGGCATCTAACAGGGGCTTGTTGGAGTTGCTATACTTCACGCATCCTTTCAGTGTGGAACTGTATTTTCCATCAACTGTCTGGAAAATTTATTTGAATCATTATGGGAATGTGAAGCTAAAAAGGCATGAAAAGCAATCGCAATTAATGTTAAATTAAATGTGATCAACTGCCTTCGGAGAGGAGGGCGTTTCGGATGTTGGCTGCATGCTTGGTTTAAGTGAGAGCACTGTTCGTAGCATTCGGGACATTGCTGAGAATTATTGTGTGAGGTAAACAGTTATGACTTTTCCCCTAACCTGTACCATTTACATACATTCTTTGGGTAAATGTTTAATTTGAGGTGCGCACTGCTTTTCAAGATTGTAACTCCCCCACGTGTAAAATAAGAGGTGGCTGAATTCTGATTCTATTTTTTTGAAATGAAATGTAGCCTAAATTTGGGACAAGCAGAAACCTGAAGACAATCACTATTTCCAATGTTCTGGATATTTAAAGGCAAACATTATGGTGTGTATTAAACTGTGCCTGGTCACGTAATATTCTTGAATGATGTTCAGAATAGACATTTTCAGTTCCCTGTCTTGGGCATATTTTGGTTTAATTTCTGATCTGTTCATTTAGTCTGGTCTATGGAAGAAACCAAGCAGTTATGTGGCAGGTTTTAGGTTTATTATTATTGTCACGTGTACTGAGGTACAGTGAACAGCTTTGTTTTGCTTACTATCCAATCAGATCATATATACCATGCATCGTAACAATCAGTTCCAATGCGAGTACAATAGATAGAGGAAAGGGGGAGATACAGAGTGCAGAATATAGTTCTCAGCATTGTAGTGCATCTGTTCCACAGACAAAGTCCAATGTCCTCAATGGGGTAGAGGTGAATCAGGCAGTACCCTAGTTTATGGAAGACTGATAACACAGGGGAAGAAACTGTTCCTGAGTCTGGTGAGTTAAGACATCTGAAAAAACATTTGCTTTTTCTGTATATCTACAGTAAAAGCAGAAAATGGTGGAATTATTGATGACAGCATTGTTTCAAGAAAGTAATAGGTCAATTCTGTTAGCCAGCCTAAAATCTCCAGACACTGCTTGGTGTTGCTAGGGTTAATTACCTACTGTAAATTATTGTTAATGTGGAGGTGAGTGGTGTAATCTGAGGGGAGTCGAAGGGAATGTAGGGAGAATGAAATGGAATCCATGTAGGATTACTGTAAATGGTGCACAGTAGAATTAGAGTTCCTGTTCCATGCTGTATGACCATGAAATGCCTCTCTAGATACTGGCTGACCTCTTGAGAATATTTTCTGGATTTGGTTAACCTTGTAATTTTTTCCACCCCAGTGCACTGGATTCAGAGAATGAATATTTGGTAAAAGAAGCTTTGGATCGATTGATGGAAGGAAGAACAGTACTGATCATTGCCCATCGCCTGTCAACCATTCAGAACGCCGATGCTGTTGCTGTCCTGGACCAGGGCAAGATTGTCGAGTGTGGCTCACATCAGCAACTGCTCACAAACTCCAAGGGATTATTTCGAAAACTTGTGGAAAAGCAGACTATTTTTCAGAACAGTCAAAGATTTGTTTTGAATGGCTAATCATGTCTAAATGTTGATAACATTGCCCCAGCCTACTTTCCAAAAAATGAACTCACAATTCAAGGGGCACAGAAATGCTTTAGTTTTGATTGACTACTGCATAAGTGGTAAGTAGATTCTTCACATTGGGAATATATGATCCCTTCTGTGGACTCGGGTTGACAGAGAAACAAATCAGTTGTTTCACTTGGAGCCAGGAGAGGTTCATTCCAGAGTCACACTCGTCTCATAGGACTAGATAGGCCTTGGTGTCATTGTGCATGGGCCATGTCTTAACACTGAGTACTTGAAAAGAAGGAAGCAAACTTTTCAATAGCTCAAGTTGCCCTTCTTCAGCGTTTAACTATTTTCTAACTTTTTGGACTCTAAAAGTTGACTTATTTTCATTGGTGTTAAGTAACTTTCACCAGGTGATCGATGGGATATTAAATTCTGTGCAACAATAAATGGTCACACTTGCCACTGAGAAAATATGTATAGATCTGTGTATTTAGTGAAATTTACAGGTATGGCCTAATGTTTATAATTTGTTAGATCTAATTGTTTTTTTTCAATCATGGTGGTTTATAATTGAATATGGATTATAAATTCAGATGTTTGTTCCTCAGAATTGCGGCATTTTTACTGTAAATTAAAAATGACCAACTTACAATTTGTAAATGGAGTCTTTTTATGTTACTTTTACCTATCTACTTTTCACGCATGTTTTCCCTTCCTTGCACCACCAGCCCTTCTCTTTCCATTTAAAAAACATTGACCAGGTTAACATCAACACTTGTATCTGAGACTCGGGTGTAAACCTGCAGCTCCCAACCCCCTGAGTTACTCCAGCACTGTATGTGAATCTGTTCCTGCAGCTCCCTGTTCCCAGTTACTCCAGCACTGTGTGAAGCAATCCCTGTAGTTCCCTATCTACTTCCCCCATAGATGCTGCCTGACCTCCTAAATTACTCCAGCACTGTTAAGGTGTCCATGTAGCTCCCTGCCTGCGTTCTCCAGAGATGATGCCTGACTTTCTGTGTTCTATAGAGATGGGACCTGGTTTCCTGTGTTCTCCGCAGGTGGTACCTGGGTTACTGCATTCTCTAGAGATGTTACCTGTATTGACCGCTGTTCTACTTTGGGTACCTGTGTTACTCCATGTTCTCCAAAAATGTTACCTGAGTTACTCCAACTCCCTGCCTGTGTTCTCTCGAGATTGTACCTGTTCTCTCGAGATTGTACCTGTGTTCTCTCGAGATTGTACCTGTGTTGCCCCCTGTTCATGTTATCCGCTGGGTACCTCTGTTACCATGTTCTCTGGAGATTGTACCTCTGCTACCATGTTCTCTAGAGCTTGTACCTGTGTTACTGTGTTCTTGACAGCTTCTAATTATGTTACTGTTTCCTCTAGAGCTTGTGCCTGTGTTACTACAGTCTCTAGAGCTTGTACCTGTGTTACTGTGGTCTCTAGAGCTTATACTTTTGTTCACCAGGGGCGCCGGGGAGATGGCTGCCCTGCCGGCAGTCTGTATTTTTTTCTTTCTTTTTGTTATTTTTTAGTGCGTTAAAAGTTTGTTTTAATGTTCTTCGGTTTGTTTTATGTGGGCAGAGGGGGGAGGGGATCGGGGGAAACTTTTTTTCAAGTTCTTACCTTCCCGGAGATGTGATCCATTTTTGGATCACATTCTCCGGGCTCTGCGGCCTACCATCAATGGAGCTGGAAGCTTCCTCTGACTGTCGTGAGCCCCACCGCGGGGCGCGGACTTAACATCGGAGCTGATCCCTTGCCTGGGATCGCTCCCACCGCGACCACTGCGGACTTACCATCAAGCTCGCAGTCGGGAGAGGCTGAGTCGGGAGTTTCAACGTCGCGGAAGGTTCGACCAGCCCCGATGCGAGGTTCGATCGCCCGGCGTGGGGGAGCTGACATCCCCCCCGATGCGGGAGTGGATCGCCTTGACACGGAGAGCCTGAACGCCACCGGCTACGGGTGTCAAAATCATCCCGTCAATGGAGGCTCGGGGACCACGACCGAGGAAGAACAAAGGGAAGAGACTTGAACTTTATTTCGCCTTCCATCACAGTGAGGAATGTGTAGGAGTCACTGTGGTGGATGTTCATGTTAAAATGTTTTTTTGAGTGATCTCTTGCTTTTAATTGTATGACTGATCTGGCCAATGAAATTCCTCATATGTTGCAAAACATACTTGGCGAATAAAGTGTGATTCTGATTCTATTTCTGATTCCCAAGAGCTTGGACCTCTGTTACTGAGGTCTCTACAACTTATACCTGTGTTACTGTGTTCGCTGGAGCTGTATAAGAAGGAACTGCAGATGCTGGTTTAAACCGAAGATAGACACAAAAAGCTGGAGTAAATTAGCAGGACAGACAGGTGCAACTTGCACCTCCTCCAACCTCATCTACTAGATCCATTGTTCAACATGTGGACTTATACATCAGCGAGACCAAACGCAGGCTGGGCGATTGCTTCGCGGAACATCTTTGCTCAGCCCGCGTGAACCAACCTGATCTCCCGGTTGCTGGACACTTTAATTCTCTTTCCCATTCCCACACAGACCTTTCTGTCCTTGGTCTCCTCCATTGTCAGAGTGAGGCTAAACTCAAATTGGAGGAACAGCATCTGATATTTCACTTGGGCAGCGTATAGCCCAGTGGTATGAATATTGATTTCTCTCACTTTAGGTAGCTCCAACATTCCCTCTCTATCCCTCCCCCACCCAAGTCGCACTAGCTTCTCATTTTCACCCTACAAACAGCTTACTATGGCATGTTTCCTTTATCATCATTACTTTTATGCATATCTTTCATTCATTGTTCTTTATTGCTGTGGTAACCATTGTGGGGGGATGATTTTTGTGTGTAGTGTCTATTTTAGTCTGTGTCCAAGATGGCGGTCGGAAGGGAGAGTGGACGCTGGCGCGGTTTAGCTGCCGCTGCTCTCTCTTCACATAGTGTTTCTGATTTTTTTGTCTTTGGATCGAATTCTGTCTTTAATTTGTGTATTGGTGATGTCTTTATAATTTATTTTACTCCGATTATATGTTTCTTACTTGTTAAATTCTGTAAGGTGTCCTTGAGACTTTGGTATAAGGCGCCCATAAATAAAATGTATTATTATTATTATTATTTATCTCTCCACATCACCGTATATATCTCGTTTCCCTTATCCCTATCCAGTCTGAAGAACGGTCTCGACCCGAAACGGCACCCATTCCTTCTCTCCAGAGATGCTGCCTGTCCCGCTGAGTTACTCCAGCTTTTTGTTTTATCTTCTTGTGCCTGTGTCCTCTAGAGCTTGTGCCCGTGCTACTCTCTAGAGCTACTAATACTGTGTACTCTAGAGCTTGTTTCAAAGGTCTTTTATTGTCATATGTACCAATTAAACTACAGTAATGTTCATATTACTATACAGCCAAACTTTTTAAAAAAAGCAACAAGACACACAACTACATAAAAGTTAACATAAACATCCACCACAGCAGATTCCCCACGTTCCTCACTGTGATGGAAGGCAATAAAGTCTAATCTTCCTCTTTATTCTCCCGCGGTCGGGGCGATCGAAGCTCATGCAGCCAGCGATCGAAGATCCTGCGTCGTGTCGATTGAAGCTCCCGTGTCGGGGCGGTCGAAGCTCCTGCGGTTTGGAGCTCCTGAAGTCAATAGACAATAGGTGCAGGAGTAGGCCATTCGGCCCTTCGAGCCAGCACCACCATTCAATGTGATCATGGCTGATCATCCCCAAACAGTACCCCGTTCCTGCCTTCTCCCCATATCCCCTGACTACGCTATTTTTAAGAGCCCTCCATGATGTTAGTCTGCAGGCTCCCATGGTTGGAGCTCCCGATGTCGGTCTCCAGCCAACTTAAGGCCCCAGTGCGGACGGAGATACGATATGGAAAAAAATCGCATCTCCGTCGAGGTATGAAATTAAAAAAAAGTTTGTCCCCCCATAAAACAAGCTAAAGAATACTAAAACATACATTTAACACATACTATAAAATAACAGAAGGGACAGACAGACAGACTGTTGGCAAGGCAGTCATTGCTGGCACCGGTGTTCTCTAGAGCTTGTGCCTGTGTTTGTGTCTAGAGCTTGTGTCTGGGTTAGTGTAGAGTTTGTGTCTGGGTTAGTGTAGAGTTTGTGTCTGGGTTAGTGTGGAGTTTGTGTCTGTCTGGGTTAGTGTGGAGTTTGTGTCTGTCTGGGTTAGTGTAGAGTTTGTGTCTGGGTTAGTGTAGAGTTTGTGTCTGGGTTAGTGTGGAGTTTGTGTCTGTCTGGGTTAGTGTGGAGTTTGTGTCTGGGTTAGTGTAGTGTTTGTGTCTGGGTTAGTGTGGAGTTTGTGTCTGTCTGGGTTAGTGTAGAGTTTGTGTCTGGGTTAGTGTGGAGTTTGTGCCTGTCTGGGTTAGTGTGGAGTTTGTGTGTGGAGTTTGTGTCTGTCTGGGTTAGTGTAGAGTTTGTGTCTGGGTTAGTGTAGAGTTTGTGTCTGTCTGGGTTAGTGTGGAGTTTGTGTCTGGGTTAGTGTAGAGTTTGTGTCTGGGTTAGTGTGGAGTTTGTGTCTGTCCGGGTTAGTGTGGAGTTTGTGTCTGTCTGGGTTAGTGTGGAGTTTGTGTCTGTCTGGGTTAGTGTAGCGTTTGTGTCTGTCTGGGTTAGTGTAGAGTTTGTGTCTGTCTGGGTTAGTGTGGAGTTTGTGTCTGTCTGGGTTAGTGTAGAGTTTGTGTCTGGGTTAGTGTGGAGTTTGTGTCTGGGTTAGTGTGGAGTTTGTGTCTGGGTTAGTGTGGAGTTTGTGTGTCTGGGTTAGTGTAGAGTTTGTGTCTGTCTGGGTTAGTGTGGAGTTTGTGTCTGTCTGGGTTAGTGTAGAGTTTGTGTCTGTCTGGGTTAGTGTGGAGTTTGTGTCTTGTCTGGGTTAGTGTGGAGTTTGTGTCTGTCTGGGTTTGTGTAGAGTTTGTGTCTGGGTTAGTGTGGAGTTTGTGTCTGTCTGGGTTAGTGTGGAGTTTGTGTGTGGAGTTTGTGTCTGTCTGGGTTAGTGTAGAGTTTGTGTCTGGGTTAGTGTAGAGTTTGTGTCTGGGTTAGTGTAGAGTTTGTGTCTGGGTTAGTGTGGAGTTTGTGTCTGGGTTAGTGTGGAGTTTGTGTCTGTCTGTGTTAGTGTAGAGTTTGTGTCTGGGTTAGTGTGGAGTTTGTGTCTGTCTGGGTTAGTGTAGAGTTTGTGTCTGGGTTAGTGTAGAGTTTGTGTCTGGGTTAGTGTGGAGTTTGTGTCTGTCTGGGTTAGTGTGGAGTTTGTGTCTGGGTTAGTGTAGAGTTTGTGTCTGGGTTAGTGTGGAGTTTGTGTCTGGGTTAGTGTAGAGTTTGTGTCTGGGTTAGTGTGGAGTTTGTGTCTGTCTGGGTTAGTGTAGAGTTTGTGTCTGGGTTAATGTAGAGTTTGTGTCTGGGTTAGTGTGGAGTTTGTGTCTGGGTTAGTGTGGAGTTTGTGTCTGGGTTAGTGTGGAGTTTGTGTCTGGGTTAGTGTAAAGTTTGTGTCTGGGTTAGTGTAAAGTTTGTGTCTGGGTTAGTGTAGAGTTTGTGTCTGGGTTAGTGTAGAGTTTGTGTCTGGGTTAGTGTGGAGTTTGTGTCTAGGTTAGTGTGGAATTTGTGTCTGGGTTAGTGTAGAGTTTGTGTCTGGGTTAGTGTGGAGTTTGTGTCTGTCTGGGTTAATATGGAGTTTGTGTCTGGGTTAGTGTAGAGTTTGTGTCTGGGTTAGTGTAGAGTTTGTGTCTGGGTTAGTGTAGAGTTTGTGTCTGGGTTAGTGTGGAGTTTGTGTCTGTCTGGGTTAGTGTGGAGTTTGTGTCTGGGTTAGTGTAGTGTTTGTGTCTGGGTTAGTGTGGAGTTTGTGTCTGTCTGGGTTAGTGTAGAGTTTGTGTCTGGGTTAGTGTGGAGTTTGTGCCTGTCTGGGTTAGTGTAGAGTTTGTGTCTGTCTGGGTTAGTGTAGAGTTTGTGTCTGTCTGGGTTAGTGTGGAGTTTGTGTCTGTCTGGGTTAGTGTAGAGTTTGTGTCTGGGTTAGTGTGGAGTTTGTGTCTGTCTGGGTTAGTGTGGAGTTTGTGTCTGGGTTAGTGTGGAGTTTGTGTCTGGGTTAGTGTAGAGTTTGTGTCTGTCTGGGTTAGTGTAGAGTTTGTGTCTGTCTGGGTTAGTGTGGAGTTTGTGTCTGTCTGGGTTAGTGTTGAGTTTGTGTCTGTCTGGGTTAGTGTGGAGTTTGTGTCTGTCTGGGTTAGTGTAGAGTTTGTGTCTGTCTGGGTTAGTGTGGAGTTTGTGTCTGTCTGGGTTAGTGTAGAGTTTGTGTCTGGGTTCGTGTGGAGTTTGTGTCTGTCTGGGTTAGTGTGGAGTTTGTGTCTGTCTGGGTTAGTGTGGAGTTTGTGTCTGTCTGGGTTAGTGTGGAGTTTGTGTCTGTCTGGGTTTGTGTAGAGTTTGTGTCTGGGTTAGTGTGGAGTTTGTGTCTGTCTGGGTTAGTGTGGAGTATGTGTCTGTCTGGGTTAGTGTAGAGTTTGTGTCTGTCTGGGTTAGTGTAGAGTTTGTGTGTGGAGTTTATGTTTGTCTGGGTTAGTGTGGAGTTTGTGTCTGGGTTAGTGTAGAGTTTGTGTCTGGGTTAGTGTGGAGATGGTGTCTGTCTGGGTTAGTGTAGAGTTTGTGTCTGGGTTAGTGTGGAGTTTGTGTCTGTCTGGGCTAGTGTGGAGTTTGTGTGTGGAGTTTGTGTCTGTCTGGGTTAGTGTAGAGTTTGTGTCTGGGTTAGTGTAAAGTTTGTGTCTGGGTTAGTGTAGAGTTTGTGTCTGTCTGGGTTAGTGTAGAGTTTGTGTCTGGGTTAGTGTGGAGTTTGTGTCTGTCTGGGTTAGTGTAGAGTTTGTGTCTGGGTTAGTGTAGAGCTTGTGACTGTCTGGGTTAGTGTGGAGTTTGTGTCTGACTGGGTTAGTGTGGAGTTTGTGTCTGGGTTAGTGTAGAGTTTGTGTCTGGGTTAGTGTGGAGTTTGTGTCTGGGTTAGTGTAGAGTTTGTGTCTGGGTTAGTGTGGAGTTTGTGTCTGTCTGGGTTAGTGTAGAGTTTGTGTCTGGGTTAATGTAGAGTTTGTGTCTGGGTTAGTGTGGAGTTTGTGTCTGGGTTAGTGTGGAGTTTGTGTCTGGGTTAGTGTAGAGTTTGTGTCTGGGTTAGTGTGGAGTTTGTGTCTGGGTTAGTGTGGAGTTTGTGTCTGGGTTAGTGTAAAGTTTGTGTCTGGGTTAGTGTAGAGTTTGTGTCTGGGTTAGTGTGGAGTTTGTGTCTAGGTTAGTGTGGAATTTGTGTCTGGGTTAGTGTAGAGTTTGTGTCTGGGTTAGTGTGGAGTTTGTGTCTGTCTGGGTTAATATGGAGTTTGTGTCTGGGTTAGTGTAGAGTTTGCGTCTGGGTTAGTGTAGAGTTTGTGTCTGGGTTAGTGTAGAGTTTGTGTCTGTCTGGGTTAGTGTGGAGTTTGTGTCTGGGTTAGTGTAGAGTTTGTGTCTGTCTGGGTTAGTGTAGAGTTTGTGTCTGTCTGGGTTAGTGTGGAGTTTGTGTCTGGGTTAGTGTAGAGTTTGTGTCTGTCTGGGTTAGTGTGGAGTTTGTGTCTGTCTGGGTTAGTGTGGAGTTTGTGTGGAGTTTGTGTTTGTCTGGGTTAGTGCAGAGTTTGTGCCAATCAGGGGGACGTTTATTAACGTGCGGTGTGGAGCAGCAGCCAATGAGCGGCCGTTAGTGAGGCGGGAAGACGGAGCGCGCGGGCGGCGCAGACAGTCCGTGTGGGGGAGACAGACAGACAGACAGAGACAGACAGACAGAGAGTGGGGGAGACAGAGAGACAGACAGTGGGAGCGCGGGGTAGAGAGTGTGCGGTGGACACACACACACACACACACAGAGCGCAGGGTGGGAGGGGGGGGGGAGACTGACGGAGCGAGGCGAGGCGAGGCCGGACTGCCGGAGCCGCCATGTTTTCACCGCGAGCCCCCGCAGGCACCAGGCGGCCCCCGGGCGGTTGCTACGGATCCCCGCGCGGCCCAGGCGGCGGCGGCGGCTTCACGGTGCAGGGCCGGCGGAGCGTGTCTGCGGGCGGGACCGGCGTCTTGTCCCCGGCCTGGCGCTCCACGCTTTGTAGCCGGTGAGTTGGGGCGAGAGGCCCTGTCTTTCTGCAACTTGTCCAGCTTTAGATGAGCCGAGGCTTCAGTCCGAAGACAGGCCCGGCCCCCAGACCCCAAACCTCAGACTCCCGGCCCCAGACCTCAGACCCCCAGTCCCAGCCCCGGGCCCCATCTCCGCCAGTCGTTCACAACGGTCCATGAGGAATTAGGAGCAACACTAGCAAGTTTGCGGATGACACAAAGCTGGGTGGCAGTGTGAACTGTGAAGAGGATGTTAGGAGGTTGCAGGGTAGATACATAGAAAATAGGTGCAGGAGTAGGCCATTCGGCCCTTCGAGCCTGCACCGCCATTCAATATGATCATGGCTGATCATCCAACTCAGTATCCTGTACCTGCCTTCTCTCCATACCCCCTGATCCCCTTGGCCACATCTAACTCCCTCTTAAATATAGCCAATGAACTGGCCTCAACTACCCTCTGTGGCAGAGAGTTCCAGAGATTCACCACTCTCTGTGTGAAAAAGTTTTTCCTCATCTCGGTCTTAAAGGATTTCCCCCTTATCCTTAAGCTGTGACCCCTTGTCCTGGACTTCCCCAACATCGGGAACAATCTTCCTGCATCTAGCCTGTCCAACCCCATAAGAATTTTGTACGTTTCTATAAGATCCCCTCTCAATCTCCTAAATTCTAGCGAGTATAAGCCAAGTCTATCCAGTCTTTCTTCATATGAAAGTCCTGACATCCCAGGAATCAGTCTGGTGAACCTTCTCTGCACTCCCTCTATGGCTATAATGTCCTGGACAGGTTGAGTGAGTGGGCAGATGCGTGGCAGATGCAGTATAATATAGTTAATGTGAGGTTATCCACTTTGGCGGCAAAAACAAAGGGGGCAGAGTATTATCTCAATGGGGTTAGGTTAGGTAAGGAGGAGGTACAGCGAGACCTGGGTGTCCTTGTACACCGGTCACCGAACGTTGGCTTACAGGTACAGCAGGCAGTGAAGAAAGCTAATGGAATGTTGGCCTTCATAACAAGAGGATTTCAGTATAGGAGTAAAGAAGTTCTTCTGCAGTTGTATAGGGCTCTGGTGAGACCACATCTGGAGTATTGTGTACAGTTTTGGTCTCCTAATTTGAGGAAGGACATCCTTGTGATTGAGGCAGTGCCGCGTTGGTTCACGAGATTGATCCCTGGGATGGCGGGACTGTCATATGAGGAAACATTGAAAAGATTAGGCTTGTATTCACTGGAGTTTAGAAGGATGAGGGGGGATCTTATAGAAACATATAAAATTATAAAAGGACTGGTCAAGCTAGATGCAGGAAACGTGTTCCCAATGTTGGGCGAGTCCAGAACCAGGGGCCACAGTCTTACAATAAAGGGGAGGCCATTTAAGACTGAGGTGAGAAAAAACGTTTTCACCCAGAGAGTTGTGAATTTGTGGAATTCCCTGCCACAGAGGGCAGTGGAGGCCAAGTCACTGGATGGATTTAAGAGAGAGTTAGATAGAGCTCTAGGGGCTAGTGGAGTCAAGGGATATGGGGAGAAGGCAGGCACGGGTTATTGAATGGGGACGATCAGCCTTGATCGCAATGAATGGGGGTGCTGGCTCGAAGGGCCGAATGGCCTCCTGCACCTATTTTCTATGTTTCTATGTCCAACCAGAGACATTCAGTCTCAACCTTGCGTGAGAATCAACCTGCACTCATCTCTTTGCTCTCTTCTCTTCTGATGCCTTGTACATTTATATTTCAACATGCATTATGCAGTTCTAATTATCTAAGGTTGAATAAATTAAGCTGTTTTGCCCTATTGAAGCTGAAAGCAAAGTTTCTGTCACTGATGTGGAATTGTGGGTTTTCCCTGCCTGATTTGCTGAGCAACAGAAACAGTTTCAGACCACAAGAATCTTCTGCCTATTCCACCACTGGATAAGACATTATTAATTCCTTCCTCAAATGCATTTTCCTGCCCAATCTTCACATTCCGTTTCCAAGTGTACCTTGACTTTCATTCATTGCAGTGCACGCATAACCCTCTAAAGTGGTCAGAAGGTAACAAGGAATTAGGCCATTCGCCCCATCAAGTCTGTTCCACCATTCAATCATGGCTGATCTATCTTTCTCTCCTAACCCCATTCTCCTGCCTTCTCCCCATCACCTTTGACACCCGTACTAATCAAGATTCTATTTATCTCTGCCTTAAAAATATCCACTGACGGCCTTCTGTAGGAAATAATTCCACAGATTCACCACCCTCTGACTAAATGATACTAAAGATTTACAACCTCTTTGGAGAGAATTTTTTCCTCAGTTCAGTCTTAAATGGGTGACAACCCCAACCCTCTGTCTGAAACGTTGCCTATTTCCTTTGCTCCATAGATGCTGCTGCAGCCGCTGAGTTTCTCCAGCACTTTTGTTTCCCTTTGATTTAAACTTCTGCTAATGTTGTGCCATCCACCTTGTCAGTTGCTCTCAATTGTGTGAGCCTGATGAACACAAGCCAATCTGGGTGGTAGGCAAGCAGAGCAGTATGCTCAGATCAGGACCAAGGTTCAATCCTGACTCCCGTGCAGTAATTCCACCGTGCTTTGAATTCCTTCTGCATACCAAAGACATTTGTTATCTCTAGCGTAAGATAGGTGGCAGGAGAATCAGTGTTAGTTTTTTCTTTCATCTGTCCCTTTATAGCTGTATTGCTATATTCTGTTTCTTTTGTTTTTGCATTTGTGTGGTTTGATTTGCCTGGTTGGCATGCAAACCAAAGCTTTTCACTGTATCTCGGTACACGTGACAATAAGAAAACAGTACCATGGTTGGTGAGCATGTGAGAAAGAATATATTACAGTAAAATCCATGTGGGATGGGATGATTAGCAATATTTTGAAAGATGGTATAGATGTGAGGGTATGAATGTCTCCCTTCAATGTTGTAAGAATATATGAGATATTAATCTGCCCTTGGGACTATCCTCCCATCTCCTGGAATCAATTCCACAAATCTGTGCTGCACGACTCAAAGATAAATAATGTTCTTCAGGTACATAGAAGAAAAGCATACAGTATTGAAAATTAATTTTCAACAAAACCCTGTGCAGTATCAGCGAATTATCCATTTATACTGAAAACTCCCTGAAATAGTGAAAAACAACACCTCCATAATTGTATCTTTTCTGTATCTCATAAAGCATTTCACCAACATTTCTACTCACTCAATATTTAAAAAGTTAGAGCTCTTAAAGATAGCGGAGTCAGGGGATATGGGGAGAAGGCAGGAACGGGGTACTGATTGTGGATGATCAGCTATGATCACATTGAATGGCAGTGCTGGCTCGAAGGGCCGAATGGCCTACTCCTGCACCTATTGTCTATTGTCTATTGAGTCGAGGGGGGGAGGTAAAGGGACAAGTGTAGCATTTCCTGCGGTTGCTGGGGAAAGTACCCGGGGAGGGGATGGTTTGGGTGGGAAGGGACAAGTTGACCAGGGAGTTTCGGAGGGAACGGTCTCTGCGGAAAGGAGAAAGGGGTGGAGATGGGAAGATGTGGCCAGTAGTGGGATCTCGTTGGAGGTGGCAACATTTTGGAGGATTATATGCTGTATGCGACGGCTGATGGGGTGGAAGGTGAGAACAAAGGGGACTCTGTCCTTGTTACGAATAGGATGAGGGGGAGTAAGAGCGGAGCTGCTGGATATCGAGGAGACCCTAGTGAGAGCCTCATCTATAATGGAAGAGGAGAACCCCCGTTCCCAAAAGAATGAGGATATCTCCGATGCCCTGGCATGGAACACCTCATCCTGGGTGCAGATGCGGCGTAGACGGAGGAATCGGGAGTAGGGGATAGAGTCTACAAGAAGCAGGGTGGGAAGAAGTGTAGTCTAGATAGCTATGGGAGTCAGTAGGTTTGTAGTAGATGTCAATAGTCTGTTTCCTGTGATGTGGGTTAATAGTCTGTTTCCTGTGATGGAATACCTGTAAAGTTGAAATATTTTTCCACCCAGGACCTTTCATGTTAGCTTTGAGATTTAAATTTAATCACCATTGTAAATTTTGACCGGAATAATTTTTATTGTTGTAGTTCAACACCAACCAGAGGAGCACAATATCAAACAGTTGCCGAGACCCTCAACTATGAAATAAGAAGTTTTGGATCGTCTCTTCCTGTGAAGGTTATGGAGGCGATAACTCTAGCCGAAGGTAAATTTTTTCATGACCAAGAAACTGAATAATGTATAAATTATCATTGTTTGTAAGTTTAGAACTTTTTCTTATGTGTCTTATTATTTTATCAAAACAATGTTCTCCTGACCCAACCTTAAAGCAAAATGAAAACAGTTGATTATTTTGCCATACAAATAAAGTTGTAACCATTTAAAACCTTCATTTTTGTTAATCCTGCATGGAATTTTTTTTGCTGTTGTGTCTAAAAATCTCTAGCTGGCACGTGCCTTTTGCTTAACAAGATATTGCATCCTAAGAAGCATCATGTTACAGGAAATTGTGTTATGACAATTATGTCAAAGAGGGTTAGGGGCTAGAGAGTTTCAGACTCGCAATAACAGTTATTTTTACCACGTTGATTTTCAAACAATATATGTCTATTCAATAGCAATAAGTTCATTTTTGGGACTGCAAGCTGAAAAACAAGAGGTTTATGTTATTATTTAATAGAGTATTAGTTTAGTTTATTATTGTGATGTGTACTGAGATACAGTGAAAGGCTTTTTATTGCATACTTTCCAGTTAAATAAAAAACTATACATTATTACAATCAAGCCATCCATAATGTATATATAAATAAAGATTTAAAACAGTGGAGCAATTGTAATATACAATAGCAGTAGTTCTTCTGCGACCAGCACGCAAAGAGTTGCCTGGTTCTGGCGGCATCTCGGTCTGTTGCACATGTCAGTAGAAGCTATTGGACGTCCATTTCATTGGCCACCTGTGGTTAAAGTGGAAGCTGTATTCTTAAGAGACAATAGTGCTTGCTCGCTGCAGGGAATGGAACCATAGAAATGGGTTTTGTTGAACTCTACAACCAGTGTTCTCAAATTCATTAGTCGCGCTGTATTCAACTCGTCTAGTGGAAACACGCATTATCACTGAGCTACCTGTATCTTGCCTCAAGTTAAAAAAATCCAAGGCATTTCTTGCTAAATCTGATAGAAAGCTTCGGAGGTGCACAATGGCTGGCTTAAAGTATGAATCCTATTTATTTTAATGAATGTGCTTGTATTAATCTATTGTAAGTGGAATTGGAATTTTGTTGTTAATTGATTATTTTTCCTTTCAGTGGATGAGCCATTAAGTGTTAAAATTAGTGAAAATGGATGGGCATGGCTTGTCTGTGGTGAAAAGCTAATTGTCTGGAAGATTGGCCAGATGTCTGTTGCTAAGGTAACAAATGCTATTAACTGTTGCCAACTGATTTAGAATTTAGTTTGTCTTGAATATAAAAGAGAGAGTTTGAAACTGGGATATGATTTGGTGTGTGAGAAGTCTGTTGTGCTTGGCTATTGCAATGTAGGATGCTAGTTTTCGGCCGGGGATTTCCATCTGCATTCCACATCTCCAGCCTAATGCAGCTCTCAAAAGCCGGGTGAGCTTTGGTGAGATGTTATGCCAAGACTCTAACACTACCTCACTCAGCTTCTGCTTGCATTGAATAAACTGGCCAACCTTGTATCTACGAGTGTCCTTCTGCAGTTGTACAGAGACCACATCTGGAGTATAGTGTGCAGTTTTGGTCTCCTAATTTGAGGAAGGACTATTGAGGCAGTGCAGCGTAGGTTCACGAGGTTAATCCCCGGGATGGCCGGACTCTCATATGAGGAAAGATTGGAAAGACTGGGCTTGTATTCACTGGAATTTAGAAGGATTTGAGGGGATCTTATAAAAACATGAAATTATAAAAGGACTGGACAAGCTAGATGCAGGAAAAATGTTCTCAGTGTTGGGGGGGGGGGGGGGGGAGTCCAGAACCAGGGGCCACAGTCTAAGAATAAAGGGAAGGCCATTTAAAACTGACATGAGAAATAACGTTTTCACCCAAAGAGTTGTGCATTTGTGCAATTCTCTGCCACAGAAGGCAGTAGAGGCCAATTTACTGGATTCATTTAAAAGAGTGTTAGATAGAATTCTAGGGGCCAGCGGAATCAAGGGGTATGTGGAGAAGGCAGGCACGGGTTATTGATTGTGGATGATCAGCCATGATCACAATGAATGGCGGTGCTGGCTCGAAGGGCCAAATGGCCTCCTCCTGCACCTATTTTCAATGTTTCTAAAAGTTTGTTCTTAGGCGGAAATATACTGAATGAGGCTTTAGAAAAGAGTGGCAGCTTACCCTTGCCTGCTGTTGGCTGATTCCTTGTGAATAGTTTGCTTCTTTACCTCAAGTGCTGCATCTTGCCCACGTCGACCAACATGCCACATCTACACTCGTCCCACCTGCCTGCGTTTGGCCCATATCCCTCTAAACCTAACCTATCCATGGACCTGTCCAAATGTTTAAAAAACATTTGGACAATACCTGCAAAATGTGATAGTACCTTCCTCAACTACTCAGGAGTAGTTCCTGAGGATTGGAGGGTAGCAAACGTAACCCCACTTTTTAAGAAGGGAGGGAGAGAGAAAACGGGGAATTACAGACCAGTTAGTCTAACATCGGTAGTGGGGAAACTGCTAGAGTCAGTTATTAAAGATGGGATAGCAGCACATTTGGAAAGTGGTGAAATCATTGGACAAAGTCAGCATGGATTTACGAAAGGTAAATCGTGTCTGACATAGATACATAGATACATAGAAAATATGTGCAGGAGTAGGCCATTCGGCCTTTCGAGCCTGCACCGCCATTCAATATGATCATGGCTGATCATCCAACTCAGTATCCCGTACCTGCCTTCTCTCCATACCCCCTGATCCCCTTAGCCACAAGGGCCACATCTAACTCCCTCTTAAATATAGCCAATGAACTGGCCTCAACTACCCTCTGTGGCAGAGAGTTCCAGAGATTCACCACTCTCTGTGTGAAAAAGTTTTTCCTCATCTCGGTCTTAAAGGATTTCCCCCTTATCCTTAAGCTGTGACCCCTTGTCCTGGACTTCCCCAACATCGGGAACAATCTTCCTGCATCTAGCCTGTCCAACTCCATAAGAATTTTGTACGTTTCTATAAGATCCTCTCTCAATCTCCTAAATTCTAGCGAGTATAAGCCAAGTCTATCCAGTCTTTCTTCATATGAAAGTCCTGACATACCAGGAATCAGTCTGGTGAACCTTCTCTGCACTCCCTCTATGGCTATAATGTCCTTCCTCAGATTTGGAGACCAAAACTGTACGCAATACTCCAGGTGTGGTCTCACCAAGACCCTGTACAACTGCAGTAGGACCTCCCTGCTCCTATACTCTGTAAGATTCTTACGAATCTTATAGAATTTTTCGAGGTTGTAACTAGTAGAGTGGATAGGGGAGAACCAGTGGATGTGTTGTATCTGGACTTTCAGAAGGCTTTCGACAAGGTACCACATAAGAGATTAGTATACAAACTTAAAGCACACGGTATTGGGGGTTCAGTATTGATGTGGATAGTGAACTGGCTGGCAAACAGGAAGCAAAGAGTAGGAGTAAACGGGTCCTTTTCACAATGGCAGGCAGTGACTAGTGGGGTACCGCAAGGCTCAGTGCTGGGACCCCAGCTATTTACAATTTATATTAATGACCTGGATGAGGGAATTGAAGGCAACATCTCCAAGTTTGTGGATGACACTAAGCTGGGGGGCAGTGTTAGCTGTGAGGAGGATGCTAGGAGACTGCAAGGTGACTTGGATAGACTGGGTGAGTGGGCAAATGTTTGGCAGATGCAGTATAATGTGGATAAATGTGAGGTTATCCACTTTGGTGGCAAAAACAGGAAAGCAGACTATTATCTAAATGGTGGCCGATTAGGAAATGGGGAGATGCAGCGAGACCTAGGTGTCATGGTACACCAGTCATTGAAAGTAGGCATGCAGGTGCAGCAGGCAGTGAAGAAAGCGAATGGTATGTTAGCTTTCATAGCAAAAGGATTTGAGTAAAGGAGCAGGGAGGTTCTACTGCAGTTGTACAGGGTCTTGGTGAGATCACACCTGGTGTATTGCGTACAGATTTGGTCTCCAAATCTGAGGAAGGACATTATAGCCATAGAGGGAGTGCAGAGAAGGTTCACCAGACTGATTCCTGGGATGTCAGGACTTTCATATGAAGAAAGACTGGATAGACTTGGCTTATACTCGCTAGAATTTAGGAGATTGAGAGGGGATCTTATAGAAACGTACAAAATTCTTATGGGGTTGGACAGGCTAGATGCAGGAAGATTGTTCCTGATGTTGGGGAAGTCCAGGACAAGGGGTCACAGCTTAAGGATAAGGGGGAAATCCTTTAAGACCGAGATGAGGAAAAACTTTTTCACACAGAGAGTGGTGAATCTCTGGAACTCTATGCCACAGAGGGTAGTTGAGGCCAGTTCATTGGCTATATTTAAGAGGGAGTTAGATGTGGCCCTTGTGGCTAAAGGGATCAGGGGGTATGGAGAGAAGGCAGGTACGGGATACTGAGTTGGATGATCAGCCATGATCATATTGAATGGCGGTGCAGGCTCGAAGGGCCGAATGGCCTACTCCTGCACCTATTTTCTATGTATCTATGTATCTACTTCCTCTGGCAGTTCGTTCCATATACCTACCACCCTTTGTCTGTAAAATAAAAAAGTTGTCCCTCAGGTTCCTATTTAATTTCTCCCCCCTCGCCTTAATTCTATGTCCTCTGGTTCTTGATTGTCCTATTCTGGGTAAAAGACTGCATTTAACCTGTCTTTCCCCCTCATGATTGAATACTGAATTGAATATTTTATTGTCATATGTGACAAGTCACAATGAAATTCTTTGCTTGCATACCCAAGGTTTTATACACCTCTATAAAATCACCCCTTATCTTCCTGTGCTCCAAGTAATAAAGTTTTTATTACTTGAATGGCAACATTCTCGTAAATCTTCTCTGCACACTTTCCAGCGTGAAAATAATGTGTAATTTATTTCAGGCAAATTATTGTACAAAGAAGGTGAGGAAAATTGGTGGGAGAACTCAAACCTACATTGCTAAAAAAGATGAAACGTTTAAATTAATGTTAAATTGTAGTTGGTACAATCTCTACATTTGCTTTCAACTTGATCCTTGTGTTGCTTTAAAAATGTCTGATGTCTAAAATTAAAATTATTGATATAATTTGCACATTTCTGGATTTTAACTAGACTTGTGTTTCTCTGCCAGCTGTCTGTATGTAAAGAATTCCACTTGCCACCTTGTGACCTCCCTTACGTTGCAGACCTGGTGGCTTTATCACATCCAAATGAACACACTTCCTCACAGGTGAGTGCTATTGTGCTCTGCCGATTCGGGGGAGAAAGCTGGAACGGGGTACTGATTTTGGATGATCAGCCATCATCATATTGAATGGCGGTGCTGGCCCGATACCTAGTCTGCTGCATTGCAGTCTCTTCAGCAATGTCTTGAATGGATTCATTCGCAGTCTAAAAAGTGAACAGAGAAATTATGTCGAATGAAATTCAGGTTCACAGTGCAAAAACATGGACACTCAGCCACCATGTCAGATTCAGATTCAATCTTTATTGTCATTGTGCAGTGTACAGTACAGAGACAACAAAATGCAGTTAGCATCTCACCCAGAAGAGATTGGGCACCAGCCTGGACCATCTCCTGTCCAGCTGCTTTGACTATTGTTCTTTTTTTGCATATTGACCAAGTTTCCTTTTAAAAATATCAGCGCCATTTATCTAATTTGCTTCCAATGGCAGTGTGTCCTATGATCTCACTACCCTTAGATAGAAGGAATAATGAGCTCGGGGTCATGAAGGAACGGACTGGCAGAGTTGTAAAACTGCAATTAATTCCAGGGTTTGTTTGGTATTCAGGAATAGATTTCTGCCCAGCTCTGTTCTATTTAATACACGAGCTTTCCTACATTTCCCATAAGCCTTTTTTCAAACAGAGGGTGCCAGAAGAGGCAGCCGAGACAGGTACAACAACAATATTTAAAAGACACTTGGACAGGCACATGGATAGGAATGATTTGGAGGGATAGGGCTAAACGCGGGCAAATGGGACGAGCTTGGATCGGCATGGACGAGTTGAGCCAAAGGGCCTGTATTTGCTCTGTACAACTCTATAACTTTAGGAAAAACTATGAAAAGCAGGAACAGAGTAAATAAAACCTGAATTATTTTGATACATGAAAAGTCCAAAATAGGGAGGGCTTAGGGAATTTTTCCATTTTCTTCTCTCTCTCTAGTTCTGTTATAGTCGTAGGGTTGTCATAAGTAATAGGAGCAGAATTAGGCCATTCGGCCCATAAAGCCATTCAATCATGGCTGATCTATCTGTTTCTCCTAACCCCATTCTCCTGCCTTCTTCCCATAACCTCTGACACCTGTACTAATCAAGAATCTATCTATCTCTGCCTTAAAAATATCCCATTGGCTTGCCCTCCACAGCCTTCCGTGGAAAAGAATTCCACAGATTCACCACTCTCTGTCTAAAGAAATTCCTTCTCATCTTCCTAAATGAACATCCTTTAATTCTGAGGCTATGACCTCTAGTGCTAGACCTCTCCCACTAGTGGATACATCCACTCTATCCAAGCTTTCACTGTTCGGTACATTTCAATAAGGTCCCCCCCTCATTCTTCTAAACTCCAGCGAGTACAGGCCCAGTGCGGTCAAACGCTCATCATAAGTTAAACCCACCCATTCCTGGGATCATTCTTGTAAGCCTCCTCTGGACCCTCTCTAGAACCAGCACATCCTTCCTCAGATATGTTGCTGTCTTTTTGATCATGTTTAGTTTTAGTTTAGTTTAGAGATACAGCATGGAACCAGGCCCTTCATCCCACCCAGTCCACTCCAACCATCGATCATCCATCCACACTAGTTCTATGTTATCCCACTTTCTCATCCACTCCCTATATACTGGAGGCAATTTTACAGAGGGCCAATTAGAGTCCGTTATTAAGGAATGGGGTTGCAGAGTACTTAGAAGTTCATGATAAAATAAGCCAAAGTCAGCATGGTTTTGTGAAGGGGAGATCTTGTCTAACGAATCTGCTGGAATTCTTTGAGGAAGTAAATAGCAGGACAGACAAAAGAGAGTCGTGGATGTTTGCCTAGATTTTCAAAAAGCCTATGATAAGGTGCCACACGTGAGGCTGCTAAGGAAGATGAGAGCCCACGGTATCAAAGGGCAGATACTAGCATGGATAGCAGGTTGGCTGGATGGCAGAGTGGCAAAAAGGGGGCTATTTCCAGCTGGCTGCTAGTGACCAGTGGATTTCTGCAGGGGTCAGTGCTGGGCCCGCTACTCTTCAAGTTGTATAGTAATGATTTGGATGAGGGATTCAAGGCTTGTGGCCAAGTTTGCTGATGATACTAAAATAGGTGGAGGGGCAGGTAGTGTAGAGGAAGCAAGGAATCTTCGGAAGGAGGTTGGACAGGTTGGAGAGTGGGCAGAGAAGTAGCAGATGGAATATAATGTAGCAAAGTGGGGAGTCATGCATTTCGGTAGTAGGAATAAAGGTGTAGACTTTCTAAATGGAGAGAGAATCCAGAAATCGGAGGTGTAAAGGAACTTGGGAGTGCTGGTGCAGGATTCCCAAAAAGTTAATCTGTAAGTCCCAATTGGTAGTAAAGAAGGCAAACGCAATACTAGCTTTTATCTCTAGGGCTAGAATACAAAACATGTATGTAATGCTGAGGCTCTAAAGGTGCTGGTCAGGCCGCATTTGAAGTATTGTGAGCAATTTTGGGCAACATATCTCAGGAAGGATGTGCTGGCTCTGGAGAGGGTCCAGAGGAGGCTTTCAAGAATGATCCCAGAAATGAGTGGGTTAACATATGATGAGCGTTTGACAGCACTGGGCCTGTACTCGCTGGAGTTGAGAAGAGTGAGGAGGGACCTCATTGAAACTTACCGAATAGTGAAAGGCTTGGATAGAGTGGATGTGGAGAGGATGTTTCCATTAGTGGGAGAGTCTAGGACTGGAGGTCATAGCCTCAGAATTAAAGGATGTTCCTTTCGGAAAGAGATGAGGAGGAATTTCTCAGAGGGTGGTGAATCTGTGGAATTCTTTGCACAGAGGACTGTGGAAGCAAAGTCAGGCAGAGATGGATAGATTCTTGATTAAAATACGGGTGCCAGGGGTTTATGGGCAGAAGAGAATGGGGTTAGGGAGGGAGAGATAGACCAGCCATGATTGAATGACAGAGTAGACTTTATTTATTATTTTATTAGAAGTATTGTACATTACAGTAATCTGCAATAACGTTAGTTTATACTTTTCTTGTACCACTTCTTATTTTAAACTTTAATAAGAGAAAAGGATAGAAAGAGTTAGTAAAGATAGTAAGTGAGTGATTGAAAGAGTGGTCCAGGAACACCCATATGGACCTAAACCACAAGAAATAGTTTTTAAAAAAAGAAAAAGAAAAAGAGAAAAACCAAAAGGAGGATAAAGAAAAAAGAAAACATAAGATAAGATAGGACAATATGAAAGGGATATACCTACTTCATATCATTACTCACCCCTCGCCAGGTCCTGAAACCATTTATTATCAACATTTTGTTGCACCCTATGTTTGTAATAAGTCGATAAATGGAGACCAAATCTTTTGGAATTGGTCGGGTTTACCTGCTAAGAGGAATCTCATATCTTCTAGGTGTAACCAATCAGACATATTAGAAATCCACATTTTTGTCGTTGGCGTGGGAGCATTTTCCAAATTTTCAGTATAATTTTTTTTGCCGTTATTAAGCCATAATTAAGAAAACTCCTTTGAAACGAAGTCAGCTCCAAACTTGCTTCTATTGTTCCAAAAATAATCAGTTCTGCATTCGGTTTCAGTTTTATTTTAAATAATTGAGTGAAAATGTCAAAAATTTCATTCCACAATTTTTGGATTTTTATACAAAAAACAAAAGAATGTGCTATAGTTGCTTCTTGGGTTAGGCATTTATCACAGATAGAAGAGGTATTTGGGTAAAATTTACTTAATTTAACTTTGAATAGTATAATCTATGTAACATTTTGAATTAGAGTGTGTCTTACGTTAATCGGGCATTTATGCACATATTTATCCCAACTCTCTTTCGAGATTTTTATAGCTAGTTCCTGTTCCCATTCTCTTCTAATCCCATCAGATGATGTAATTTCTATGTTTAAAATGGAATTATACAGGTATGATATTAAATTAGCTGATTCCGCTTTTATATTCATTATCTCATCTAATAGGTCAGGAGACATATTTTGATATTCTCGTGTATATTTTTTCAAATAGTCACGTATTTGAAAATATTTAAAATATTGATTACTACTCAAGTTGTATTTAAGTTGTAGTTGGTGAAATGTTGAAAAACTTCCATTATCATACATATCTCCAAACGTTTTAATTCCTACTCTATCCCAATTTGTAAAAGATTTATCTATCATAGAAGGTTTAAACGGGGGGGGGGGGGGGGTTATTCATTATAGGTGAGAGAAGTGATAGATTTCTTAATTTTAAAGTTAATTTTATTTGTTTCCAAATTCTAATTGTACTATGAACAATTGGATTTTTACTGTATATTGTATTCTTCATTTTTGTTGGTGAGAGAAGGATCGCTCCTATGTTAAAAGGGGAACAATCCTCTCTCTCCATTACTATCCAATCCACCTGCTGGGCCGAATTGTCCAACAGGTGAATCATATTTTTGACATTTGTGGCCCAGTAATAATATAAAAAATTAGGGAGTGATAATCCACCAGATTCTTTAGGTTTACACAAATGTTTTCTTTGGATTCTGTGGGATTTATAGTCCCATATAAAGTTTGTAATATCAGCATCCATTTAAAAAAAAAAAATGTTTTGTAAATATATCGGTATTGACTGGAATAGATATAAAATTTGTGGTAAAAAGATCATTTTTATAGCATTTATTCGGCCTATAAGAGACATCGGGAGAGTTTTCCAGAATTTAATCAGTATGTTTAATTTATTGAGTAAGGGCATATAGTTTGCATTAAATAAAGATTTATATTTTCTAGTAATTTCAATTCCCAAATATTTAAATTTTTCTGAAGCGATTTTAAAAGGGAATTTTAACAGGTGTGTTGGGTCTTGAGGTTTAATCGTCATAATTTCACTTTTATTCCAATTTATTCTATATCCTGAAAAGGATCCAAATTCCTCTATTAAATTTAATATATTTGGTATACTAATTTGCGATTTTGTAATATATAGTAGTACATCATCTGCGTATAATGATATCTTATTATTTGAGTATTTTGTATTATACCCATGGATGTTCGGATGTATTCTAATACTTTCCGCTAACGCTTCTATTACAAGAGCCAATAGCAGAGGTGATAATGAACATCCCTGTCTATTTCCCCTTGATAATTGAAATTTCGGGGACAAAATATTATTAGTTAATATTCTGTCAGTAGGCCTATCATATAATAATTTTACCCAAGCGATAAAATTCTCTCCCATTTGAAATGTTTGCAATACTTTGACAAGGTAATCCCATTCCACTTGATCAAATGCTTTTTCTGCGTCCCGTGAAATAATTGATAAGTCTTGTTCTTCGGTTTTATGTGAGTGCATTATATTAAACAGACGTCTCACGTTATTGCATGAGTATCTCTTGGGTATAAACCCTGTTTGATCCAGATTTATTAATTTACTAACATAGTTACTTAATCTTCTAGCTAATGTTTTCGCTAATATTTTTTGATCTTTTTTTAACAGCGCAATAGCTCTATATGAACCCGGATCTTCTAAATCTTTATCTTTTTTAGGTATAAGTGTAATCGCTGATTCCGCTAATGTTTCTGGAAGTGTATGTTCTTTAAAAGCATATGTATACATTTTATGTAGCTGTGGTGTAATTATCTCGTAGAATCTTTTATAAAATTCATTACTAAAACCATCTGGCCCTGGTGTTTTTCCATTCTTTCATGTATTTATTGTTTCTTCTATTTCCTTAGTTGAGATTTGTGCACCTAATTCCTCTTGTTCGATCAAATTGAGTTTTGGGAGATTACAATTATCCAGGAACTCTATAACTTTGGTACTATCTGCTAACGCTTTAGATGTATATAAGTTTTGATAAAATTGAGCGAATCTTTTATTAATATCCTTAGGTAGTGTTAACAATTCCCCTTTATCTGATTTAATCTTTAAAATCGTGTGATGAGTAGACTTGATGGGCCGAATGGCCTAATTCTGTTCCTAGCACTTTTGACCTAATTAAGCTACAAACCCGCACATCTTTGGGATGTGGGAGGAAACTAAGGCACCCGGAGGAAACTTGCGCTGTCACAGAGAGAACGTGCAAACTCCACACAGACGGCACCCCAGCGCAGCTGCACCATTTTGACGTCGTTTAAACAGACTCATCTGTAATTTGAACTTTGTTCATGAGGACTAGTGGGGGGGAGGGATTGACAAATTGGGAGTATAAAGATGGAGTTGAAGGGGAATTGGCTACAGGAAAAATTTCAAAAGATTCCCGAATTAATGGGAAGGAAAGCTCGAGAATGGACAACAGAGTAAGGTCAGGGCCAATTGAGAGCAGTGCGAGGGGGGAAGTGAATACGGAGGTCAAAGTGCTGTATATGAATGCGCGAAGTATGAGGAATAAAGTGGACGAGTTTGAGGCTCAGTTAGAAACTGGCAAGTATGATGTTGTGGGAATTACTGAGACATGGCTGCAAGAGGGCCAGGGCTGGGAACTGAATATTCAAGGGTATACCTCCTATCGAAAAGACAGACAGGTGGGCAGAGGGGGTGGGGTTGCCCAGTTGGTGAGGAATGAAATTCAGTCCCTTGCAAGGGGTGACATTGAAACAGGAAATGTGGAGTCAGTATGGATAGAACTAAGGAATTGCAAGGGTAAAAAGACCCTAATGGGACTAATCTACAGGCCCCCAAACAGTAGCCTGGACATAGGGCGCAAGTTGAATCAGGAGTTAAAATTGGCATGTAGCAAAAGTAATGCTGTGGTTGTTATGGGAGATTTCAACATGCAGGTAGACTGTGAAAATCAGGTTGGTACTGGACCCCAAGAAAGGGACTTTGTAGAGTGCCTTCGTGATGGATTCTTTGAACAGCTTGTATTGGAGAAGGCCATTCGGGATTTAGTGTTATGTAATGAACCGGATTTGATAAAGGACCTCGGGGTTAATGAGCCATTAGGAGGCAGTGACCATAACATGGTCAGGTTTAATCTACAATTGGAGAGGGAGAAGAGTAGATCGGAGGTGTCAGTGTTGCAGTTGAATAAAGGGACTACGGGGCCATGAGGGAGGAGCTGGCCAAAGTTGACTGGAAAGATGCACTAGCAGGGATGACAGTGGAACAAAAATGGCAGGTGTTTCTAGGAATAATACAGAAGGTGCAGGATCAGTTCATTCCTAGGAGGAAGAAAGATTCCAAGGGGAGAAAGGGACGACCATGGCTGACAAGGGACGTCAGGGACAGTATAAAAATTTAAGCGAAAAAGTACAACATAGCAAAGATGAGCGGGAAGCAAGAGGATTGGGTAATGTTTAAAGAACAACAGAAGATAACCAAAAAGACAATACGGGGAGAAAAGATGAGGTACAAAGGTAAGCTAGCCGAGAATATAAAGCAGGATAGTAAAAGCTTCTTTAGGTATGTGAAGAGGAAAAAATTAGTTAAGACCAAAGTTGGACCCTTGAAGACCGAAAAAGGTGAATTTATTATGGGGAACACGGAAATGGCAGATCTGTCTTCACTAAGGAGGACACAAACAATCTTCCTGATATAGTAGTGGCCAGAGGATCTGGGGTGACAGAGGAACTGAAGGAAATCCACATTAGGCAGGAAATGGTGTTGGATAGACTGATAGAACTGAAGGCTGATAAATCCCCAGGGCCTGATGGTCTGCATCCCAGGATACTTAATGAAGTGGCTCTGGAAATCGTGGATGCATTGATGATAATTTTCCAATGTTCTATCGACTCAGGATCAGTTCCTGTGGATTGGAGGGTAGCTAATGTTATTCCACTTTTTAAGAAAGGCGGGAGAGAGAAAACGGAATTATAGACCAGTTAGCCTGACATCAGTGGTGGGGAAGATGCTGGAGTCAATTATAAAAGATGAGATAGCCGAACATTTGGATAGCAGTAACAGGATCGGTCCGAGTCAGCATGGATTTACGAAGGGGAAATCATGCTTGACTAATCTCTGGAATTTCTTACCACAAATCCTATACCTATTTCAATCAATACCTATATATATCCCAAAAAAGTTTTTCAAAAAATTGGACTCAGACATTACAAATTTTATATGGGATTATAAATCCCATAGAATACAAAGAGCACACCTTAATAAACGAAAAGAGTTGGGGGGTCTCGCGCTCCCTAACTTTATGTATTATAAATGGGCAGTAAATATTAAAAATATGATTCACCTGCTGGACAATTCTGCCCAGCAGGTGGACTGGATTATAATGGAAAAAGAGGACTGTTCCCCGAGTAATATAGGAGCGATTATTCTCTCTCCAATAAATTTGAATAATAAAAATTATAATAAAAACCCAATTATAAATAGCACAATTAGAAAATGGAAACAAATAAAACAGAATCTAAAATTAAGAAACCTATCTCTCTCAATACCAATAGTTAATAACCCATCGTTTAAACCTTCAACCATAGACAAATCATTTATACAATGGGAAAGAATGGGAATCAAAACGCTCGAAGATCTGTATGAATTGGGAAAATTACTATCATTTCAACAACTACAACTGAAATATAATTTGAAAAATAACCAATATTTTAAATATCTACAAATTCATGATTATCTGAAAAAATACACAAAAGACTATCATAATATGCCTTCCGACTTACTAGATGAAGCAATGAAGACAAAGGCGGAATCAGCTAATCTAATATCGTACTTATATAATATCATTTTAAACATAGAAATACCCACAACAGATGGAATTAGAAGAGACTGGGAACAAGAATTAGCTATAAAAATTTCAAAAGAGAGCTGGGATAACCATTTACTACAGGTGAATAAATGTTCGATCAACGTACGACATACGCTCATCCAATTCAAAACATTACATAGACTATATTATTCAAAAACTAAATTAAATAAAATCTTTCCTAATGTTTCACCAATCTGTGATAAATGTCTATGTCAAGAAGCTACCATAGCGCATTCTTTTGTTTTTTGTACAAAAATCCAAAATTTTTGGTATGAAATATTTGATATTTTCTCAAAATTAATTAAAATAAAACTGGTACCAAAACCAGAATGGATCATTTTTGGAATATCGGAAGGTATCCCTGAATTAAATGTGTACCAGAAGAACTTATTCAATTACGGGCTAATAATGGGTAAAAGGCTCATACTTAAATTCTGGAAAAATGCGCCCACACCAACAATAAAAATGTGGACATCAAATATGTTGGAAACATTACATCTGGAAGAGATGAGATTCCTCTTAGCAGGGAAAGCAGACTAATTCCAAAAGACGTGGTCTACGTTTTTGGACCTATTACAAGCATGAGGTGCAATAATAATTTAAAAAATAAATAAATAAAGAATGGTATCAGGACCTGGTAATGGGAGGTAAAACAATAAAAACAGACTTGGTCGGTGGTTCCCTTTCTCCGATTGTTCCTACTTTCTTTTTCTTTCTTTTCTAGGATCTGCTTTCTTACTTTACTTCCTTCTCTAACTTCTTTTCTAAGGGGCTTTCTTTTCACAACACTCTTTTGCACTTCACGACTCTTGCGCACTTTCTTTACTTTTCTTACTTCTATCTTTCTCTTAAAGCTCAAAAAATGAAGCGGTATAAAAAATGTACTAAGATATAAGTGTTGTGTATTACTGTAAATTACCGTACTAATAAAAATATTTAAAAAAAATAATAATAATAATCTCTGGGATTTTTTGAAGATGTAACTTGGAAAATGGACAAGGGAGAGCCAGTGGATGTAGTGTACCTGGACTTTCAGAAAGCATTTGATAAGGTCCCACATAGGAGATTAGTGGGCAAAATTAGGGCACATGGTATTGGGGGTAGAGTGCTGACTTGGATAGAGAAGTGGTTGGCAGACAGGAAACAAAGAGTAGGGATTAACGGGTCCCTTTCAGAATTGCAGGCAGTGACTAGTGGGGTACCGCAAGGCTCGGTGCTGGGACCGCAGCTATTTACAATATACATCAATGATTTGGATGAAGGGATTCAAAGTAACATTAGCAAATTTGCAGATGACACAAAGCTGGGTGGCAGTGTGAACTGTGAGGAGGATGCTATAAGAATGCAGGGTGACTTGGACAGGTTGGGGGAGTGGGCAGATGCATGGCAGATGAAGTTTAATGTGGATAAATGTACGGCTATCCACTTTGGTAGCAAAAACAGGAAGGCAGATTACTATCTAAATGCGTCCAGTTGGGAAAAGGGGAAGTACAACGGGATCTGGGGGTCCTTGTACATCTATGAAAGTAAGCATGCAGGTACAGCAGGCAGTGAAGAAAGCGAATGGCATGTTGGCCTTTATAACAAGAGGAATCGAATATAGGAGCAAAGAGGTCCTTCTGCGGTTGTACAGAGCCCTAGTGAGACCACACCTGGAGTATTGTGTGCAGTTTTGGTCCCCTATTTTGAGGAAGGACATTCTTGCTATTGAGGGAGTGCAGCGTAGGCTTACAAGGTTAATTCCCGGGATGGCGGGACTGTCATGCTGAGAGAATGGAGCAGCTGGGCGTGTACACTCGAGTTTAGAAGGATGAGAGGGAATCTCATTGAAACATATAAGATTGTTAAGGGCTTGGACACACTAGAGGCAGGAAACATGTTCCTGATGTCGGGGGAGTCCAGAACCAGGGCCCACAGTTTAAGAATAAGTAGTAAGCCATTTCGAACGGAGACGAGGAAACACTTTTTCTCACAGAGAGTGGTGAGTCTGGAATTCTCTGCCTCAGAGGGCGGTGGAGGCAGGTTCTTTGGATGCTTTCAAGAGAGAGCTAGATAGGGCTCTTAAAAATAGCGGAGTCAGGGGATATGGGGATAAGGCAGGAACGGGGTACTGATTGGGGATGATCAGCCATGATCACATTGAATGGCGGTGCTGGCTCGGGGCCGAATGGCTTACTCCTGCACCTATTGTCTATTGACTGTTAAACATTGCTCTTTGTAAATTATGGCAACTATAACTAAAATACAAAATTATCTTTGAACACTTATAGATTGATGTGTGATTATGGATTCTCTACTTTCAATGCTAAAAATATGAATAAAATAATTTGCTGTTTTATTAATCCTTCTGAGGCCCTGTTTTTCAGTGTGTGTCGGTGATGGCAGCTTCCAGGCGGGGTACAATATGTTATTGGCCCAGTTTGACCCATGAAGAATCTTGCACAGAAATAACTGTGGATTTTAACAGTGCTGAGTGGAAGTGTCTGACTTCTGTAACGGTTTGTATTATTATGGGCGAGTTTTGTGTTGGGGTGGTGGAGTAGCAGTAGTGGAATGAGGCTTTGTGATCTGTAACCATCATATGGAAACATAGGAAAAAAAATAGGTGCAGGAGGAGGCCATTCGGCCCTTCGAGCCAGCACCGCCATTCAAAATGATCATGCCTGATCATCCAAAATCAGTACCCCGTTCCTGCTTTTTCCCCATATCCCTTGATTCCTCTAGCCCTATGAGCTAAATCTTTCTTGAAAATATCCAGTGAATTGGCCTCCACTGACGTCTTTGGCAGAGAATTCCACAGACTCACAACTCTCTGGGTAAAAAGGTTTTTCCTCATCTCAGTCCTAAATGGCCGACCCCTTATTCTTAAACTGTGACTCCTGGTTCTGGACTCCCCCAACATGGGGAACATTTTTCCTGCATCAAGCCTGTCATCCTTTAAGAATTTTGTATGTTTCTATATATATATATAGACTCGTTATGTTGGGAACACGAATGCTTCAGTTTTCCTTAAAGTATAAGAAATGTCTATAAGAAATGTAGAACTACGCCCATATCATAATGTGAAATATGCAAGTTGGATTTGCCTGGTGGACGGAACTTCAAGTTTCTGATGTATTGGCAATTTGCTTCACAGAGAATGAAGACTTTAAGGCAAAGTTTTAAGAAAACCACTCTTAAGATTGATTTAGATCAAGTGAGCTTTGGTTTGGGACTGGGTTTTGATTCTTGCAGCTTTTTCACTTCTAGGTTAGTGCCGTAGATTGTAACTGGAGCAGAGTTAGGTTAATGCTTATGTATTGCTTGAATCCCATTTATTGGTGAATGAATTTGTTAAGCTGTTGCTGGTTCTATTTTGCTGTAGGTAGGTGGATTTATTCTTGCTTCCCAAAAAAACCAGTTGCTGCGATTAACACCGGATGGTTCGGGAAGAGTGAGCTTCCGCCCCGTGCAGCAGGGACAGGGGATGCTCTCGGGACTGGGTCGCAGGGTCTCTTCACTCTTTGGCATTCTCACCCCCACAGCCAATGATGTGGTAAGACTTTTAAATGGCATGGATTCATGTGCACAGACTAATTTGTTGCATTCATTATTTTGTTGGACACGTAAAGAAATTTGCCACTTTTCCAATGCAGGTTTAAAAAGTAGTCAATGTCGATCATTGCTATTCACTTTGGTGCGTAAGGTGTGGGTTCTTGCTGTGACATTCTTTTCCTTCCCATGACAGTTAAGCTCTGTACTGTGGGATGAGGAGAACGAGTGCCTCTATACCCTGACTAACTCTAGCCTGGACAAATGGGAAGTGGATGAGACATCTGAACGGCATGTTTTCAGTTGGGACTTAAACCGATCCATGAAAGGAGACCTGGGGAACTACATTTGGGTAAGCAGCAAGCATCTAGCATAATGGTGGTGACTTGCATTCGGTTTAATTGCCAAAGGTGATCCCACAAGACATGCTATTGTTTGTTTATTTTAAATGAATTGACAAATCTTTGCCAAGCAATAAATCTTTGTGTCATAACTAATCTGCCATATTTTGTCATGGTCTCAACAACAGTAGTTCAATCCAAGCATACTTCATGGTTTTTCATTTGAAAGAGGATGATGTAATTGTGAGGAATTTTTGGCACCATATCCGAGGAAGGATGTGCTGGCTCTGGAGAGAATCCAGAGGAGGTTTACTAGAATTATCCCAGGAATGAGTGGGTTAACAAGATGTGCATTTGACGGCACTGGGCCTGTACTCGCTGGAGTTTAGAAGGATGAGGGGGGACCTCATTGAAACTTACCGAAGAGTGAAAGGCTTGGATAGAGTGGATGTGGAGAGGATGTTTCCACTAGAGGGAGAGTCTAGGACTAGAGGTCATATCCTCAGAATTAAAGGACGTTTCTTTCGGAAGGAGATGAGGAAGAATTTCTTCAGTCAGACGGTACTGAATCTGTGGAATTCTTTGCCCAGAAGGCTGGGGACGCCAACTCAATGGATATTTTTAAGGCAGAGATAGATAGATTCTTGATTAATATGGGTGTCAGGGGTTAAGGGAAGAAGGGAAGAATGGGGATAGGAGGGAGAGATAGATCAGCCATGAATGAATGGTGGAGTTGACTTGATGGGCCGATTGGCCGAATTCTGCTCCTATCACATGACCTAATAATGGAATTGAAAACAAATGCATTTGATCATTTACCATCAACATAAATCGGCAGCAAATCCAAATGTCTACCTGTGTGGTGGGTGGTGCCAGTTTGAATGGGGGAGGTGGGATGGTGTATTTGAACGTGGAGCAATGTGATGCCCTTGCCTATGAAACGATGCAAACTCCACACGAAATTGGGGTGTAGAAATTCCAAACTAAGCTGAATCCATGGCCGTAGATGACAACCTATAAATCGCAACACTTTTGCTTCTTGGCTCTCATATTGTAATCACCCAATGAAAGTATATAACAATATTTGAATTGCAGCACAACCTGTAATCAATATTTTAAAAAATGCAGAGGGCTGTGATGTGGAGTGGCAGAGTAATAGATTTATCTATAGATTCACCCTGTGGGTATCAAGTAACCAAAGGATTGTTTCGATGTAAATTGAGGTGCACCAAAGGATTGGTTGCTTAGTTGACATCTCAACAAGAGAAGCTAAACAAAGGAAATATAACAGAAGGTAGACAAAAATGCTGGAGAAACTCAGCGGGTGAGGCAGCATCTATGGAGCGAAGGAAATAGGCAAAGTTTTGGGTCGAAACCCGAAACGTTGCCTATTTATTTCGCTCCATAGATGCTGCCTCACCCGCTGAGTTTCTCCAGCATTTTTGTCTACCTTCGATTTTCCAGCATCTGCAATTCCTTCTTAAACAAAATATAACAGAATATTTTATCCCCACAATAATTGCTATAATAACAAAATCTTTCACGAAATCTAGGGAGCTGATGAAAATTATGAAACCGATAAGTCTGGAATCAATGTGCAGTATCTAGATTTGCAACTGAGCAAGTAAGTGGTCTTTGTTACTGCATTTGTTTTGAGTTCTTCTCATGGTATTGGCATCAAATGTTTCCATGTGAAGTCCCGCAATCAGATTGAACAATTCATTTTGTACAAAATGTTGAAGAGGGTATTTGCACAAGAAATGTCTGAAGAAGGGTTCCAACCTGAAATGTCACCTATCCATGTTCTCCAGAGATGCTGCTTGACCCAAGGAGTTACTCCAGCACTTTGTGTCTATATTTGCATAAGGCGCTGTAAGGAAAGTCCATTAAGCCTGTCAAGCTGCTTCCTTCTGCAGATCCCAATCAGCCTCATTAGTTCATTTACTCAGACAGGCATAGATACAAAATTGGAACTTTGAAGAAGACATCTTTGCAGCATCCTGTCCAATAGTGGTAATTAATATTAAATTGGATGCAATTTAATTTATCCATCAGAAAGCCCCACCTTGTTTTCTGCACCAGCAGACCAATGGCTTGACTGTACGAAGGTTCTGGATTAATTCGAGGTCACGATGGTGAAGAACGTTGTTCATAATGAAAGGGTGAAATGGGGTTCACCAGAGGTGGGCATGTGGATTTGGAAGTTGGAGCTGCAGTCGGATGGACGGGGAGAGTGCGGTGCGCAGAGAGGCTGGAGGATCAGCTGAACTTTAGTCCAGGGGATCCCAAGTTTCAAGAATTTGATTTCCTATTGCTCAATCCTAATACGTCTTTTTCTCAAGGCCTAATTTCAGTTCTGATCTTTTCCTGTTAGTGTACAGATGTATCTAGTCATTTCCCATTGTATGGGGGAGAGGCTGATCCTGAGCGCGGGAGTGCAGCGTGGGTTCACGAGGTTAATTTCCGGGATGGCGGCACTGTCATATGATGAAAGAATGGAGCGACTGGGCTGGTATTCACTGAAATTCAGAAGGATGAGAGGGGATCTTATATAAAATTATCAAAGGATTGGACACGCTAGATGGTCCCGATGTTGGGGGAGTCCAGAACCAGGGGCCACAGTTTAAGAATAAGGGGTAGGCCATTTAGAACTGAGATGAGGAAAAACTTTTTTACCCAGAGAGTTGTGAATTTGTGGAATTCTCTGCCTCAGAAGGCAATGGAGGCCGATTCACTGGATGCATTCAGAAGAGAGTTAGAGCTCTTAGGGCTAACGGAATCAAGGCATATGGGGAGAAGGCAGGAACGGGGTACTGATTGTGGATAATCAGCCATGATCACATTGAATGGCGGAGCTGGCTCGAAGGGCCGAATAGCCTATTCCTGTACCTATTGTCTATATCTATGTTTGCGCTCTCCTGCATGGGGGAGTCTTTGGTGCACAATGTGACGTTGTCTCTGCTGCTTTTGCCCCACACTCTGTCCATACATTCTCAGTTTCCTGCACCAACTGCCTGTGATGGACTCGTTAGAAGTTGTTTGTTGAAGTCTGACTTCAGCTTTTTTATTTTCAAGATGCAACCTTCTGAAAGGGCAGCAATGTTTCAGTCTTCAATTTGTTTTCCAGAGAGGGTCTGGTGGTTTTGATGGCAGCTTGGAGCCAGGGAGACTCTCCATGCTTAATCTACTACGTTTTAGGCACTGTCCAAGATAATGGATATCGAATAACTGATGAAATTAGAATGGAGGTCACTGAGTATCATCCTTTATACCAGGTAATGGTTGTAAGTGCTCTTTACCTCCATTTATTGTGGAGTTTAGAACTCGTGGGGAGCAGTTGAGGTGAACCGTGCAGGTGTATTTAAAGGGAACCTAGATCAGCATGCTGGGGTGAAGAAGGGTCTCGACCCGAAACTTCACCTATTCCTTTGCTCCATAGATGCTGCCTCACCCGCTGAGTTTCTCCAGCATTTTTATCTATCTTTGGGTGAATTTACTGATGCAGTGAGATGAAGTAGTGGGAGATTATTGCGTATTGATGAATTAATTTAACATGGAATAATTTTTTTTCAGCCAGATGAGGAGATCCCATGCCAACGGTTTTTGATACCAGATGACTCGAGCCAAGCTGCATACCTCTATACATATGATATGGTCTTTGCTAGTTCCACTGGCACTGGACGAGCTGGTCTACCTCAGGAGAAAATCAACTTGAATATGCCAGGTATATTTTGTAAAACATTTACTTAGTAATTCTTTGCTGCGTTTGTTTAGACAATAATTCTAAATTGGGAAGTTCTTAAACTATAGGGTCATTTCAAGAGAGAGTTTGATTTAGCTCTTAGGGCTAAGGAAATCAAGGGATATGGGGAAAAAGCAGGAATGGGGTACTGATTTTTGGATGATCAGCCATGATCATATTGAATGGCGGTGCTGGCTCGAAGGGTCGAATGGCCTATTCCTGCACCTATTTTCTATGGTAAAGAAGATTAATTTCACACAGGCACAACTTCTCACTTTTAAGGGTGGGTTGAAGATTGAGATCTTTGTTTCAAGTTCATTAGTCATAGGAGCAGAATTAGGCCATTCGCCCCATCGAGTCTACATTCAATCTTGGCTGATCTATCTTTCTCCCTCTCAACTCCATAACCTTTGACATGCTTACTAATCAAGATTCTGCAAATCTCTGCTTTAAACATACCAAATGACTTAGGCTCTACAGCCTTCCATGGCAATGAATTCCACAGATTCACCACCCTCTGACCAAAGAAAATTCCTCCTGATCTTTCCAAAGATACATCCTTTTATTCTGAACTGTGCCCTCTGGTCCAAGACTCTCCCAGTAGTGGAAACATCCTTTTCGCATCCACTCTATCCAGGCTTTTCAGTACTTGGTAAGATTTCAGTGTTTAGCCTCTGATATTGTGGGACTGCTTCTGGAAAACTTTCACATGCGGAGCCGGTTTCAATAATAAGTAAATAGTCAATAGCCAAATCAGTTTTTTTTAAAGTCCCGACCCAAAACGTCACTTATCCATGTTCTCCAGATATGCTGATTGACCCGCTGAGTTATTTCAGTACTCTTATATGTAAATAGCCTACTGGCCCGACTGTAACCACATACACCATTCCCCTAAACATGCCTTGTTTAGTTTAATTTAGTTTAGTTGTGAGCCAAACCCTTTGTGGTAAGCTCCATGGTAAAAAATGGATTGAGTGAGATGGAAGGTCGAGAACACAAAGGGAATAACTGATTTAAGAGTGGAGTCTGGAGATACTGAAAGATGATGGACATGCCAACCGAGATAATGTTGAAGATTTGTCTGCTGCGGAGGTTGTGTCTGGAGCTGTGAATTGGCGCAGAAGAGATCTGTGCCAGAATCAAGAGTGAATGGATTGGTTCAATGTGTTGCACTCGAGGCACGTGGATTAATGTACCAGTCTGTAGTCGCTACTGAAAACTTGTGGGTTTGTGCGATAGTTTGTGTTTTAATTGTGGGTTACATCTCTGAACTTGCAGGTGATGGTATCCTAGGTGGGGGAAGCTTTGCTGGGTATCCTGTCCTATTCTGCAGGAACAGTGGTTTGGTTGCTGCTCGCCCCAAGGAAAGCGTGTCAATGTTACCTGAAAACATTGAAGATTCTCTGGCTTTATCTACCTCTGGAGCAGCAGCACAGGTGAGATCACATACTCCGTGGAGAGAAAAGATATGATCAGTGTGTGGCTTCCAATGCAGGAAACATGTTCCCAATCATGGGGGAGTCCAGAACCAGGAGTCACATAAAAACATAGAAAATCGGTGTAGGAGTAGGCCATTCGGCCCTTCGAGCCTGCACCGCCATTCAATATGATCATGGCTGATCATCCAACTCAGTATCCAGTACCTGCCTTCTCTCCATACCCCCTGATCCCTTTAGCCACAAGGGCCACATCTAACTCCCTCTTAAATATAGCCAATGAACTGGCCTCAAGGGGTAGGCCCTTTAGTACTGAGATGAGGAAAAACGTTATCACCCAGAGAGGTGTGAATCTGGAATTCTCTGCCACAGAAGGCAGTGGAGGCCAATTCACTGGATGTTTTCAAGAGGGAGTTAGATTTAGCTCTTAGGGCTAAAGGAATCAATGGATCTGGGGAAAAGCAGGAATGGGGTACTGATTTTAGATGATCAGCCATGATCATATTGAATGGCAGTGCTGGCTCGAAGGGCCGAATGGCGTACTCCTGCCCCAATTTTTCTATGTTTCTATGTCTTCTAATGTAGCCATTTACCCAAAATGATGTTACATTGAGCTATTGGAAATTGTATGCATGTATATCTTTTCTCACAATATCATTGCTTCTCTGGTATCATTGTCAGAAACATAGAAAATAGGTGCAGGAGGAGGCCTTTTGGCCCTTCGAGCCAGCACCGCCATTCATTGTGATCATGACTGATCATCCACAATCAGTAACCCGTGCCTGCCTTCTCCCCATACCCCTTGATTCTGCTAGCCCCTAGAGCTCTATCTAAAACTCTCTTTTAAACTCATCCAGTAAATTGGCCTCTACTGCCTTCTGTGGCAGATAATTCCACAAATTCACAACTCTCTGGGTGAAAAAGTTTTCTCTCATCTTAGTTTTAAAGGGCCTCCCCTTTAATCTTAGACTGTGTTTGTTTCTATAAGATCCCCCTCATCCTAAATTCCAGTGAATACAAGCCCAGTCTTTCCAATCTTTCCTCATATGACATTCCCGCCATCCTGGGGATTAACCTCGTGAATCTACGCTGCACTGCCTCAATGACAAGGATGTCCTTCCTCAAATTAGGACTCCAAAACGGCACACAATACTCCAGGTGTGGTCTCACCAGGGCCCCGTACAACTGCAGAAGGACCTCTTTACTCCTATACTCAAATCCTCTCGTTATGAAGGCCAACATGCTATGGCCTTTCTTCACTGCCTGCTGTACCTGCGTGTTTACTTTCAGTGACTGGTGTACAAGGACTCGTTGCACTTCCCTTTTTCATAATCTGACAGCATTGTGATAATAATCTGCCTCCTTGTTCTTGCTGCCAAAGTGGATAACCTCACATTTATCTACATTATACTGCATCTACCCTGCAACTGCCCACTCACTCAACCTGTCCAAGTCACCCTGCAACCTCCTAGCATCCTCTTCGCAGTTCACACTGCCACCCAGCTTTGTGTCATCTGCAAATTTGCTAATGTTACTTTTAATTCCATCATCTAAATTAAAAGTAACACTAGCAAATTTGCAGATGACATATAACATTGAACTGACTCAAATAGTGGATTATAAAGTTTAAAAATGCACTAAATATAGATGGTCTTGTCTGAAGAAGGGTCCCAATCTGAAATGTCACCCATTCTTTGTCTCCAGAGATGATGTCTGACCTGCTGAGTTACTCCAGCACCTTACTATCTATTTTTGGTATAAATCAGCATCTGCAGTTCTTTGTTTCTACAAAATATAGATTATTAGGTCATTCTTACTTGTCCACTGTTTTCCATGGGTCCTCATCACATTGATCTCTCTGGTTTTGTGGTTTAATTGTGCTTCATAGAAACATAGAAACATAGAAAATAGGTGCAGGAGTAGGCCATTCGGCCCTTCGAGCCTGCACCGCCATTCAATATGATCATGGCTGATCATCCAACTTAGTATCCCGTACCTGCCTTCTCTCCATATCCCCTGATCCCCTTAGCCACAAGGGCCACATCTAACTCCCTCTTAAATATAGCCAATGAACTGGCCTCAACTACCCTCTGTGGCAGAGAGTTCCAGAGATTCACCACTCTCTGTGTGAAAAAGTTTTTCCTCATCTCGGTCTTAAAGGATTTCCCCCTTATCCTTAAGCTGTGACCCCTTGTCCTGGACTTCCCCAACATCGGGAACAATCTTCCTGCATCTAGCCTGTCCAACCCCATTAGAATTTTGTACGTTTCTATAAGATCCCCTCTCAATCTCCTAAATTCTAGCGAGTATAAGCCAAGTCTATCCAGTCTTTCTTCATATGAAAGTCCTGACATCCCAGGAATCAGTCTGGTGAACCTTCTCTGCACTATGGCTATAATGTCCTTCCTCAGATTTGGAGACCAAATCTGTACGCAATACTCCAGGTGTGGTCTCACCAAGACCCTGTACAACTGCAGTAGAACCTCCCTGCTCCTATACTCAAATCCTCTTGCTATGAAGGCCAACATACCATTCGCTTTCTTCACTGCCTGCTGCACCTGCATGCCTACTTTCAATGACTGGTGTACCATGACACCCAGGTCTCGCTGCATCTCCCCATTTCCTAATCGGCCACCATTTAGATAATAGTCTGCCTTCCCGTTTTTGCCACTAAAGTGGATAACCTCACATTTATCCACATTATACTGCATCTGCCAAACATTTGCCCACTCACCCAGCCTATCCAAGTCACCTTGCAGTCTCCTAGCATCCTCCTCACAGCTAACACTGCCCCCCAGCTTAGTGTCATCCGCAAACTTGGAGATGTTGCTTTCAATTCCCTCATCCAGATCATTAATATAAATTGTAAATAGCTGGGGTCCCAGCACTGAGCCTTGCGGTACCCCACTAGTCACTGCCTGCCGTTTAGTCCTACTCTTTGCTTCCTGTTTGCCAGCCAGTTCTCTATCCACATCAATACTGAACCCCCAATACCGTGTGATTTAAGTTTGTATCCTAATCTCTTATGTGGTACCTTGTCGAAAGCCTTCTGAAAGTCCAGATACAACACATCCACTGGTTCTCCCCTATCCACTCTACTAGTTACATCCTCGAAAAATTCTATAAGATTCGTCAGACACGATTTACCTTTCGTAAATCCATGCTGACTTTGTCCAATGATTTCACCACTTTCCAAATGTGCTGCTATCCCATCTTTAATAACTGACTCTAGCAGTTTCCCCACTACCGATGTTAGACTAACTGGTCTGTAATTCCCCGTTTTCTCTCTCCCTCCCTTCTTAAAAAGTGGGGTTACGTTTGCTACCCTCCAATCCTCAGGAACTACTCCAGAATCTAAAGAGTTTTGAAAAATTATCACTAATGCATCCACTATTTCTGGAGCTACTTCCTTAAGTACTCTGGGATGCAGCCTATCTGGCCCTGGTGATTTATCGGCCTTTAATCCATTCAATTTACCCAACACCACTTCCCGACTAACCTGGATTTCACTCAGTTCCTCCATCTCCTTTGACACGCGGCCCCCTGCTATTTCCGGCAGATTATTTATGTCTTCCTTAGTGAAGACGGAACCAAAGTAGTTATTCAATTGGTCTGCCATATCCTTGTTCCCCATGATCAATTCACCTGTTTCTGACTGCAAGGGACCTACATTTGATTTAACTAATCTCTTTCTCTTCACATATCTATAAAAACTTTTGCAGTCAGTTTTTATGTTCCCTGCCAGTTTCCTTTCATAATCTATTTTCCCTTTCCTAATTAAGCCCTTTGTCCTCCTCTGCTGGTCTCTGAATTTCTCCCAGTCCTCTGGTATGCTGCTTTTTCTGGCTAATTTGTACGCATCATCTTTTGCTTTGATACTATCCCTGATTTCCCTTGTTATCCACGGATGCACTACCTTCCCTGATTTATTCTTTTGCCAAACTGGGATGAACAATTTTTGTAGTTCATCCATGCAGTCTTTAAATGCCTTCCATTGCATATCCACCGTCAACCCTTTTAGAACTAATTGCCAGTCAATCTTGGCCAATTCACGTCTCATACCCTCAAAGTTACCTTTCTTTAAGTTCAGAACCGTTGTTTCAATTAATTTGTTGTGATTTCATGTGTATGGAATCAAATTTAGATTTCTTCTCCCAGGGTGATGTCGGGCAGCCATTTGAAAGAACAGCCGCGGAACCACAAGAGGATAAAATTAAGATGCTGAAAACTGCCTTTGTGATGTATTGCAGGTAGGACTGAGTGTGAAATGCATAATTGTTACTTAGATCGTAGGATACAGCGAAAATTCACTGGAATTAAACAATGGTTTAGAGGTTTAAATTGTGCCAGCTTGCATAAACTTAGTTTTAATAAATTTAAATCTTATCAAAGATTTTTTTTATGCACAACAATTGTAGAAGCTGGAATGTTGATGTCTAGGTTTGACAGGGTTATAGTAACTAGCGTGGCCCACTCTACATCAGCCGACGAGCAAATGGAGACAGTGATGTGTTCTATTGACGTGTTCTATTGTTTGAACACATCAACACCATTGTTCAACACCAGCAAAACCAAGGAACTGATTGTGGACTTTGGAAGGGGTAGGATGGGGACCCACAGTCCCGTACATATCAACGGGTCAATGGTGGAAAGGGTCAAGAACTTCAAATTCCTGGGCGTGCACATCTCTGAAGATCTTTCCTGGTCCGAGAAGAATGATGCAATTATTAAGAAAGCACATCAGCACCTCTACTTCCTGAGAAGATTACGGAGAGTCGGTATGTCAAGGAGGACTCTCTCTAACTTCTACACGTGCACAGTAGAGAGCATGCTGACCGGTTGCATCGTGGCTTGGTTCGGCAACTTGAGCGCCCTGGAGTGGAAAAGGCTGCAAAAAGTTGTAAACACTGCCCAGTCCATCATCGGCTCTGACCTCACTACCATCGAGGGGATCTATCGCAGTCGCTGCCTCAAAAAGGCTGCCGACATCGTCAAGGACCCACACCATCCTGGCCACACACTCATCTCTTCGCTGCCATCAGGTAGAAGGTACAGGAGCCTGAAATCTGCAACATCCAGGTTCAGGAACAGCTTCTTACCCACAGCCATCAGACTATTAAACACAACTTCAAACAAACTCTGAACTATAACAGCCTATTACACTTTATCTGTTTATTTATGTGTATATAAATATATATATATAATAATAATAATAATAGATTTTATTTATGGGCGCCTATACAAAAGTCTCAAGGACACCTTACAAAATTTAACAAAGAAACATATAATCAGAGTAAAATAAGTTATAAAGACATCACCAATACACAAATTAAAGACAGAAATTCGATCCAAAAAAGACAAAAAAAAATAATTCAGAAACAGTGAAGAGAGAGCAGCGGCAGCCAAACCGCGCCAGCGTCCACTCTCCCTTCCGACCGCCATCTTGGACATAGACTAACATAGACACTACACACTACACACAAAAGGCACAATGTCCAGTCCCCAACCCCAGTTCTCCCCAAAGTCAGGCCTATTGAGGCCTCCACAGTTGCCTCTACGGAGGCCCGATGTTCCTGGCCGTTCTCGCCGGGTGCAGTTGCCCCGGCGTCGGGAGAGTCCTCACAGCGGCTGGGACAGCTGGAACGGCCGATTCCCTACCGGAGTCCGTGGCACCTGAAGCCGACAAGGCCGCGCCGATTTGGAGCTCCCAGGCTCACGATGTTAGAGTCGGCGCCGCCGCCCGCGGCTGGCCGCTCCACAGACCCGCAGCCCGGAGGTGCCGAGCTCCGAGGCTCCCGATGTTAAAGTCGGCACCGCTCCGTTGTCCCGCAGCTCGACGGTGTTGATCACGGCGGTCTCCAGCGCGGCAACCCAGGCAAGGCATCGCCCGCTCCGCACCGCGATAGCGCTCCAGCGCTGTGCCGCCACCGAAGCTGAAGGTGCTGGGCGGTCCCCGCCAGGAAAACGCCGCTCCACTCCCGCTGGTAGGCCGCAAGGATGGGTCGACGGTGCAGCCCGGAGAAAAAGCTGCCTCACCGACCAGGTAGGGACCTAGAAGATAGTTTCCCCCTTCCCTCCCACAAAAAAATTCTAAATCCCCAACAGACATAGGACACACTGTATCTGTTCTGTATTTCTGTTCTGTATCTGTCCATAGTATATGGACACACTGATCTGTTCTGTATTTCTGCCTACAATATTCTGTTGTGCTGCAGCAAGCAAGAATTTCATTGTCCTATCTGGGACACATGACAATAAACTCACTTGACTTGAGGTGATCTGATCAAAGGGAAGGTTGGAATAAACTATTCCCCAAGTTGGAAAATCTAGCAATAAGAGACAAACCTGAGGTCATTTCTGAGCTTGGAGATAAGGCTCTTTCCACAGTACATTGCCCTCCATAATGTTTGGGACAAAGACCCATAATTTATTTATTTGCCTCTGTACTCCACAATTTGAGATTTGTAACAGAAAAAATCACATGTGGTTAAAGTGCACATTGTCAGATTTTAATACAGGGTATTTTTATACATTTTGGTTTCACCATGTAGAAATTACAGCAGTGTTTATACATAGTCCCCCCATTTCAGGGCACCATAATGTTTGGGACTCAGCAATGTCATGTAAATGAAAGTAGTCATGTTTGGTATTTTGTTGCATATCCTTTGCGTGCAATGACTGCTTGAAGTCTGTGATTCATGGACATCACCAGTTGCTGGGTGTCTTCTCTGGTAATGCTCTGCCAGGCCTGTATTGCAGCCATCTTTAGCTTATGTTTGTTTTGGGGGCTAGTCCCCTTCAGTTTTCTCTTCAGCATATAAAAGGCAGGCTCAATTGGGTTCAGATCGGGTGATTGACTTCGCCACTCAAGAATTGACCATTTTTTAGCTTTGAAAAATTCCTTTGTTGCTTTAGCAGTATGTTTGGGATCATTGTCTTGTTATAGAATGAATCACCGGCCAATGAGTTTTGAGGCATTTGTTTGAACTTGAGCAGATAGGATGTGCCTATACACTTCAGAATTCATTATGCTACTACCATCAGCAGTTGTATCATCAATGAAGATAAGTGAGCCAGTACCTTCAGCAGTCATACATGCCCAGGCCATAACACCCCCACCACGGTGTTTCACAGATGAGTTGGTATGACAATAGACAATAGGTGCAGGAGTAGGCCATTCGGCCCTTCAGACCAGCACCGCCATTCAATGTGATCATGGCTGATCATCCCCAATCAGTACCCCGTTCCTGACTTCTCCCCATATCTCCTGACTCCGCTATTTTTAAGAGCCCTATCTAGCTCTCTCTTGAAAGTATCCAGAGAACCGGCCTCCACTGCCCTCTGAGGCAGAGAATTCCACAGACTCACCACTCTCTGTGAGAAAAAGTGTTTCCTCGTCTCCGTTCTAAATGGCTTACTCCTTATTCTTAAACTGTGGCCCCTGGTTCTGGATAAACTGTGGCCCATGCTTTGGATCTTGCGCTGTTCCTTCTCTCCACCATACTTTGCTCTTGCCATCACTCTGACATAAGTTAATCTTTGTCTCATCTGTCCACAAGACCTTTTTCCAGAACTGTGGTTGCTCTTTTAAGTACTTCTTGTCAAACTGTAACCTGGCCATCCTATTTTTGCGGCTAACCAGTGGTTTGCATCTTGCAGTGTAGCCTCTGTATTTCTGTTCATGAAGTCTTCTGCAGACAGTGGTCATTGACAAATCCACACCTGACTCCTGAAGAGTGTTTCTGATCTGTTGGGACAGGTGTTTGGGGATTTTTCTTTATTATAGAGAGAATTCTTCTGTCATCAGCTGCGGAGACCTTCCTTGGCCTGCCAGTCCCTTTGCGATTAGTAAGATCACCAGTGAGCTCCTTCTTCTTAATACTGTTCCAAACAGTTGATTTTGGTAAGTCTAAGGTTTGGCTGATGTCTCCAACAGTTTTATTCTTGTTTCTCAGTCTCATAATGGCTTATTTGACTTTCATTGGCACAACTGTAACACAGCTGTAATTTCTACATGGTGAAACTAAAATGTATAAAAATGGCCTTTAATAAAACCTGACAATGTGCACTATCTGAGCAATAGAGGTCAGGTTCACGCAGTGAGGAATTTGATGGAGAAAATAGCCAGGGACGTGATGCAAAACTGGTTTGGTCTGCTTCAAGAAAATATTTAGAGTTGGTTTCGGACTTGGACAGAATGTGAAATCACGGAGCAGATTTGTAAAAATAAAAGTTATTTTTAAATTTTAAATCAACTAGTTAATCATAGGCATAAGATGACTTTATTTAGTTGTTGGGTCAATCTGTGTTATGTTTCGACGATTTAAACTTCCAGAAAGGATATCGTTGGTGCCCAGGCGATGTTGGGGGACATCTTCCCAGATAACGCAGACCTGGGATCAGACTCTGAGCTTGATGGTGCTGTGGCACAAATCAGTTTAGATCTGATCAATGACTACCCAGCGTGTGATCCCCGCTGGGCTGAATCCGTACCAAACGGTAAGGCTTTTTGAATGCTGTGTTCAAAAAAAAATCTTTCCCTGCACATCTTTAAACTTTCCCCTTTTCATGTCAATTAGTCATAGGAGAGAAGTAGGCCTTTGGCCCATCAAGTCTACTCCACCAATCAATCATGGCTGATCTATCTTTCCCTCTCAACCCTATTCTCCTGCCTTCTCCCCATAACCTATGCCACCCATACTAATCAGGTATCTATCAATCTCTATCTTAGAAATACTTAATGAAATGAATTCCACAGATTCACCACCCTCTGACTAGAGAAATTTGTCCTTACCTCTTTCTAAAGGGATGTCCTTCTTTTCTGAGGCTGTACCCTCTGGTTCTAGACTCTCCCACTAGTGGAAACATCCTCTCCACAACCACTCTATCCAAGTCTTTCACTATTCCGTACGTTTCAATGATATTTCCCCCTCATCCTTCTAAACTTCAGCGAGTACATGCCCAGTGCCGTCAGAAGCTCATCATATGTTAACCCAGTCATCCTGGGATCATTCTTGTAAACCTCTGCTTCCTCTCTAGGGCCAGCACATCCTTCCTTAGATATGGGGACCTAAACTAATCACAATACTCCAAATGTGGTCTGACCAGGGCCATATAGTCTTGGCATTGAATCCCTGTTTTTATATTCGAATCCTCTTGAAATAAATGCTAACATTGCATTTACCTTATTACCGATTCAACTTGCGAATAACCTTTTGGGAATCCTGCACCAGCACTCCCAAGTCCCTTTGCATCCCGATTTTTGAATCCTCTCCACATTTGGTACTTTACGCTTTATTCCTACTTCCAAAATGCATGACTCCACACTTTGCTACACTGTATTCCATCTGCCACTTCTCTGCCCACTCTCTCAACCTGTCCAAGTCCTTCTGCAGAGTTCCTGCTCTCTCTACACTACCTGCCCCTCCACCTATCTTCGTATCATCTGCAAACTTGGTCACAAAGCCTTCAATTCCCTCATCCAAATAATTGATATACAACGTGAAGAGTAGAGACTCCAGCATCGACCCTTGCGGAAAGAGTCACTGGCAGCTAACTTGAAAAAGCCCCCTTTATTCCCACTCTTTGCCTTCTGCCATTCAGCCAGCTTCTTATCCATGCTAATATCTTCGGTCTAATATTGTGGGTTCTAATTTTCTTTAGCAGCCTCATGTGTGTCACCTTATCAAAGACCTGAAAATCCAGGTAAAAAACATCTCTCTTTTTTTCCCCCTTTAGTTGAGTATTGACCACTCTTCTCACACTGGTGTCGATTTTGCCTCACCGTAGACTCTTACCCAACATTTCCTCTCTGGAAAAAGGGTTCTGACTACCCTATCTTTGCTGCTCATAATTTCATATTATTTTATCAGGTCTCTGCTCAACCTCTGATGTTCCAAAGAAAACAATCCAAGTCTGTCCATCCACTCCCTGTATCTGAACCCCTCTAATCCAGGCGGCATTCTGGTAAACCTCTTCTTCACTCTTTCCAAAGCATCTTTATCCTTCCTAGAATGGGGCAACCAGAACTGCACGTAGGACTCGAATTGTGGCCGAACCGAAGACCTATAAAGCTGCACAAACATACCATATGACTTTATAGTTTTATGCTAATTTCAGGGAATTATGGAAATGGACTCCAAGATCCCTCCTTGTGTCAATGCTGCTAAGGGCCTTGATATTAATGGTATACTTTCCCTTTACATTTGATCTCCCAAACGGCAACTTGCTTGGATTAAATCTGCCATTTCTGTAGCTGATCAATATCCCACTGTATACTTTGAAAGCATTCCTCACAGTCTGTGACCATAGCAATCTCGGTGTCATTCGCAAACTTACGAACCAACCCGTCTAAGTTAATATCCAAGTCGTGTATAAATGTAAAAAACACCAGAGGTCCCAACACTGTTCAAACACGTTTGGAGTTGTGATCACTATAACTGGGCCAGGCTCGTGTCCCAGCACAAGGTCCAAAAGGCACAACCTCTACCTGTGGCTTTGGTGCTTGTTGCAATTACGTTTTTTTATATGGCACTTAACTCTTCTCATGTTCATGGCAGAATACACCTGGTGAAAAATACTGCTCTATTAATTAATAAGATGGCACTTTGAAAGCGTGTGCCTTAAAGAATGCAGCAAGTGCCTAATTTGAGTGAATATTCTATTAGATTAATGCCACCTTCATCTCTTCACAGATGGGAATAGATTCAGCAACACCTCTTTGCTGTTGCTTCATCAGCTGGAAGATAAAATGAAGGCTCATTACTGTTTGATGGAATTTCTTCGGGATGTAAGTATTTGCTTAGATCTACACAGTGCCTTTTATGTCCTTGGTGTCATGTCACAGGTGTTGAATACTCCTCATGTCAGCTTTTCTCCCCCCCACCCCTACAATGTAAGATCCCGACCCCAAATGTCACCTATCCATGTAGGCTGTGGGCCGAGGAGCTTTTTCATTCAAGTTCGTGACCCAACTCACGGAATTACCTGAATTTTTAACATAATGTGTAAAAATATTATATAAATCATACCTGAAACTCGTCAAGAACAAAACCTGCACATTGTTTTAAGATACGACAAAATCTTCCAATTTTCCAAGTTGTAATTGTCCAATCAATGCACGTTTGACATTGAGGTCGGGCGCAAATTGACCAATCCCGCGCTTTGTTTTATGGTCGCTAGGCAGCAAGGACCCTGAGATCATGGCTGCCTCCTCATTACATCAATAGCAATAGCAAGGTTTCCAAGGATAAAGGTAATGCTAACCTTGCTGATAATTTTGTTTTTCAATTGATTTATCTGTATAAAGTTATGATGTGAACTGTTAAATAAAAATGATAAATAACAAATGTAGAGTTAGGATTAAGGGTTAGGACTAGGGTCAGGGTTAGGGTCAGTCGGACTTGTCGGTAGGCCGACGGATATTGTGGGGGATCTGTCGGGCCATTGGTGGGTGGTGAGAGTGGCCGAGCCGACTGAATGGTGAGAGTGGCCGGGCCGCCGGTGGGTGCTGCGAGGGGTCGGTCGGGCTGTCGGACGGCCAGTGTTGCAGCGAGCAAGCGGGCGATCTGACGGAGCCGGCGTTATGGTGGTGCTGAAGGCGGCCCGGTCGACGTGCAGGGCAGTGCTGCTCCCCACCATCATCACGACGATGATCGAGAAGGGCATGCTGGCCGAGGTGGACGCGCTGAACGGCCACATGTACGGAGCCCGCAGCCGGTCCCAAAGTGGCTCCAGCTCCAGCCATGGGCAGCTCTGGAAGGGGGGAGAGTTATGGTTAGGGTTAAGGTTAGGCATTTTCCTGTCAGTGGAAGATGCTTTAGCCTTTCCCCAGCCTGGCACTGCCCCAGTCCCACAATGGCCGTGACCCCCACTCTGCACACTGGCAGTCAGTGGGGTTCAGTAAACGGGGGAACCCACAGGAACTGCCCTCACCCATTAATTAGGCTGGTTCAGGAGCCGAACCTCTGCGGCAGTCTCATTCAAAATACACACGCACAATTATATCCATTATATTATTTTTATATAATATAATTATACATAATTACATATGATTACAGTCATATTCACATCATATACAGTCATATATGGTTCAAATAGACTGCAACACGGAAATAGGGTTCCCCATGGAGTAACATGGGCATTGGACACTAGATGGCGCTTACTTTTTCAATCTAATTTTCTAATTAGTTTAATTCATTAATGTGCAACTTTTGGCACTGACGAGTTATGACTTCCTTCTTAATTATATTTTATCTAAATTTGTGCAAAATTTCATGTAGTTCCGAGACATGGGTCACGAAAGTTGATTTCTAGACACATTTCTGATGCTCGGCCCACAGCCTAGTGTTCTCCTGAGATGCTGCCTGACCCGCTGATCTACTCTGGCACTGTGTCTTCTATTGAATACTGTTTGTTGAAGTGGTGTATTGAAGCTAATACCGTGCAGTGCTGTAGAGACCCACAAAGAGAAAGGATAAATGGCCAAATGTTCAAATTTTGCTGACGGTTTGGAATTCACACCAGGAATCTCGCCTTCTTCCTCTTCAAATAGTACATTAACCCGAATGCAGTATAAAATCCGACACTCAACATAGAAAAATAGGTGCAGGTGTAGGCCCTTCGAGCCAGCTTTTTCCCCATATCCCTTGATTCCTTTAGCCCTAAGAGCTGAATCTAACTCTCTCTTGAAAACATCCTGCGAATTGGCCTCCACTGCCTTCTATGGCAGAGAATTCCACAGATTCACAACTCTGGGTGAAGAAGTTTTTCCTCATCTCAGTCCTAAATGGCCGACCCTTTATTCTTGAACTGTGACCCCTGGTTCTGGACTCCCCCAACATTGGGAACATTTTCCCTGCATCTAGCCTGTCTGATCCTTTAAGAATTTTATATGTTTCTATAAGATCCCCTCTCATCCTTCTAAATTCCAAATTCTAAAGTGAATATAAGCCCAGTCGACCCATTCTTTCATCATATGTCGGTCCCGCCATTCCGGAAATTATAACTGCAGTAGGAGCTCCTTGCTCCTGAACTCGAATCCTCTCGCAATGAAGGCCAACATGCATGCCATTAGCTTTCTTCACTTCCTGCTGCACCTGCATGCTTACTTTCAGTGACTGATGTACACGGACACCCAGGTCTTGTTGCACCTCCCCTTTTCCTAATCTGACACCATTCAGATAATGGAGGGCTGAAGAAGGGTTTCGGCCCGAAACGTTGCCTATTTCCTTCGCTCCATAGATGCTGCTGCACCCGCTGAGTTTCTCCAGCATTTTTGTGTACCTACCATTCAGATAATAATCTGCCTTCCTGTTCTTGCCACCGAAGTGGATAACCTCACATTTATCCACATTATACTGCATCTGCCATTCATCTGCCCACTCACCCAACCTATCCAAGCCACCCTGCAGCCTCATAGCATCCTCATCGCAGCTCACACTGCCACCCAGCTTTGTGTCATCCGCAAACTTGGACAAGTCATATTTAATTCCCTCATCTAAATCGTTAATATATATTGTAAATAACTGGGGTCCCAGCACTGAGCCTTGCGGCACCCCACTAGTCACTGCCTGCCATTTTGAAAAGGACCCGTTAATTCCTACTCTTTGCTTCCTGTTTGCCAATCAGTTCTCTATCCATGTCGAACAATCACTGATCACGAACACGAACTCTATACCCGAACTCTAACTCCGCTACATTGACGACTAATTTTCATCCTGCACTCAAATTTACTTGGATCATCTCCGACATCTCCCTACCGTTTCTGGATCTCACCGTCTCCATCACAGGAGACACTATTGACTGACATCTATTACAAACCCACTGACTCCCATAGTTATCTAGACTACACTGCTTCCCATCCTGCTTCCTGTAAAGACTCTACCCCCCTACTCCCAATTCCACCGTCTACACCGCATCTGCTCCCGGGATGAGATTTTCCACACCAGGGCATCGGAAATGTCCTCATTCTTTAGGAAATGGGGGTTTCACTCTTCCATTATAGATGAAGCTCTCACTAGGGTTGTCTCTGTATTTCCTGCAGCTCTGCTATTACTCCCCATCCCCCCATTCGCAACAAGGACAGAGTCCCCCTTGTCCTCACCTTCCACCCCATCAGCCATTGCATACAGCATATAATCCTTCAACATTTTTGCCACCTCCAACGGGATTCCACCACTGGCCACATCTTCCCATCTCCACGCTTTTCTGCTTTCCGCGGAGACCGTTCCCTCCACAACTCCCTGGTCAGCTCGTCCCTTCCCACCCAAACCATCCCCTCACCAGGTACATTCCCCTGCAACCGTAGGAGATGCAACTGGTGTCTCTTTACCTCCCATCTCGACTCCATCCAAGGACCCCAACAGTCTTTCCAGGTGAGGCAGAGGTTCACTTGCACCTCCTCCAACCTCATTTACTGTATCTGCTATTCGAGGTGTCAACTCTTGTATATCAGCGAGACCAAGAGCAGGCTTGGCGATCGTTTCACTGAACACCTCCGCTCAGTCCGCCTTAACCTACCTGATCTACCGGTTGCTCAACACTTTAACTCCCCCTCCCATTCCCAATCTGACCTTTCTGTCCTGGGCCTCCTCCATTGTCAGAGTGAGGCCCAGCACAAATTGGAGGAACAGCACCTCATATTTTGCTTGATTTCCCCTTTGTAAATCCATGCTCACTGTGATCGATCGTAAATCCATGCTGACTGTGACCGATCATAAATCCATGCTGACTTTGACCGATTGACAATGTCAATACTGGACAGTATTGCTTGTGTCATGGAAAGGGACTCAAATCCCTGACTTGATTCCAGTGACACTGGGTCACAGACCTAATGAAGCAAATGCCTCATGAATAACTCCCACCTCCACACTGAATCTTTGATATGACTGGAAGTTGGAAACCTTGCGTCCCTTTTGATAATTTTCTTTCTTATAATAGATGGAGTTACTGAATCGGCTTGAGACTGTTTTGGTGCGAAGATTCCTCACGGCAACTCGCCTTTTACTTTGTGAACATGCTGAGAAACTCTCTTCTGCCCTTGTTCTAAAAAACTACCACACCAAGCTTCCTGACATCGTAAATGCAGCGATTAATTCTGCTCTGGGTAAGCAGAAAAAGAGTGTTCCACAGAACCTGACAGCAGCGGATGTTTTCTTCAGAGAGGTACAAGCTTCATTTTCTGTGCGAGAAGTACTGAATTTACTTTGAGATCATGCAAATGTTATTTCTAATATTGAATGGAAAGCCGAGCTGAAGGAGGATGTAGTGCAAAAGGCAGCATTGCTGCAACTGGAGTCTGAGACACACAGCAGAGATTTGTAGTCCAAGCATTCATTTCTACAAATGCTGATAAAATGGAATGGAGAGCAACATGGCTTCAGGCTAATTACTTGGTTCATGCCAGGATTGGTTCTATTTTTCCCAGGCAGCGCCCATTGCTTATTTCCTATTTTCTGCTCTCGCACTTTTAAATATTTATATTTTATAATTTGAGATTGGTCTTGCCAGAATAACGACTGCCTTGTATTGGGTTTGAAAAATTCACAGACCTTTTTGCTCAGCCACCACTGAAGCTGAGCCAATGTGAATCATAAACAGCAACTGAATGGCACAGATATAATTTAAACACTGGCTGAACTTTGGGCAGTCAAAGGAAGTGTCTTGAGAGCGATCAGTGTTACTGTCGAAGAAGTACTGAAGGTACTATCGTGTATGACGGTAGACAAACCTCCAGGGCCTGACCAGATATATCCGAGGATATTGTGGGAAACGAGAGAGGAAATTGTAGGAGCCGTAGTTGAAATTTACGATTCATCCTTAAATACAGGGGAGGTGCCGGAAGACCGGAGGGTGGCAAATGTTGTGTCTCTATTCAAGAAGGGCTGCAGGGAAAATGCTGGGAACTATAGGCCGGTGAGCTTAACATCTGTAGTTGGAAAGTTACTAGAGAGTATTCTGAGGGATAGGTTATACAGGCATTAGGATGGGCAAGGTCTGATTAGGGATAGTCAGCATGGTTTTGTACGTGGGAGGTCGTGTCTCACAAATCTGATTGATTTTTTTGAAGACGTGACCAAAAAGGTCGATGAGAGAAAAGCATACATTGAGATGTTGTATACATGGATTTCAGTAAGGCGTTTGACAAGGTTCCGCATGGTAGGCTGCTCTGAAATGTTAGATCGCATGGGATCCATGGAGAGATATATGAATGGATTGGCTTCATGGAAGAAAGCAGAGGGTGATGGTGGAAGGTTGCTACTCGAACTGGCCCGTTACTGTTTGTCATTTGGGTGAGAACATACAGGGCAAGATTAGCAAGTCTGCTGATGATACAAAAGTGGGTGGTTTGGCAGATAGTGAAAGATTGCTGCAGAATCTTGATCGATTGGCCAGGTGGGTTGAGGAATTTAATACAGAGGTCTTATATTTTAATATTGAGGTCTTGCATTTTGGGATGTCTAACCAGGGCAGGACCTACACGGTGAATGGTAGGCCTCTGGAGAGTGTTGTAGAGCAGAGGGATCTAGGAGTGGAGGTGCATGGTTCCTTGAAGGTCGAGTCACAGGTAGATAAGGTGGTCAAAACGACTTTTGGCACTTTGGCCTTCATCAGTCAGAGTATTGATTATAGAAGTTGGGAGGTCATGTTGCAGTTGTATAAGACGTTGGTGAGACCGCATTTAGAGTATTGTGTTCAATTCTGGGCACCATGTTATAGGAAAGATATTGTCAAGCTTGAATGGGTTCAGAGAAGATTTGCGAGGCTGTTGCCAGGACTAGAGGGTGTGAGCTATAGGGAGAAATTGAGTAGACTGGGTCTCTATTCCTTGGAGCGTAGAAGGATGAGGGGTGATCTTACAGAGGTGTATAGGATCAGAGGCGGAATAGATCGGGTAGATGCACAGAGTCTCTTGCCTATTGTAGGGGATTCAAGGACCAGAGGACATTGGTTTAAGGTGAAGCGGAAAAGATTTAATAGGAATCTGAGGGGTAACTTTTTCACACGAAGGGTGGTGGGTGCATGGAACAAGCTGCCGGAGGAGGTAGTTGAGGCTGGGACTATTCCAATGTTAAAGAAACAGTTAGACAGGTACATGGATAGGACAAGTTTGGAGGGATAAGGACCAAACGCAAGCAGGTGGGACAAGTGTAGCTGTGACAAGTTGGCCGGTGTGGGAAAGTTGGGCTGATGGGGCTGTTTCCACGCTGTATCTCTCTTTGACTGGCAACTGAGCGTAGTGTGGCTGCTGTGTGATATTCGGTGTGCATCAAGTTAGCCTTTTGATAGATCTTTTACAAATCAGCACGAAAACGTAGCTGTGGTTAGCACGTGGAATGTTGATGGCAAGAGGCCAAAACAAGATGACTTCCCTCAGTCCATCGTTGACGAAGTTGACAATGTATTACATAGATACATAGAAAATAGGTGCATGAGTAGGCCATTCGGCCCTTCGAGCCTGCACCGCCATTCAATATGATCATGGCTGATCATCCAACTCAGTATCCCGTACCTGCCTTCTCTCCATACCCCCTGATCCCTTTAGCCACAAGGGCCACATCTAACTCCCTCTTAAATATAGCCTATGAACTGGCCTCAACTACCCTCTGTGGCAGAGAGTTCCAGAGATTCACCACTCTCTGTGGTAATGAAGTTCGTAGCCCAGTTCAGCGGTAGTGTTGTGACTCACTGAGTGTGGGACATTGACAGGGCAAGTGCCCAGGCAATCGGGTAGGTGTTACTACTCAGGTAGAGAGAAAGCTTAAGGCCAGAAAATCTTTGCCCTACAATGTACCTGCTGTCTAGCTACGAGCTTACATTTAAAGAAGAGATCTTTTTTTTAAAGTCTTCTCAACTGAAACAACGAAAATACATATTTGCTGTACTTTGATACCAGGCAAGTCAGCTACCCAATCCATAAATGCATTGTTAAAGGGGGCTTGCATTTTATTGTAGGTGCAGTCCTACAATGTACTTTTGTTGCACAGGTCTCCCAGATCGACACAGCATTTGAATCTTTGTTGGAGGAAGAAGAAAACGTTTTGGAGGAGAACAATCCCGTCTCCCTGGAGTGGGCTCAAGTAGCTGTCAATGTTAATAATATCCTGAAGGTACAGCATTCTCACAATCTGAATATTTTAAACAGCCAGTTTTCTAAACAATATTGTGTTGGAAGCCCGGGGGGAGGGGGAAGAGATTCAGTTTTGTGATGTGAGTGGAGACAAGGTTGTGAAGGAAGACTTGGGTTTAAAAATACCATCTTCAGCCAAGAATTGACCCCAGGTTTGTGTAGAGCTGGGAATTGGATGTATGTGAGAGTGCTCGTGTCACTGCATTTTTTGTGGCGACTCGTGCCACTGGGGTAGATTATCTGTGTGCTGGAGAATGAACTGTTCTGCAGAAGAACATAATATAATTCTGCTTGAACTTTCTTTCCTTGGCACTGTGCCTCCCTCTCCCCTGCTGAAATGTTTTTGTTTTAGATGATCGGTAAGCCTGCACATTAGGGTCAGTATGCTGCTGTATTATCAATCTGGTGCACAGCTGGTGTGCCAGCATATGTTAAGATGTGGCAGGGAAGGCGTCCACTGAAATGGCTTCTTTAGCAGTTATTAGTTATATTGGGAAGCAAGAACTTAAAAACTCCCATTTCAGTTTATAATATCTCACTCTACACTTGTAAATAGTCTTATTTTCACATCAGCTTGTTCCTATTTCGAAGCCTCCTAAAGCTAAAGCTTGCTTTTGGTGTGCTCTATACCTTGTTGAGAGGCAATCGCTGCATTAGCTGTGTGATTATTGAATGGCTCCAGCCAGAAAAGATGGAAAAATATTGAAAGTTCCATTTATAGCCTGGAATTTTTAGCTGGACTAATTCAAGATAACCTAAAAGCAATTACAGAAAATAAATTGCCGAAGCAAGCTATTTAATATATGACGATCGACACAAAAGGCTGGAGTAACTCAGCAGGACAGGCAGCAGCTCTGGAGAGAAGTAATAGGTGACGTTTCGGGTCAAGACCTTCTTCAGAAGAAGGGTCTTGACCCAAAACGTCACCTATTCCTTTTCTCCAGAGAAGCTGCCTGACCCACTGAGTTACTCCAGCCTTTTGTGTCGCTTCGGTTTAAACGAGCATCTGCAGTTCCTTCCTACAAATTTAATAGGTAACCTGTGTAAGAATTTGTCACACTGCTTGTCAGCTGTAAGTCTAGGCTGTGATGACAGTGTATGGAATGCTAATAGTTGGAGACATGAATCAATGGGCAAAACCCTACGCACACTCTAACTCTCCTCTTGCTGTTATGTACGGTACCCTAGAATGGCCCTGAACTTCCAATGTTTAGGATATTATATTGAAGCAACTAAATGAGTTGGGAAAGTGCTAGATGAATAAAATGGAAATATATCGCATTCTAGGCTCAAGCAGCAGAATTCCTGCTGACTCATGTCTGAGAGGTACTGAGCCTGGGTAGACACTTGAGTAACACAACTTAATCTGATGTGCAGGATATGTTGCATGCAGCAGTGCACCATCGACACAACAAGAGTTCATTGTACAAGTCAGAAGAGGATGCAGAACGGGAGCCCGAGTACATTCCTTGGACAGGTGAGATGGGATATATTGTTGAATGAATAATTGAGCAGGCTTAGGATCGAGTGGGTTTAGAACATACCATGTTCTATTGTAAATAAAAACAGGAAATGCTGGAAACATTCACTAGGTTAGGTAGCATCTGTGAAAAGAGAATCAGAATGTGTCAAGTTAAAACTTTGTCAGAACTGGAAAACAAAATGTCAGCTGGTTTGAAGTTGTTGAAGGACATCAGACAAAGGAATGTTGCTGTTAAGATGAAACTAGGTTTGGTATTGGTTTATTATTATCATGTAATAATAATAATAATGGATTGGATTTATATAGCGCCTTTCTAATACCCAAGGCGCTTTACATCGCATTATTCATTCACTCCTCAGTCACACTCGGTGGTGGTGAGCTACTTCTGTAGCCACAGCTGCCCTGGGGCAGACTGACGGAAGCGTGGCTGCTAATCTGCGCCTACGGCCCCTCCGACCACCACCAATCACTCACACACATTCACACGCAGGCAAAGGTGGGTGAAGTGTCTTGCCCAAGGACACAACGACAGTATGCACTCCAAGCGGGATTCGAACCGGCTACCTTCCGGTTGCCAGCCGAACACTTAGCCCATTGCGCCATCTGTCGTCCATGTGTACTGAGATAAAGTGAAAAGCTTTGTTTATGTTATCCGGTCAAATCATAATTAACATGAGCACAATCAAACCATACACTTAAAAAATGTACTGTAATGCGAAATATACTAGAGTACTGAATATTACAGCATTTGAATGTTATAGTTGCAGAGGAAAAGTGCAAGAATTGCCATAAGGTAGGTTGGAAGATCGGGACTACAGCATAGTTTATGGGAGGACTGTTCACTAGCCTAACAGTGGGGAAGAAGCTGTTCCTGAGTTTGGTGGTATGTGTTGTCATTTGTATAATTGCCCGATTGGAGAGGGGGAGAAGAGGGAATGACTAGGGTGAATGATTTGCTTTATGGATTAATTAGGTCATTAGGTTAATGGGAGCAGTTAGACTGAACACAAATTAAGCAGGTGGGATGAAAACACATAGGGACAAAGTCGGATTCACCAGGATGTTATTACTATTACCACGACTTCCTTCCCGAGCATTCCTGAGGACTACACCTGTGGGAAATGTGTCCAGTTGCAGCTCCTGACTCAGTTCCCAGGGTCATCCATTTTTGAAGGGCTTGCAGGAAAAGTAACATCAACTTGTGCAGTGTGATTCCTGAGTTGACATTGGCCTCCCTCCCTCTCTTTGCGTCTGGGGTAAGCATCATCCTGTCATCATCATGGATGAGTTCAGAGTACGTCTGTCCTTGTTCAGGATGAGGTAATGATGCGTTGGGCACGAGGAGGAATCCGACTTAATTAAAGTTGAGATGAATTGATTTATTCAGCAAATTGTGTTGTGGAATACATAATGGAAACAATAATGACACCTTTCTAAAGGAAATTGACCATGTCTTGAACTGAGGAAAAAATTGCTGTTTTTTGTGGAGGGAAGAGCAGGGAAGTGTTTTGAGGGGTTTACCAAAAAACAAACACAGACGTGAGGATGGGGTAAATCACCCCCAGACATGAATGAAGTTCTACTTGCAAAGGGTAAATATTTTTTAAATATTTGAGATTATCAGGAACAATTGAAATAACGATCTTCATCTTGTCACTCATTGTAATGTTCACAATTTATTATTTAAAGCTTCTAGTGGTCCGTCTGGTGTGAGGAATGTGATTGTAAGGCAGACTGATATCGTGCTGAATAAAGTCTATCCACAAGTTGACAGCTCCTTACGTAGTACCCTCCTGGATCAACTGGTAGTGTTGCTCGACTTCTATCTGGATGGCTATGTTTGTCAACTCAAGTCAGTGGACAGACCATCACAGCAGGAAAGATACAATAACCTGGACTTGGAATACACCCAGAAACGTTCACAACTTCTCGCACAATTACGTATGTACACCAATCCAATTTTACAATTTTATCTATCAAAAGTTTACAGAAGAGAATTCAGCAAACTCCTCTACTTTCTTCAACTCTTAGAAATTGGTATTTAAGCTACCGTTAAAGAACATTTTATTATCTTAAAATTATTTCCTCGGCTGGTAGAAAGATAAATAGAAATTAGTTTTTCTTGTATAAAAATCAATGGTTTACTCCCGTAACCTTTCTGGAATACATACTGTTAAAAATTAGGATAGTCATAGTTCACGTGATAGGAGTAGAATTAGGCTATTCGGCCCATCATGTCCACTCTGCCAATCATGGCTGATCTATCTTTCCCTCTCAACCCCATTCTCCTGCCTTCTCCCCATAACCCCTGACACAAGTACTAATCAAGAATCTTATCTAAGGTACACAAAAATGCTGGAGAAACTCAGCGGGTGCAGCAGCATCTATGGAGCGAAGGAAATAGGTAACGTTTCGGGCCGAAACCCTTCTTCAGACTGATAGGGGGTGGGGAGAAGAAAGGAAAAAAGGAAAAGGAGGAGGAGGAGCCCGAGGGCTGGGGGAGGGGAGGAGACAACCAGATGGCTGATGAAGGGGAGGGGACAGCCAGGGCTAGCAGAATTGGGAGAATTCAACGTTCAGGCCACCAGGATGTAGACTGCGCAAGCGGAATATGAGGTGCATTTCCTCCAATTTACGGTGTTGCTCGCTGTGGCCATGGAGGAGACCCAGGACAGAGAGGTCAGATACGGAATGGGAGGGGGAGTTGAAGTGCTGAGCCACCGGGAGTTCAGGTTGGTTATTGCGGACCGACCGGAGGTGTTCGGCGAAACGATCGCCAAGCCTCCGCTTGGTCTCACCGATGTAGATCAGCTGGCATCTAGAGCAGCGAATGCAATAGATGAGGTTGGAGGAGATGCAGGTGAACCTCTGTCGCACCTGGAACGACTGCTTGGGTCCTGGAATGGAGTGGAGGGGGGAAGTGAAGGGACAAGTGTTGCATCTCTTGCGGTTGCAAGGGAAAGTACCAGGGGAGGGGGTGGTATGGGAGGGAAGGGAAGAATTGACAAGGGAGTTACGGAGGGAGCGGTCTTTGCGGAAGGCAGACATAGGGGGAGATGGGAAGATGTGGCGAGTGGTGGGGTCACGTTGGAGGTGGCGAAACTGACGGAGGATCACTTGTTGTATGTGACGGCTGGTGGGGTGAAAGGTGAGGACTAGGGGGACTCTGCCTTTGTTGTGAGTGGGGGGATGGGGAGAGAGAGCAGTGTTGCGGGGTATGGCAGAGACCCTGGTGCGAGCCTCATCTATGGTGGAGGAGGGGAACCCCCGTTCCCTGAAGAATGAGGACATTTCAGATGCCCTGGTGTGGAACGCCTCATCCTGGGAGCAGATGCGGCGTAGACGGAGGAATTGGGAGTGGGGGATGGAGTCCTTACAGGAAGCAGGGTGGGAAGAAGTGTAGTCCAGATAGCCATGGGAGTCGGTAGGTTTGTAGTGGATGTCGGTAAGGAGTCTATCACCTGCGATGGAGATAGTGAGGTCAAGGAATGGTAGGGAAGTGTCGGAAATGGTCCAGGTGTATTTGAGTGCCGGATGGAAGTTGGTGGTGAAGCGGATGAAGTCAGTCAGTTGTGTGTGGGTGCAGGATGTGGCACCAAAACAATCATCGATGTAGCGGAGGTAGAGGTCGGGGATGGGGCCCTGGTACGCATTGAACAGGGATTGTTCTACGTACCCGACAAAGAGGCAGGCGTAGCTGGGGCCCATGCGTGTGCCCATAGCTACGCCTTGTATTTGGAGGAAATGGGAGGAGTCAAATGAAAAGTTATTAAGTGTAAGTACCAGCTCCGCTAGGCGGAGGAGGGTGTCAGTGGCCGGGTATAGATTGCTTCTACGGTCGAGGAAAAAACGGAGGGCTTTGAGACCATCCTGGTGGGGGATGGAGGTGTACAGTGACTGGACGTCCATGGTGAAGATGAGGGGGTGAGGGCCTAGAGAGTGGAATGCGCGGAGATGACGGAGAGTGTCTGAGGTGTCTTGAACATAGGTGGGGAGGGATTTAACCAAGGGGGATAGTATGGAGTCGAGGTAGGTGGAGATGAGTTCGGTGGGGCAAGAACAGGCAGAGACAAGAATCTTATCTATCTCTGCCTTAAAAATATCCATTGACTTGGCCTCCACAGGCTTCAGTGGCAATGAATTCCATAGTCAATTCTGACTAGAGATATTCTCCCTCATCTTCCTAAAGGAATGTCCTTTAATTCTGAGACTATGACCTCTGGTCCTAGACTCTTCCCACTAGTGGAATCATCTTCTCCACATCCACTCTACATCGTGGAAACAGGTCCCATGGCCCAACTTGCCCATGCCGGCCAACATGCCCCATCTACGCTAGTCCCACCTGCCCGCACTTGGCCCATGACCCTCCATAAGAGAGAATGCTAGTCACTAAATATTTTAAATGTTGTAATAGTTTATATAAAATGAAAAATTGGCACTTAGCTTGTTGTTTCAGCCCCAGATATAGAAGGATGCCAAGTCCAATCCTCCTAACTAGAGCAGATTACTCAGTGCTTGGCAAACCAGCTTGCCCCTAATGTGTAACTGGTTTCCTGCAGTAAAAGTACTTTTGGTACCTTTTGAAATCATTGCGGATGGGAATTATTTGCCTGAGAAAATACAGCCATTGTTTATGCTTTTAGTTTCTCTCAAGCAACACCAGCTGACCGCTTCCCTGGCAGAGAAATATTGTGACTTTGACATTCTGATTCAACTTTGTGAACAAACCGACAACCAGGCAAGACTACAGCACTACCTAAACCAGTTTGCAGATCAGGTGAGACCTTTCTAACTTCCTGTTCTGCTATAGATTTCAAACCCATATATCTATTGCTTTAAATTGAACATTTAAAAAAATGAAATCAGAAGAGATAGGAGCATAATAAGGCCATTGAGCCCTTTGATGTTTGCTCTGCTGTTTAATCATGGCTCACCTATATTTCCCACTCAACCCCATTCTCCTGACTTATCCCCATCACCTTTGACACCCTTACTAATCAAGAGCCTATCAATCTCTGCTTTAAAAATACCCATTGCGTCCACAGCCATCGAGGTTATGAATTTCACAGATTCACGACCCTCTGGCTAAAGAAATTCCTCCTTATTTCCATTCGAAAGATATGTCCTTTTATTCTGTGGCTGTGCCCTCTGGTCAAAAACTCTCCCACCAATGGAAACAGCGAGTGCAGGCCCAGAGCATTCAAACAGTTCTCATACATTAAACCAATCATCCCCGGGATCATTCTTGTAAACCTCCCCTGGCCCCACTGCCCTGACCCCACTAAACCTCTCCTGGCCCCACTAAACCTCCCCTGACCCCACTAAACCTCCCCTGACCCCACTAAACCTCCCCTGGCCCGACTAAACCTCCCCTGGCCCCACTAAACCTCCCCTGACCCCACTAAACCTCCCCTGGCCCCACTAAACCTCCTCTGACCCCACTAAACCTCCCCTGACCGCACTAAACCTTCCCTGGCCCCACTACAACACCAGGCATCCGTCCTCAGATATGGGCCATAACTGCTCACAATATTCCAAATGTGGTCTGACCAGTGGTTTATAAAGCCGCAGCATTACATCCTTACTTTTGTATTCTAGTCCTCTCGAAATTAATGCTAACATTGCATTAGACTTCTTTACTGCAAATTCACCTAAGATAGACACAACGTGTTGGAGTAACTCAGTGGGTCAGGCAGCATCTCTGGAGAAAATGGATGTGTCGTTTCGGGTCAGGTCCCTTCTTCATTCTGAATATCTTTGGCATAAACCAGCATCTTCAGTTTTGTTTTATTATATTTTGACTGCAAATTAACCTTTTGAGAATCCTACACAACATTCTGAATCCTCTCCCCATTTAGAGAATAGTCTACACTTTATTCCTTCTACCAAAGTGCATGACTACACTTTGCTACACTGCATTTGTCAGTTCTTTGCATAATCTCTCTACCTGTCCAAGTTCTTCTGCGGACTCCATGCTTCCTCAACACTATCTGCCCCTCCATCTATCTTCGTATCATCCACAAACTTGGCCACAAAGCTATCAATTTTATCCAGATCATTAACATATAACTTGAAAAGTAGCGGACCCAACACTGTTCCCTGCTGAGCACTGCTAGACACCAGCTCCCACATCATGCAGCTACAGCACATCGCCATCCTGCATCCCTACTTTATTACCAACAGCTCTTTTTAAACTGACTCGCTTGCTAGCTCAGCCCCTCTCACCAAAGCCCCAGTTCTGCTCCAGGCTTCAACACGGCCTCTCTCCCAAAATACTGGCCACTATGTAATGAAAGCTTCAGAATACCCAGAGTGCCTTGTAGATTGTGGCCTTGTGGCCTACTCCTGCACCTATTGTCTAACAAAATGCTGCACAATTGTTGTTGATGTGCAAAAAAATAGCGGCAGCCTATCTTCATACACCAAGATCCCACAAATGACATCAAAATAATGATATCAATTGAAGGTAAATATTGATAGGGATACTGGGATGGACTCCCTTTTTGAATTGTGCCATGAGATCTTTAAATCTGTTTGAAAGGATGCTTTGCCTTTGGCTCAAGGTACTTTCTGAAAAAGCAGCCTCGACATAGCAGCTGGACGTTGTTGGAGCCTCAAGGTGAGGGCACTGACACCTGGGCTGCCAACTACAAATGTTCTTCATGGTTTATTTCTTGACACAAGCAAGTAGAATACTTTGTTTCAAGTACTTCAAGGGGAGTAGCTGATGAAGGTCTTTTAATTGAATAGAACTTTTCCGACTTCCTGTTTCGCTGGTACATGGAAAAGGGAAAAAGAGGGAAGCTGCTGTGTCCACCGGTGGCCCAACATGCCCAGCTGGCTCATTTCCTGCAGTCGCACCAACACCTCAGCTGGCTGCATGAGATCAACATCCACAACTTTGATAAGGTAATGGTCCTGCCAATTGTTAACTGGACTTGCCCACTGCTCAATGGGTAGACTCGAAACAAAGCAAAATGTCAGAGGCAGGAGATGAAAGTCTGAATGGAAACGTTGATGTTTAGTTGTAAGCCCTCGTCTTTAACCTGGTTAATAGTTAACCATGTGTTGTTGCAGGTGAAGTCAGCATTCAACACCTGTCTATTTTTGCCTTGAGACTGTTCTTAGGGGCCCTGTGACCAGTGGAGAATTGACCCTTGGGGATCATACATACCCATTGGGGGAGTGTGGAGACAGATACTAGTGTACACATTGGAGTGTGGAGACAGATACTAGTGTACACATTAGGGGAGTGTGGACACGGATACTAGTGTACACATTGGGGGAGTGTGGAGACAGATACTAGTGTACACATTGGGGGAGTGTGGAGACAGATACTAGTGTACACATTGGAGTGTGGAGACATACTAGTGTACACATTGGAGTGGAGACAGATACTAGTGTACACATTGGGGGAGTATGGACACGGATACTACTAGTGTTGAGATTTACATCCAAGGTGTAACTAGATTTGCTGTTTTGTGATGTGCTGCATACATCATTTCAATACACAATTCTGTGTCCACTGTTAAGCATGTATACCGAGTTGTTGGGCCTCGCATTTAACCCCAGCCTTTGCACTGTGTTAGTGAAACCATGGGGGAACTGGGAAGAAAACAATACCAGGCTATTGAGCAGGGGCATATTTTTGTACCCATGCAATTAATTTTCAATTGTTACAGGCTCATCAAACATTACAGAATCTTGCTAACATGGAGTTACGATACTTTGCAAAGAAGAAAACTCTCCTGAGCCTCAGTAAACTCTCTGCATTTGCTTCTGATCTCCCTGAGGACCGTCTGCGTGAGAAGATGGAGGGTAATTTCTGAGTAACCTCATATGTTGCTATTAAAGCATGATGCTGTCGATGCTGGAAATATGAAATACAGAAAATGCTGAAAATACTTCAGCTCAGGGTTGGGCTGCTCTGGAAGGTTAGATCGCATGAAATCCAAGGAGCGATAGCTGAATGGATAGAAAATGGGCTTCATGGAAGGAAGCAGAGGGTGATGGTGGAAGGTTGCTTCTTGGACTGGAGGCCTGTGACTATAACCATATAACCATTACAGCATGGAAACAGGCCATCTCGGCCCTTCAAGTCCGTGACGAACATCTCTTTTATTTATTTATTTATTTATTTATTTATTATTTAAAAAAAACAAAAAAAACTTCCCCCTAGTCCCATCTACCTGCACTCAGACCATAACCCTCCATTCCTTTCCCGTCCATATACCCATCCAATCTATTTTTAAAGGATAAAATCGAACCAGCCTCCACCACTTCCACTGGAAGCTCATTCCACACAGCTACCACTCTGTGAATAAAGAAGTTCCCCCTAATGTTACCCCTAAACTTCTGTCCCTTAATTCTCAAGTCATGTCCCCTTGTTTGAATCTTCCCTACTCTCAATGGAAAAAGCTTATCCACGTCAACTGTCTAACCCGCTCATAATTTTAAAGACCTCTATCAAGTCCCCTCTAAACCTGCGCTCCAAAGAATAAAGACCTAACTTGTTCAACCTTTCTCTGTAACTTAGTTGCTGAAACCCAGGCAACATTCTAGTAAATCTCCTCTGTACTCTCTCTATTTTGACTAGTGCTGTGCCTCAGGGTTCGGTGCTGGGCCGTTACTGTTTGTCATCTATATCGAGGATTTGGATGAGAACATATAGGGCAAGGTTAGCAAGTTTGCTGATGATACAAAAGTTAATGGTTTTGGTTGTGAAAAATTGCAGCAGGATCTTGATCAATTGGCCAGGTGGGCTGAGGAATGTCTGATAGAATTGAATGCAGAAAAATGTGAGGTGTTACATTTTGGGATGTCGAACAAGGGTAGGACCTACACAGTGAATGGTAGGGCTCTGGGTAGTGTTGTAGAGCAGAGGGATCTAGGAGTGCAGGTGCATAGTTCCCTGAAGGTGGAGTCACAGATAGATTGGGTTGTCAAAAAGGCTTTTGGCACATTGGCCTTCATCAGCTTTTGGGATATTGGCCTTCATCAGCCAGAGTATTGAATATAGAAGTTGGGAGGTCATGTTGCAGTTGTATAAGACGTTGGTGAGGCCGCTTTTAGAGTATTGTGTTCAGTTCTGGGCACCATGTTGGGACTCTCCCAATGTTCCTGATGTTGGGGGAGTCCAGAACCAGGGGTCACAGTTTAAGAATAAGGGATAGGCCATTTAGGACTGAGATGAAGAAAAACTTTTTCACCCAGAGAGTTGTGAATCTGTGGAATTCTCTGCCACAGAAGGCTGTGGGGGGCAATTCACTGGATGTTTTCAAGATGGAGTTAGATTTAGCTCTTAGGGCTAAAGGGATATGGGGAAAAAGCAGGAACGGGGTACTGATTTTGGATGATCAGCCATGATCATATTGAATGGCTCGAAGGGCCGAATGGCATACTCCTGCACCTATTTTTCTATGTTTCTATGGGAAAGATGTTGTCAAGCTGGAAAGGGTACAGAAGATTTACAAGGATGTTGCCAGGACTAGAGGGTCTGAGCTATAGGTAGATGTTGAGTAAGCTGGGACTCTATTTCTTGGAGCATAGGAGGATGAGGGGTGATCTTACGGAGGTGTATAAAATCATGAGAGGAATAGATTGGGTAGATGCACAGGGTCTCTTGCCCAGAGCAGGTGAATCGACGACCAGAGGACATAGGTTTAAGGTGAATGGGAAAAGATTTAATGGGAATCTGAGGGGTAACTGTCACACAAAGGGTGGTGGGTGTATGGAACAAGCTGCCAGAGGAGGTATTTGAGCCAGGGACTATCCCAACGTTTAAGAAGCAGTTAGACAAGCACATGGATAGGACAGGTTTGGAGGGATAAGGAACAAACGCAGGCAGGTGGGACTAGTGTAGCTGGGACATGTTGGCCGGTGTGGGCAAGTTTAGCCGAAGGGCCTGTTTCCACACTGTATCACTCTGACTCGGGTAACGCGTTCAGCGGCAGAATTAGTGGATGGGCTTGAAGTTGGTGGTACAGCTGGGCAAAGGGGACTACAGAAGCATGAGGGAGGAGCTGGCCAAAGTTGACTGGAAAGGGACCCTGGCATGAATGACGGTGGAACAACAATGGGAGGAATTTCTGGGAATAATTCAGAAGTTGCAGGATCTTTCCAATCTAAAGAAGAAGAAAGATTCTAAGGGGAGAGTGAGGTGACCGTGGCTGAAAAGGGAAGTCAAGGTCAGTGTATAAAACTAAAACAGAAGGCGTATAACAGCAAAGATTAGTGGGAAGTCAGAGGATTGGAAAGCTTTTAAAGAACACCAGAAGGTAACTAAAAAGGCAATATGGAGAGACAAGATGAAATACGTAGGTAAGCTAGCCAATAATATAAAATAGGATAGCAAGAGTTTCTTCAGTTATATAAAGAGTAAGAAAGAGGCAAGAGTGGACGTTGGACCGCTGGAGAATGATGCAGGAGAAGTGATAATGGGAAATAATAAAATGGCAGAGGAGTTGAATAACCTTTTTGCATCAGTCTTCACAGTGGAAGACACCAGCAACGTGCTTGAAATTCAAGAGTCGGGGTATGGAAGTTAGTGGAGTGGTTGTTACTAGGGAGAAGGTGCTTGGGAAGCTGAAAGAGTTGAAGGTGGATAAGTCACCAGGACCAGATGGACTGCACCCTATGGTTTAGAGATTGTGGAGGCATTGACAGTGATATTTCAAGAATCACGAGAAACAGGTCCCAGATAATTGAAAGATTGCCAGTAATACCCTGCTGCACAAGAAGGGAGCAAAGCAGAATAGTGGGAATGATAGGCCGGTTAGCGTAACTTCGATGGTCGGTAAGAGTCCATTATAAAGGATGAGGTTACGGAGTACTTAGAAGTTCATGATAAAATAGGCCGAAGTCAGCATGGCTTTGTTAAGCAGAGGTCTGGCTTGACAAATTTGCTGGTATTAATAGACAAAGGACAGACAAAGGAGAGTCAGTAGATGTTGTTTACTTAGATTTTCAGAAAGCCTTTGTTAAGGTGCCGCGCGTGAAGCTGCTAAGGAAGATGAGACTCCCATGGTATCAAAGGGCAGATACTAGCATGGATAGCAGGTTGGAGGAGCAGGCAGTGTAGAGGAAGCAGGGACTCTGCAGAAGGACTTGGACAGGTTGGGAATGTGGGCAGAGAAGTGGCAGATGGAATATAATGTAGCAAAGTGTGGAGTCATGCCTTTTGGTCGCAGGAATAAAGGCGTGGACTATTTTCTCAATGGGCAGATAATCCAGAAATCGGAGGTTCAAAGGGGCTTGGGAGTGCTGGTGCAGGAGTCACAAAAAGTTAATTTGCAAGTTGAATTGGAAGTAGGAAAGGCAAATGCAATTCAAGAGGGCTAGAATACAAATATATGTAATGCTGAGGCTCTATAAGGCACTGGTCATGCTGCATTTGGAGTATTGTTAACAATATTGGGCACCATGTCTGAGGAAGGATGTGCTGCTCTGGAGATGTGTTGTCTCTGCTCCAGAGGAGGTTTACAAGATTTATCCCAGGAATGAGTAGGTTAACATATGATGAGCGTTTGACAGCACTGGGCCTGTACTCACTGGAGGTTAGAAGGATGAGGGGGAACCTCATTGAAACTTACAGAATAGTGAAAGGCTTGGATAGAGTGACTATGGAGAGGATGTTTCCACTAGTGGGAGAGTCGAGGACTAGAGGTCATAGTCTCAGAATTAAAGGGCATTCCTTTAGGAAGAAGATGAGGAGAAATATCTTTAGTCAGAGGGTGGTGAATCTGTGTAATTCCTTGGAAGGCTGTGGAGGCCATGTCAATGGGTATTTTTAAGGCAGAGATAGATAGATTTGTTGGTGAAAATATTCACTGAGACCCGAGTAAGAAAAGCAGCAACTTTATTGTTGACAGAGATCGGGGAGAAGAGTCGACCCCGCGTTCTGTGACCACTTCTCCCCGAGTGATCCTTACAGATGCTTTATGTATATATATTTTTTTACAAACAATGGCAGGTGTTTACATTATCTGGGTGAGGGGCCAGGCAACCTCTTAGCAACTCCTTAGTAACGTAATCATGTTTTTCAGTCATTGTGGCTATTGCAGGCGCTCAGCATCTGGCCTTGTGACTTAGCTACAGTATGTACAATTCTCCACTGAGGTATTAAGCCAGCACAGTAAATGTTCAGTAAGCATTTAACAGTGTCCACATCCTGTATCCAGACATCCTCTCTGGTTCCGAAATTTACTCCCAACAGATTCTTGATTAGTACGGGTTTCGTGGGTTATGGGGAGAAGGCAGGAGAATGAGGTTAGGAGGGAGAGATAGATCAGCCATGATTGAATGGCGGAGCAGACTTGCTGGGATGAATGGCCTAAATCTGCTCCTATCACTTATGATCTTATAACATATTAAGTAAAATGAACAAAAGTTATAGATCTAACAAGTGAAGATGCAAAAATAGATTGCATCGGGGTGAAACAATAAAATTTACGGTTTCATTGGACAGAAGGCAGGAAAGCTTCAATGGCAAAAGACACATTGAAGGAACAAGTGACAAAGGTTGCACTTTGTGAGTGAAATGATTGATTTATGAGATCATCTGATGTAACGTACCTTGCGGATAAGGTGTTATACATTGAGCCTGCGAGGGGTTTCATTGGAATGATGTAGCAAAGTGAGGTTAACGGAGTGGGGGAATATACAAAATGATGTGATATGCAAATAATGCCAACATTCAGCAGGAGGTTTTTTTCTGAAGGAATCATCCAATTTGCATTTGCCCTCCAGTGTAGAGCTGATCACCCTGCTTACAGTTTGAAAGACTGAAGAAGGGTCTCGACCTGAAATGTCACCCATTCCATCTCTCCAGAGATGCTGCCTGTCCCACTAAGTTATTCCAGTTTTTTGTGTCTATCTGCAGTATGAAAGATTTCCTTTGTTTGCTTTAATCTGTATTGTGAAGCAATAGAACAAGCATTTCTGATCATGTCGGCAAGGGCATCTTTGATAGGGTCATGTTGAAGTTGCTGGATGTGTCAAAGAATGATTCATTTGAGTAATATGAGGGCATGAGTTAACGAGACTGCACTGAATTCAGGTTTATATTTACTGCTACATCTGATTTGGGTATGTTCAATAATAGCAGTCAAACAATATTGTGCTTTATTCTCCAAATCTGAGTACATGACCTCCAGTGCACAAACATTTTATCAAAAATAAAGTGAGGGCTTTTTTTGTTGTTGCAAGAATGGATGATAGCAAGGAGCCTTGTTCTTCTTCCATCTGCAGCCATGAGTTATTTGCATTCATTTTGTTACAGACTTGAATGCACAAGAACGGTATCTGCTTCATCAGGATACTCTCCCAATGGAGCTGATGGAAAGGAAACAGCTCAACACTGACACCATGCCTGTGTTGTCTGCTTCACAACTGATTCATGTAAGTGCACTGGATATCAACACCACAGAGAGGGCTTTAAAATCAGTGGCCATGCAGGATAGATTGGGGACAACAAACTCATTATGGGAGGTAGACAAAAATGCCAGAGAAATTCAGTGGGTGAGGCAGCATCTGGAGCAAAGGAAATAGGCAACGTTTCGGGTCGAAACCCTTCTTCGACCCGAAACGTTGACTATTTCCTTTGCTCCATAGATGCTGCCTCACCCACTGAGTTTCTCGAGCATTTTGTCTACCTTCGATTTTCCAGCATCTGCAGTTCCTTCTTAAACAAACTCATGGGAGATGGTTATACCGTGACTATGCCCACCAAAGAGAAAAGTCAGCTGATTTATTTTAGAAATATGAAGATTTGCTTGCATAAATAGGAAAAGATTAATTTCCTGTGGTCAGAAATAATGATTTCAAGACATCATGCTGCCTTGCATGGAAAGCTTTGGCACAGAGCTGACAAAATAATTAGATGACTAATTCTGGTTGTGCACAGATTTTGTTTCTCTTTCAACTTCTCCCGTCTTGTTATGAAGCATTAACTTATATCTTGCTTATACGAGCAAAAGATGCTTGCTCCAAGTATTTTACTCTCATCATTACCCGCTTTTATTTTCCATGGGAGGTACTTGTTCTGTTCCACATTAATTCCGATTAATTGTTCAATTCTTCCAGCTTTACATCAGTGATGACAACATAAGAGCGAATGACTATGATTTCAAGAAGGCACTTGATCTATTGGAGTTTGTTGAGAAGGTACAGATAAAATTCAATCATTGCTTGATCTCAAAACATGTCAATTCCATATGTTAGTTGTTACTTTTGTGCTGATTAAAACCTAATCGAATGAATTAAAAACACTCTCTACTTCCTTGCCACGGTTTCACTTTCTAGTTTGCGCAAGCCACTGTTTGTAATTTACCCAGGACAGGACATGAAACCCCTTTTAATGGATATGTCTTCAACCTCCCACCATCCTACAGAAGAGGTCCAATTAAGAAACATCCATTTAAACTTCTCCTGAGTTGATTGGATAAGCTCCAAGACGCTAGATTTCTGATCATTACCAAGGATCAATCTCTCCCGCTGCAAGCTTCTGGTTTTCCAAAACTGCTTCTTAGTTTATTGAAACATTGAAAATGAAACAAGTTTTCAAAAATATGGATCATGTTCTCAGATGTGGATTGTTTTCATTCGAATCAGCATGGATTTACGAAAGGTAAATCGTGTCTGACGAATCTTATAGAATTTTTCGAGGATGTAACTAGTAGAGTGGATAGGGGAGAACCAGTGGATGTGTTGTATCTGGACTTTCAGAAGGCTTTCGACAAGGTACCACATAAGAGATTAGGATACAAACTTAAATCACACGGTATTGGGGGTTCAGTATTGATGTGGATAGAGAACTGGCTGGCAAACAGGAAGCAAAGAGTAGGAGTAAACGGGTCCTTTTCACAATGGCAGGCAGTGACTAGTGGGGTACCGCAAGGCTCAGTGCTGGGACCCCAGCTATTTACAATTTATATTAATGATCTGGACGAGGGAATTGAAAGCAACATCTCCAAGTTTGCGGATGACACTAAGCTGGGGGGCAGTGTTAGCTGTGAGGAGGATGCTAGGAGACTGCAAGGTGACTTGGATAGGCTGGGTGAGTGGGCAAATGTTTGGCAGATGCAGTATAATGTGGATAAATGTGAGGTTATCCACTTTGGTGGCAAAAACGGGAAGGCAGACTATTATCTAAATGGTGGCCGATTAGGAAATGGGGAGGTGCAGCGAGACCTGGGTGTCATGGTACACCAGTCATTGAAAGTAGGCATGCAGGTGCAGCAGGCAGTGAAGAAAGCGAATGGTATGTTGGCCTTCATAGCAAGAGGATTTGAGTATAGGAGCAGGGAGGTTCTACTGCAGTTGTACAGGGTCTTGGTGAGACCACACCTGGAGTATTGCGTACAGTTTTGGTCTCCAAATCTGAGGAAGGACATTATAGCCATAGAGGAAGTGCAGAGAAGGTTCACCAGACTGATTCCTGGGATGTCAGGACTTTCATATGAAGAAAGACTGGATAGACTTGGCTTATACTCGCTAGAATTTAGGAGATTGAGAGGGGATCTTATAGAAACGTACAAAATTCTTATGGGGTTGGACAGGCTAGATGCAGGAAGATTGTTCCCGATGTTGGGGAAGTCCAGGACAAGGGGTCACAGCTTAAGGATAAGGGGGAAATCCTTTAAGACCGAGATGAGGAAAAACTTTTTCACACAGAGAGTGGTGAATCTCTGGAACTCTCTGCCACAGAGGGTAGTTGACGCCAGTTCATTGGCTATATTTAAGAGGGAGTTAGATGTGGCCCTTGTGGCTAAAGGGATCAGGGGGTATGGAGAGAAGGCAGGTACGGGGTACTGAGTTGGATGATCAGCCATGATCATATTGAATGGCGGTGCAGGCTCGAAGGGCCGAATGGCCTACTCCACCTATTTTCTATGTATCTATGTATCTATGAACGGCAGAGGTTGAGGGGAGACCTTATAGAAGTATATAAATTTGAGTGGCATAGGTAGGATAGACAGTCAGAACCTTTTCCCAAGGGTAGAAATGCCAATGGTTAGAAGCATAGCTTAAAAGTAAAAGGGGCAAAATGTAATGGAAATGTGCAGAAGGTGGTGGGTACCTGGTACACTGCCAGAGGAGGCAGATACGATAGTGGTGTTTAGCATACTGAAGGGAATGGAGGGATATGGATCACATGTAGGCAGATAGGATTTGTTTAGCGTAGCATCGTGCCCAGCATGGACATTGTGGACCGAAGGGCCTGTTCCTGTGCTGTACTTTGATATATTCCCGCAGCAAGTAAAAATAATAATTTGATTTGGTTTATTTTTGGTTTGCTATTGTCATATGTACCAAGATACAGTGAAAAACTTTACATGAGCATGTTATCCAGGCAGATCCTTAAGTTGTGGGAAAGAGAGGAATCACAGACTTTAGAATATAGTGTTACAGCTACTGAGAAAGTTCAGGTTAAAAAAAGTGCAAGGGCTATAATGAGGTAGATTAGAAGATTAGGAAGATTATCCCTCGCATGTGAGAGATCCTTTCAAGAGTAACAGCGGGGAAAAAGCTGTTCTTGAGTCTAAGACAAAATACTGGAGTAACAGGCAGCAGCACTGGATAGAAGGAATGGGTGACATTTCAGGTCCAGACCCTTCAGACTGAGAGTCATGGGAGAGGGAGATAAGGAAGTATGTGTGAAAACGAGACATTAAAGGGGATGTAGATCAAGGAAACTAGAATAAGAGGTGACAAGGGGACAGTCAGATTGGTCGGAGTGGAATCTGTTGGTACGTGCTTTCAAGCTTTTCTATCTTCTGCCTGACGAGCGTGGAGACAAGATGGAATGACCAGGGTGTAAGTGGTCCTTGTTTGTGTTGGTTGCTTTCCTGATGCAGAGTGAAGTGTAGGTGAATCATGGAGTCAATGTGAGTGTGGGGATGATTGGTCTGTCTGATATACTGGACTGTGTTGATGACTCTCTGCAATGTCTTGGGCAGAACAGTAGCTGTGATCCATCCGGATATGTTGCTTTCAAGACAAGTCATTGTTATTTGCACAATACGGTAAGGTGCAGGTACAATGAAAGATTGAGTGCAGCAGCATCGCAGGTACATGGAATCCAACACACACGTCAATTAGACACGTATTGCACCTTCTACGAAACAAGGACTGCAAAGACAAGCATCAGTGCAAAACTCAATTAGAAAACAAGTCCATGGCAGAAATTTGTCAGAATTATTACCAATCACGTGCCAATTTTCCTTAGCCTTCTGGTAAATAGAGGTTCTCCTTGTTTCAGTTCAAATCCGGAGCATGTGACTTTTGAGAAAACTTGGTCTCAATGTTACAAATTGCATTGTGTGGGTTAGAGAATGCTCCTTATAAAACAGGCTGCAGATGTATTGAGATGGGCTCTGTGAGGGACTGGTGAGAGAATCCATGCAGACAGGCGCAACATTGCATAAATGAATCGGGAAAAAGGAGAAGGGAATTTTTAAATTGCATTAATGACGAAATGGAACTTGATTGGTGTAAACAGGTTGCTGTTCATAATTTCTAATCAGACGTGCTATAAACGTGTTGAAAACCTAGAATCAAGATGCAGCTTTAATAGTTTTAAGCAATCTGTACCTCCGTTCCTAATTATGCTTCATATTTTCTATTTCATTGGATAAGATAATATGGATCAGTGTGTCCTGCCATTACACTGCCCAACTCTTACCACTGCAGTAGTGCTGCTTTATGTATTCCTTTCTGTGCTATACTTTTAGATTCGTTGTGCCAACTTCATGTTTCTCAGTGATATTTGGTTTTCTAATTGCCTCAAAAGCGAGATATATTTGTTTTTTCCTACAATCTCAGGACATCCAAAAAAAAGGTTGCAACCACAGGTTGTGTCTTTGGGAGGGTAACAATATGCAATTAAATTAGTGAGCCAATGTTTTTGTCTTTGTAAAGGAGGACAACCTTGTTGCTGATGTTGATGTTGATGCACTGAAACTGGAGATCTTCAGTCAAGCTATCCAGAAAGATGAGTATGTTTCTTCTGTACACACTAATTAGTTACAGATTGCACAATGGTCTGAAGCTCTGCTTGTATTATTCACTTTTTGTTTCCAAATGAGACAAAAGAAACTAGATGCTGGTCAGACAGAACAAGAGATCACCTAGGTACACAAAAATGCTGGAGAAACTCAGCGGGTGCAGCAGCATCTATGGAGTGAAGGAAATAGGTAACGTTTCGGGCCGAAACCCTTCTTCAGATCACCTATATATGTTCTCCAGAGATGCTGCCTGACCAGCTGAGTTACTCCAACATTTTGTCAGTTTCTCAATTTTCAATTCTGTTGTTTCTTTTGCTCATTTCCGAACTAATAATTTGACTAAGTCAACACCCAATGAAACTGAATGGCCAATAACACGATTATTTCTCAGCCCAAGGAGCTATGTTTGGGAGATGGGAAAGAGGGTGCAAGAGTAAATTTTCAAACCCAAGTTTAAATATTTAATTTTATAAGCATTGTACAGTGTATCCACTCGAACTGTATTTGAAGGGCTGAATGGTTTCACTTGCAATGAAGAGGTTGCTTGTCCTGACAATCAGTGAATACACTCGGGCTATGCTGGTTGCTGAAGACGCCCATATAACCAGATGACATTTTGCTTCTTCAGTTGGTCTTTCAGTCCAAAGGATGATCCTGTTGAAGCTGCCAAGGAGACCATGCTGATAAAAGTAATAGAAAAGCTCATGGATGAAGGTGAGTGTTGCCTTCATTAAATCATCCAGTAACATATCGAAACATAAGATTGTTAAGGGCTTGGACACGCTAGAGGCAGGAAACATGTTCCCGATGTTGGGCGAGTCCAGAACCAGGGGCCACAGCTTAACAATAATAGGCTGTGGGTCGAGCATCAAAAATGTGTCTAGAAATCGGTTTTCGTGACCAACGTCACGGAACTACATGAAATTTTCCACAATTTAGATGAAATATAATTGAGAAGGAAGTCATAACTCGTCATTGCCAAAAGCTGCACATTAATTAATTAAACTAATTAGAAAATGAGATCGGGAAAATAAGCGCCATCTAGTGGCCAATGCCCATATTACACCATGGGCAGCCTATTTCCGTGTTGCAGTCCATTTAAACTATATATTATTATACCTATATATATATATGACTTGTAAATATGACTGTAATCATATATAATTAAGTATAATTATATTATATAAAAATAATAGGATGAATATAATTGTTTTTTTAATGACAGTCGCAGAGGTCCTGCTCCTGACCCAGCCTAATTAATGGGTGAGGGCAATTCTTGTGGGTTCCTCCCTTTATTGAACCCCACTGACTGCCAGTGTGCAGAGTGGGGGTCACGGCCATAGTGGGACTGGGGCAGTTCCAGGCTGGGGTACAGTCCTGCAAGGCATCTTCCAGTCACTTTAATAGGAAATGTAATGAGACTGCAGCAGAGGTCCCAGGTTTTAAGGGCTCATGAACCTGCCTAATTAAAGGGTCAGGACAGATCCTCTGGGTTCCCCCGTTTACTGAACCCCACTGACTGCCATAGTGGGGAGAATGGGGGTAACAGCCATAGTGGGACTGGGGCAGTGCCAGGCTGGGTGACAGACCTGTAAGAGACCTGTCTTATTTCTGATGTAAATGTCACATCCTGACCAAGATTCGAATGCTCTGAAGTTTACTCGATGAGTATTCAATTTAAGCTACAATGAGCCTATATTTATGTTAGGGACCCCCCGACGGTGCCTTTGCAAATGAGGGCTATTACCTTTAACCTAAAAAACCCCTAAAGGTGTTGCATTGTTTGAGTATCTGTAGTTTGTGTATGTGTGTGTGTGTATACCTGTCAAACGTGTATCTGTGGACGTGTGGATGTAAGTATGTATGTATGTGTGGATGGCTGGATGTGTGTGCATGGATGTGTACATGTATATCTGCGTGCGGTTGGGTGTGGATGTGTGTGTGCATGTATGTGTGTGCATGCATGGAAGTGTACGGATGGATGTGTGTGTGGATGGACTGTTGCACTCATTCACCAGCACGCCATTATCATAAGTAATTCACTCATTGTTTAAATAATTTGACCAAATAAACAGTGAAACGATCAACATTAAAATAAAACTTTATGTAATCATTTATTTCCCCAATTTATTTGTTTACATTACATCTGATCTTCATCTGAATATTCTTCATCAGATTCCAAGTCTTTTGATAAGTTTTGATGTCCATTGATAAGTTAGTTCAAGTTCAAGTGGAGGGTCAGGCAGAGGCTACAAAAAAACACATCTCATAGTCATTAAATCTGCATGGACTTCAATTCATAAAATTTCAACCTCTTCGTAATGTTAATGAGAATAACACTGTTACTACCATAGATAAATTAGTTCAAGTTCAAATACACCAATTAATTTCTACATAAACATCAGCCATTTCTCACTCCAATGGAAGCCTATAAAGTGCAATGAATATTCGTCCGTTTTTCTCCCGTGGTCGGGGCCTGGAAGCGGCCTCTACGGACGGGACTATGTACAGCCTCCCCCCCCCCCCCCCCCCCCCGCGGAGATGATCCAAACACACTCCGCGTTCGCGAATCGGCCGCTTCTTAATTGAGACCGCGGCTTCACTATGTTAAGTACATAGGCCCCGCGATCGGAGCACCTTTACTCGGTAAGTTATCGCAGGCAGCTCCGAGATTAGATGTTAAAGACTTATTACACTACAACAAGCTGGCATTAGTGAAAATGTTTAATTTACCTTGTTATGAATGCACATAGTTTAGGCCCTCAACTTCATGAATGAATTAATAAGTGAATGAGTAAATGAATGAATGAGTGAATGAATGAATGAGTGAGTGTGCCTCCAAATCTTATTTTTTCACATTATAAAAGGGTGCAATTAAATTAATTAAAGTCCATACAGATTAATTTTCATAAATTCAGACTTTAGATCTTACCTTTCAGTTCGTTGATTCACAAAGTTTCACTGGTTTCATGACATTGTGTTGCAGCATCTCAGCAGGGACTTTGCTTTCAAGACTTTCTTCCACTTCTATCCACTTAGCTGCACATTCTTCAGACTTCTTAATGCTTTTCTCATTAAATTCAATTACCCTGCTGCAAGTTTCCACGACATGTATTCCACAGAACTAGAAAGAACCTTCATCGGAATCTCCAGCAAAACAGGCATCAGTGAAGCCCCCTCAGCCATGTTGTGTGCTCCCTGCCTAGCTAGCCTGAAACAAAGTGCGTGATTGGCCAACTGGCGTCCGACTCAATGTTAAACGTGCTTTGATTGGACTAAACATACCTGAACATTTTCCGTTTTTTCTCTAATTTAATAAAAAATGTGCAAGTTTTGTTCTTGACGAGTTTCAGGGGTGATTTATATAATATTTTTACACAATATGTGAAAATTTCATGTAGTTCCGTGAGTTGAGTCACAAAACAGCAGAATAAAGCTCCTCGGCCCACAGCCTATAAAGGGTAAGCCATTTAGAACGGAGACGAGGAAACACTTTTTCTCACAGACAGTTGTGAGTCTGTGGAGGTTAGTTCTCTGGATACTTTCAAGAGAAAGCTAGATAAGGCTCTTAAAGATAGCGGAGTCAGGGGATATGGGGAGAAGGCAGGAACGGGCTACTGATTGGGAATGATCAGCCATGATCACATTGAATGGCGGTGCTGGCTCGAAGGGCCGAATGGCCTACTCCTGCACCTATTGTCTATTGTCCAACAAGTTGGTTTATTTGGGATCCTGTCCAACTATTTAATTTCAAATTTAAATTAATCAGCCTAAAATTATAGATACACCACAGAAACTGGCTCTTAAAGCCCATTTTGTCTATCAATCCACATTATCCCATTGGCCCACATTAGGCCTTTCAGATACTTGTCCAAATGTCTTTGAACGGAATAGTTCCAAATATTCACCACTGAAGAACTTAACACTCAGATCTCCTTTAAACTTCTCATCATAAACACGTGCTCCCTCGTTTCGGACACCCTGCTCCACGAAAAAGATTCTCCACAGATGCTGCCTGACCCGCTGAGGTACTCCAGCACTCTGAAACGTCACCTATCCATGTTCTCCACAGATGCTGCCTGACCTGCTGAGTTACTCCCAGAACTTTGTGTCCGTTTGATTATTCCATACTCTATCTGCTGCACGTGATCTCCATTACTGTGTGACTTCTATACTAAATATTTTTCACCGTTTGTTTCATTTTAGGCGTTGAGCTGAAAGACTACTTGCCAGAAATAAAGGACTTGCTGTTGTCAGATGATCTTGTGACTCTGAGATCCAATTCGTATTTTGAATTCCTCTTGCAAGCAAACTATGAACATTACATAAAAGCACAATCTTAATTGACCTCTACTGTTGAACGTGTTTCACTCAGCGGGTAATTTGAATAAACTGCCAGCCACATTGCAATTTAAAAAATAAATGTCTCAAACTATTACATTTCTAATAAAGCCATTTAATTTCACAAAGATCAGTGAACTGCTCTCTGAACTTTTGGTCCTCCTCTTCCCCACCGTATTTCCAATCCACTGCGGGATCAGTCCTAGTTTAATGAGAACCAGGTATTCTGTGACTAGTGGTGTGCCTCCGGGTTCGATGCTGGGCCCATTGATCTGTGACTAGTGGTTTGCCTCCGGGGTTCTTTTCTCCAGAGATGCTGTCTAACCCGCTGTGTTACTCCAGTTTTTTGTGTCCATCTTTGATGACGCTAAAGTTCAGTTGGACAAGTGGGCTGAGGAATGGTTAATGAAGTTTAATGTAGATATGTCAAGGTGTCAAACGAGGGCAGGACCTTCACAGTAAATCAAAATGGCAGTCCCTGGGGAGTGCTGTAGAGCAGACTCAGAGAAGTAGTTTAGGGCAGGTTTAAGGAGCAAGGTGGCCTCTGCCAGTTTTGTGATAATTTTTCATGCACGTTTTCCCTGCCACTCATCTCGATTAGATATTCTAATTCAAAAGGTGAATCATTATAAGTGCATGGGATTGTTCCCCCTTATGAGTTCCTCCTCTTAAATGATCTGCTCCACCTCAAATCACAAGCACTGCAGCATTTCTCTGCATTCTTAACAATATTTCTCAGTTCATAAAACTAGCTTTTACAAAATAAGCCTGTCGGTTTATTCAGTAATTTTAAATATACAAACTGGGTGCAACTGGCTAATTCTCTGCTGAATGTTCTCCATACATTTTTGGAAGTAAGAATAAACAGACATTTCCCATTAAAGTTAAGTGTCTACAAAAGGTTGGGAAGAGGGAGGTGGTGAGGAATTAGTGGAGGAAGAACAATAAATTATATTCCATCTGTAAATACTTAAACTGAAGGTTCTGTCCTTGTGCAATAATGATTAAGACCTATTCTGCAGAGAAATCCTGTTTCCAGATAAATTCGAGAAGGTATGCATTGCCAGGGTCGCAGCTTTGTGCACACGTGTAAACAACAAGGGTCCCCCAGTCCAAACTTTCTCCAAGGCGATCCACTTTCAGATGGTTCAGTAATTGCGGCATTACCTATGAGAAAGATCAATAAAAATAATTCATTCCCTGGCCACCATGACAAGCACTTGTAAATTATCTTTTTTTTTGGAATGAAAGCCTCATTTGTTCACACTTGGTGAAATAAACCTCCCACCCTAAGCTGGGAACTTTGCAAAAGGTAGATTTTGTTTAATATTTAACAATTTATCCAAAAAGCAACGGGCTCTGATCTCATTTTCTTTTTTGCTAGATTGCAGACTACTATTTTCTATAGGAAAGATGTTAAGCTGGAAAGGGAGCAGAGAAACGTTACCAGGATGTGAGGGGCTGAGCTACAGGGATAGGTTGAGCAGACTAGGACTTTATTCCTTGGAGTGTAGTGGAATGAGGGGGTGATCTTATAGAGGTAGTTAAGATGAGGGGAATAGATAGGGTGAATACTCAGGATCTTTTACCCACAGTAGTGGAAATCAAGAACCAGCACACATTGGTTTAAGAGGAGAGGGGAAAGATTTACAGGAACTTAAGGGGCAACTTTTTCCACACAGAAAGTGATAGCTATATGGAATATGCTGCCAGAGGAGGTAGTTGAGGCAGGTACAACAATATTTGGACAAAAAGACATTTGGACAGGTTCATAAATAGGAAGGGCTTAGAGTGATATGTGCCCTACACTGGCAGGTGGGGCTAGTGTAGACGGGGGGCATCTTGGTCGGCATAAATAAGTTGGGCCGAAGGGCCTGTTGCCATGCTGTATGGCTCTATGATCTATGGTTAGCCCAACTTTTTTTTGGGGGGGATGAATTCACAATTGTGTGATAATAACTAACACTACTAACAGAGCAACAAACGACACTATTGTTTAGAATGAGGCGATCTTCAGTCTGAAGAAGGGTCTTGACCCGAAACGTCACCCATTCCTTCCCTCCGGAGATACAGCCTGTCCCACTGAGTTACTCCAGCGTTTTGTGTCTATCTTCAGTTTAAACCAGCATTTGCAGTTTCTCCCTAAACTATTGTTTAGTTATACCGATAAATGAGTTGTTAATTTGTATTGTGGCAGTTAAACACTCACTCTACAATGTTCAAGACAACAAAAAAATATAATTTCTGAATGGTCCTGACAGGATGGATGTAGGCGGCATATTTCCTCTTGGGAGAATCTAGACCACAGGGTCATTGTTTAAAAGTGAAGGATGGTGCATATACCATGATGTTTAAGAAAGAACTGCAGATGCTGGTAACATTTTCACTTTCTCAGTTCCAATGAAGGGTTGATATATTTAACTGTTTCTCGTTCCAAGATGCTGCCTCTCCAAATAAGTGCTCCCATTTATTTAACCATCAATTTTACTTCGGAGTCACGTGAGTGACTACGTGAAGAGCCCGCCAGCACGCATGCGTGTCATATCGTCTATCGCATTGCGTACGGCTGGCGGGGGGGCATGATGCTCCTGCCAGCGGTCAGACCAGAAGGTAAGTTTTTAAAAACTTTTTCCAGGTTATATCTTCTTGCAGGAACCTCTGCTTAGAGGTCCTGCTAAAGTCCGGGGCGAAGTCGGGACGGAGGGGGGAACCCCAGTCACGGACTACAGGGAATCCCGCCCACGGACCAAGGGAACCCGCTCGGAAGACCGCGGAATGCGGTTAGCGGTGAATTTGCCTTTCGAGCTGCTGGCGGTAGAACCAGCGGCTTCATACTGGTGCCAGTGGCACCTGGACAAACACAGCGGGGATACCCCCCCCCCGACTATGTATATCGCGGCTATCCCTTTTATAGGGACTGCGGGGATATCACGGCTGCAGTTACTGCGGGGATACCCAACTCGGGGGGGGGGGGGGGGAGCCCCGACTAAACATCGCGGAGAGGCCCTTCTATAAGGGACCGCGGAGGAAGTTCCAAGCTCGGGGGAGAAAGTCGCGAAGAAGCCCTTCTACAAGGGCTGCGAGGGAAACCCGGCTGCAACGACAACGGGAATATCAAACTCGGGTGAGGAAAACCCGACTATGAATATCGCGGGGAAGCCCTCTACAGGGACCACGAGACCAAGCTCGGAGGGGGGAGGAGCGTTGTCCCCCCCAGCCGAAGGTTCAGGACCTGCAGGTAAATTCTTTACTCTAAGGTCGTTTTGTTGTATTTTCTGTGAGAATTGTATTACAGGAATGGAACCATGGACTAAGTCCAAATGGACCGCATCCAGACTGACTGCGGAGGACCGCAGAAGTGCGGGCAGTCAGCAGCGGTCGGCTGCACCAGGATCGCTATTCGATCAGCAGTCTCCGACCTGGCACCTGCACAGTCCGAATCAATATCACAGACTGGCGGGAAGGCCAAGTAGAAGTCAGAACGGCCCGAAGACGAGTCGGGCTGTGAAGACTCACCCGCATAGAGCGGTTGATGGAGCAGATGCTCCAACGTGACATGCTCCGTATATGGAGTCTAGTCACCATTGGGTTCTAGGACGCCCATGGCAGCACCTTATAGAGGGCTGCATAATGCATCTTCCTTGACAGAGGGGAGCATTAGGGGTCACCTCTGGGCTGACTGAAGACGGGTTTGGCTGAAGATACCACAAGTGTGCTGGGGGTGCAGGACAGCACAACCAGCAGCAGGAGCAGGCAACTCTTTCTGGGGACCCCAAAGTTGCAGGACTGTGCAAGACCAGTAACCACTGATACTGCCATTTGGGGGCAACCTGTTGAAACAGGTCAAGACGCTCGACGAGGGTCGTCGGGTTCATGAAGGCCACATCATCAGGCAAGACCTCACATCTCCGGCGGCAGCACCCCTACGCACCCACCAGCAAACGACGATGCCCTGAAGCTGGTGAAAGCTCGAAGGCCGTACAACCAGGACAAAGGTCTTTTCAGGCCAGGGCCCAGAACGGCCTTCCTGGAAAATGTGCCAACCCCGTACTCGAGCTCCTCTACCTCCTAAGGAGCAGAAGGTGCAAAATCATGCACACATGGTTGAGGCAGCTCCTGGGTCGGGTTGCATAAGTCCTCCCATTCGGATGTGGAAGGATGAAGCTGATTGAGGCAACTCCTGGAAGTTCCCCATCTGGCGGTGTGAAGGTATGGAGCCACATCGATGATGCCTCCTGTCACAGATACAAGTTGGTAATATTTACATTGGTTTGAATATTTTCACTGGTTTCGGATAACATGAGATTAATTTATACTGCACAGCAGGTATGGTTGGAGTTGCCTTTCAAGACAGGCTCGCAATTATGGGGATGTAGACTGTTCATTGTCAACAGGTTCAACCCGCATGTGCAGTATAGACATTTCTGAATAACTTCCATGTGATCATTTCCGCTTACAGGCTTCGGAGATATTTGAAATTTAGCTGGATGAGGCAAGGATACACTCAGAAGTGTTGCAAAATGGGCTAACTTCAGCTCCCAGGTTATTTACCAAATCACTACAATCAGTGCTTCGACTGCACAGAGCTAACAAACAAGTGTTATAGCCAATCAGGATGATATTGAACATACTGTATTTGCTAGATTAGCCTTATCTGCCACATTGCTATATTTGAGAAATTGGGTACCTCATCCGTCCAGTTAAATTTAAGTTAAGTTGATACCAACTGAAACTATTGATTATTGGGATACAATTAATCCATTCATTTGTCTGGGACTCCGCTCTGAGACAAAAGATTAAACCTCTGCTATTCCCAGCTGAAACTATCAAAGTCACAATGGTGGACGAACAGTATTCAGCGTTGCTCCATTAAACCTTTCATCCGTAAATCTTCAGTCAATCCAAACTGATGCTATTACTCGGAGATGGAAAATGACTAATACCATCTCTAGGTACGGAGGCAGATGGGATAGCATGAGTTATCAATTGTTCAGTTATGGTATCAATTGCCAATGGACACCAGGTGCATTCTGTGCATTAAAGGGTGTGTGAATATGCATAATCTGCATACACAAGTCCAAGGTGATACACTTTGGAGGTGGTATATGTTAATCACAAAGGTGCAATCAAATCAAAGTATCCGGTGATAGTTTACCTAACCGCATTTGGCACTGGTGTATCATCATGTAAAATCAATGACAACACAGAATGGATGTGCGATCACAAAGTATTTAATGACATTGTGGCTCGATGGAACACTAACGATCGAGATGTTTGCATCCAGGCTCAATCACCAGTTGCAGAAAAATACGAGGCATATCAATGGCGATGGGTGCATTCTCGCTACATTAGGGAGGAATGTTCTTTTATGTCTTCCTCCATTTGGCCTCATTGGAAGGGTCTTGCAAAATTCAGCAAGATCCCGCTTCCGGCATTTCATAGTGCCTGCCTGGTTTATATAACCATGGTTCCCGCTGATGTGGGGAATGATCATAAAACCTCACATGGTTGGTTCTGGACACAAAAATGTGCTGGTTCAGCTGTGATGTGGAAACCATCCTCTGCATGATATAATCAATTCATTGCCTTACAGACTCGGAGAGACCGTTTCTGCCAAAAACCTTGGAAGTGCTCACTGCAGATTGCAGGGATAGCAATAAATAGCAGCATTCCTCATAAGGAGATGGGAGGTATTGTATTATACTTATTTACATTTAACTCGGCACGGATGACTGACGCCTTGAAATCAAGTTTATATGGGATTTTATAGCATAAGTTAAAGTTCCATTTACTGTGCCTGAAGTACCTCCTCATCATTTGGCTGCGGGGAACAGAAACCACTCTGTCGGGTCTCACCCTCTGACATCTAGATTATGAAGGGTATCGTCAACTCAAAACCTCCCAGGCCTAGGGACGCAGAGATATGGGTTGTTAACATTGTGCTACGTCACTTCGCCGATGGGCTCCAGCAACATTCCTGTCCTTGGTCAAACTTACTTACTAGTGGTTATGCCATGGCGCTGAGTACAGCGCAAAGGGCCCAGTCATTGCATAAGCTACACTGGATAGGATGATCATATCTGCGGGCAATAATAACATGTTATGTTTATGACTAAGTCAAGCAGAGTAGACAGGGACATAAGACCAAACTAGATGTTTGCATATCCCATGGACCTTGTGTTGAGTGTGATCACGCATCTACACCAATATGTTAAGGTCCCTTAGAGCCTTATAGACTCTGACTAGCAATATTGTTAGTTACATAAAACCTCGTTAGAAGGTATCACTACGGACCATCTCCAGGGGGTTAAACGTGTCTGGCTTATACAGGAGTGAACATTGACATTTTCAAGTCTCACTCCACTCGGGCTGCAACAACCTCAGCAGCAGGGTTATGGACCACATCCTAGCGGCTGCAGGATGGTGAAACAAACGATCTGTCCAAATATTCAGAATAAACCCATTGCCAGATCGGGGGTATTTGCCAACTCTATGTTAGGTCTGTTTCATAGCTTCCTCCCGGTTGAGGGAGGTTACTATTGTCATTATTTGTTCATTAAAAGCATCAACATGTCTATATCTATGTCATGTCTGAATGCATTATTAATGTTCATTCATCATTGGTCAACTGATGCAGTGTATGATGCATGGACTCGTTTCCACGGCATGAAATCACAGAGCTTTAAAATCTTCACGTAGTCACTCACGTGACTCCGAAGTAAAATAGTAAGATTAAACGAGAACTTACCAGTTTGAAGTTTGATCTTTATTTTATGAGGAGTTACGTTGAGGGATTACGTGCCCTCCTCGCCCAACCCTCTATCATAAAGTTCAGCTGGTATTCAAGTTCTCTTATCTTACTATGTTTAGTTCGACTAACTACTGTCTGTGATTTCACACCGCTGCTTTGAAGATTGACACGCATGCGTGCTGGCGGGCTCTTCACGTAATCCCTCAACGTAACTCCTCATAAAATAAAGATCAAACTTCAAACTGGTAAGTTCTCGTTTAATCTTACTATTTACACTGTGGGAGCAATATTTAAATAGAGTTGACCAAGCTCACATAATCCAGCATGTTCAGGTATTTGATAGTTGACTTTCTGGATTATTGGATCTTATTTTTTATTAACAATGCAACACTCTTCATATAATGGTGTGGGAGCCAGAGAAGGGAGTACAGAAATGGGAGGCGCAGTGTGTTAAAAGGGAACCAGCATGGAAAACACTAATTACCTGGTATACCAGATGCTAAACCTTCCAAATTTCTGATAGCAGATTAGAGTTTTCTTGTACAATTATTACCTGAAATTCAAATTCACGCTTTGCCCCACATGCACAATTTGGGATGTCGCTGCCCGTGGGAATGTTATCGCCAGATACCCACAACGGGCTTCCTCCCCTACAGTAACGCAGCACCTACAACACATTAAAATAAAACTTAGAACACAATCCTCCTTCAGCTTGGTGCAGTTTCAGATTGAATCAGTATTTCCTGAAATGTTTGGGCACTGGAACAAAAGCCTTTATGCTGCTGTGGCTGTTTGTGAATATTCTACAATGTCGTCACAGGAAAATATAAATATTTGAGTCTTATAGTGGTTAAGTCATCTTATAAGATTTCATGATCTTATAGAGGTGTATGTTCATCCTAGGTTCAGGGTTAGTTTTTTACCCTGAGTTGGGGAATCAAGAACCAGAGGACAGTTTAAGGTGAGAGGGTTACACTAAGGATGGTGGGCATAAGGAATGAGCTGCCAGAGGAGGTAGTTGAGGCAGGTACTATCACAACATTTAAAATACATTTAGATGTACATGGATATGACAGGTTTAGAGGGTGCGACCTGTACAAAAAGGATGGGTTATAGATACATAGAAAATAGGTGCAGGAGTAGGCCATTCGGCCCTTCGAGCCTGCACCGCCATTCAATATGATCATGGCTGATCATACAACTCAGTATCCCGTACCTGCCTTCTCTCCATACCCTCTGATCCCCTTAGCCACAAGGGCCACATCTAACTCCCTCTTAAATATAGCCAATGAACTGGCCTCAACTACCCTCTGTGGCAGAGAGTTCCAGAGATTCACCACTCTCTGTGTGAAAAAGTTTTTCCTCATCTCGGTCTTAAAGGATTTCCCCCTTATCCTTAAGCTGTGACCCCTTGTCCTGGACTTCCCCAACATCGGGTTGCACTTGAACCTGAGGGGGACCGATATCCTGGCGGGGAGATCTGCAAAGGCTACTGGGGAGACTTTAAACTAGAATGGTTGGGGGGAGTGACTCAAATAGAGAAAGCTATTAGACAGTGTGTGAGGCAGGAGGCAGAGAAGGAAAGCACTCAGACCCAACATGTAGGGGGGAAAGAAGAAAACAATAATAAACAGAGAATAAGAGGTGGGGGGGTTCTTAAATGGGTGAGCAGAGAAACGGGTGTAAAATGAGGGCGGAAGCAATAGGTAGCAAGGTGAAAAGTAAAAGTGGCAGGCAGACAAATCCAGGGCAAAAATCAAAAAGGGCCACTTTTCAACATAATTGTATAAGAGGTAAGAGCGTTGTAAAAACAAGCCTGAAGGCTTTGTGTCTCAATGCAAGGAGCATTCGTAATAAGGTGGATAAGTTGAACGTGCAGATAGCTATTAATGATTATGATATAGTTGGGATGACGGAGACATGGCTCCAGGGTGACCAAGGCTGGGAGCTGAACATCCAGGGATATTCAATATTCAGGAGGGATAGAGAGAAAGGAAAAGGAGGTGGGGGTAGCGTTGCTGGTTAGAGAGGAGATTAACGCAGTGGAAAGGAAGGACATTAGCTTGGAGGATGTGGAATCGGTATGGGTAGAGCTGCGAAACACTAAGGGGCAGAAAACGCTGGTGGGTGTTGTGTACAGGCCACCTAGCAGTAGTAGTGAAGTTGGGGATGGCATCAAACAGGAAATTAGAAATGCGTGCAACAAAGGCAAAACAGTTATAATGGGTGACTTCAATCTACATATAGATTGGGTGAATCAAATTGGCAGGGGTGCTGAGGAAGAGGATTTCTTGGAATGTATGCGGGATAGTTATCTAAACCAACATGTAGAGGAACCAACGAGAGAGCAGGCTATTCTAGACTGGGTATTGAGTAATGAGGAAGGGTTAGTTAGCAGTCTTGTTGTGCGTGCCCCCTTGGGCAAGAGTGACCATAATATGGTTGAGTTCTTCATTAGGATGGAGTGACATTGTTAATTCAGAAACAACGGTTCTGAACTTAAAGAAAGGTAACTTTGAGGGTATGAGACGTGAATTGGCCAAGATTGACTGGCAATTAGTTCTAAAAAGGGTTGACGGTGGATATGCAATGGAAGGCATTTAAAGACTGCATGGATGAACTACAAAAATTGTTCATCCCAGTTTGGCAAAAGAATAAATCAGGGAAGGTAGTGCATCTGTGGATAACAAGGGAAATCAGGGATAGTATCAAAGCAAAAGATGATGCGTACAAATTAGCCAGATAAAGCAGCATATCAGAGGACTGGGAGAAATTCAGAGACCAGCAGAGGAGGACAAAGGGCTTAATTAGGAAAGGGAAAATAGATTATGAAAGGAAACTGGCAGGGAACATAAAAACTGACTGCAAAAGTTTTTATAGATATGTGAAGAGAAAGAGATTAGTTAAAACAAATGTAGGTCCCTTGCAGTCAGAAACAGGTGAATTGATCATGGGGAACAAGGATATGGCGGACCAATTGAATAACTACTTTGGTTCCGTCTTCACTAAGGAAGACATAAATAATCTGCCGGAAATAGCAGGGGGCTGCGGGTCAAAGGAGATGGAGGAACTGAGTGAAATCCAGGTTAGTCGGGAAGTGGTGTTGGGTAAATTGAATGGATTAAAGGCCGATAAATCACCAGGGCCAGATAGGCTGCATCCCAGAGTACTTAAGGAAGTAGCTCCAGAAATATTGGATGCATTAGTGATAATTTTTCAAAACTCTTTAGATTCTGGAGTAGTTCCTGAGGATTGGAGGGTAGCAAACGTAACCCCACTTTTTAAGCAGGGAGGGAGAGACAAAACGGGGAATTACAGACCAGTTAGTCTAACATCGGTAGTGGGGAAACTGCTAGAGTCACTTATTAAAGATGGGATAGCAGCACATTTGGAAAGTGGTGAACTCATTGGACAAAGTCAGCATGGATTTACGAAAGGTAAATGATGTCTGACGAATCTTATAGAATTTTTCGAGGATGTAACTAGTAGAGTGGATAGGGGAGAACCAGTGGATGTGTTGTAACTGGACTTTCAGAAGGCTTTCGACAAGGTCCCACATAAGAGATTAGTATACAAACTTAAAGCACACGGTATTGGGGGTTCAGTATTGATGTGGATAGAGAACTGGCTGGCAAACAGGAAGCAAAGAGTAGGAGTAAACGGGTCCTTTTCACAATGGCAGGCAGTGACTAGTGGGGTACTGCAAGGCTCAGTGCTGGGACCCCAGCTATTTACAATTTATATTAATGATCTGGATGAGGGAATTGAAGGCAACATCTCCAAGTTTGCGGATGACACTAAGCTGGGGGGCAGTGTTAGCTGTGAGGAGGATGCTAGGAGACTGCAAGGTGACTTGGATAGGCTGGGTGAGTGGGCAAATGTTTGGCAGATGCAGTATAATGTGGATAAATGTGAGGTTATCCACTTTGGTGGTAAAAACAGGAAAGCAGACTATTATCTAAATGGTGGCCGATTAGGAAAAGGGGAGATGCAGCGAGACCTGGGTGTCATGGTACACCAGTCATTGAAAGTAGGCATGCAGGTGCAGCAGGCAGTGAAGAAAGCGAATGGTATGTTAGCTTTAATAGCAAAAGGATTTGAGTATAGGAGCAGGGAGGTTCTACTGCAGTTGTACTGGGTCTTGGTGAGACCACACCTGGAGTATTGCGTACAGTTTTGGTCTCCAAATCTGAGGAAGGACATTATAGCCATAGAGGGAGTGCAGAGAAGGTTCACCAGACTGATTCCTGGGATGTCAGGACTTTCATATGAAGAAAGACTGGATAGACTTGGCTTATACTCGCTAGAATTTAGGAGATTGAGAGGGGATCTTATAGAAACGTACAAAATTCTTATGGGGTTGGACAGGCTAGATGCAGGAAGATGGTTCCCGATGTTGGGGAAGTCCAGGACAAGGGGTCACAGCTTAAGGATAAGGGGGAAATCCTTTAAGACCGAGATGAGAAAAAACTTTTTCGCACAGAGTGGTGAATCTCTGGAACTCTCTGCCATAGAGGGTAGTTGAGGCCAGTTCATTGGCTATATTTAAGAGGGAGTTAGATGTGGCCCTTGTGGCTTAGGGGATCAGGGGGTATGGAGAGAAGGCAGGTACGGGATACTGAGTTGGATGATCAGCCATGATCATATTGAATGGCGGTGCAGGCTCGAAGGGCCGAATGGCCTACTGCACCTATTTTCTATGTATCTATATGGGTCAAATGCAGGCAGGTAGGACCGTGTAGATGGGCTATCTTGTTCAGCGCGGGCCAGTTGGGCCTGTTTCTATGCTGTATGACCAGTGATGTTAGCTGAAGGAGAATGCATGTGATGAACCAGACTGCAGCCTCTTGTGCTGCAAGGCCTGTGTGGCGGTTTTGAGGCAATGGAACCCAAAGAAAAAGCAGTATTGAACAAATGGAAAATTAGTACTGTAGTTGTGTGGTTGGATTCCCCACTTATCCTTAAGTAGAAAACATCCCTCTTGCAGGTACTCTGGGATTGGTGAGTCACCACAAGGATTGGTATTTAGGCTCTAATGATTCCCAATCTAAAGCGACATTTTGGCTGAGTGGGTTAGGGTTAACCCTAACCCTAATGCATGGTACGAGCATGTTCACTTCGGTACACAAAACAGAGTATCTTTACATGGTGTCAAATTGGAAAATGTTGATGTTCAAAGGGATCAAGGTGGTGGAGCAGGGTGAAGATTTGCCTACACCACTTGCCCACTGTTTCTTATTTCGTCGAACACAGATGATTGAAAGCCAGCATTCAGATGTAGCAAGTACCTATAACAGGATTTGTGTTTACCTAAAAGAATACCTTACTGCTCAACTTGCATCGATCACCTTGGTTACCTCATCACAAAACTTGGTCAAGTTAGTAAGACTTGATCTGCCATTTAATTAATGCATTCTCTTGGAAATAAGAATAAATCCTATCCCACTGTTCAGTGTTCAGAGTGATACCAGAGTAGTAAATAATTTCAATAAATTAATTTTGTGCTCTAGCATCAGAAAGACAGAAAACAGTAAAAGGGGGTATTGTTGGCACTGACCTGATCAGGAGCCAGCGCTATCCTCTTCTTAAATTTAGCAAATATCTGATCTTCTTTTGTTGCATGTTTTGCCATGGCCTCCAGCACCTTCTCTTCCATCACTTCAGACATGCAAACTGAACACAATAGCTGTTATCAGAACCTAAAACAACAGCCCCCCACCCCCCCCCCCCCTGAACCCAATCTCTTCCGCTGCTCAGTGTTTCAGCCTAGTTACATTCAGGACGAATGTCAAACACCCCAACAACGTGACAAGCAGTTGTGTTTAAGAAGGAACTGCAGATGCTGGAAAATCGAACGTAGACAAAAATGCTGGAGAAACTCAGCGGGTGCAGCATCATCTATGGAGTGAAGAAAATAGGCAACGTTTCGGGCCGAAACCCTTCTTCAAACTGAAGGGGGGTGGGGAGAAGAAAGGAAAAAGGCGGAGGAGCCCGAGGGCTGAGTGATGGGAGGAGACAGCACGAAGGCTGAGGAAGGGGAGGAGACAGCAAGGGCTAACAAAATTGGGAGAATTCAATGTTCATGCCCCCAGGATGCACTCCCCAAGCGGAATATGAGGTGCTGTTCCTCCAATTTCCGGTGTTGCTCGCTCTGGCCATGACAGGACAGGAGACCCAGGACAGAGAGGTCGGATACGGAATGTGAGGGGGAGTTGAAGTGCTGAGCCACCGGGAGGTCAGGTTGGTTATTGCAGTCCGAGCTGAGGTGTTCGGCGAAACGATCGCCAAGCCTCCGCTTGGTCTCACCGATGTAGATCAGCTGACATCTAGAGCAGTGGATGCAATAGATGAGGTTGGAGGAGATGCAGGTGAACCTGTCGCACCTGGAACGACTGCTTGGGTCCTTGAATGGAGTCGAGGGGGGAGGTGAAGGGACAAGTGTTGCATCTCTTGTGGTTGCAAGGGAAAGTGCCCGGGGAGGGGGTGGTGCGGGAGGGAAGGGAAGAATTGACAAGGGAGTTATGGAGGGAGCGGTCTTTGCGGAAGGCAGAGATGGGAAGATGTGACGAGTGGTGGGGTCACGTTGGAGGTGGCGAAACTGACGGATTACTTGTTGTATGTGACGGCTGGTGGGGTGAAAGGTGAGGACTAGGGGGACAAGGATTTATGTACAAAGGTTTGGAAGAAAGGAAACCAATGTTTAACGCTGCAATCATAGAAAACATTACGGATAGTAAATTGTAAACTAGTTTGTTTTACACAATTTGGCATTTATAAAGTGAGGTCGGGAGCAGGAGTCAACGACACTGAAACCAATTTTAGTGATGTATTTCTTTAACTGCTTCAAACTTGAGCCACGTTTTAGTGTTAATATTTTATCAGGACTCTCTGCAGCTGGAGTAAGGATATGTGTTAATCCCAGTTACTTACCACCATCAGCAGCCGCCGCCAATGTCTCCCCGCTCTCGTCCTCGTCCTCGTCGTCCTGCTCGTCCTGCTCGTCCTCCCGCTCCGTCACCAGCTCCAACTCGGGAAACAGCACATTCAGAGTGGAAACGGTGTGGTCGCCGGCTGCACCTAGAGCCGACACCGGGAGAAGGGCAAGGTGAGCCGGGGGCGGGGGCAACAGGCGGGGCCGGGAGCGGGGCTAGGCCGGAGCCCGGGGGCCGGGGCCGGGAGCGGGGCTAGGCCGGAGCCCGGGGGCCGGGAGCGGGGCTAGGCCGGAGCCCGGGGGCCGGGAGCGGGGCTAGGCCGGAGCCCGGGGGCCGGGGCAACAGGCGGGGCCGGGAGCGGGGCTAGGCCGGAGCCCGGGGGCCGGGAGCGGGGCTAGGCCGGAGCCCGGGGGCCGGGAGCGGGGCTAGGCCGGAGCCCGGGGGCCGGGAGCGGGGCTAGGCCGGAGCCCGGGGGCCGGGAGCGGGGCTAGGCCGGAGCCCGGGGGCCGGGAGCGGGGCTAGGCCGGAGCCCGGGGGCCGGGGCAACAGGCGGGGCCGGGAGCGGGGCTAGGTCGGAGCCCGGGGCAACAGGCGGGGCCGGGAGCGGGGCTAGGCCGGAGCCCGGGGGCCGGGGCAACAGGCGGGGCCGGGAGCGGGGCTAGGCCGGAGCCCGGGGGCCGGGGCAACAGGCGGGGCCGGGAGCGGGGCTAGGCCGGAGCCCGGGGCAACAGGCGGGGCCGGGAGCGGGGCTAGGCCGGAGCCCGGGGGCCGGGGCAACAGGCGGGGCTGGGGGCGGGGCTAGGCCGGAGCCCGGGGGCCGGGGCAACAGGCGGGACCAGCCCGGGGGCCGGGGCTTCACTCACCGGCGGTGCCGCACTCGGCGCGATGTCCCGCCCTCCAGTCGGCCCGCTGATGCTCCTCCCCGCAGTACCGGGCCCGGCAGCAGCGGGAGCAGGTGTTGGGGCCCGAGGCGCCGCACACGCGGCAGAGCTGGAGCTCCGGGGGCGGCCTGAGCTGAGGCTGAGGCTGCGGCTCAGCCGGGTAGAAGTCGTTCACTCGGCCGAGTTGGCTCCGCAGGGCGACGAAGCGGCGGCGCGCACATCGCGGGGCCGCGCAGCAGAAGAGCAGGAGCGCGCGGTGGAAGGCGCGCTCCCGCGGCGCGTAAACCTGCAGCAACAAGAGCAGCGGCCGCGCGCACCCGCCGCAACGCAGCCGCTCCGGGCCCGGGAGCTCCAGGCTGAGCCACGCCGGCCGCCCGCCCACCTTGCTGGGGAACTGCGGGCCCAGCAACCGCTCCCGCTCCGGCACCGGCACCGCCCGCTCCACGAAGCCCAGCTCCACCGCGACGGGGCCGGGGGACATCTCCGGGGAGACGGGGCCGGGACCGGGGGACATCTCCGGGGAGACGGGGCCCGCGTCAGGCGCCGCCATTCCGGCCTCACTTCGGAACGTGGTGATCGAGGTGCGCTCCCCGCTAGGTCACGTGCTGCTGCAGTACCGCGGGCGGGCGGATGGCCAATAAGCGAGTTCGGTATTCCAACTGCGCATGCCCAGGTCATAGGTCACTAGCTCTAAACAATCTCGGCAAAGGTGGTGCACTGTGTGCAGGCTTGCGTTTCGTCCGTGGTGGGGGTCAGCCCTCCGTCGCTGTGGCGGCTGTTGAGTTACTGCTGGGCCGTCCCCGTCCCTGCCCGGAGGCTGAGCCCAGGGTGGCGCTCTGGCACAGGCGAGGCCGGGGTCCTCTCTCCTCGGGGTTGCGGATGAAGTGGCAGCGGGTACCGTAGGGGCAGAAGCCGGTGGTGTGGAAGGTACATCTTGTACTTGGGCTGGCAGCTGAGGGCGAACTAGCACTTGTTGCCATAGCGGCCCATTGGGGAGCGGGATTGGGCTGGAGGTGGCTGTGGGTTCTCCGCACTGGCTGAGGGCCTGTGGGTTCTTCGTGCTGGCTGTGAGTCTGGGGCCGCTGGTGTCGTCGGACAGGGCTGTCGGTTGGCCCGGAGGGAGAGGCGGAGGTGAGCTGGGGTTGGCACCTCTCTGCTTTGGGCCTGGTGGCCGGTGTCCCGTCGGTACTGATGTCACCGGCCATGGGCGGGGATAGGAGGGGGGGAGACCGGGGACAGTCGTGGCGGTTCGGGAGCGCATGCGGCTGCGGGGACATAGGTTAGATCTTGGCTGCGGATGAGGCATGGTTCTGTCTCTCCCCCCACCCCCCCGGTCTCCCACTGAAAAAAGACAAAAAATCTGACCCAAACTATACTCACTGAATCTACAGCACTTCGTTCAATTTTTATTTATAGCATTCGACCTTTGACAAATCCCACGATTCCTTGCATTTTTTGGAATACCGGACTCGCTTACTGAACCATGAGGGGAATAGAGAAGGTAAGTATACACAGCCTTTCATCCAGAGTAGGGGAAATCAAGAACCTGAGTTCATGGGTATGAGGTAAATTTAACAGGAACCTGAGGGGTAACCTACTCACACAGAAGGTGGTGGGTGTGGAGAACAAGCTGCCGGAGAGTGAGGCCCAGCGCAAATTGGAGGAACAGCACCTCATATTTCACTTGGGGTGTACCCAGCAGTATGAGCATTAACTTCCCTAACTTCAGGGAGCCCTTTCTCTCTTTCTCTATTCCACCCCCCCCCCAGTTCTCTCTCTATTCCTCCCCCCCCACCAGCTAGTCCCACTGTCTCTGCCTACATTCTTTCTTCCCCTCCCCTGACATCAGTCTGAAGAAGGGTCTCAACCCAAAACGTCGCCAATTCCTTCTCTCCATAGATGCTGCCTCACCCGCTGAGTTTCGCCAGCATTGTGTCTGCCAGAGAAGGTAGTTGAGGCAGGGACTATAGCATAATTTAATAGACACTTGGACAGGTGTCCAGTGGGAATTTGGAGGGATATGGGTCAAACACAGGTAGGTGGGACCAGTGTAGATGGGCCATTTTGGTTGGCGTGGGCCAGTTGGGCTGAAGGGCCTGATAGAAACATTGAAAAATAGGTGCAGGTGTAGGCCATTCGGCCCTTCGTGCCAGCACTGCCATTCGATATGATCATGGCTGATCATCTAAAATCAGTACCCTGTTCCTCCTTTTTCCCCATATCCCTTGATTCCTTTAGTCCTAAGTGCTAAATCTCACTTGTATGACTCTTTGACCTGGAGGGAGCTGATGAGAAACTCTTCAACACCTTGAATTTTAATGAATTGATATCAATTGCTTTAATAATTTCACGCTGCTGTTATTTGGTGACCTGAATTTCATGTCATCAGAATGTTTTCTGATGCCCTCAAGAACATTTCCCTATCACGAAAAAGCCCATATTTTCCAAACACTGATTTTGTTCAAAATAAATTGTATTGCATCAAGATTCCAAGGTAACAAAAGAAAATAGTAATTTTCTATTGCACTCCACATGTACTGGGAAAAAGTTAAAACAGCTGGGTCTAAATCAGGCACAAATTTCACATTTAAATCATGCACCTGACAACACAAGGTCATCCACAAACACTTTACAAAGTGTGGTCACTGTCGGAATTGGAGTTGCTAATGTGTGCACCATGAGACTCCACAAGCTGTGATCTGGCAATGCCGATACTCTACAAATATTACAAAGGACAAGTACCCAAGAACAATGATAAAACCTAACCCCATTAGAGAAAAGGGTTCATTGATATTCGCAGGTGAAGTGTGATTTCAAAGTGTCAATGCGATACAAAAGATACCACTTCAAGGATACACTGTGCAAAATAAAGTTGAGTTTTGTAAAATTCAACTGTAGTTGAACTCTATCTACAGGACTTGATGTTAGAAAGGTTACAGTAGTGGATTCTATTTCACACACCACAAAAAATGTTTTTCGTAAAATAAACATCAAGTCGTGTCAATGTGTCAGTGGTTGACAGAAGACCAAAGTCACCATGGTCGTACCTGCAAGTCAATAATACATTGCTGATTGTGAGTTTTACATATAAATTACCTCCAGTAATACAGACGGCAATCGAGCCCTGCACTGAAACAGTGATTAAGATCAACATGGGCCTTAATAATTAAACAAAATAATTTCCCCCAAGCTTCATTTGCAGAATGTTGCTGGACTCAGATAGACCGTGTTGAAAAACATCTCATATACTCCGAGAGCCAGGGATCGTCGTCTCCAGCAGATGGCAATGCTCCAACTGGCGAGTGTTCAGAAGTAGTTTTGCGATTTTGGAAAGTCTTAGACTGGCGGTCGGCTGCACAATCAGTGGGTGGTTCTGTGCCCCGTACCCGAGATACACGCATCGCTCTTTGCACTTGATGTCTATCCTGCGCCCGGACTGCGGATTCATAAATCTGAGAGAAAGAGAAGTTGTTCCATAGAAAGGGTATCTCTTTTTCGTTCTGACTACATATGGTTAGCTTAAGCAACATCCTAACAGAAAATCTGATCTTTACTACATCTACCCCAACAAATCCTTTCACAATCACAAGACCGCATTCCTCAGCAAGGCTCATGTCTGACTTTTTGCTCACAGTGCTGGAGCCACCCATGACTATGACGAGACTTGAGGTGAAAGAATAGAGGGGTAGAGTACAATAGAGGTTACTTAAAATGCGAGAATACAATGTTGTTACAGTTGGCACCCAAGAGGAATGTGAGGTGCTATTCCTTTAGTTTGTGTGGCATCACTCTGGCAATGGAAGAGGCCCGGGGCAGAAGGTCAATATGGTAATGGGAAGGAGAGTTAAAATGGTTAACAACCAGGAGATCTGGTAGGCCTTGGCAGACTTCAAGTCAATCCATGGGCCACTCTTCCCCACCTCTTTTTTTCCCCCCAGCACTACCATGTGCTAAGATATTTGCACAACTCTAATTCCAACCTCTTGCTTATCCTCAAATTTAAAATCACTTCACTGCTCAGCTATGCCTTCAGCCTTTTTGAAGTTCTCTTAAACTTTCCCATTTCTTTTTTTCTTCAAAACCTCCCTGTGACTAAGCTTTTGGTCGCACATCCCATTAACTCCTGTGCAGGACGGAACTGCAGATGCTGGTTTAAACCAAAGATAGACACAAAATGCTGGAGTATCTCAGTGGGACCGGCAGCATCTCTGGAGAGAAGAAATGGGTGACATTTCGGGTCAAGACCCTTCTGACTGGTTAGGGATAAGGGAAACAAGAGATATAGACAGTGATGTGGAGAGATAAAGAACAATGACTGAAAGATATGCAAAAAATTAACGATAATAAGGGAAACGTGCCATTGTTAGCTGTTTGTTGGGGAAAACGAGAAGCTGGTGCGACTTGGGTGGGGGAGGGATAGAGAGCGAGAGATGGAATGCCTGAGCTACTGTATCCATTGTCCGACTTATACATCGGTGAGATTAAGGAAATTAAGTAAAAGGCTGAAAAGCAGGGCCTCTAGGATAGTTATCTCTGGCTTGCTTCCAGTACTCCGTGCTTGTGAAGGCAAGAACAGGAAGACAGGGGAATTGAATGTGTGACTGAGGAGTTGGTGCAGGGGGCAGGGATTTAGATATCTGGACCATTGGGATGGCTTCTGGGGCAGGTGTGACCTGTACAAAAGGGATGTGTTGCACCGTAACTGGAGGGGTACCACATCCTGGCGGGTAGGTTTACTAATGCTACACGGGTGGGTTCAAACTAGATTGGCGGGGGTGGGGGAATTTCATATAGGACAGAGGCATGTGAGGCTAGAAGTTGGTATTGAGGGTGGTGAGGGAAAGGTTAGTGGACAGAATAGGCAGGTCTTCTTGTGTACGGCGTGCACAGCCTAAAGTTTTGGGACAACTTGTTCTATTTGATCTTATTTGATTGTGCACACCAGGTTGATCGCATTCATTGAAGGTTGCAATCTCCCACCCCAATAGGCAGGTGAAAGGCGGAGAGCAAGGTTGAAAATACTGCACGTATTTTAATTCAAGGGGCCTGATGGGCAAAGCAGATGAGCTTAGGGCATGGATAGGTATGAGCAAACATGACTGAAACCCGGTTAAGAGACGGGCAGGATTAAGGTAAGCTTCAGGAGAGACGGGTGAGGGAAAAAAAGGAGGGGGTGGTTGCATTGTTGGTAAAGGAGGATGTCATGGCAGTGGTCAGAGGTGACATTACAGACCGACGGTTCTTCTAGTGAGGTTATATGGGTGGAGCTGAGGAACAAGTAAGGGATGATCACCTTGTTAGGGGTGTACTACAGACCCCCGAATAGTCAATGGGAATTCGAAGAACAAATATGCCAGGAAATTGCAGACAGCTGCAGGTCAAATAAGGTTGTTGTAGTAGGGGATTTTAACTTTCGCAATATTGACTGGGAAAATCATAATGTGAAGGGTTTAAATGGGGTGCAATTCCTCAAAAGTATTCAGGAGAGTTTTCTCATGCAGTATGTAGAGGCCCCCACACATGAGAGGGCAACACTGGATCTAGAATTGGGAAATTGGGAAGGGCAGGTTAATGAAGTGTTTGTGGAAAAGCCTTTTGGGACGCGGAGCACAGTTCAATTAGGTTTAGATATTTATGGAAATGCTCAACTGGGGTAAGGCCAACTTTGAGGGTATGAGAGGTCTCGCTCAAGTTGACTTGAGCAGGTTATTTGAGAAGAAAGGAACATCAGCCAAGTGGGATGTTTTTAAAAGTATGCTGACAAAAGCTCAGGATATGTGCATCCCTGTTAGAGTGAAGGGCAAAGCAAGCAAACACAAGGAAGCTTGGCTGACGAGGGAAATTGAAACATTGGTCAAAAGCAAGGAGGATGCATGGGACAGGTATAGGCAGCTGGGACCAAGTGCATCCCTGGAGGAGTTTCGGGAACTAAGAAGTAAACTGAAAAAGGAGACCAGGAGATAGCTCTGGCGGGTAGCATTAAAGACAATCCCAAAAGATTTTATAAATCCATAAAGGGAAAAAGGATAACTAGAGAGTGGGTTGTCTCAGGAATAAGCAAGTTCGATATTCCGACTGTGCATGCCCTGGTCATAAGTCACTTGCTATAAACAGTCTCGGCAATGGTGGTGCTGCGTTGTGTGCAGGCTTGCATTTCATCTGTGGTCGGGGTTGGGCCTGGCTCTCCGGCCACTGTTGAGTTGCAGCTGGGCCGTCCCCGTCCCCTCCCGGGTGTCCGGTCCCTGTCCGAGGTGGCCCTGGGCTAGCGGGACGTCCCGGACTTGCAGCCGGCGCTGCAGCCGCTAGCTCCAGCTCAGCTCTGCCTGTCCCGCTGGGTTGGCCAGCAGCCCTCCACCTCCACCCCCCTCAGTCCGACACCGAGATCCTGCTGAAGATTGGCAGCTGTCGGTCCTGCTCGAAGACGGGCACTCGGAGCCGCTGCTGCTGGTCGGAGACAGAGTCTGCGGACGGGCTCCTGCCGGCCATGGTCAGGACTAGCGTCCGCTGGAGGTGCTGGTGTTGTTGGTGATGGCGGTGCTTGTGGCAGCAGCAACCTCCTCCCCCTCCCAGTCCCAAGCCCAGAGTCCGGGCCAGCTCCAACTCCATGAGCTGCATGGCCCAGTCGAGCGCCGGGCCGGAGGAGGCTGAGCCCAGGCTGGCGCTCTGGCACAGGTGAGGCCGGGGCACTTGCTCCTCATCAGGGTTGTGGATGAAGAGGCTGCGGGCACCGTAGTGGCAGAAGCCGGTCGTGTGCAAGGTACGTCTTGTACTTGGGGTGGCGGCTGAGGGAGCGCAGGTCGGCCAGGCCGTGGGTGAACTGGCACGTCGCCGTAGCGGCCCATCGGGGAGCGAGTTCCTCTGGAGTTGGAGCGGGTTTGGGCTGGAGTTGCCGCTGGCTATGGGCCTGGGGTCATGTGTCCAGTCAGTCCGGACGTTTCCGTTGTCCCCAGGGCGGGGATGAGATACTCGGGGGGGGGGGGGGGGGGGAACGGTCCATTGGTGGTTCGGCAGAGCTGGTTGCAGATGATGTGGGTCTGTGTGCGTGCAGCTGTCGAGAATGTCTCTCCGCCGGTCCAGTCTCACCCTCGCCAGTCTCCCACTCGCATCTGCCCCCTGACATATACAAGCTTGATAAATGACAACAAAATCTGATCCAAACTATACTCACTGTATCTACAGCGCTTCGTTCAATTTTTCTTTATAGCATTTGACCGTTGACAAATCCCATGATTCCTTGCATTTTTCGGAATAGCGAACTCGCTTATCAAAGCGGTCACCTCTGTCTGGGGCCACAAGAGATGGGCAAGGACCTCAATGAATATTTCTCCTCTGTATTTACCGAAGAGAAAGACAGTGGTATGGAGAACCTTGGGGCAGTCAATGGAAGTGTCTTGAGAGCAGTCAGTGTTACCGTCGAAGAAGTACTGAAGGTACTATCTTGTATGAAGGCAGACAAATCTCCAGGGCCTGATCAGATATGTCCGAGGACATTGTGGGAAACTAGAGAGGAAATTGCGGGAGCCCTGGTTGATATTTACGAGTAGTCCTTAAATACAAGGGGAGGTGGAGGAAGACTGGAGGGTGGCAAATGTTGTGCCTCTTTTCAAGAAGGGCTGCAGGGAAAATGCTGGGAACTATAGGCTGGTGAGCTTAACATCTGTAATTGGAAAGTTACTAGAGAGTAATCTGAGAGATAGTTTATACAGGCATTTGGATGGGCAAGGGCTGATTAGGGAGAGTCAAGCATGGTTTTGTACGTGGAAGGTCATGTCTCACAAATCTGATTTTTTTTAAGACACGAGCAAAAAGGTTGATGAGGGCAGAGCTGTAGATGTTGTATACGTGGATTTCAGTAAGGCATTCAACAAGGTTCCACATGGTAGGCTGCTCTGGAAGGTTAGATCGCACGGGATCCAAGGAGAGATAGCTGAATGGATAGCAAATTGGCTTCATGGAAGGAAGCAGAGGGCGATGGCGGAAGGTTGCTTCTTGGACTGGAGGCCTGCGACTGGTGGTGTGCCACAGGGTTCGTTGCTGGGCCCGTAATTGTTTATAGATACATAGATACATAGAAATTAGGTGCAGGAGTAGGCCATTCGGCCATTCGGCCCTTCGAGCCTGCACCGCCATTCAATACGATCATGGCTGATCATCCAACTCAGTATCCCGTACCTGCCTTCTCTCCATACCCCCTGATCCCTTTAGCCACAAGGGCCACATCTAATTCCCTCTTAAATATAGCCAATGAACTGGCCTCAACTACCCTCTGTGGCAGAGAGTTCCAGAGATTCACCACTCTCTGTGTGAAAAAGTTTTTCCTCATCTCGGTCTTAAAGGATTTTCCCCTTATCCTTAAGCTGTGACCCCTTGTCCTGGACTTCCCCAACATCGGGAACAATCTTCCTGCATCTAGCCTGTCCAACCCCATAAGAATCTTGTACGTTTCTATAAGATCCCCTCTCAATCTCCTAAATTCTAGCGAGTATAAGCCAAGTCTATCCAGTCTTTCTTCATATGAAAGTCCTGACATCCCAGGAATCAGTCTGGTGAACCTTCTCTGCACTCCCTCTATGGCTACATCATTGATTTGGATGAGAACATACAGAGCAAGATTAGTAAGTTTTGATGATATACAAAAGTGATCAGCTGATGATCAAAGGGATCAGGGGGTATGGAGAGAAGGCAGGTACGGGATACTGAGTTGGATGATCAGCCATGATCATATTGAATGGCGGTGCAGGCTCGAAGGGCCGAATGGCCTACTCCTGCACCTATTTTCTATGTATGATACAAAAGTTAGTGGTTTTACAGATAATGAAGATAGTTGTGAAAGATTGCAGCAGGATCTGGATCAATTGGCCAGGTGGGCGGCGGAATGGTTGATGGAATTTAAATCAGAGAAATGTGAGGTGTTGCATTTTGGGACATCCGACCTACACAATAAATGGTAGGCCAATGGGGAGTGTTGTAGAGCAGAGGGATCTAGGAGTACAGGTGCATGGTTCTTAGAAGGTGGAGTCGCAGCTAGATAAGTTGGTCAAAAAGGCTTTTGGCACTTTGGCCTTCATCAGTCAGAGTATTGAGTATAGAAGGTGGGAGGTTATGTTGGTGAGATCGCATTTAGAATTTAAGATATTGTCAAGCTTGAAAGGGTTCAGAGAAGATTTACAAGCATGTTGCCAGGACTAGAGGGTGTGAGCTACAGGAAGAAGTTGAGTAGGCTGGGTCTCTATACCGTGAAGCGCAGGAGGATGAGGGGTGATCTTATAGTGGATAAAACCATGAAAGGAATAGATCAGGTGGATGCACAGAATCTTTTGCCCAGAGTAGGGGAATCGAGGACCAGAGGACAGGTTCAAGATGAAGTGGAAAAGATTTAATAGGAATCTGAGGGGCAACCTTTTCACACAAAGGGTGGTGGGTGTATGGAACAAGCTGCCAGAGAGGTAGTTGAGGCTGGGACTATCCCAACATTTAAGAAACAGTTAGACAGGTACATTTATAGGATAGGTTTGGAGGTATATGGACCAAGCTCAGGCAGGTGGGAATAGTGTAGCTGGGATATGTTGGCCAGTGTGGCCAAGTTGTGCCAAAGGGCCTGCTTCCACACTGTAGCACTCTATGGCTATGAAATATAGCATGTCTCCAGTGACTTACCAACTTCTATAGATGCTTCGTAGGAGGTACACTGTTGGGTTATATCACAGCTTGGTGTGGGAACAGCTCTGGCCAAGACCACAAGAAACTCCAGAGAGTTGTAAATGTAGCTCAGTCCATCACACAGACCAGACCCACCACCATTGACACTATAATGCAGTATAATGTGGATACATGTGAGGTTATCCACTTTGGTGGCAAAAACAGGAAAGTAGACTATTATCTGAATGGTGGAGGATTAGGAAATGGGGAGATGCAGCGAGACCTGGGTGTCATGGTACACCAGTCATTGAAAGTAGGCATGCAGGTGCAGCAGGCAGTGAAGAAGGCGAATGGTATGTTAGCATTCATAGCAAAAGGATTTGAGTATAGGAGCAGGGAGGTTCTAGTGCAGTTGTACTTGGTGAGACCATACCTGGAGTATTGCGTACAGTTTTGGTCTCCTAATCCGAGGAAAGACATTCTTGCCATAGAGGGAGTACAGAGAAGGTTCACCAGACTGATTCCTGGGATGTAAGGACTTTCATATCAAGAAAGACTGGATAGACTCGGCTTGTACTCACTAGATTTTAGAAGATTGAGGGGGGATCTTATAGAAACGTACAAAATTCTTAAGGGGTTGGACAGGCTAGATGCAGGAAGATTGTTCCCGATGTTGGGGAAGTCCAGAACAAGGGGTCACAGTTTAAGGATAAGGGGGAAATCTTTTAGGACCGAGATGAGGAAAACATTTTTTACACAGAGAGTGGTGAATCTCTGGAATTCCCTGCCACAGAAGGTAGTTGAGGCCAGTTCATTGGCTATATTTAAGAGGGAGTTAAATGTGGCCCTTGTGGCTAAAGGGATCAGGGGGTAAGCAGGTACAGGATACTGAGTTGGATGATCAGCCATGATCATATTGAATGGCGGTGCAGGCTCGAAGGGCCGAATGGCCTACTCCTGCACCTATTTTCTATGTTTCTATCAACACTTCATGCTGCCTTGGAAGAGCAACCAACATAATCAAAGATTTGTCCCACTCTGGTCATGCCTCCTCCCATTTATCAGAAGGTACAGAAGCTTGAAAGCATGCACCAAGAGACTCAGAAACAGCGTCTTCCCCTCTTATCAGGCATCTGAACAGTCCTTCCATAAACTAGGGTACAGTAGGGGCTAGTGGAATCAAGGGATATGGGGAGAAGGCAGGCACGGGTTATTGATTGGGGACGATCAGCCATGATCGCAATGAATGGCGGTGCTGGCTCGAAGGGCCGAATGGCCTACTCCTGCACCTATTGTTTATTGTCTATTATAATATCTCTGGCAGTTACTGTTCAGGAGAATCCAAATATATTTTATTATTAAAGGAGTGAGGGAAAATAGACACACTCAGTAATCAAATTGATCATCTTGATGACAGGAGATGGACAAGTCCACGATGGAGCAGCCATTCAGTAAGTTTGGGTTTAGGCGACGCAGCTTTTCGGTTAGTTGGCTTTTAGGCGTCCCGCCCTTTCGGTTAGTTTGCATTTAGGCATCCCATCCTTTCGGTTAGTAGGCGTTTCGTCTTCGTACTCTTTCGGTTAGTTAGCGTTTCGGCCTCGTTTACATAGACACAGACATAGAAAATAGGTGCAGGAGGAGGCCATTCGGCCCTTCGAGCCAGCACCGCCATTCATTGTGATCATGGCTGATCGTTCCCTATCAATAACCCGTGCCTGCCTTCTACCCATATCCCTTGACTCCACTAGCCCCTAAAGCTCTATCTAACTCTCTCTTAAATCCATCCAGTGACTTGGCCTCCACTGCCCTCTGTGGCAGGGAATTACATAAATTCACAACTCTCTGGGTGAAATGTTTTTTCTCACCTCAGTCTTAAATGACCTCCCCTTTATTCTAAGACTGTGGCCCCTGGTTCTGGACTCGCCCAACATTGGGAACATTTTTCCTGCATCTAGTTTGTCCAGTCCTTCTTAATTTTATATGTTTCTATAAGATCCGCCCTCATCCTTCCAAACTCCAGTGAATACAAGCCTAGTCTTTTCAATCTTCCCTCATATGACAGTCCCGCCATCCCAGGGATCAATCTCGTGAACCTACGCTGCACTGCCTCAATCACAAGGATGTCCTTCCTCAAATTAGGAGACCAAAACTGTACACAATACTCCAGATGTGGTCTCACCAGAGCCCTATACAACTGCAGGAGAACCTCTTTACTCCTATACTGAAATCCTCTTGTTCTTCACTGCCTGCTGTACATGCAAGCCAACTTTCAGTGACCGGTGTACAAGGATGCCCAGGTCTCGCTGCACCTCCCGCTTACCTAACCTAACCCCATTGACATAATAATCTGCCCCCTTGTTTTTGCCGCCAAAGTGGATAACCTCACATTTATCTATATTATACTGCATCTGCCACGCATTTGCCCACTCACTCAACCTGTCCACGTCACCCTGCAACCTCCTAACATCCTCTTCACAGTTCACACTGCCACCCAGCTTTGTGTCATCCGCAAACTTGCTAGTGTTGCTCCTAATTCCCTCTTCCAAATCATTAATATATATGGTAAACAGTTGAGGCCCCAACACCGAGCCTTGCGGCACTCCACTCGCCACTGCCTGCCATTCTGAAAAGGACCCGTTCACTCCTACTCTTTGCTTCCGGTCTGCCAACCAATTTTCTATCCATGTCAACACCCTACCCCCAATACCATGTGCTGTAATTTTAGTCACCAGTCTCCCGTGCGGGACCTTATCAAAGGCTTTCTGAAAGTCTAGATACACTACATCCACTGGCACCCCTTCATCCATTTTACTTGTCACATCCTCAAAAAATTCCAGAAGATTAGTCAAGCATGATTCCCCTTTCATAAATCCATGTTGACTTGGACTAATCCTTTTACTGCTATCCAAATGCCCCATTATTACCTCTTTAATAATTGACTCCAGCATCTTTCCCACCACCGAAGTCAGGCTAACTGGTCTATAATTCCCCGTTTTCTCTCTCGCTCCTTTCTTGTAAAGAGGGATAACATTACCTATCCTCCAATCCACAGCCCCTGGTTCTGGACTCCCCCAACTTCGGGAACATGTTTCCTGCCTCTACCGTGTCCAAACCCGTAACAATATTATATGTTTCAATAAGATACCCTCTCATCCTTCTAAACTCCAGAGTGTACAAGCCCAGCCGCTCCATTCTCTCAGCATATGACAGTCCCGCCATCCCGGGAATTAACCTTGTAAACCTACGCTGTACTCCCTCAATAGCAAGAATGTCCTTCCTCAAATTAGGGGACCACAACTGCACACAATACTCCAGGTGTGGTCTCACTAGGGCCCCATACAACTGCAAAAGGACCTCTTTGCTCCTATACTCGACTCCTCTTGTTATAAAGGCCAACATGCCATTCGTTTTCTTCACTGCCTGCTGTACCTGCATGCTTACTTTCATAGACTGATGAACAAGGACCCCCCCAGATCCCGTTGTACTTCCCCTTTTTCCAACTTGACACCATTTAGATAGTAATCTGCCTTCCTATTTTTGATACCAAAGTGGATAACCACACATTTATCCACATTAAACTTCATCTGCCATGCATCTGCTCACTCCCCCAACCTGTCCAAGTCACCCTGCATTCTCATAGCATCCTCCTCAAAATTCACACTGCCACCCAGCTTTGTGTCATCTGCAAATTTGCTAATGTTACTTTGAATCCCTTCATCCAAATCATTGATGCATATTGTAAATAGCTGCGGTCCCAGCACCGAGCCTTGCGGTACCCCACTAGTCACTGCCTGCCATTCTGAAAAGGACCCGTTAATCCCCACTCCCAATACCATGTGCCCTAATTTTACCCACTAATCTCCTATGTGGGACCTTATCAAATGCTTTCTAAAAGTCCAGGTACACTACATCCACTGGCTCTCCCTTGTCCATTTTCCTAATTACATCTTCAAAAAATTCCAGAAGATTAGTCAAGCATGATTTCCCCTTCGTAAATCCATGCTGACTCAGACCGATCCTGTTACTGCTATCCAAATGTTCGGCTATCTCATCTTTTATAATTGACTCCAGCATCTTCCCCACCACCAATGTCAGGCTAACTGGTCTATAATTCCCTGTTTTCTCTCTCCCACCTTTCTTAAAAAGTGGGATAACATTAGCTACCCTCCAATCCACAGGAACTGATCCCGAGTCTATAGAACATTGGAAAATTATCACCAATGCATCCACGATTTCTAGAGCCACTTCCTTAAGTACCGTGGGATGCAGACCATCAGGCCCTGGGGATTCATCAGCCTTCAGTCCCATCAGTCTACTCAACACCATTTCCTGCCTAATGTGGATTTCCTTCTGTTCCTCCGTCACCCCAGATCCTCTGGCCACTACTATATCAGGAAGATTGTTTGTGTCCTCCTTAGTGAAGACGGATCCAAAGTACCTGTTCAACTCATCGTTGTTTCCCATAATAAATTCACCTTTTTCGGTCTTCAAGGGCCCAAATTTGGTCTTAACTAATTTTTTCTTCTTCACATACCTAAAGAAGCTTTTACTATCCTCCTTTATATTCTTGGCTAGTTTACCTTCGTACCTCATCTTTTCTCCCCGTATTGTGTTTTTAGTTATCTTCTGTTGTTCTTTAAACATTACCCAATCCTCTTGCGTCCCACTCATCTTTGCTACTTTGTACTTCTTCGCTTTAATTTTTAAACTGTCCCCGACGTCCCTTGTCAGCCACAGTCGCCCCTTACTACCCTTGGAATCTTTCTTTCTCCTAGGAATGAACTGATCCTGCACCTTCTGTATTATTCCTAGATATACCTCCCATTGTTGTTCCACTGTCATCCCTGCTAGGGTATCTTTCCAGTCAACATTGGCCAGCTCTTCCCTCATGGCCCCATAGTCCCCTTTATTCAACTGTCACACTGACACCTCCGATCTACCCTTCTCCCTCTCCAATAGTAATTAAACCTGACCATATTATGGTCACTGCCTCCTAATGGCTCATTAACCTCAAGTTCCTTTATCAAAACCGGTTTATTACATAACACTAAATCCAGAATTGCCTTCTCCCTGGTAGGCTCCAATACAAGCTGCTCTAAGAATCCATCACAAAGGCACTCTACAAAGTCCCTTTCTTGGGGTCCAGTACCAACCTGATTTTCCCAGTCTACCTGCATGTTGAAATCTCCCATAGCAACCACAGCATTACTTTTGCTACATGCCAATTTTAACTCCTGATTCAACTTGCACCCTATGTCCAGGCTACTGATTGGGGGCCTGTAGATAAGTCCCATTAGGGTCACAGGGAGAATGTACAAACTCTGTACAGACAGCACCCGGAGTTAGGATAGAACCCGGATCTCTGGCACTATTAGGCAACAAATCTACCGCTGCATCACTGTGCCGCCCCAATGTTAGCCCTATTATTCTTACAGCTGCCTGAAATCCCATGAAACATTGAACAGTACAGCACAGGAACACACTGTTTGACCCAACGTGTCTCTGCTGAACAAGATGCCAAGACCAACCCTTGCACATAATCCAACACTTATCCAGAGTCTTAAATTTATCGTATCTGCCCCTACCACCATCCCCAGCAGCGAGTTTCAGGTATTACACCCCCCCCCCCCACTAAACTTTGCCCCTTTCACCATTCTATGCATTCTAGTATTTGATATTTCCATCCTGACTGTCTACCCCCATCTATGCCTCCTAATTTTGCACATTTCTATCAGGTTCCTGAGAAAATAATCCAAGTCTATCCAAACTCTCCTGTAGCTAATATCTGCCAATCTCGGCATCATTCTGGGCACCCTCCAAATCCTTTCTGTAATAGGGAGACCAGAAAGTACACAATACTCCAAAAGCAGCCTCACCAAAGTCCTATAAAGCTACATCATGATTTCCTGACATACTCATTGTCCTGACTAACACAGGCAAGCATATCATATTCTTTATCACTATCTACATGATTGCCACTCTCAGGGAGCTTTGGACTTGCATCCCAAGACCCCTCAGTATGTCAATGCTGTTACGGGTCATGCCACTAATTGTACATTACCCTTTCAACCTCAAACGTACATTACATTCAACCTCAAAGTGCAACACCTCACACCTGCTCAGATTAAACACCATCAGCATGTTGATGCAGCTAATCTATATTCCACTGTAGACTGTGACAGCCTTCCTCACAGTCCACAACCCTAATAATCTTGGTGTAATCTGCAAACTTACTAACCAACCCATCTATGTTTATGTCACATACGTATACATATCACAAACAGATCCTGCAGAACTTCACTGGGCACACACCTCCTTCCACCACAACTCTCTGCCTTCTATCAGGAAGCTCATTCTGAATCCCCCAACATAATCCCTCTCATTCCATTGAGAGTAGGGAAGATTCAAACAAGGGGACATGACGAGAATTAAGGGACAGAAGTTTAGGGGTAACATTAGGGGGAACTTCTTTACTCAAGAGAGTGGTAGCTGTGTGGAATGAGCTTCCAGTGGAAGTGGTGGAGGCAGGTTCGATTGTATCCTTTAAAAATAGATTGGATGGGTATATGGACGGGAAAGGAATGGAGGGTTATGGTCTGAGTGCAGGTAGATGGGACTAGGGGGAAGTATTATTATTTTTTTTTAATTAAAAAAAAATGTTCGGCACGGACTTGATGGGCCGAGATGGCCTGTTTCCGTGCTGTAATGGTTATATGGTTATATGGTTATAATAATTCCTCTTGATTAAGTCTGAAGGGCTTTGACCCGAAACATTGCCTATTTCCTTCGCTCCATAGATGCTGCCTCACCCGCTGAGTTTCTCCAGCATTTTTGTCTACCTAATAATTCCTCTAATTCCCTTTGATTAGTTGGGGCTCTCTCCATGGTACACTCCCAACAATGTGATCATCCCTTTCTATTTCTTAGCTCCACCCATATAGCCTCACTGGATGATCCTTCAGTAATGTCATCTTGGACTACTACTGTGATACTATCCTTAATCAAGAAAGCAACACCCTCCTCTTTTACCTCCACCTCCATCTTTCCTATAGTATCCACACACCCTTGCAGAGTACCCCACTCCGTTAGACAGGTTTCAGTATTGGCTATAACATCCCAGTGGCACATACCTATCTACAACGATGACAACAAAGTATCATTCATTCATTCAAACCCAGAGTTCAACCACCTTACATTCTAGCATTGAAATAAAAATCTGTAACACACCAATGCTTGGCCTTCTTTATGAGACAGAGCCCCAGACCTTATTTGATTGATAAACAGTTTTGGCATCACTGGAGAACATAATTTTTAACATGATTTGTATAATCAAACTATTCAATTCATAAAATTACACCCAGAAGTATGAACAGTACGTCATGTGTAAAATAACCAAAATTATTTTCAAGAGCATGCTAACATTTACTTTTCAAATTTTGGCCCTCCAGAAATTAACACTCTTATTCAGAACAGGCAGGAAGTGAGGAAAAAGTCTGATTCTCCAAATACTCACTTGTCCTGGCAAAGCAGAAGCACCAACATTGTACGTTTTTTTACAGCCCACTTCCACTTCCTTCTCTGCCCAGCCATACATTGCAAATGGAGCCTTGGTTTCCTTTGTGACAACAGCTGCTGGTGACGCTCGAGACGTTTTAAGAGATTTTTCCAGACTTGCACTTTTCACACGACGATAGCTTTTATCCCTTTGAATCCCCTGACCAATTATTTCCTTGGCTGGTTGAAGATAAGCAAGGAACAAATGAATGATCCATCAGTCGATAGCGTTTTAAGAACAAATTGTTTTACATGCTAAACGTATTATATAAATACACATTGTAGACACAAGGAACTACAGACTCTGGAAGCTTCAACTTAACAAAGGGCTGGAGGAACTGAGCAGATCAGACAGCTTCAGTAGAGGGAATGGACAGATGATAGGTGATTATGGATAGGTGTCTGAAATTAACACCTTCAGTTCCATGCTTACACCGTCAGTAATAGAAGAGGATTGACCCCTTGTGAGATGTGATCTCTGGTTCAATCCATCTGAGAAACCAATTTATTCAGCAAACTCCCAACGACTCCATTCAGATCTTTCTAAAGTTTGTTTGCAAATAATTTTCTTAACTTCTCCCAATACATTTGTACCCAACTTCCTTATTTGCCTTGGTATTGAGCGATATATTGTTCTTTATCTTACTGTTCAAGGACTATTACTTGAAATATTCCCATTTTTACTTTAAAAGTTTTTTTTTTTTTTTTACAGGATCAAATCTGAAATTATGTTCATTTGAATTAAAACACTATATAACTTCAGCAGATGTGTCTGATGGAAAAAGTCTCTTTTTGCTATACCCTCATTATCAAATATGATGGGCAGCACGGTGGCATAGCAGTCAAGCTACTGCCTTACAGCGCCAGAGACCCGGGTTCAATCCTGACTATGGGTGCTTGTCTGTAGAGTTCGTACGTTCTCCTCATGAACTGCGTGGGTTTTCTACAAGATCTTCGGTTTCCTCCCCGACTCCAAAGATGTACAGGTTTGTACATTAATTGGCTTGGTATAAATGTAAAATTGTCCCAGTGTGTGTAGTGTAGTGTGCGGGGATTGCTGGTCGTTGTGGACTCAATGAGCCGAAGGGCTTGTTTTCACACCATATCTCTAAACTAGACTAGACTAAACATGATGTTTTGGATCAGGATCCTTCTTCACCAAGAAAGCCTTGGGGCTCTCCACTATCTTCTTGAGTTAAAGTTAAAGGTATAGCCAAGGACATACACATGGGCCCCAGCTAGTATGCTGCCATCATTCCCTAGTCTTTCTCAAGTACATTGACAACTGCAACAAGGTTGCCTCCTACAATCATGCAGAACTCGTTGATTTCATCAACTTTATAATTAACCTCCACCCAACCCACAAATTCACTTGGACTACCTGTCACATCGCCCCCGTCTCAATCTGTCTGTCTTTAGCAAACGAGACAGACTAGGGACTAATGTCCACTACAAACCCACTGATTCACAACCTCCCTCTTGCAAGGATGCCATACACTCTCAATGTCACCATCTCCACCGTATCTGCTCCCGCGATAAAGCTTTCCATTCTAGGATATCCAAGATGTCCTCTGTCGTTAATAATCGGTTTCCCGTGGGCTGTTATGGATGGAGCGCTCACCCATGTCTCTTGTGTCCCACAGTTCTGCTCTCACTCACTCTCCCTCCAAAACAGAACAAGGATAAGAGTTCCCCTGGTTCTCACCTTTCACCCCACCAGCCTCCGCATCCAACATTTAGCATCATCCTACCACTTGTTGCATTCTCCCATCTTCACCCTTTTCCTCTTTCTGTAGAGACCACTCCCTCCCCTTCACCCGTCTCAGCCTAAACCTCGCCAGGTTTTGTCCTACTCATCTCTTCTAGATTTCTCTTCCCCTCCCCCCCCGTACTCAATTGGTCTGAACGAGGATCTCGACCCAAAACGTGCCTATCAATGTTCTCCAGAGATGCTGCCTGACCCATTGTTATTCCACCCTATGTGTCTTTTTTGGTAATAAGCATCTGTAGTTTCTTGTATCTCCTTCTCTCAGGGATGTCACCTGACCATTCCTTCCCTAGGTGCCGCCAAACCCGTTGAGTTTGGTTTGTATTTAGATGCACATTGTCGTTGCAACAACTTAATGTATAAAGTTTGTATCAATTGTTAATAGCATTGAACTTGAGCGGTCCAGTTGCTGCCTTACAGCGCCAGAGACCCGGGTTTGATCCTGACTATGGGGACTGTCTGTATGGAGTGTGTACGTTCTTCCTGCGACCGTGTGGGTTTTCTGCAGGATATCCAGTTTCCTCCCACACTCCAAAGACGTATAGGTTTGTAGGTTGATTGGCTTGGATTAATTATACATTTTCCCTAGTGTGTGTCGGATAGTGTTATTGTGCAGGGATCGCTGGTCGATGTGGATTCGGTGGGCTGAAGAGCACGTTTCCACACTATCTCTAAACTAAATATTAATCAAGGAACAACAGGGACAAGCCATTCTTGTGCCAGTTCTACCATTAATTCAGATTATGGTTAATCCTTTAGCTCAGTGTAACCTTCTTGCACTCTTTATCCCCCAATTCCCCTATTAGCTACAGGTTATCTCCATTTTAAACACCTAGCAGTTACGACTCCACAGGCCCGGCAGATGGAGAATTGCAAAGATTCGCAACATTTGAAGAAATTACATCGCTCAAGAACACCTGGATCCCTTATTTTGATATTGAGATTCTGGTTCAACACTGAATTAATTCCACATCAAATCCAGCTTTAAAGCCCTCATTCTTCCAAGTATGGACCCAGTCAACCGAGTCTATTCAGAACTCCCCACTCCCTAAACTAAATTTAATGATTCATCACTCCACTCTCTTAATTGATATCTTCTTCATTTAGGGAGATTAGACCCATACATAAGGAACTATGTAATGAGCACTCTTATACTTGAATCCTGTTGCAACAAAGGGCCAACATACCCTGCATTTGATTGAGTGTACCCACATTAACCTCCAGTGATTCATCTTTGCTTTTTTTTTTTTTTTAAACTAAACTGGTTGACCTAATTTTCCCCACAATATATTTAATCTGTTACAAGACCTATCTGTTCAGTCCTACCCTGCTCAACTGCTCCCTTTAGCTCAGTCCCTCAGTCCTGGCAACATCCTGGTAAATCTTCTCTGAACTCTTGACAACATCATTCCAATAACACGGTGACCAAAACTGAACACAGTACTCTAAATGTTGCCTCACCAATATCTTATATAACTGTAACATGACCTCCCAACTTCTATACTCACTATATGTAGGAAAGAACTGCAGATGCTGGTTTAAATCAAAGGTGGACACAAAATGCTGGAGTAACTCAGCGGGACAGGCAGCATCTCTGGAGAGAAGGAATGAGTGACATTTCGGGTCGAGACCCTTCTTCACACTGATGTCAGGGGAATGGGCGTGACAGAGATAGAATGTAGTCAGAGACAGTACGACTGGTGGGAGAACTGGGAAGGGGGAGGGGATGGAGAGAGAGGGAAAGCAAGGGATATTTTTGAAGATAGAGTTCAATGTTCATGCTGCTGGTGTCCCCCTCCCATTCCCAATTTGATCTGGTTGCTCAGCACTTTTAACTCCCCCTCTGATTCCCAGTCTGACCTTTCTGTCCTGGGCCACCTCCATTGTCAGAATGCGGCCCAGTGCAAACTGGAGGAACAGCACCTCATATTTCGCTTGGGTAGCTTACACCCCAACAATATGAACATTGACTTCTCTAACTTCAAATAGCCCTTGCTTTCCCCCTCTCTCCATCTCTCCCCCTTCCCAGTTTTCCCACCAGTCTTACTGTCCAACCGCATTCTATCTTTGTCCCGCCCCCTCCCCTGACATCAGTTGGAAGAAGTGTCTCGACCTGAAATGTCACCCATTCCTTCTTTCCAGAAACGCTGCCTGAGCCGCTGAGTTACTAATAAAACTGTGGTCACTGTGGTCAATGTCTGAAAACCTACAAGACATCAGCGATTGCAGGAAAACAGCTGTCATAAACGACGAGCTCAAGAGACTAAACATAGACATAGCCACCCTTCAGGAAACAAGGCTGGCAGACTTGGGCACACTGAAGGGGAAGGACTGACAAGGCCAGAGAGCACGGAGTAGGCTTCGCAGTAAGGACCAGCCTGCTGAACACGGTGGAACCAAGCAGTAATGGCTCAGAGAGACACCTGACTCCGCCTCAACACCACCGCAGGCCCAGTCACTCGTCAGCATGTATACTCCGGAAGTGGCGGCGCTGCCAAGCAGCTGCGGCACGCTTACAGACCGTCTGTCTATTCCTTTTTTTTTGTTTTCTTTTGTATTGTTAGATGTATGTTTTAGTTTATTTTTAGTTGTGTATGTGTGGGGGGTGGGGGAAACTTTTTTTAACCTCTTCGTTCAACAGGAATGCGACCTTTTCCTTGTCGTATCTCTGTCTCCGCTGAAGCCTAATATCGTGGAGCTGGCGGCCTCCAACTGGAATCGACCTTGAGGCTCCGGTGGCAGAGCCTGTGGACTTACCATCGCAGAGCTGGCTGACTTCGGAGGCTGTGGTGGCGCTGTGGCTGCGACCCGACTTCGGAGCTTCGGCTGCGGGCCTTGTGGAAGGTAACATCGGGAGCTCGCAGGTCCCATGTTGGTGACCGATTCTCGGGAGCTCCCGCAACAACAGCTTCGTCCGCTGGACTGGAGGGTGGCAGCTTTGTCCGCCCCGGGTCGCGGAGTTTGAATCGGCCCAATTGCGGAGCTTGGAATCGGCCGCGGGACTTACCATCACCCGGCGGGGGCCCAACATCGAAAGCCTCAAGCTGCGGGAGAACAAGCAAGGAAGAGATAAGACTTTAAGACTTTTTGCCTTCCATCACAGTGAGGAGGTGCATGGAGATTCACTGTGATGGATGTTTGTGTTAAACTGTGTTCATTGTGTGTTCTGATGCTTTTATTTCTGTCACTACTGCAAGGTACGCAATTTCGTTCAAACTATTGTTTTAAATGACAATAAAGGAAACTAACACTAACTGTCCTCCACATCAGACACAAAGGACGAGTTCTATGAGAACCTCGCATCCATCATCAGCAGCATCCCCAGCAAGGAAGAACTTGTTCTCCTGGGCGACTTCAACGCCAGAGTGGACGCAGATCACGAATCGTGGTCTTCCTGCCTTCGGCAGTTTGGTGTGGGCAAAATGAATGAGAACGGACAGCGACTGCTTGAGCTGTGCACTTATCATGACCCGTGCATCGCCAACTCGTACTTCCAGACAAAGCCCCAGCACAAGGTTTCCTGGAGACACCCACGCTCAAAGCATTGGCATCAACTGGATCTGATCCTAGTCAGATTTGCCGCCATCAAGTACGTTCTCCACACACGCTCCTACCACAGTGTGGACTGCGACACAGACCACTCCTTGGTGTGTTGCAAGATCAGGCTGCAGCCAAAGAGGTTTTACCGTACTAAGAAGCAGAGTAACCCCCGCATCGATGTCAGCAAGATGCCCCGTCCAGATCTCGAGCAACAGTTTGCAGAGGCTTTTGAGAGAGAACTTGGCACGTCGTGTCCTGGAGACTCTGCAACAGAGAAGTGGGAAATTCTACGGGACACCATGCACCGCATTGGCTAGCTTTGGGAAGAAGACACACGACTGGTTTGAGGACAAGTCGACTGAGATGACTCCCGTCATCGAGGCCAAGCGCGTCGCCCTAGCCGAGTACAAGCAGTCAGCTAACAAGAAGAACCTGCAGATCCTCAGTATTGCGTGGAGTATTGCGTACAGTTTTGGTTTTGGTCTCCAAATCTGAGGAAAGACATTCTTGCCATAGAGGGAGTACAGAGAAGGTTCACCAGACTGATTCCTGGGATGGCAGGACTTTCATATGAGGAAAGACTGGATAGACTCGGCTTGTACACTTTGGAATTCAGAAGACTGAGGGGGGATCATATAGAAACTTACAAATTTCTTAAGGGGTTGGACAGGCTAGATGCAGAAAGATTGTTCCCGATGTTGGGGAAGTCCAGGACAAGGGGTCAGAGTTTAAGGATTAAAGGGAAATCCTTTAGGACCGAGATGAGAAAAACAGAGAGTGGTGAATCTCTGGAACTCTCTGCCACAGAAGGTAGTTGAGGCCAGTTCATTGGCTATATTTAAGAGGGAGTTAGATGTGGCCCTTGTGGCTAAAGGGATCAGGGGGTATGGAGAGAAGGCAGGTACAGGATACTGAGTTGGATGATCAGCCATGATCATATTGAATGGCGGTGCAGGCTCGAAGGGCCGAATGGCCTACTCCTGCACCTATTTTCTATGTTTCTATGTTTTTCAGGGCTGCCAGGAACAAGGTTCAGCAGACTGCCAGGCGTTGCATCAATGACTACTGGACACAGCTTAGTGAGGACATCCACACGGCCTCCATAACAGGGAACATCAGGGGAATGTAAGATGGCATTAAGAAGGCACTAGGACCAGTCCAGAGCAAGACAGCCCCCTCAAATCCTACACTGGGGAAGTAATCACAGACGAATGCCAGCAAATGAAGAGATGGGTGGAACACTACTCCGACCTCTACTCGAGAGAGAACACTGATTCCCCTCAGCCCTTGATGCCATCGAGTGCCTGCCGACCATGGATGAGTTAGACGCAGAGCCGACGGTACAAGAGCTCAGCAAGGCCATTGACAGCCTGGCCTCAGCAAGGCCCCAGGCAGCGACGTGATTCCCCCTGACCCGATCAAGCATTGCAAGACTACCTTACTGCTTTCTTTGCATGAAGTCCTCTGCCATTGCTGGCAAGGAGCTGTACCGCAGGACATGAGGGACGCCACAATCATTACCCTCTACAAGATGTGGATAGAGAACTGGCTGGCAAACAGGAAGCAAAGAGTAGGAGTAAACGGGTCCTTTTCACAATGGCAGGCAGTGACCAGTGGGGTACCGCAAGGCTCAGTGCTGGGACCCCTGCTATTTACAATTTATATTAATGATCTGGATGAGGGAATTGAAGGCAACATCTCCAAGTTTGCAGATGACACAAAGCTGGGGGGCAGTGTTAGCTGTGAGGAGGATGCTAGGAGACTGCAAGGTGACTTGGATAGGCTGGGTGAGTGGGCAAATGTTTGGCAGATGCAGTATAATGTGGATAAATGTGAGGTTACCCACTTTGGTGGCAAAAACAGGAAAGCAGACTATTATCTAGATGGTGGCCGATTAGGAAAAGGGGAGATGCAGCGAGACCTGGGTGTCATGGTACACCAGTCATTGAAAGTAGGCATGCAGGTGCAGCAGGCAGTGAAGAAAGCGAATGGTATGTTGGCCTTCATAGCAAGAGGATTTGAGTATAGGAGCAGGGAGGTTCTACTGCAGTTGTACAGGGTCTTGGTGAGACCACACCTGGAGTATTGCGTACAGTTTTGGTCTCCAAATCTGAGGAAGGACATTATAGCCATAGAGGGAGTGCAGAGAAGGTTCACCAGACTGATTCCTGGGATGTCAGGACTTTCATATGAAGAAAGACTGGATAGACTTGGCTTATACTCGCTAGAATTTAGGAGATTGAGAGGGGATCTTATAGAAACGTACAACATTTTTATGGGGTTGGACAGGCTAGATGCAGGAAGATTGTTCCCGATGTTGGGGAAGTCCAGGACAAGGGGTCACAGCTTAAGGATAAGGGGGAAATCCTTTAAGACCGAGAAGAGAAAAAACTTTTTCACACAGAGAGTGGTGAATCTCTGGAACTCTCTGCCACAGAGGATAGTTGAGGCCAGTTCGTTGGCTATATTTAAGAGGGAGTTAGATGTGGCCCTTGTGGCTAAAGGGATCAGGGGGTATGGAGAGAAGGCAGGTACAGGATACTGAGTTGGATGATCAGCCATGATCATATTGAATGGCGGTGCAGGCTCGAAGGGCCGAATGGCCTACTCCTGCACCTATTTTCTATGTATCTATGTAACAAGGTCGAGAGAAGCAACTGCAACAACTACAGAGGCATCTCCCTCCTCAACATCGTCGGCAAGGTCTTTGCTCAGGTCATCTTGATCCGCCTGTAGAAGCTGGCAGAACGTGTCTACCCAGTCACAATGCGGTTTCCGACCTGGAAGGTCAACAGTAGACATGGTCTTTTCCCTTCACCAGTTCCAGGAGAAATGCAGAGAACAGCGGATGCCCCTGTATGTTGCTTTCATTATCCTCACCAAGGCGTTCGACCTCGTCAGCAGAGATGGCCTAGTTAAGGCTCTGCCAAAGATCGGCTGCCCACCAAAACTGCAGAGGATGATAGAATACTTCCTCATCAACACGAAGGGGACAGTGCAGTTCAATGGCAGCTTCTCTGAGCCCTTCGACATCTGCAGTGGAGTCAAACAAGGCTGCGTCCTCGCTCCCACACTTTGGGATTTTCTTTGCTCTGCTCCTGAAACATGCCTTCAGCACTGAATCAGAAATCTACCTGCGTACTAGATCAGATGGCAGGCTCTTCAACCTCACCCGCCTCAGAGCAAAGACAAAAGTACGTGAAGCTCTCATCAGAGACATGTTGTTTGATGACGACGCCGCAGTTGTGTCCCACACCCAGCAGGAACTACAGTCACTGATGGACCGCTTCTATCGGTCATGCAAAGACTTCGGGCTGACCATCAGCCTGAAGAAGACGAACGACTTGGGGCCAGTAACAGAGGCGCCGCCTGTCATCACCATCGACGAATACAAACTCGATGCCGTCCATCAGTTCACGTACCTCGGCTCCACCATCACTGAAACCTCTCCTTGGACACAGAGATTGATAAGAGGATTGGGAAGGCAGCTACAACTCTCGCTCGCCTCACAACTCAAGTGTGGACCAACCCAAAGCTGACAGTGAAGACAAAGATAGCAGTCTACAATGCCTGTGTTGACAGCATGCTGCTGTACGGCAGTGAGTCATGGACTACATATGTCAGGCAGGAGAGGGAACTCAACACCTTCAACTGGAGAAGCATCCACCGTATCCTGGCAAGACAGTGTCCAACGCTGAGATCCAGTCTCACGCTGGCCTTCCCAGTATGTACACTCTACTCAGGCAGCGCAGACTGCGGTGGCTGGGCCACGTCCACCGCATGGAGGATGGCCGTATTCCAAAAGACATCCTTTATGGAGACCTGACATCTGGGAGGAGAACCATCGGCCGCCCCCAGCTACGTTACAAGGATGTCTGCAAGAGAGATATGAAGGCGCTCGACATCGATGTGGAGTCCTGGGAGAGTCTTGCAGCTGACCGCATGAGGTGGAGAGGTACCCTGAACCAACATCTCAAAACGGGGGAAGAGAAACTGTTGAACGCAGCGGCAGACAAGCGGGCGCGCAGAAAGGAGCGCAGCCCAGATACCACACACAAATGTGACCTTTGCCACAGAGACTGTCACTCCCGCATTGGTCTCTTCAGCCACAAGCAACGCTGCTCCAGCCAAGGTTTGGAGCAAGCAGCCAACAATTAGGATGCATCACCCATGGTCAGTCATGACCGAGGGGGGCCTACGAATTGGTCCCAGGATGACAGGAGCAGAATTAGGCCATTCGGCCCATCAAGTCTGCTCCACCAATCATCTTTCCCTCTGAACCCCATTCTCCAGCCTTCGCCCCATAACCCTGACAACTTTACCAATCAAGAATCTATCTATCTCTGCCTTAAAAATATCCATTCACAGCCTCCATAGCCTTCTGTGGCAATGAATTCCACAGTTTCATCAACCTCTGACTAAAGAAATTCCTCATCTCCTTCCTAAAGGAACGTCCATTAATTCTAAGGCTATGACCTCTGATCCTAGACTCCCAGTAGCGAAAGCATCCTCTCCACATCATCCAGGCCTTTCACTATTTGGTAAGTTTCAATGAGATCCCCCAGCGAGTACAGGCCCAGTGCCGTCAAACGCTCATCATATGTTAACCTACTCATTCCTGCAATCATTCTTGTAAGCCTCCTCTGGACCCTCTCCAGCCCCAGCACATCCTTCCTCGGATAGGAGGCCCAAAATTGCTCACAATATTCCAAATGCAGTGTGACCAGCACCTCATAAAGCCCCAGCATTACATCCCACTTTTTGTATTCTAGCCCTCGAGAAATAAATGCAAGCATTGCATTTGCCTTCCTCACTATCGATTCAACTTGCAAATGACTTTTTGGGAATCCTGCACCAGCACTCCGAAGTCCCTTTGCACCTCCAATTTCTGAATTCTCTCCCCATTTAGAAAATAGTCAACGCCTTTATCCCTATTAACAAAATGCATGACCCCACACTACGCTATAATCCAACTGCCACTAGTCTGCCCACTCTCCCAACCTATCCAAATCCTTCTGCAGATTCATTGCTTTCTCTACACTACTTGCCCCACCATCTATCTTCGTTTCATTTGCAAACTTGGCCACAGAGCCTTCAATTCCCTCATCTAAATCAATAATACATAGTGAAGAGTAGTGCCACCCGGCCAACCTCACGGCATCGCCCAGAACAAATGTAAACATGACTATAAACAAATGTAAAAGCGTTAACATGAGTAACACAAAACAGCCAGACAATCGCTGACAATCCAGCAGCGTCCGGCGCCGCTTTTGAAATTTACCTGAGACATTAAATCCTGCGGCCGAGCACCGCGCGGCCCCGGGCCTGTCCCCCGCCTGGGCCCCGGGCCTGACCCCGGTCACGGGCTGGGCCCCGGGCCTGACCCCGGTCACGGGCTGGGCCCCGGGCCTGACCCCGGTCACGGGCTGGGCCCCGGGCCTGACCCCGGTCACGGGCTGGGCCGCGGGCCTGACCTCCGCCTGGGCCTCGGGCTGGGCCCCGGGCCTGACCCCCGCCTGGGCCCCGGTCTCGGGCTGGGCTCCGGGCCTGACCCCCACCTGGGCCCCGGGCCTGTCCCCCGCCTGGGCCCCGGGCCTGTCCCCGGTCTCGGGCTGGGCCCCGGGCCTGTCCCCGGTCTCGGGCTGGGCCCCGGGCCTGTCCCCCGCCTGGGCCCCGGGCCTGTCCCCGGTCTCGGGTTGGGCCCCCAGCCTGACCCCCACCTGGGCCCCGGGCCTGTCCCCCGCCTGGGCCCCGGGCCTGTCCCCGGTCTCGGGCTGGGCTCCGGGCGCCTGCAGGGGGGTCGCAGGGCAGCGCTGGTCCGGCGGAGGGGTGGAGGCGCCGGAGTCGCTGTCGGAGCCGCTGTCCCAGCCTGTCCACACCCAGGGCCGGTGGGCCTGCTCCAGCAGCCGCCTCACGCCGCGGTACTGCACCAGGTCGCGGTAACAGCTGCCGTACGTGTCCCAGCGCGGCCCCGTAAACCTCCTCATGTACTCCGTCTTCATCCTTCTGCTCATGGCGCCACCGCACCAGCGGCTCAACGCATCGCCATTAACACCAAGGCCCCGGGCGCACGGTCGTCATTCACAGCCGGCGACCAGAAGACACTTGACTCCCACAAGCTGAGTCCGCCATTAAACCGTCACTCCCGGCCCTTGTTTATCCCCGTCACTCACTCACTCACAGCCCCGCCCCACCCGTCACAGGCCCGCCCCACCCGTCACTCACACACAGCCCCGCCCCACCCGTCATTCACTCACAGCCCCGCCCCACCCGTCACAGCCCTGCCCCACCCGTCACTCACTCACAGCCCTGCCCCACCGTCATTCACTCACAGCCCCGCCCCACCCGTCACTCACTCACAGCCCCGCCCCACCCGTCACAGGCCCGCCCCACCCGTCACTCACACACAGCCCCGCCCCACCCGTCATTCACTCACAGCCCCGCCCTACCCGTCACAGCCCTGCCCCACCCGTCACTCACTCACAGCCCCGCCCCACCCGCGGCCCCACCCATCACTCATTCACACAGCCCCGCCCGTCAATCATTCACAGCCCCGCCCCCACCCGTCACTCACTTACAACCCCGCCCCTACCGTCACAGCCCCGACCCACTCGTCACAGCCCCGCCCCCAACCGTCACAGCACCGCCCCACCCGTCACTCACTCACAGCCCCGCCCCACCCGTCACTCACTCACACAGCCCCGCCCCACCCGTCACTCACTCACAGCCCCGCCCCACCGTCACAGCCCCGGCCCCGCCCGTCACTCACTCACAGCCCCGCCCCACCCATCACTCACTCACACAGCCCCGCCCCACCCGTCACACTCACAGCCCCGCCCCTACCCGTCACAGCCCCGCCCCACCCGTCACTCACTCACACAGCCCCGCCCCACCCGTCACTCACTCGCAGCCCCGCCCCCACCCGTCACTCACTACCCCGCCCCCAACCCGTCACAGCCCCGCCCCACCCGTCACTCACTTGCAGCCCCGCCCCCTCCGTCACACCCCGCCCCCACCCGTCACTCACTCACAGCCCCGCCCCCACTCAGAGCCCGCGATGTCAGAATCCCCGGACCCCCGCCTCTTGGACGCCCCCTCATGGCCATCTCCCGGCTGCAGACTCCTAACATCACTGCTGGGGCCTTGTGCTCGTCCCCCCAACACAGGGAACTTCAGTGGCTGTTCCACTGGGTCTTCCCCTTCCCCCTTCAACCATGTGACCCCAGCTCTTCCCCACCCACACTACAGTCCTCATGCCCCCCTCCTCCCTGACCACCCCCCCCACCAGACATCACCTCGGCCTCAGTTCACTCACCTGTCTTCCTCCGGCCCCAACCCCCATCCCTGCTGTGTGTTCACCATCCCCCCTGACCTTCCCCTCTCTGACAGTCTGTCCTCAGCAGAGGCCTTACCTTCGTCCCCCTCCGTCCCTACCTCAATGAGTTCCGCGTCCGCCACGATGTGGAGCTCTTCTTCCGTGGCCTCTGCCTCACAGCGTTCTTCCATGGGAATGAGCCCTCGCCTCCCATTGTTGATCCCTTCTCCCGTCTCCAATGGACCCCCTCCTCTTGGACTCCCCCTCATGGCCATCTTCCGGCTTTAATCCTTTTTATTCAAAACTGCCGGCGGGACATCAACCGCCACAACTTGTCGTCGCCCCTTTCTCCCCCCCTGAACGTACAGCCCTCCACTCACTCTGCAACAACCCAGACTGGGTGATCAAACCCGCCGACAAGGGAGGTGCCGTGATAGTTTGGCGCGCTGATCTCTACAAGGCTGAGGCCACGCGCCAACTCTCAGACACCTCCTCCTACTTATCCCTGGACCGTGACCCCACTGATGAGCACCAGGCCACTATCTCTAGCACCATCACTGACTTCATCAACTCCTGCTCCCTGCCAACCCACGCCTCCAACCTCATCGTTCCCCAACCCCGCACGACCCGATTTTACCTTCTCCCCAAAATCCACAAACCTGACTGTCCTGATAGACCCATTGTTTCTGCCTGTTCGTGCCCTACCGAACTTATTTCCACATACCTCAACTCCATTCAATCCCCTCTGGTTAAATCCCTCCCTACCTATGTTCAAGACATCTCACACGCTTTTCGTCTACTCCAGGACTTCCGTTTTCTAGGCCCCCATCCCCTCATCTTCACCATGGATGTCCAGTCACTCTACCTCCATCCCCCACCAGGAGGGTCTCAAAGTCCTCCATTTCTTCCTCGTAGAACCAACCAATCCCCATCTACAGATACTCTCCTCCGCTGGTCCTTACCCTTAACAACTTTTCGTTTGACTCCCATTTCCTCCAAACACAAGGCGTAGCTATGGGCATGCGTATGGGCCCCAGCTATGCCTGCTTCTTTGTAGGGTACGTCGAACTATCCTTGTTCGAGACGTACCGTGGCCCTATCCCCAAACTCTACCTCCGCTACATCAACGACTGCATTGGTGCTACCTCCTGCACCCACACACAACTCACTGACTTCATTTCATCACTAACTTCCATCCGGCACCCAAATACACCTGGACCATTTCCGACATTTCCCTACCATTTCTTGACCTCACTATCTCCATCACAGGTGATAGATTGCTGACCGACATCCACTATAAACCCATTGACTCCCATGGCTATCTGGACTACACTTCTTCCCACCCTGCTTCCTGTAAGGACTCCATCGCCTACTCCCAATTCCTCCGTCTACGCCGCATCTGCTCCCAGGATGAGGTGTTCCACACCAGGGCATCGGAAATATCCTTTCTTCAGGGAACGGGGGTTCCCCTCCCCTACTATATGTGAGGCTCTCACCAGGGTCTCTTCAATACCCTGCAACACTGCTCTCTCTTCCCATCCCCCCAACTCGGAACAAGGGCAGAGTCCCCCTATTCCTCACCTTCCACCCCACCAGCCGTCACATACAACAAATAATCATCCGTCATTTTCGCCACCTCCAATGTGACCCCACCACTCGCCACATCTTCCCATCTCCCCCCCCCCTCCCCCGGTCAGCTTTCCGCAAAGACCGCTCCCTCCGTAACTCCCTGGTCAATTCTTCCATTCCCACCCGCACCACCCTCTCCCTGGGCACTTTCCCTTGCAACCGCAGGAGATGCTACATTTGTCGCTTTTTACCTCCCCCCTCGACTCCATTCAAGGACCCAAGCAGTCGTTCCAGGTGCGACAGAGGTTCACCTGCACCTCCTCCAACCTCATCTATTGCATCCGCTGCTCTGGATGTCAGCTGATCTACATCAGTGAGACCAAGCGTAGGCTTGGCGATCGTTTCGTCGAACACCTACCGCGCGGTCCGCATTAACCAACCTGTTCTCCCTGTGGCTCAGCACTTCAACTCCCCCTCCCATTCCGAATCCGACCTTTCCGTCCTGGGCCTCCTCCATGGCCAGAGTGAGCACCACCAGAAATTGGAGGAGCAGCACCTCATATTCCGCTTGGGCAGTCTGCACCCCAGCGGCTTGGACATTGACTTCTCCAATTTCCGGTAGCCCTGGCTGTCTCCTCCCCTTCCCAGCTCTCCCTCAGCCCTCTGGCTCCTCTTCCTTTCTTCTTCCTGCACCCCCCCTCCCCCACCCTGCATCAGTCTGAAGAAGGGTTTTGGCCCGAAACGTTGCCTATTTCCTTCGCTCCATAGATGCTGCCGCACCCGCTGAGTTTCTCCAGCACTTTTGTCTACCTTATGTTTCAATAAGATGCCCTCTCATCCTTCTAAATTCCAGAATATACAAGCCCAGCTGCTCAATTCTATCAACATATGACAGTCCCGCCATCCCGAGAATTAGCCTGGTGAACCAACGCTGCACTCCCTCGATGGAGGTGGTGAGGTCTAGAAACGGTAGGGAAATGTCAGAAGTGGTCCAGGTGTATTTGAGTGCCGGATGGAAGTTAGTGGTGAAATAGATGAAGTCAGTGAGTTCTGCATGGGTGCAGGAGGTAGCACCAAAGCAGTCAGCAATGTAAAGTTAAAAAGTTAAAATTAAAGTATCCTTTATTGTCATTCAGACTTTTTTTTAAATTTAATTTTTTATTTATTAGAAGTACATTACATTACATTACAACCACATACATTAGTACTCGTCACATATATCTTCTTACAATTAATGTACTCCGTTTGTTTTTTACACTAATAAAGGGAAAGGATGAGATTGAGAGAAAGAAGAAAGTGAAGGAAAAGGTGAAAGTGTAAAAAACGTGACAACAAGAAAGAACGAAGACCCTATAAGAACGAAATTAAAAACAAAAGAAAAAGAGTTAAGAAATAGACCCTAGAAAAGAAGAAGAAAGAGAAAGAGGGAAAAGAGAAAAACAAATAGTTTTTGTAAGCATCACGCAAATGGGACATACCAACACTCCAACTTTCATCCCCCCTTACCTGACCTCAGTTTTTTTTAAGGTACTTTTGCACCCTATATTTGTAATAATTCTATAAATGCAGACCACGTCAGGTGGAAGTGATCTGGTTTACCTGCCAGGAGGAGTCTTATCTCTTCTAGGTGTAATGTTTCGAACATATTTGAAATCCACATGTTTATAGTTGGTATTGGAGCCTTTTCCCAAAATTTTAGGATTAGCTTTTTTCCAGTTATTAACCCATAGTCTATTAGTTTCTTTTGGAACACATTTAGTTCTGGACTATCTTCCGTTATTCCGAAGATAATCCATTCTGCTTTGGGTATCAGTTTTATTTTAAATAATTTTGCAAAGATTTCAAAAATTTCAATCCAAACTTTTTGAATTTTTGTACAGAAAACAAATGAGTGCGCTATAGTAGCTTCTTGAGATTGACATTTATCACAGATGGATGATACATTTGGGAACATTTTATGAATTTTAGTTTTGGAATAATATAATCTATGTAAAATTTTAAATTGTATTAAAGTGTGACTTATATTAATCGAACATTTATGCACGTTTAATAAGTGTTCATTCCAGCTTTCCTTTGAAATTTTAATAGCTAATTCTTGTTCCCAGTCTCTTCTGATACCTTCCGTAGATGGTATTTCTACATTTAAGATAATATTATACAAATATGATATTAAGTTTGCTGATTCAGCTTTTATCTGCATTGCTTCATCCAATACATCTGCTGGGCTATTATAATGATCTTTTGTATATTTTTTCAAATAGTCGCATATTTGAAAATATTTAAAATATTGATTATTTCCGAGTTTATATTTTATTTGTAATTGTTGAAATGATAGTAATTTTCCAGTTTCATACAGGTCACCGAACGTTTTAATTCCTATATCCCAGTGTGTGAAAGATTTATTTATAATAGAGGGATTAAACGAAGGATTATTAACTATGGGAGATAAAAGTGATACATTTCTTAATTTTAAATTTTGTTTTATTTGTTTCCAAATTCTGATTGTGCTATGTATAATTGGGTTCTTATTATAATTTATGTTATTCAGTTTCATTGGTGAGAGGAGGATCGCTCCAATGTTTCCAGAGGAGCAATCCTCTCTCTCCATTACAATCCAGTCCACTTGCTGGGCAGAGTTATCCATCAGTTGAATCATATTTTTAATATTTACTGACCAATAATAATACATGAAATTAGGTAGTGCTAAGCTCCCTAATACTTTAGGTTTGTTCAAGTGAGTTTTTTGTATTCTATGTGATTTATAGTCCCATATAAAATTAGTGATATCAGAGTCCAATTTAAAAAAAAAACTTATTTGGTAGGTATATAGGAATCGATTGAAATAGGTATAAAATTTGTGGTAGAAAGATCATTTTTATGACATTTATTCGGCCTATTAAAGACATCGGGAGCGTTTTCCAAAATTTAATTAGTGTGTTTAATTTATTAAGTAGAGGATCAAAATTTGCTTTAAACATACCTTGATATGTTCTAGTAATTTCGATTCCCAAGTATTTAAATTTTTCTGTAGCTATTTTAAAAGGGAATTTTAAAAGATGTGTTGAGTCTTTCGGTTTTATTGACATAATTTCACTTTTATTCCAATTTATTCTGTATCCTGAAAAAGATCCAAAGTCTTCAATTAAATTTAATATATTTGGTATAGTGATTTGAGGTTTTGTAATGTACAGTAATATATCATCCGCGTATAAAGATATTTTATTATTTGAATATTTAGTATTATACCCATGGATATCAGGATGTATTCTAATGTTTTCTGCTAACGGTTCAATAATAAGAGCAAACAACTGTGGTGATAATGAGCATCCTTGTCTATTTCCCCTTGATAGTTGAAATTTCGAGGATAATATGTTATTAGTTAATATTCTAGCTGTAGGTTTATTATATAATAATTTAATCCATAGAATAAAATTCTCTCCCAGTTGGAATTTTTGTAATATTTTATCCATATAATTCCATTCTACTTGGTCAAATGCTTTTTCAGCGTCCAGCGAAATAATTGATAATTCTTGTTCTTCAGATTTATGTGAGTGCATTATGTTGAGTAAACGTCTCATATTGTTAGATGAATATCTCTTAGGGATAAACCCCGTCTGATCTGGGTTTATTAGTTTACTAATATATTTACTTAATCTTCTAGCTAATATTTTCGCTAATATTTTTTTATCTGTGTTTAACAATGCTTATAGCTCTATATGAACCCGATTCTTCTATATCTTTGTCTTTCTTAAGTATCAGTGTAATCGTTGATTCCGCTAATGTATCAGGTAGTATTTGTTTTTTAAAAGCATATTGGTACATTTTTTGTAATCTTGGTATAATTTTGTCATAGAAGCTTTTATAAAATTCATTAGTAAATCCATCAGGACCTGGTGTTTTTCCATTCTTTAGTGAGTTTATTGTATCTTCTAATTCCTTAATTGAGATTTGTGCTCCCAATTTCTCTGGTTCCTTCAACTCTAACTTTGGAAGATTACAATTATCCAAAAACTCTGTAATTTTATTGGAGTCAGTTATCGTTTTAGATGTATACAAATTCTCATAAAATTGCGCAAATCTTTTATTAATATCCTTCGGTATGGTTAATAATTCCCCTCTATCTGATTTAATCTTTGGGATCGTATGTTATTTTTCTCATTTTTTTAGCTGGCGAGCCAAAAGTTTATGCGGTTTATCCCCAAATTCAAAGTGCTCTTGTTTTGTAATTTGAAAAAGTCTTATCAGTTTGGCTGATAATAGTTTATTTAATTTAAATTTCAAAATTATTATTTTATTATGTTTATCTATTGATGGATCTTTAGCATTATCTATATCCATTTGTCTAATAAGTTCCTCTAACTGTTTTTGTTCATTATTATTATTTTTATTTTGAAAAGCTTGATATGAAATTATAATACCTCTAATGTATGCTTTAAAAGATTCCCATAATACAGTAGGTGATATGACTGGAGTGTCATTTATTTCAAAAAAGGCATCCGTTTGTTCTTTTAAATATATACTCGCTTGTGGATCTTTTAGGATGTGAGAATTAAATCTCCAGAACGGTTTATTCTTAGACATTCCTTCCAGTTTTTAAAAAGAAAGTTAGTGGTGAATGGTCTGAAATCGAATTTGTATGGTATGTTGGGTTAAAAGTATGAGGGATTAATTTTGTGTCCACCAGGAAATAATCTATACGTGAGTATGTTTTGTGTACCATTGAATAAAATGAGTATTCCCTGCCAGTTGGATTAACAATTCTCCAGACATCTGCTATATTAGTATTGTTTATATAAGTATTTAGAAGTTCACCGGTTTTAGATTTCGTATTCCCTCTCTGTTTTTGGCTTGATTTATCTAAATACGGATCTAAAACACAGTTAAAGTCTCCTCCTATTATAACATTTTGATAGTTAGACTCTGCGATTATGTTCAGAATGTTATTGAAAAAATGAGGGTTGTCAAAGTTAGGCGTGTATATATTTACCAAGGTAATTGGAGTATCATGAATTTCTCCATTAACTATTAAGTATCTCCCTTCGATGTCTGTTATGGTATTCTTTGCTTTAAATGGTATACCTTTTCTTATAATGATTGACGTACCTCTAGATTTTGAAGTAAATGAAGAATTGTATGTTTGACCTATCCATTTCGCCCTCAACCTAGTTTGATCATGAGATTTTAGATGAGTTTCTTGTAAGATGATAATGTCAGAGTTGTAGGACTTAAAAAGGAGCGCGGGGTTTGTTCCTTACAGAGGTCCAAGAGCCGTTGGAGAGATCGCAGAGGGAGGAGCTACACACGAGCGGTAGGACTTAAAAAGGAGCGCGGGGTTTGTTCCTTACAGAGGTCCAAGAGCCGTTGGAGAGATCGCAGAGGGAGGAGCTACACACGAGCGGTAGGACTTAAAAAGGAGCGCGGGGTTTGTTCCTTACAGAGGTCCAAGAGCCGTTGGAGAGATCACAGAGGGAGGAGCTACACACGAGCGGTAGGACTTAAAAAGGAACCCAAATCTGTAACGTTCCAAGTTCCACTTCAAAAACAAGTGGGTTTGAGGAAGCCGCTGATTGGTGGACGCAGACAAGAGGGAGCAGCTGATTGGGAGTCAGATCCCTGCTGATTGTACTGTATTGTAGCAGTTTGTTTTATATTCTATCCAGGGTAAGGGGAGTATGAAGGCCAGGGCAGTTTACTGTTCTGGATGTCAGATGTGGGAAGTCATGGAGTCTGATAGCCCTCCAGACGTCCACATCTGCGTCAGGTGTATCGAGATGGGGCTCCTAATGGACCGTATTAGGAACCTGGAGCAGCAGCTCGATGACCTCCGTCTGGTCAGGGAGAGCGAGGAAGTCATCGAGAGGAGTTACAGGGATGTGGTCACTCCAACACCACAGGAGGCAGGCAAGTGGATCACGGTTGGGAGAGGCAAGGGGCACAGGCAGGGACTAGAGAGTACCCCGGTGGCTGTACACCTTGACAATAAGTACCCGGGCAATCTATACCCGGCCACTGACACCCTCCTCCGCCTAGCGGAGCTGGTACTTACACTTAATAACTTTTCATTCGACTCCTCCCATTTCCTCCAAATACAAGGCGTAGCTATGGGCACACGCATGGGCCCCAGCTACGCCTGCCTCTTTGTCGGGTACGTAGAACAATCCCTGTTCAATGCGTACCAGGGCCCCATCCCCGACCTCTACCTCCGCTACATCGATGATTGTTTTGGTGCCACATCCTGCACCCACACACAACTGACTGACTTCATCCGCTTCACCACCAACTTCCATCCGGCACTTAAATACACCTGGACCATTTCCGACACTTCCCTACCATTCCTTGACCTCACTATCTCCATCGCAGGTGATAGACTCCTTACCGACATCCACTACAAACCTACCGACTCCCATGGCTATCTGGACTACACTTCTTCCCACCCTGCTTCCTGTAAGGACTCCATCCCCCACTCCCAATTCCTCCGTCTACGCCGCATCTGCTCCCAGGATGAGGCGTTCCACACCAGGGCATCTGAAATGTCCTCATTCTTCAGGGAACGGGGGTTCCCCTCCTCCACCATAGATGAGGCTCGCACCAGGGTCTCTGCCATACCCCACAACACTGCTCTCTCTCCCCATCCCCCCACTCACAACAAAGGCAGAGTCCCCCTAGTCCTCACCTTTCACCCCACCAGCCGTCACATACAACAAGTGATCCTCCGTCAGTTTCGCCACCTCCAACGTGACCCCACCACTCGCCACATCTTCTCATCTCCCCCTATGTCTGCCTTCCGCAAAGACCGCTCCCTCCGTAACTCCCTTGTCAATTCTTCCCTTCCCTCCCATACCACCCCCTCCCCTGGTACTTTCCCTTGCAACCGCAAGAGATGCAACACTTGTCCCTTCACTTCCCCCCTCCAATCCATTCCAGGACCCAAGCAGTCGTTCCAGGTGCGACAGAGGTTCACCTGCATCTCCTCCAACCTCATCTATTGCATTCGCTGCTCTAGATGCCAGCTGATCTACATCGGTGAGACCAAGCGGAGGCTTGGCGATCGTTTCGCCGAACACCTCCGGTCGGTCCGCAATAACCAACCTGAACTCCCGGTGGCTCAGCACTTCAACTCCCCCTCCCATTCCGTATCTGACCTCTCTGTCCTGGGTCTCCTCCATGGCCACAGCGAGCAACACCGTAAATTGGAGGAAATGCACCTCATATTCCGCTTGGGCAGTCTACACCCTGGTGGCCTGAACGTTGAATTCTCCCAATTCTGCTAGCCCTGGCTGTCCCCTCCCCTTCATCAGCCATCTGGTTGTCTCCTCCCCTCCCCCAACCCTCGGGCTCCTCCTCCTCCTTTTCCTTTTTTCCTTTCTTCTCCCCACCCCCTATCAGTCTGAAGAAGGGTTTCGGCCCGAAACGTTACCTATTTCCTTCGCTCCATAGATGCTGCTGCACCCGCTGAGTTTCTCCAGCATTTTTGTGTACCTTTGACAATAAGTACTCCTGTTTGAGCACTGTTGGGGTGGACAGCCTACCTGGGGGTAGCGACAGCGGCCGGGCCTCCGGTATAGAGACCGGTCCTGTTGCTCAGAAGGGTAAGGAAAAGAAGAGGAGGGCAATATTAATAGGGGACTCTATAGTTAGGGGGTCAGACAGGCGATTCTGTGGACGCAGTCGGGAGACCCGGATGGTAGTTTGCCTCCCTGGTGCCAGGGTCTGTGATGTGTCTCAACGTGTCCAAGACATCCTGAAAGGGCAGGGAGAGGAGCCCGAAGTCGTGATACATATAGGTACCAATGACATAGGTAAAAAAAGAGAAGAGGTCCTGAAAGGAGAATTTAGGGAGTTAGGAGGGGAGTTAAAGAGAAGGACAGCGAAGGTAACAATCTCGGGATTACTGCCTGTGCCCCGCGACAGTGAGAGTAGGAATGGAGCGAGGTGGAGCATAAATGCGTGGCTGAAGGACTGGTGCAGAAGGCAGGGATTCAAATTTCTGGATCATTGGGACCTCTTTTGTGGAAGGTTCGACCTGTACAAAAAGGATGGGTTGCACTTGAACCTGAGGGGGACCGATATCCTGGTGGGGAGATCTGCAAAGGCTACTGGGGAGACTTTAAACTAGAATGGTTGGGGGGAGGGACTCAAATAGAGAATGCTATTAGACAGTGTGTGAGGCAGGAGGCAGAGAAGGAAAGCACTCAGACCCAACATGTAGGGGGGAAAGAAGAAAACAATAATAAACAGAGAATAAGAGGTGGTGGGGTTCTTAAATGGGTGAGCAGAGAAACAGAGGGGTGCAAAATGCGGGCGGAAGCAATAGGTAGCAAGGTGAAAAGTAAAAGTGACAGGCAGACAAAGTCAGGGCAAAAATCAAAAAGAGCCACTTTCCAACATAATTGTATAAGGGGTAAGAGCGTTGTAAAAACAAGCCTGAAGGCTTTGTGTCTCAATGCAAGGAGCATTCGTAATAAGGTCGATGAGTTGAACGTGCAGATAGCAATTAATGATTATGATATAGTTGGGATCACGGAGACATGGCTCCAGGGTGACCAAGGCTGGGAGCTGAACATCCGGGATATTCAATATTCAGGAGGGATAGAGAGAAAGGAAAAGGAGGTGGGGTAGCGTTGCTGGTTAGAGAGGAGATTAACGCAGTGGAAAGGAAGGACATTAGCTTGGAGGATGTGGAATCGGTATGGGTAGAGCTACGAAACACTAAGGGGCAGAAAACGCTGGTGGGTGTTGTGTACAGGCCACCTAGCAGTAGTAGTGAAGTTGGGGATGGCATCAAACAGGAAATTAGAAAATGCGTGCAACAAAGGCAAAACAGTTATAATGGGTGACTTCAATCTACATATAGATTGGGTGAATCAAATTGGCAGGGGTGCTGAGGAAGAGGATTTCTTGGAATGTATGAGGGATAGTTATCTAAACCAACATGTAGAGGAACCAACGAGAGAGCAGGCTATTCTAGACTGGGTATTGAGTAATGAGGAAGGGTTAGTTAGCAGACTTGTTGTGCGTGCCCCCTTGGGCAAGATTGACCATAATATGGTTGAGTTCTTCATTAGGATGGAGAGTGACATTGTTAATTCAGAAACAACGGTTCTGAACTTAAAGAAAGGTAACTTTGAGGGTATGAGACGTGAATTGGCCAAGATTGACTGGCAATTAGTTCTAAAAGGGTTGACGGTGGATATGCAATGGAAGGCATTTGAAGACTGCATGGATGAACTACAAAAAATGTTCATCCCAGTTTGGAAAAAGAATAAATCAGGGAAGGTAGTGCATCCGTGGATAACAAGGGAAATCAGGGATAGTATCAAAGCAAAAGATGTTGCATACAAATTAGCCAGAAAAAGCAGCATACCAGAGGACTGGGAGAAATTCAGAGACCAGCAGAGGAGGACAAAGGGCTTAATTAGGAAAGGGAAAATAGATTATGAAAGGAAACTGGCAAGGAACATAAAAACTGACTGCAAAAGTTTTTATAGATATGTGAAGAGAAAGAGATTAGTTAAAACAAATGTAGGTCCCTTGCAGTCAGAAACAGGTGAATTGATCATGGGGAACAAGGATATGGCGGACCAATTGAATAACTACTTTGGTTCCGTCTTCACTAAGGAAGACATAAATAATCTGCCGGAAATAGCAGGGGGCCGCGGGTCAAAGGAGATGGAGGAACTGAGTGAAATACAGGTTAGTCAGGAAGTGGTGTTGGGTAAATTGAATGGATTAAAGGCCGATAAATCACCAGGGCCAGATAGGCTGCATCCCAGAGTACTTAAGGAAGTAGCTCCAGAAATAGTGGATGCATTAGTGATAATTTTTCAAAATTCTTTAGATTCTGGAGTAGTTCCTGAGGATTGGAGGGTAGCAAACGTAACCCCACTTTTTAAGAAGGGAGGGAGAGAGAAAACGGGGAATTACAGACCAGTTAGTCTAACATCGGTAGTGGGGAAACTGCTAGAGTCAGTTATTAAAGATGGGATAGCAGCACATTTGGAAAGTGGTGAAATCATTGGACAAAGTCAGCATGGATTTACGAAAGGTAAATCGTGTCTGACGAATCTTATAGAATTTTTCGAGGATGTAACTAGTAGAGTGGATAGGGGAGAACCAGTGGATGTGTTGTATCTGGACTTTCAGAAGGCTTTCGACAAGGTACCACATAAGAGATTAGGATACAAACTTAAATCACACGGTATTGGGGGTTCAGTATTGATGTGGATAGAGAACTGGCTGGCAAACAGGAAGCAAAGAGTAGGAGTAAACGGGTCCTTTTCACAATGGCAGGCAGTGACTAGTGGGGTACCGCAAGGCTCAGTGCTGGGACCCCAGCTATTTACAATTTATATTAATGATCTGGACGAGGGAATTGAAAGCAACATCTCCAAGTTTGCGGATGACACTAAGCTGGGGGGCAGTGTTAGCTGTGAGGAGGATGCTAGGAGACTGCAAGGTGACTTGGATAGGCTGGGTGAGTGGGCAAATGTTTGGCATATGCAGTATAATGTGGATAAATGTGAGGTTATCCACTTTGGTGGCAAAAACGGGAAGGCAGACTATTATCTAAATGGTGGCCGATTAGGAAATGGGGAGATGCAGCGAGACCTGGGTGTCATGGTACACCAGTCATTGAAAGTAGGCATGCAGGTGCAGCAGGCAGCGAAGAAAGCGAATGGTATGTTGGCCTTCATAGCAAGAGGATTTGAGTATAGGAGCAGGGAGGTTCTACTGCAGTTGTACAGGGTCTTGGTGAGACCACACCTGGAGTATTGCGTACAGTTTTGGTCTCCAAATCTGAGGAAGGACATTATAGCCATAGAGGGAGTGCAGAGAAGGTTCACCAGACTGATTCCTGGGATGTCAGGACTTTCATATGAAGAAAGACTGGATAGACTTGGCTTATACTCGCTAGAATTTAGGAGATTGAGAGGGGATCTTATAGAAACGTACAAAATTCTTATGGGGTTGGACAGGCTAGATGCAGGAAGATTGTTCCCGATGTTGGGGAAGTCCAGGACAAGGGGTCACAGCTTAAGGATAAGGGGGAAATCCTTTAAGACCGAGATGAGGAAAAACTTTTTCACACAGAGAGTGGTGAATCTCTGGAACTCTCTGCCACAGAGGGTAGTTGAGGCCAGTTCATTGGCTATATTTAAGAGGGAGTTAGATGTGGCCCTTGTGGCTAAAGGGATCAGGGGGTATGGAGAGAAGGCAGGTACGGGATACTGAGTTGGATGATCAGCCATGATCATATTGAATGGCGGTGCAGGCTCGAAGGGCCGAATGGCCTACTCCTGCACCTATTTTCTATGTATCTATGTATCTATGTACAGTTTCAGCTGAGCTAGTATCTTACCCCTTTTAATATCTTTTATATTCCAACTACAGGTCCGTTAATACCTCTTATATTCCAACTACAGAATGAGTCCTCCTAGGTTCTTTTGCTTAGCATCTTGCATTTTGAATAATTATAGTACCTTTAAATCTTGTGGTGCATCCATATCCCAGGTCTTTGGGTATTGGGGGAACTTTTGAATTTCTAAGTTTTGTTGGTATATCCCTTTTACGCTTATCACTAAACACAAAACACAAACATGTGAGTTTATGTGATAATAGAAAAATAATTTAAAAAGTGAAAATACAGTGTCTAAAATAGTCGACTGTAACAACTTCCATTGTTGATGTTAAACAGATAGCTCCGCTCTCTTGGTTAATCATAACATATTAAAATATTAAAACAGGGCCTCACATTCAGATATATAATACAGTTTTACCCTATATATTTCATTATAACATATCATGTATATATCGCAATTTTAGCTACTAATTATTAAACAGATAATTTTGACTTCAATAATGGTCAACTGTTGGTTGAAGGGGTTAACGAGACGTGCCCCTGGACCTAAGCCAGGTGCTCGTTTCCCATCCCCTCCCAGTTATAGATAAGGTTTGAATTTAGTAAAAATTCGTATTAGTATTGTTAGTTCGTTATTTTTTATTATTTTATTTTTATTAGCGTCCGTAGCTATTCTAATCTAACATAGATAACTTATTAGGTTGTTAATAGGATAAGTTCTTACAATTGGATTTAATATTGTAGTCTATTAAACAGATAATGCTTCTGGTATATACCATTCAGTTCAGCTGTTTACTCGTTTTGAACAGAAAGTATCCTTGATTCAAAATTCCAGATAACAGTCTAGCCATCCCAAAACAAAACATTGCTTGGAATGGTTCAAATCTGCCAAAGCTCCATTAACCGTGGAATTCTAGTGTTTTAAAATTAATTCGTACTATTAATTTCTATTTTTCAACGATACTCTGGGCATATTTGAACGCATCCTCAGGTTTTACAAATGACTTTTCAGAACCCCTGAAAGAAATACCCATTTTAGCTGGATAAAAATCCTCGTATCTGACCACTTGTTTCCCTCTTAAAAGCTCTTTAACCTTCCCGAATTGATTTCTCTTTTGCACAATTTCATACGGATAGTCCCTGAATATTTTGATAATGTCATTGTCCAACCGCAGCTGCACTCCGTATTTGATTTTGCGCATGACATCTTCCAGTTCTAAAATATCCCGAAATTTCACAATAATATGTCGTGGATGAGTTTTTCCAGCATCAGATCTCTGTTTAAATCTTGGAACACGATGAGCCACTTCAATTTTCGGTTCTTTGGAAAGATCAAGCAGTTGTTTAAGTAAGCCCATGGCAAACTCACAAATGTCCTTCCCCTCGACTCCCTCTGAGACTCCAAGAATTCTCAAATTCTGGCGTCTAGAGCGAGCTTCCAGGTCCAGGCATTTGTCTGAGACTTTCCCCAGTTGAATCACCATCTGTAGTGAAGTTTGTTCATTTTCTTGCTTCATTTGCTCATGTTCTTGCCTCATTTTCGCCATGTCTTCAACCATTCGAGCCATATTTTTCTCCAATTCCGTAATTGTGCGCATACTTGCAGTTACTGTTTCAAGCACAGCCGTGAACCTGTCCGTAGTAACTTCATCCATCTTATCCATTCTCTCCGATAGTTCATCTTTCACATCATCAATTCGTTTATTTATAGTGTCCAGTTAATCAGCCACCTTCTGATTACCAGCATTCGAATCCACCATTATCTTTTCGATTTTTTCCATCATTTTTCCCATCAGAGTTTTATTTTCATCCAAAATTTCATCTTTCATATCTTTCACTGATTTCTTCAAATCATCAAACTCTTTGTCCTTACCAGACTCTGTCTTAGATCTTGTATCCATTTCTGCAGCCACTTCAGAAACTTCAGAGGTAACTTGTCCTTCAGGCTTCTTCTGGTTTCTCAGCAGCTTTTTCACTGATCTCTGAGGGCTCTTGGCTGGAGACAGTTTACTCATTTAAAAGGCTTTAAACCACCGTTTAAAACATCGCGCTTACTGATGACGTCATCAGCCCGGCGACCAGAAGCTCCGGTAAGGTTTTTTTAATCCAGTCCCGATTTATGGACCCGTTTTACATGATAAATCGTGAAATTTTTCGGGAGCGGAGCTAGGTGCACGTTTGTTAACCCAACATGGCGCCACCGGAAGTCCGCCGAACACCTACCGCGCGGTCCGCATTAACCAACCTGATCTCCCTGTGGCTCAGCACTTCAACTCCCCCTCCCATTACGAATCCGACCTTTCCGTCCTGGGCCTCCTCCATGGCCAGAGTGAGCACCACCGGAAATTGGAGGAGCAGCACCTCATATTCCGCTTGGGCAGTCTGCACCCCAGCGGCTTGGACATTGACTTCTCCAATTTCCAGTAGCCCTGGCTGTCTCCTCCCCTTCCCAGCTCTCCCTCAGCCCTCTGGCTCCTCTTCCTTTCTTCTTCCTGCACCCCCCCCCTCCCCCACCCTGCATCAGTCTGAAGAAGGGTTTCGGCCCGAAACGTTGCCTATTTCCTTCGCTCCATAGATGCTGCCGTACCCGCTGAGTTTCTCCAGCACTTTTGTCTACCTTATGTTTCAATAAGATATCCTCTCATCCTTCTAAATTCCAGAATATACAAGCCCAGCTGCTCAATTCTATCAACATATGACAGTCCCGCCATCCCGGGAATTAGCCTGGTGAACCAACGCTGCACTCCCTCGATGGAGGTGGTGAGGTCTAGAAACGGTAGGGAAATGTCAGAAGTGGTCCAGGTGTATTTGAGTGCCGGATGGAAGTTAGTGGTGAAATAGATGAAGTCAGTGAGTTCTGCATGGGTGCAGGAGGTAGCACCAAAGCAGTCAGCAATGTAAAGTTAAAAAGTTAAAATTAAAGTATCCTTTATTGTCATTCAGACTTTTCAGTCTGAACAAAATTTCGTGCCTTGCAGTCATAACATAGAATAAAATAACAAAACACACAATAAACACAGATTTAACATCCACCACAGTGAGTCCACCAGGTCCCCCTCACTGTGATGAACGGCAAAAGTCTTAAAGTCCTTGTCTCTTCCCTCCTTGTTCTCCCTCTGCGTTGAGGCGATCCAGGCTTCCGATGTTGTGACCCCGCCGGGTGATGATAAGTCCCGCGGCTGAATCCGAGCTCCACGAACGGGCCGGTTCAAACTCCGCGGCCCGGGGCGGACGAAGCTGCCGCCCTCCAGTCCAGCGGACGAAGCTGTTGTTGCGGGAGCTCCGGAAAACATGTCACCATCCTGGGACCTGCGAGCTCCCGACGATGTCGTCCACTGGGCCCGCGGCCAAGCCTCCGAAGTCGGGTCGCCGCTGCCGCAACGCCACCACAGCGTTGGTAAGTCCTGGCTCTGCCTCCGGAGCCTTGAGGTCGGTCCCAGTTGGAGGCCGCCAGCTCCGCCATTAGGCCTCATCGCCGACGGGGGATACGACAAGACTCCGGTAGGAGGTGGCCGACTCTGATGTCGAGGCCACTGAGGATGTCCCCCAGCCCCGACGTCGGAGTTCCATCACCCCGGCGAGCGGGCCTGAACATCGGGCCGCCCGTAGCGGCGACTGCGGAGGGCTCGGGGAGGCCCCGACCACGGGTGAACATTGGGGAACATTGGAGGAAGATGACTGACTTTGGTGCCTTCCCTCACAGTGGGAAACTTTGATTCTGCTGTGGGGGGATGTTTTATGTTGAATTCTATCAACTCTATGTTGTGTTCTTTATTTTTACTGTATGGCTGTATGGTGATTACATTTCACAGTGCCAACTGGCACATGTGACAAATAAATGTGTCTTGTATCTTGTAAGACAAGGTCGCATCCCACCAAAGGAAGAGACTAAAACCCCCCCCACACACACATACACAAATAAAATAAACTGAAACAGGACAAAAAGAAAATAAAAAAAAGAAAAGACAAACGGACTGCAGGCGAGCCGCAGCTGCAGGGCAGCGCTGCCACTTCCGGAACCTACAGGGAGAGGGCCACAGTACGTCTCGAACAGGGATTGTTCGACGTACCCTACAAAGATGCAGGCATAGCTGTGGCCCATGCACGTGCCCATAGCCACGCCTTGGATTTGCAGGAAATGGGAGGAATAGTGTATACTCCAGGTGTGGTCTCACTAGGGCCCAATATAATTGCAGAAGGAACTCTTTGCTCCTATACTCAACTCCTCTTGTTATAAAGGCCAACATGCCATTCGCTTTCTTCACTGCCTGCTGTACATGCATGCTTACTTTCATAGACTGATGAACAAGGACCCCCCCGATCCCGTTGTACTTCCCCTTTTCCCAACTTGACACCATTTAGATAGTAATCTGCCTTCCTGTTTTTGCTACTAAAGTGGATACCCTCACATTTATCCACATTAAACTGCATCTGCCATGCATCTGCCCACTCACTCAACCTGTCCAAGTCACCCTGCATCCTCATAACATCCTCCTCACAGTTCACACTGCCACCCAGCTTTGTGTCATCTGCAAATTTGCTAATATTACTTTGAATCCCTTCATCTAAATCATTGATATATATTGTAAATAGCTGCGGTCCCAGCACCGAGCCTTGCGGTACCCCACTAGTCACTGCCTGCCATTCTGAAAGGGACCCGTTAATCCCTACTCTTTGTTTCCTGTCGGCCAACCAATTTTCTATCCGTCAGCACTCTACTCCCAATACCATGTGCCATAATTTTGCCCACTAATCTCCTATGTGGGACCTTATCACTGGGTCTTCTAGTCCGTGTGTCTGAGGGGCCTTCCGTGCACCCCCCCCCCGATCCTTCTTGGGTGTCATTTTGTTCATTGGTATCTCTTCTGTCAGAAAAATTGTTCCCAAGAAAAAAACTCATTTGGACTATGTTTTTTAACCCCTTATTTCAATATGTGTCAAAGAAACATTTTTTAAATAAAAAAGTAAACAGATTTTATCATTATATACCCTGTTGGCAAACAGATAGTTTCTTCTTCTACTTTGTCTTGATATTCCACACTTAACATGTTTATCTTAACATTTCACATTCAAATTTAGCTGACTGACTTCATGGAAGGTAGTCAATAGAGAGGGGAGAAAAGGAAGAGTACAGAAACAGTCGAGAGTGTGAACAAGTGGAGACAAGTCTGTATTGTTCATTGTCCAGGTCACGTACATATGTAAGAGCAAGGATCCAAAAGAACGCTTGAACATGTCGAAAAGCATTCGTGATCGACGACTTTCCCAACCTCATGACGCTCCATTTGTAATGGAAGAGGCTTGCAACCTCATTCCTGAAGATATTTCAGATGTACACGGTTATCATAGAGACTGCTACCAAGTATTTACGAAGAATCTCAATCGACTGTGGGGGAGTGGGCAGATGCATGACAGATGAAGTTTAATGTGGATAAATGTGAGGTTATCCACTTTGGTAGCAAAAACAGGTTGGCAGATTACTATCTTTGTTTTTCTTTATTTTGCCTTTCGATGTGGGGGGATCAAGGAGAAATCACTTCCCGGTCCCTACCTGGTCAGTGAGGCAGCCATCTCTCCGGCTGCCCAGTCGACCCGTCCTCGCGGCCTACCAGCGGGCGTGGAGCGGCGTTTCCCGACGGGGGCCGCACAGCACCCTCAGCTTCGGTGGCGGCACGGCGCCGGAGCGCTATTGTGCAGCGGAGCGGGCGATGCCTTGCCTGGGTCGCCGCGCTGGACCGACGCGCTGGAGCTCCGGTGAGCTGGACCGCCAAGCTCAACACCTCCAGGCTGCGGGACTGTGGAGCGGGCGGCGGCGCCGACTCCAACATCGGGAGCCTCATGGCTCCAAATCGGCGCGGCCTTGTCGGCTTCAGGTGCTGCGGACGCCTGCGGGAAATCGGCCGTTCCAGCCGTAGTTACGGCCTCCGGTGAGGGATGCGGCCGTTCCAGGTGGCCCAGCTGCTGGAGGACTCTCCCGACGCCGGGGCTACATCACCCGGCGAGAACGGCCAGGATCATCGGGCCTTCGTAGAGGCAATAGCGGGGGCTTCATTTGGCCTGACTTTTTTGGGTGAACTGGGGCTGGGGACTGGACATTGTGCCTTCCCCCACAGTGGAAATCACTGTGGGGGGATGATTTTTGTATGTAATTGTTTGTAATTGTATTTGTTAGTCTGTGTTCAAGATGGCGGTCGGAGGGGAGAGTGGACGCTGGCGCGGTTTCGTTGCCGCTGCTCTCTCCTCAAATTGTGCTTCTGATTTTCTTTTTTGTCTTTTTGGAAGGAATTCTGTCCCTGATTTGTGTATTGGTCTTTATAACTTATTTTTTTTAATTCTGATTATATGTTTCCTATAAATCTCTGTAAGGTGTCCTTGAGACCTCGGTATAAGGCGCCCGTAAATAAAATTCATTTTATTATTATTATTATTATCTAAATGGCATCAAGTTGGGAAATGGGGAAGTACAACGGGATCTGGGGGTCCTTGTTCATCAGTCTATGAAAGTAAGCATGCAGGCAGTGAAGAAAGCGAATGGCATGTTGGCCTTTATAACAAGAGGAGTCGAGTATAGGAGCAAAGAGGTCCTTCTGCAGTTGTACAGAGCCCTAGTGAGACCACACCTGGAGAATTGTGTGCAGTTTTGGTCCCCTAATTTGAGGAAGGACATTCTTGCTATAGAGGGAGTGCAGCGTAGGTTTACAAGGTTAATTCCCGGAATGGCGGGACTGTCATATGCTGAGAAAATGGAGCGGCTGGGCTTGTACACTCTGGAGTTTAGAAGGATGAGAGGGTATCTCACTGAAACATATAAGATTGTTAAGGGTTTGGACACGCTAGAGGCAGGAAACATGTTCCCGATGTATGGGGAGTTGAGAACCAGGGGCCACAGTTTAAGAATAAGAGGTAAGCCATTTTGAACGGAGACGAGGAAGCACTTTTTTTCACAGAGAATTGTGAGTCTGTGGAATTCTCTGCCTCAGAGGGCGGTGGAGGCCGGTTCTCTGGATACTTTCAAGAGAGCTAGATAGGGCTCTTGGAGATAGCGGAGTCAGGGGATATGGGGAGAAGGCAGGGACGGGGTACTGATTGGGGATGATCAGCCATGATCACATTGACAATAGACGCAGGAGTAGGCCATTCGGCCCTTCGAGCCAGCACCGCCATTCAATGTGATTATGGCTGATCATCCCCACATGAGCTGAGTTCTGCTGATACAATTGCAGATGCAGCACTTTTCCTCCACAGAATTATTAACAATGCATATGACGAGTGTGAAACTCTTTCTTGGCTGTCAACTGCAGAAGCCCTTGCAAATAGAGATACCCAAATTCCTGCTGAGCTTGAGAAGTTTCTGAACTACTTGTTGGGTGGAAATCCATCTCACCAATCACGAAGAGTCACTAGACTGGTCACATCTATTGGACAAGATATTTGTAGAGCAGCCACAAATGGAAAGTGGAAATTGTCCAAGCACATTCTGGTATGCATGACTCTCAGACATCTCTTTCGCAGTGGTCAATTAATCACATTCATGAACCGTCTCGGTCATTCAGAAAGCTATTTGTTTTCACTTGAGCTTGAAACCGTTATTGCACAAGCTCTACAGCAAACATCTAGCATTCTATCTAGACAAGTTATCTGCCATCCTGAGAAGCCATCAGTCTTCCATCCAGACTTTGATAACTTTGACCAATTTGTTTCAAGCCAGACAGGTTCTGCTTCTGTTCACACAGCCCATGGGATTATGATGCAGGAGATCGCCGACACCAAATCTGCTGGAGAATCAATTGGTCCGGTACCATCAGTAGTTTGTACCAATGAACGTTCCTTGGATATTCAACATGAAGGTCCTCTTCCATCATCCTATGTCAACTGGAAAGCAAATCCAGATTTTCGTGTGCAGCACTGGAAGCGTGATGATGGGGATGAAGCATTCAAATGTACAAGAAAAGATCTGGCATAGATGCTTTCCCGGAAAGCGAGTAGTGAGAAAGGTTGAGCTTCCAGCTTGGGCTGGATTTGTCTCAGCAACAGGCGAGGTGCCTTCAAATGTGTCCACAATTTTCTTTCTTTCTTTTAAAACCTTTTTATTAATTTTTCAAAAACAAAAAAATAATGATAAACATAACAGTGATATTGATACATTGGGATCAGGATTGCATTAACAACAAGTGTAACCTAAGTATGAATCCAGTGTCAGAATATGTAAATCACTTCAAAGCATATAAGATTTACACACATCTTTAATCAGCACATTAACTTGGCAGCATTACAGAGCGAGGTGTTGTCAGTTCATCCTGGCTGCTTCAACTAACGGTGCTGGGAATGGGCGTTAGTATAAATGTTATAATGGGGTGGAGTTAGTGATGCTAGCTAAGTGTGATTGATTCACATGCATCATCAATCTACATCCTTCCCCCTAAAGATTAAAAGCATATTAAACATACTCGCCATACCAGTCTGGTGGTCTACTAACACGGCCCGAACGCGTGCGGACCCAACCATCCCCTCCTGCAACTGAAGGATGAGGCGGAGAGGCTGAAGGTGAAAACCTCACGGGAGACGATTGTGGTGACGGAGGGGGGAAACATGCGGTGGGTGAAACCCCGTGGTTAGTGGAGACAGATGGACGTGGGGGAGTGCCAGGCATGCGGGGACGGGCGGGAGACATTGCGGAAGGCGGCTGGAACTGGAGCGGTGGAGCATATGGATCGGCAGGCGGCGGTCGGGGCTCCTTCACAGCAAGCAGGTGTTGACGACTTCTCCGGTAAACCGCTCCCTCACAGTCCACAAGGTACGATCGCGGCTCATCAGTCGGGCGCACAACAACGCCCAGACGAGAATGACCAGTTGGAGTTCGTAGACGGACGACCTGGCCCGGCAGTAGAGGCTGGAGTGGTCTGCTGGAACTGTCATATGACCGTTTCTGGGTATCGTGCTTCTCTTGGAGACGTTGCTGGATAGTGGCGGGCTTCAACACCCGAGGAACCAGCTGCTGTTGTGCGATGGGGACCGGAGACCTCGTCACCCTCGACAGCAGCCGCTGTGCTGGTGACCCCAAGATTCCGTCTCTTACAATGTTTCTGAGATTCAGTAGATCGAGATAGACGTCAGACTTTGAAATGCGCGCTCCCTCCAGCAAGTGCTTGGCGCTTCTGACAGCGCGTTCAGCGAGTCCATTACTCTGTGGATACTCGGGACTGCTTGTGACGTGCTGGAAGTTCCATCGGTCGGCGAAAAGCTTGAACAAGTGGCTGGTGAACTGTGGACCATTGTCGGTTCTCAGATTAACAGGAATGCCATGGTCTGAGAAATGTCTTTTCAGCTTCCTGATGACCATCTCCAACGTGAGGGAAGTAAGTTGGTCAAGTTCAAACCAGTTGGAGTACGAGTCGACCAGAACGAGGTAGTGCTTACCGCACCATTCGAAAATGTCCGCAGCCAGCGACGACCATGACAGTGCTGGTGGAGGTTGTTGCAGAAGGGGCTGCCGCTGCTGATGAGGTGCAAGATTGTTGCAAGTGGGGCAGGAGGCTACGCGGTCCCGGATGTACGTGGCCATTCCGGGCCAGTAGAACAGATCCCGGGCGCGTGCCAGCGTGGAGTCGGCTCCTGGGTGACCGCTGTGTACCTCTTTGAAGTATTCGTCTTGTAGCAATGCAGGTACAACTACCTTGTGGCTCTTGACGACCACACCATCCTGAACCACCAGTTCATCGCGGACCAAGAAGTACGGCTGCACCTCAGTGGGCGTGTTGGATTGTTTGCCTGGCCAGCCTGTTTTGATGATGGACGAGAGGGCTTGAAGCGTATCATCCTTAGCAGTGTGCGCGGCCAGGGTGCGCAGTTGCTTGCTGGAGATTAGACCGACACCGAGAACCGTGAAATTCTCCTGTTCGTGTGGGTGTTGTTCGCAAGATGTTCGAGGGGCACGAGAGAGTGTGTCAGCAACATGCATGTCCTTGCCCTTTTTGTAGGTAATAGAGAAGTCGTACCGCTGCAGCTGCATCATCATGCGCTGCAAACGAGCTGGGGCGGCGTGGATAGGCTTGTTCAAGATTGTCACCAGTGGTTGGTGGTCCGTCTCAACCATGAACGTGTTGCCATAGACGAAGTCGTGGAATTTGGAGCAGGCAAAGACGACCGCCAGCAGTTCCTTTTCGATTTGCGCGTAGTGCTGCTCCGTGTCGGTCATGGTGCGAGAGGCATACGCGACGGGTAGTAGGGTACCATCATCAGACGGTTGCAGGCAGGCTGCGCCGAGCCCGAATTTCGAGGCATCGCAGGTGATCACCACCGGATGTTTCAGGTCGAAAAAAGTCAGGGTCGGTGCACTGGTCAGTTTTGATTTCAGAACATCGAAGGCATCCTGATGTTGCTGGAACCATGACCATGCAGTGTCCTTTTTTGTCAGCTGCCGCAATGTGGAGCTTAATTCGCTGAGGTTAGGTATGAACTTTCCGAGATAGTTTACCATACCCAGGAAACGTTGCAGGCCTTTCACGTCAGTGGGTGCAGGCATTTCTGTGATGGCAGAAGTCTTCTTCGGATCCGGTTTGAGGCCGTCAGGGGTGAAGATGTGGCCGACATAGGAGACCACTGGAACCCTGAACTTGCACTTGTCAGGATTGAGCTTGAGGTTGATCTTGACAGCACGCTCCAAAATGAGCCTGAGATTGTGGTCATGTTCCGCCGCGTCTTTGCCATAGACAAGAATATCATCGACAATAATGGCACAAGGCAGACCCTCGAATAATTGCTCCATGGTTCTTTGGAAGACTTCGCTGGCAGAGTTGATCCCGAATGGCATTCTCAGAAACTTATATCTGCCGAATGGGGTGGCAAATGTGGTAAGGTTTGATGACCTCTTGTCCAGCGGTATCTGCCAGAATGAGTTCTTTGCATCTAGGACGGAAAATAGGGTGGCCGTTCCGATCTTTGCTGCAAAATCCTCTACTGTCTTCATGGGATGGTGCGGGCGCTTAATGGCAGTGTTCAGGTCTTTTGGATTAATGCACAGGCGGATTTCATCCTTTCCCTTCTTGACTGTGGCAATCATGGTTGAGACCCAGTCGGTGGGGTCACTGACTGCTTCATTTACGCCTTTGGAGACCATGTCCGTCAGCATAGAGTGAACCCTGTCAGTCATGGCAAATGACAATCTGTGCAGGTTTCGGACTACGGGTGTCACATCGGGGTCAATAGTAATCTTGTAGGACACAGGCAACCTGCCTAGGTTGTTGTCGAAAAGACCAGGGAAGTCATTCAGTGGATCAAAGGAAACTTGCAGTTTGTGGACAGTTTTATCAAAGGAAATCAGCCCCAGTTCCTGACAGGCACGATTGCCAAGCAGGGTAACCGAATTAAAGTCCAGCACATGGAAAGTCAATTCCCTAGTTGTTTTCTTCAGTACACATTTCAAGTTGGTTTTGCCCAGAGGAACTAGCACCTCCCCACCAAAAGCATGTAAAGTGGACGCATCCTTGACAAGTGGCTCGTTAGCCCTGATCCTGTTAAAAAGGTTGATTGACATTGTGTTGACTCTCGCCCCCGTATCCAGTTTCGCGCCAAAAGCAACATTGTTTACAGATATCGTCACTGTAGGATCAGAGTTCTTGGCAGCAGCATGCTGTAACATGTAAACAGTAGGATCGTCTTGCGAGTCAAATGAAATACATTCGGGGGCGGCTTCGAGCTGGAAATGGGGAGTCAGTATGTTGCTGTCTCGTTGCAAAAAATTGAGATTAGACTTGGGACTGGGCGCATTCTTTCCTCGGGCCCTGATAGCAGCCTGACAGGCTGAGGCAAAGTGATTTAGCTTTTTGCAGTAATTACAAGCCTTCCCGAGGGCGGGGCAGGTGGATTGCCTGTTGTGTAGATAGCCGCAGTTAGGACATTTCTGTGAAGGAACGCTGAGAGCTGCCTGGCTAGCTTGGATCTTAGATCGGCTGTTATCTGTGTATGTCCGCTGCCTAGTGAGGCCCGTCAGATTGATGGTATTGCTTTCATGCGGAATGTCTATAGGATCAACAAGCGATAACTCTGGCCGTCTCAAGAGCTCTGATCTGAGCTTTTGATCGGTGATACCATTCACTAAAATATCCCTCGTTAACTGATCAGTCAACTGATCCGCTGGCATTTCCTGAAATCGACGTTGGGCTAGATACATTAAAGAAGAAATATATGAGTCCAATCGTTCCCCGGGAAGTTGACGACGAGAGAAAAACCTTGCCCTGTCCAAAATGTGATTTGAGGGCAGGTCACAGATCTGAGCCAGTTTACGCAGCAAAACATTAGGGTCAGTGGGAGACTCCGCCGGTGTAATTACCTGGTCATTGGCATCACGGATAGCCGGAGCATAACGGAATGTTCTGGATCGACGAAGGGCACCAGGTCCCGCAAGGTTGAGCAAGAGAGAGGCCTTAACAGCATCTGGTTCATTTCGGTGTACAATGTTCATGTAGTGCTGGTAATCAATTTCAAACGTGGCCCAGCGTTCGCTGATATCGGCATCAAAGACAAGAGGCTCAGGCTTCCGACAAGAAGAAGCCATCGTAAAGTAAAGCAAAACTCACAAAAGATAAAATAAAAAACCGTTATACAAGAGGAGTGGGTAGGACCACTTCTGACGCCAGGTAAATCACTTCAAAGCATATAAGATTTACACAATCTTTAATCAGCACATTAACTTGGCAGCATTACAGAGCGAGGTGTTGTCAGTTCATCCTGGCTGCTTCAACTAACGGTGCTGGGAATGGGCGTTAGTATAAATGTTATAATGGGGTGGAGTTAGTGATGCTAGCTAAGTGTGATTGATTCACATGCATCATCAATCTACAGAATACACATTGGGTCTAGACCTCCTGGTCTCTATGTAAATATAGTTAAATGGTTAAAAGAGAACTTGTATATATAAAAAGAAAAAAGAAAAAAAGAAAAAAAAGAGACAAACAAAACCCCCTAAACTAAAAAAAGCAACAGAAAAAAAAGAGAGAATCTGGGCTGCAAAGAATTTCATCAATTTAATAATAATAATAATAATAATAATAATAATAATAATAAATACTTTATAGATCCCCTCAGGGAAATTCAGATGTCCAAAAGCCAACAACCAACAAATTCAGAACGAAAGCAGACAAATAATTAACTATTAAAAATGCAAAGCATACCCATACAGCCTAGCGGTCAGTATTATAAAATCTAATGGCTGCAGGGGTGAAGGATCTCCTGAATCGCTCCGTTTTACAGCGCAGGGAGAGGAGCCAGTTTTTGTTCCGTGTGCTCTTTTCACCCTCCAGAATTTCATGGAGGGGGTGCCCGGAGTTGTCGAGGATGACCAGCACCTTGCTCCTCATACGCCAGCACTGACCTAGCTCGTTTTACCAGCTTGTCCAACTTCTTGCTGTTTTTAGCACTGATGTTGTTTCCCCAGCAGACAACAGCATAGAAAATGAAACTTGCAACCACAGTATTGTAAAACATGTACAGCATATCACTGCGCACATTGAAGGATCTGAGCCTTCTGAGGAAAAAGAGTCTGCTCTGTCCTTTTTTGTAGAGGGCATCGGTGTTGACTGACCAGTCCAGTTTGTTATCAAGGTGCACTCCCAGATAGATCCCTGTTTGTCGCCAAATCCATTCCAGGGTAAGAAAATCCGTATAAGGGTAAGAAAATTATTATAACGGTTGGAGAGTGAAAATATTGAATAAAAGCTTCCCCAAGTCCTATCAAATTTAACCAAGAGTTCAACAATGTCACTCCTAATTTTTTCTAAATTTAAACATGATATTGTTTCAGAGTACCAATGAAGTGTAGTATGAGGATTAGAGTATTTCCATTTAAATAAAATAGATCTTCTGGCAATTAATGTAGTAAAAGCAATCAACTGATGGGCTGAATGGGACATTTTTGGGCTAACATTGGTAGCCCAAAAATTGCAGTAATAGGATGAGGTTGTAAATCAATACCTAAAACTACAGAAATAGTATCAACAATTTATTTCCAATATTTTTCCAAAAGTGGGCAAGACCAAAACATGTGAGTCAGCGAAGCCACTTCAGAATTACATCTGTCACAGGTAGGATTTATATGACCATAAAAACGAGCTAACTTATCTTTTGACATATGAGCTCTGTGGACCACCTTGAATTGTATCAGAGCGTGTCTTGCACACATTGAAGAGGTATTGACTAATTGAAGAATCCTCTCCCATTTCTCTATAGGTAAAGAAATTTGAAGTTCTCTTTTCCAATCATTCTTAATTTTATCAGATGCACCCACTTGTAATTTCAAAATCAACTCATAAATAGTCGTTATTAAACCTTTCTGATAAGGGTTCAAATGTAATTTTTTTCTGAGATTTCGGTTTGATGTGATAACAGAAAAGACGGTAAAGTAGCCTTCAAAAAATGTCCAGTTTGTAAATGTCTAAAAAAATGTGAGTTAAGTAGATTATATTTATTGGAGAGTTGTTCAAAAGACATAAAACAACCGTCCAAAAACAAATCACGATAAACTGCTAATCCCTTCCTCTTCCATAACAGAAAGGCTTGATCAGTGCTAGAGGGTTGGAAGAATATAATAGATATAATAGGACTCGATAAAATACAATTATTCAATCCAAAATACTTACGAAATTGAAACCATATTCGCAATGTGTGTCTTATTATTGGGTTAATCGTATATTTATTCAATCTCGTAATTGTAAAAGGTAACGAGGCCCCTAGGATAGAAGCCAATGATAACCCTTGCATAGAATCACGTTCAAGATTTATCCATCCTGGGCATTGGGTATCTTCTAAATCTTTTGTCCAAAACATTAAATAACGAGCATTAACTGCCCAATAATAAAATCTTAGGTTCGGCAATGCCAAACCACCGTCTTTAAAAAAAAATAATTCTGGAAGTATTTTTTAATTAGTCTGGGATTTTTATTCTGCCACATATATGAAGACATTTTTGAGTCAATAATATCAAAAAAAGATTTAGAAATAAAAATAGGTATCATCTGAAATAAATATAAATATTTAGATAGAATAAACATTTTAATAGCACTGATTCAGCCGATTAGGGATAAGGACATTGGTGACCATTTAGTAAGCTGTTGTCTGACATGGGCGTAAAATTGGCTTTAAATAGGTCCTTGTGTTTCTTGATAATCTTAATACCTAAATAAGTAAAACAGTCGGTAGTCAGTAGTCAATCTAACTGGAAACTGCCCATAATTCACAATTTGATTGTTTAGTGGAAAAAGCTCAGTCTTACTAAGATTTAATTTATAACCAGAAAAACTTCTAAATTGGTTAAGCAAAGCTAATATTGCAGGAAAAGATTTCTCTGGATTAGAAATAAATAATAACAGATCATCTGCATAGAGAGATCGCTTATATGTCTTATTCCCACGGACAATACCAAAAATATTGGGAATTTCCCTAAGAGCAGTGGCCAAAGGTTCCAAAGCAATATCAAACAATAAAGGGCTTAAAGGACAGCCCTGTCTAGTACCTCGAAAGAGCCAAAAGAAAGAGGATCTCTGATTATTGGTAAGTACAGAAGCCTGAGGTATATGATATATCAGCTTGATCCAGGAGATAAATTTTGGACCAATCTTAAATTTTTCAAGTGTATTGAATAAGTATTCCCATTCTACTCTATCAAATGCCTTCTCAGCATCAAGTGAAATGACACATTCTGGAGTTTTATTTGAAGCAGTATATACAATATTCATTAATCTCCTAACGTTAAAGGAGGAATAACGATTTTTAATAAAACCTGTCTGATCTTCAGAAATAATTTGCGGTAAATGTTTTCTAATCTCATAGCTAATATTTTTGAAAGAATTTTAGAATCTACATTTAACAGTGATATAGGTCTATATGATGTCACTTCAGTAGGATCTTTATCTTTTTTAAGAATGAAAGAGATAGATGCTTTATAAAAGGATTGTGGTAATTTATTCATTAAAAGGGCTTCTTTAAAAACTTTGCATAGCCAGGGGGACAGTAAACTTCAAAAATACTTAAAGAATTCCACTGTATACCCGTCTAAGCCAGGGGCTTTACCAGAGTTCATCGAAAGGATTGCTTTCTGTATTTCTTCCTCCGTGATGGGTTCATCTAACAACAAAGATTCATTATGTGATAAATTTGGCAAGTTCAGTTTCTTTAAAAACTCATGCATTATAGTGGAATCAGTAGGAAATTCTGATTGATATATGAAGGTATAAATTTTTTGAAAGGATTTATTAATTTCATCATGATCTACTGTCAGAGTACCATCTTGTTTACTAACTTTAATAATCTGATGTTTGGCTGACACAGCTTTCAACTGATTGGCAAGTAATTTGCCAGATTTATCACCATGTATATAAAATTGACTTTTGGTTTTAAGTAGTTGATTCTCAATCGGTGATACTAATAACAAATCATGTCTCATTTGAAGTTCAACTATTCTTATAAAGCTCTAAACTAGGAGCTTTGGAATATTTTTAATCAATTTCTTTAATCTCATCAGCCAGTATACTTATTTCATTTTTAATTTGTTTTTTTAATCCCACGGAGTATGAAATAATTTGTCCACGAATATCTATATTACTAAAAGTAAGATCTTGACCGCTTTTGGCTCGCTGTGCTGTGATTTCCGACAGAACGCCGCCACCTACGGCCGTCATTTTTGGCCACCTCGCTCTGAGCCCCCCTCCGCCTGCCAGGACTGGAGGATTTTTCCCATCGATGAACAATCAGAGATGTTTAAAAAAATGTTGCCATTCTCTCTGCTGCCCCTGCTGGTGGGAGGGGGAAGGCACTATGAAACCCAGAAGTGGTGTGCCTCACTCAGTCTCTGCAAGATGGAGGAACTGAGAGGTTCACGTCTCTCTGAGGTCTGGATAACACTGAACACATGTCTACTCAACTGTAAGTGCCCTTAATGTGGTTTGAAAATGAAAATATGGTTGGTTTGAAGTAAAAAGGCAGTGCAAATGGTTGTTTGGTTTTTTTTTGGGTTGAAGTAAAAAGGCAATGCAAATGGTTGTTGGGGGGGGGGGGTTGGGTTGAAGTAAAAAGGCAGTGCAAATGGTTGTTTGGGCTTTTTTTGGGTTGAAGTAAAAAGGCAGTGCAAATGGTTGTTTGGTTTTTTTGGGGGTTGAAGTAAAAAGGCAGTGCAAATTGTTGTTTGGGGGGGGTTGGGTTGAAGTAAAAATGCAGTGCAAATGGTTGTTTGGGGGGTGTTGGGTTGAGGTAAAAAGGCAGTGCAAATGGTTGTTTGGCTAAACTTGACAACTTCCTGTTTGCACTACATTGATTTTAGATGAACCTGAATTTGGTGGCCTTGCACCCTGCTTGAAATGGTAGGAAAATGTATTTGAATTTGGTGGCCTAGCACTCTGCTTGAAATGGAATTTGAACTGCCAGCCCACCAGCCGTGAGTGAGCTGTCAGCACATCAGGCTTGAGGGACTGAGCTGCCTCCCCAAGAATCCATTTGGCCCACAATGTCCATACTAGCCCTCTGGAGACCAGTTGTCCCTGCAGACAACACCCATACGAGCACTCCAGAAAGCCCCCCCCCCCCCACTGGCCACCAGTATTGGAATTGATGGGGAGGTGGAATATTGCGTTGGGGGACCAGCCCTCCCGTGTGAACATGGGACCCAACGGGTCACACTTAGTCTAGTATGCCTTAAAAGCATCCCAGACTACCCCATTGGATATTTCTTCAGTAGAATTTGTTGAGAAGAAAAAGACAATCTGATCTTTAATAAAATTAACAAAATTCAAATCTTGAAGCAAAGTAGTATTAAATCGCCATTGTTTAGCACTAGAATTGGAATCAGATAGTTTGATTGATAGTTACAATGGCGCATGATCAGAGATGGCAATTGCATCATACTCACACGCAGTGACTGATGACACTAACCGGGAGTCAATTATAAAGTAGTCAATCCTGGAGTAACTATGTTCAAGAAGGAACTGCAGATGCTGGAGAATCGAAGGTGGACAAAATTGCAGGAGAAACTCAGCGGGTGCGGCAGCATCTATGGAGTAGGTATGTTACAAAACTTACCTTCAGTCGCGCTGTAATTCTGCCACTGGCCGTGTGCGCGATTTTGGCACCTTTAAGGGGGCGGGGTTAAAACGCGGGTTTCTCCTCCCTTGTCCTGGTTAATATTTTGTTGGAATACAAGCGTTGGCTGAGGAATCGTTCCTAGTGGCGATTTGTGAATTTTTAATTTTTATTAAATCGTCAATGTCAGCGCTAGAGTAATTTTAAAAGCAGCTCCTGAAGCGTCAACGCCGATAACGGGGACGGATTTCACACACGGGACAGGTAAACGAAAGTGGTTTCTTTAAATGTATAAAAGTGCTTCTTAAGAAGCCTTTAATTCACATTTTTTCATGCGACACGGTGATTTTATTCCCCGAACGGCAGTATTTTTCATGCCAATACGGGGTTAAATTCACCGCAAATGAACGTTCCAAAAGATCGCGTTCCAGAAATCCTCACTCACAAGATGATTTAAATGCCCATTAATTTACAGGTATTAAACATTCAATTCCTTCCATTTGGCCTGTAAATTCATGAAAATGAGATTTAAAAATTATGTTATATTGTGAATTATTGTGTGAATGTTATTTGGACACTTAGGCTATTTAAAAATGTTAATCTATTCTTAAGAAATTGATAGATGTTTAGATCTAGTAATTGAATTTTGTAATTAGCTACAATTAGGTAACTAACTAATTATATGCTTTACTTTCATGTCTTCTAAGTAAGATTGTTTCATATTTGTTTCAGAATGCTTCAATCTATAATAACTGAAAATTTCTTTGTTATCTTAATTTTTAAGAAAGTTATGGGCTTTTGACTGTCCTCGATCACAGCTTTTGTGTTAAGTCAATGGAAAAGCAATATGGAACAAGATGCTAATTTCCGAATATGAAAATGGCCATAACTTCTTTAATACTGAAGATATTAAAGTGAATTAGGTGTCAAATTAAACTTCTTTTTATGCTTTATCTGATGGGATAAATTGCAGGCTTTATTTTAAAAATCTCAAAATTTTGTAACATTGCTATATGGAGCAAAGGAAATAGGCAACGTTTCGGGCCGAAACCCTTCTTCAGTCTGAAGCAACTTCTCCAGCAATTTTGTCTACCTTCGATTGACTACTTTATAATTGACTACTTTATAATCCAGGATTGACTACTTTATAATTGACTCCCGGTTAGTGTCATCGGTGAAATCAAGTAATATTGAGAGAGTGGTAGGAAGGGGTTAAAAGGGTTAAAAGTTAAGGCAGCAAGCAATATGCAACCTTACTGCATGCTGCCACCAGAGAGACTCCGTGACCACAATTGACTACTATCCTGTGATCATTGGCTTATACTCGCTAGAATTTAGGAGATTGAGAGGGGATCTTATAGAAACGTACAAAATTCTTATGGGGTTGGACAGGCTAGATGCAGGAAGATTGTTCCCAATGTTGGGGAAGTCCAGGACAAGGGGGTCACAGCTTAAGGATAAGGGAGAAATCCTTTAAGACCGAGATGAGGAAAAACTTTTTCACACAGAGAGTGGTGAATCTCTGGAACTCTCTGCCACAGAGGGTAGTTGAGGCCAGTTCATTGGCTATATTTAAGAGGGAGTTAGATATGGCCCTTGTGGCTAAAGGGATCAGGGGGTATGGAGAGAAGGCAGGTACGGGATACTGAGTTGGATGATCAGCCATGATCATATTGAATGGCGGTGCAGGCTCGAAGGGCCGAATGGCCTACTCCTGCACCTATTTTCTATGTATCTATGTATCTATGATCAATCATCCCATCACGGAATTTAGTACAGTTCAAGAGTGTTTACGAGCTCTGAAGAAGCAAGGACCAAATTCACAGACCCCAAGAAAGAGGGCAAAGTATGAAAAAAAACACAATTTTGACGTATATTGAAATAAGGGCTAAAAAAATGGTCCAAATGCGTCATTTTCCCAACAGAAGAGATACCAATGAACAAAATGACACCCAAGAAGTATGATCACGGAGGGGGGGCACGGACTATTCCCCTTCCCCCTTGAATCAGGTGACTGACCCCAGCTACTCCCCACCCACAACCATCAGTGTGAAGAAGGGTCTCGGCCCCAATCCTCACCTGTTCCCTCTCTCCACAGATGCTGCTTCACGCACCCGCTGACGCACTCACTCCAGCACGGGGGAGGGGGCGGGACTAGGTCTGTGTGACGTCGGCCGGGGAGGCGGGTCCTGCTGTCATTGGTCGCAGGCGCTGCCTGTCAGTGGGGGAAGGGGAAGCGGGAGGCGGGACGCGGTCCCATTGGCCACTGGCGCTGCCTGTCAGTGGGGGGAGGGAAGGGGGCGGGACCAGTTTACCGGTCACGTGAGGCGACGCGTCACATGGGCCGGTGTGTCGCCGCGGCCGAGGTCTCCGCTCAGCGCCGGGAGCTCAGGTGGGAACAGTCACCGCCGCTCGGCTTCGCGTCCATTCCCCAAAACCCCTGCACCCTTCGCGAGGGCAATCCTGCGGCCGGCGACCCGAGGAGCTGGAGCCCGAGTCGTGCGGGGAGGGGGAGATGTCAGTGAGTGAGTGAGTGAAGGAAGGAAGGAAGGAAGGAAGGAAGGAAGGAGCTCTGGGCGCCTCTGGGCCAAAGATACTAGAGGAGCAAGATAGAGCAATGGACTGACGTGGAGTACGCTCGGGAACGCAACGGGACGTCACTTCCGCCATTTTAGGAATAAGACCCCGATCCCCGTTATAGAAACATAGAAAATAGGTACAGGAGTAGGCCATTCGGCCCTTCGAGCCTGCACCGCCATTCAATATGATCATGGCTGATCATCCAACTCAGTATCCCGTACCTGCCTTCTCTCCATACCCCCTGATCCCTTTAGCCACAAGGGCCACATCTAACTCCCTCTTAAATATAGCCAATGAACTGGCCTCAACTACCCTCTGTGGCAGAGTTCCAAAGATTCACCACTCTCTGTGTGAAAAAGTTTTTCCTCATCTCGGTCTTAAAGGATTTCCCCCTTATCCTTAAGCTGTGACCCCTTGTCCTGGACTTCCCCAACATCGGGAACAATCTTCCTGCATCTAGCCTGTCCAACCCCATAAGAATTTTGTAAGTTTCTATAAGATCCCCTCTCAATCTCCTAAATTCTAGCGAGTATAAGCCGAGTCTATCCAGTCTTTCTTCATATGAAAGTCCTGACATCCCAGGAATCAGTCTGGTGAACCTTCTCTGCACTCCCTCTATGGCTATAATGTCCTTCCTCAGATTTGGAGACCAAAACTGTACGCAATACTCCAGGTGTGGTCTCACCAAGACCCTGTACAACTGCAGTAGAACCTCATCTGCTCCTATACTCAAATCCTTTTGCTATGAAAGCTAACATACCATTCGCTTTCTTCACTGCCTGCTGCACCTGCATGCCTACTTTCAATGACTGGTGTACCATGACACCCAAGTCTCGCTCCATCTCCATTTCCTAATCGGCCACCATTTAGATAATAGTCTGCTTTCCTGTTTTTGCCACCAAAGTGGATAACCTCACATTTATCCACATTATACTGCATCTGCCAAACATTTGCCCACTCACCCAGCCTACCCAAGTCACCTTGCAGTCTCCTAGCATCCTCCTCACAGCTAACACTGCCCCCCAGCTTAGTGTCATCCGCAAACTTGGAGATGTTGCCTTCAATTCCCTCATCCAGATCATTAATATAAATTGTAAATAGCTGGGGTCCCAGCACTGAGTCTTGCGGTACCCCACTAGTCACTGCCTGCCATTGTGAAAAGGACCCGTTTACTCCTACTCTTTGCTTCCTGTTTGCCAGCCAGTTCTCTATCCACATCAATACTGAACCCCCAATACCGTGTGCTTTAAGTTTGTATACTAATCTCTTATGTGGTACCTTGTCGAAAGCCTTCTGAAAGTCCAGATACAACACATCCACTGGTTCTCCCCTATCCACTCTACTAGTTACATCCTCGAAAAATTCTATAAGATTCGTCAGACATGATTTACCTTTCGTAAATCCATGCTGACTTTGTCCAATGATTTCACCACTTTCCAAATGTGCTGCTATCCCATCTTTAATGTGACTCTAGCAGTTTCCCCACTACCGATGTTAGACTAACTGGTCTGTAATTCCCCGTTTTCTCTCTCCCTCCCATCTTAAAAAGTGGGGTTACGTTTGCTACCCTACAATCCTCAGGAACTACTCCAGAATCTAAAGAGTTTTGAAAAATTATCACTAATGCATCCACTATTTCTGGAGCTACTTCCTTAAGTACTCTGGGATGCAGCCTATCTGGCCCTGGTGATTTTTAAATGCCTTCCATTGCATATCCACCGTCAACCCTTTAAGAATCATTTGCCAGTCTATCTTGGCCAATTCACGTCTCATACCCTCAAAGTTACCTTTCTTTAAGTTCAGAACCGTTTTTTCTGAATTAACAATGTCACTCTCCATCCTAATGAAGAACTCAACCATATTATGGTCACTCTTGCCCAAGGGGGCACGCACAACAAGACTGCTAACTAACCCTTCCTCATTACTCAATACCCAGTCTAGAATAGCCTGCTCTCTCGTTGGTTCCTCTACATGTTGGTTTAGATAACTATCCCGCATACATTCCAAGAAATCCTCTTCCTCAGCACCCCTGCCAATTTGATTCACCCAATCTATATGTAGATTGAAGTCACCCATTATAACTGTTTTGCCTTTGTTGCACGCATTTCTAATTTCCTGTTTGATGCCATCCCCAACTTCACTACTACTGCTAGGTGGCCTGTACACAACACCCACCAGCGTTTTTTGCCCCTTAGTGTTTCGCAGCTCTACCCATACCGATTCCACATCCTCAAAGCTAATGTCCTCTCGCAGTTTAATCCACGTCAGTCCATTGAATTTTGCAGTTTATCTTGGTCTATTTTAGCCTTCTATGATAGACCATTATGATCTTTGTTTATAATAAATAAGGTGCTTCTTAAAACAAAATTGTTTTAAAGGGGACCTGCGTATAAAATGGGCGACAATGCGCAATGAAATGTCTCTGGACCATATGCATTCTATGATCTTTGGTTTAATCATTGTTGTGGGGGGACGGTATGTGTGTGTTTCTGTGTGTGAGTGGCAAGATAGAGACAATATATTTCAAAGTTTCTCATGGATGAGAAGCAACACTGATTTAAAGCAACTCATGATGTTCATGAGCCATTCTCATGATGTAAATAAGCAATAAAGGCAATTATATTAATATTTGCCTTTTTTTTTTGCATATAAGATATAAGAACATATAAGAACATGAGCCATAAGCCAATATATTTGCCTATATTTATTTATTATAAACACGTATATATATAATATATATGATACACACATATGTGATATTGATGTATATAATTATATAACACACTTAAATATTTATCTAGTTTCTTATATATATATAAACACATATGTTCATAATATATATATGATGCATATATATGTGTGATATATATGCATATAAATATATAACACATATATATGTATATTTCTCTAGTTTCTTTCTTGTGATCTCTAATTTTGAACTTTTTTTTCTTTCATTCAACCTCTCTGAAATCCTAATATTGGGAATAAAATATAAATGAACACATGCCAAGATATTTTTTCATTCTATATTAGTGGAAAGAAATATAGTGTATACATACCTACATTGATGCAAAAGTGCGAGCTTTAGACATGAATACTGTGCATTGCTACCATAGTTTAGTTTTTAATTTAACATATATTTGAGGAAAATCCAACATATATTTGAGGGAAATGAGTTACCGGCAATGAAGACACACCACCATTTGAGTTGCTAAATTAAAAAAAAAGGATGGCGGGACAGGATCGAGGTTTGGTTTAGTCCAGGGGTCCGCAGTTTTTTTGCATAGGGGCCAGGACCCTCCGGGACTAGCTGCAGTTCCCAGGTCACCTGTGAGCCCCGGGTCCAGCTGCAGTTCCGCTGTCCGGTCCCGGCAGCCGATCACAGCCATCCGAGCTACTGAGTGAGTTTTTAAATGTGAATATCTCATAACAACATTTGTGGGTTAGCAGTATATTGCATCAATCCGCTCAATTTTAAATAATTCTACATCAAAATTCATAAATAAGGATAACACTTTTTATTTCTGTTATTTATGGTAAGATTGACATAATTTATTGTTTTATGTGTAAGATATACAGGGTGTTCAGAACAAAGACGGCAATTCTTTGACAAGTACTCCGTAGTTCGGTGTAGGAGATCTTGTCAACGAGTATTCTGGACCCACTGTCGACATCTGAAATTACAGTAAAATATCATATAGAATTAACTTATAAGAACAAATCTGATTATAACTACATAACTGCAGAATGGATGATATGTCACTTAAATGCAATTGTTTTCAGGGGTGGGGAGAGACATGTATATTGAAGATGCATTTTTCCTCTAATAGGTCAATTTATCTTAAATGTAGAAGTGCTTACAATACCATGCATGCCTTACAACAAGAACAAAACCAAAAATGTACAGCAGTGTAAAAATTGAAACCTTTATTATTGTTTAAGAAGGAACTGCAGATGCTGGAAAATCGAAGGTAGACAAAAATGCTGGAGAAATTCTCCAGCATTTTGTCTACCTTTATTATTGTGGTAAGTCTAGATCTATAAAAGAAGACTTTCTAGTAACTTGCTCATGTACCAAAAAATGTCTTATATAGGGAGGTTGCACGGGAGTCGGGTCACGGCCCGTGACCCGTACTGTTGCTACGCTACGCCAACTGTAGTACACGCGATGAACCGCAGGTAAGCACTGACCATTGTTTCCAGCGTAGCGGGCCCATTAAAACCCGCCGAAATGGTCAATGCGCTGTAAATAATTATGGAAATCGGGATAAGCGTGAGAGACATTTATCCTACTTCAGAATTCCAAAAGTGAGGAGAAATGACGGTAGATAGAAGCGAGAGCTGAAGGGACAACAACAGCCAAAGTGCTTGGCGAACATTGGCCGTGCAGATATCGAGATTTAAAATATAGGGAATTATCGCGTCTGCTCACTGCATTTCATCAACAATAAGGCATTATTTATGCTTTTTCTTGATTCCTTTGGCATCTAAAAAGTTTCAGATGTGATAAATCTGGCTGTAAAATTTTAAAATCGCCCATGGTTCTCAAGTGGGTTTTAACATACAAAAAGAAAACGATTCTGAAGCAAAATTTATCATTAAAAAAAAAATCGCAAACCATATGTGGGTTTTGAATTACATTTTACTCAGATGCAAGCTAAGGAATGGCATATTTGTTAGCTGTTAATTGGACATAATCAACCTCAGCAAATTGACAATATCCTATTGAAAGGGAGTGGGTGTTTAAGCTCTCAGAACATTGTATTATTTGCCAAAATATACATCTCAATGGCATAATAATAGAAAACTTACTTTGCCACACACCACTCGTAAGTCTGCCGATTTTTAAAATGGTAAATTTAGCCTCAGAAGCGTTTTATTTTTGCATGTAAAAACCCACTTCATAACCATGGGCGATTTAACAATTTTACAGCCAGATATATACCAAATAAATAAAGAAAAAACATTCATAATGCCTTACTGTTGATGAAATGCCGTAAGCAAACGCGATAATTCCCAATATTTTCCAATTTGATTTCTGCACGGTCAATGTTCGGCAACCACTTTAGCTGTTGTCCATTTAGCTCTCGCTTCTCTTTACCTTCATTTCTCTTCACTTTTGGAATTCTGAAGTAGGATAGATGTCTCTCACGCTTACCCCGACTTCCACAATTTTTTACAGTGCAAAAATTCACCATTTTGGCGTTTTTTAACAGGTAGGAAAGTACGCGTTCCGTGTATTAACAACATATACCGGAAACTGCGATGTCCTCCAGATGGATTGAGCGGCTCCGTGCGTCAAGCCCCTTGACCCTGTGATCTTACGTGCAATCCCCCTATAATATAATACATTGTCGGGATCATAAGAATAGAATTGTATATGGTAGTCATCATACATTGGGAAGGAAATTAAGGCTTTAATGTGTGCTCCTCGTGGCATGTCTTTGTTCCCTATTTATCGTGTATTTTAAACACCATTGATCCGTGTACATTGTGTATATTTAATACCATTTATCATGTATTTTAAACACCACTGATCCGTGTACATTTGTGTACATTGTGTATATTTAACACCATTTATCCTGTATTTTAAAACTCTATTTCAAACCGGCTTAAACACAAGCCGATTCGGGACCTCTGCTGCTTGGAGGCCGCGGGCCGGCGGTCGGAGCTCTTCTCCGGCGAGGAATCCCAAACTCCACGAGGAAAAGTGCATGCTGCCCCGCATTCTGTCGGGCAGGCCACACGACAGAAAGTTATAAAGACTGCTATAAAGTGTTCAAATCGCTTACATTGGCGATTCAAGCACTATAGCAAAACAGCTCGCTGTGCTTGGAGATGTGGACGCCATGACAGAAGCCCATTCAAAAAAATCCCTTGTATTCCCAAAATGGAGCGAAATAAATTACCCTTGAGCCCATGACCGTACTACCAAAGATCCTATAGCAAGCAAGATAGATCACTTGACCAATTAAGACGTAGTACGGTCATGGGCAGATTCATGGGTAATTTTCGGCCCCATTTCCGTAACCGGCTTCCGTCTCCGCACCAAAGATCCCAGAGCGGAGCAATGATAACTAGTGCGGAGACGGAAGCCGGTTATGGAAACATCCTTGTAAAAATAAAAGTTCTTTGGTAAAAAGCTTCTCATTTTCAGAATTTTTATTTATTAACACAAACTGTTCCCCCGCAATGCTGATTACACTGCAAGTCGGGTCGGGTTACGGAAATGGATGAAAAAAAGGCCCACGTTCTGTTCCGTTGCATACTACACGTCAGCCCATTGCATTTAGCAGGAGTGATCTATCTTGCTCCGCTATAGGATCTTTGGTACTATGGCTTTTTCGTCAAGTGGTCTATCTTGCTGCTCTAGTATCTTTGTTCTGGTCCTCCGACTTTAGCGCCTCCTGGTGGCGTGAGGCCGCGGTGTAGCGCCACCTGGTGGCGGGTGGTCGTGGTGCAGCGTCTCTGGTCAGCCGGCCGCAGCGCCGCCTGGCGGCGGGAGGGTTGAGTTTACCAGGGTACAGTGAGAAGCTTTTTTGTTGCGTGCTAACCAGTCAGAAGGCAGGCACAGGTTATTGATTGGGGACGATCAGCCATGATCACAATGAATGGCGGTGCTGGCTCGAAGGGCTGAATGGCCTCCTTCGCTCCATAGATGCTGCTGCACCCGCTGAGTTTCTCCATCATTTTTGTGTACCTCCTCCTGCACCTATTTTCTATGTTTCTATGAGGAAAAAGTTTTTTACACAGGGAGTTGTGAATCTGTGGAATTCTCTGCCACGGAAGGGGGGTGAGGGGGAGGGTGTGTGTGGGGGTGAGGGGGCGCTGAGCATCCGGGCCTGGCGTTGAGCCTCCCGCCCGCACGTGAGCCGCTCTGCGCCGTGACATCATCAGCACGCACGGCGCCCTGATGTTACCGCCCCTGCCATTGTGCAGAGTCACGTGGGGGGGGGGCGTCGTGCATCATGGGAAGAAGGTCACAGAGTGCTGGAGTCACTCAGCGGGTCGGGCAGCGTCTGTGGAGAACACGTTGCCCGACCCGCTGAGTGACTCCAGCACTCTGTGACCTTCTTCCCATGATGCACGCCCCCCCCCCCACATGTGACTCTGCACGTTTTTATTGGTCACGACCCTTCTGCAGACCTGAAACGTCGCCTATCCACGTTGACCAGGGATGCTGCCTGACCTATGTTACTCCAGCACTGTGAATCAGTCACTCATATTATGAGTCATGCTTTTGTAGTTACACCCACCAGCTTTACAGTAACCGCTCCTTGCCTGGTTCCGTTAGAATTAGAGACGTGCAAGTGTGAAGTCGTACTTGCTGTGTAGTTAATAAAGTCTTTGATGTTGATACAAATCCGTATCTCGTCTCTGTTCTTCTTAGTAGCGACAACCATTGTGGAGACCCAGTCCGAGGGGTCAGTTACGGGAGTAATCACACCCAGAGACACCATTCTGTTGTTCACTTTGAACACGATCCCGCATAGCGTGGGGAATCTTCTGAGCCGGACGAACAACTGGAATTGCCTCAGGGTCAATGGTAATCGTGTACCAATGGCAACTTGCCCAGCTTATCGTCAAACAAATCCTTGTATTGTGTTTGGATTTGATGTGTAAAATCACAGTCTGTAACCAGAGGACAGACAGAAGGGCTGAAAGTAATCAAACCCATGTCTGCATGCGTCAGCACCCAGTAGAGATGGTACATTCTCACGTACCACGTAAAAATCCAGGATGTGGGTACGTGAGCTGAGACAGAAACGTAACTCAACTTGGCCGATAGGGTGCACTCGAGTTCCAGCAAATGAGACAAGTGATGCAACTGTTGGAGATATTGTTTCTGTGTTTTTCAGCTTCTGGAAGACAGCCAAACAAATTACATTACAACGTGTCCCCGAATCCACCTTGAAATAAATGGTTGTGCCTTTAATGAGCAAGGCGACCTTGGGATCTTGTTGTTTGTGCACTGAATCAGACAAAGCATGTATATCAATCTCTGTACCTTCGCCAGCTGTTTGTAGATCCATGGAAACTGGTCGTGAAAACTCAGAGATTAAACCTTCATGGCCAAGCGAATTGACAGATGCATAGTGAAATCTTCTGGCACGACGAGCAGCTTCCGTGCCTGCCAAATTAAGTAGGATTGACACACGAAGAGCAGGATCAGCCATAGGGTACGCAGCATCAATGTAGATTGAAAAATCCTTCCTCAAATACACGCCATTGTTCTGCGAAATCTGCATCAAACACCAAGATCTCAGTTTTTCTGAGAGCAGAAGCCTTTGCAACACAGTTGAAAAATAACAAACTAAAATAAAAGCAATAGAATTAATCGAGGAGTAAGTCCGTACACTCTGACACCATGTTGTGACTTGGCTGTATAATAACTGGAGCATTACACCATGATAAAGATCCAAAGACTTTATTAACTACATAGCAAGTACGACTTCACACTTTGCCTGCCAAAAATAATTTGGCAGGCAAAAACAACCGCTAACAGCTCTTTTTCAATTTGGGCATATCGTTCTGTGTCAGTCATGGTATGCGAGGCATAGGCTACAGACTTATTGCCATTGCCATCATTCTGAAGGCATGCTGTGCCCAGCCTGTGTTGTGAGGCATCACAAATAAGTGTAATCGGTAGTTTAGGATCAAAGTAAGCCAGAGTAGGAGCACCAGACATCTGCCGTTTAAGAGTGTTGAATGCTGTCTGTTGTTGCTCGTGCCAAGTCCAAGCAGAGTCTATGTGTGTAAGTTGGTGCAATGGGGCTGATATTTCGCTGAAATCTGGAATTAATTTGCTCAAATACTTGGCCATGCCAAGGAATCTCTGCAGACTGAGCATGTCTGTGGGTGCTGGAAGCTCATTGATAGCACTTGGGTTCGAATCCCACTTCTGACACCATTGCTGTCCGAGATGAGCTAGTGCTGCAAGATGGCATTATTTTAAAAGGACACAAGGCCATGGTTCCTGCATCGCTGCACCTCCAGTATTTTAACGTTGTTCATGCAGGGCACCCAGGTGCTGAAGCCAATGTTTTACAGACATGATGCATGTTTTACTAGCCTGGCATGGCCGAATACATCACTGAGAATGTGGCATCCTGTGCAGTGTGTAACAGTTTGGCACCTCACCAACAAAAGCAACCACTTCTTTCCCTGGACCGAAATCGGTAACGTTCCATTCACATTTCACAGTTCAAAACAAGTGGGCTTGAGGAAGCTGCTGATTGGGTGTCAGATCCCTGCTGATTTCTTCCAGCAGTTTATATTGTATTGTATTGCACTTTGTAGTGTATCCAGGGTAAGGGAGGAGTATGAGGGCCAGGGCAGTTTACTGTTCTGGATGTCAGATGTGGGAAGTCATGGAGTCTGATAGCCCTCCAGACGTCCACATCTGCACCAAGTGCTTCGAGATGGGGCTCCTAAGGGACCGTATTAGGAACCTGGAGCAGCAGCTCGATGACCTCCGTCTGGTCAGGGAGAGCGAGGAAGTCATTGAGAGGAGTTACAGGGAGGTGGTCACTCCAAGACCACAGGAGGCAGGCAAGTGGATCACGGTTGGGAGAGGCAAGGGGCACAAGCAGGGACTAGAGAGTACCCCGGTGGCTGTACACCTTGGCAATAAGTACTCCTGTTTGAGTACTGTTGGGAGGGACAGCCTACCTGGGGGTAGCAACAGCGGCCGGGCCTCCGGTACAGAGACCGGCCCTGTTGCTCAGAGGGGTAAGGAAAAGAAGAGGAGGGCAGTAGTAAGAGGGGACTCTATAGTTAGGGGGTCAGACAGGCGATTCTGTGGACGCAGTCGGGAGACCCGGATGGTAGTTTGCCTCCCTGGTGCCAGGGTCTGGGATGTGTCTGAACGTGTCCAAGATATCCTGAAATGGGAGGGAGAGGAGCCCGAGGTCGTGGTACATATAGGTACCAATGACATAGGTAGAAAAAGGGAAGAGGTCCTGAAAGGAGAATTTAGGGAGTTAGGAAGAAAGTTAAGGAAAAGGACCGCAAAGGTAACAATCTCAGGATTACTGCCCGTGCCACGCGACAGTGAGAGTTAGAATGCAGCGAGGTGGAGGCTAAATGCGTGGCTGAAGGACTGGTGCAGTGGGCAGGGATTCCAGTTTCTGGATCATTGGAACGTCTTTTGGGGAAGGTGTGACCTGTACAAAAAGGACGGGTTGCACTTGAACCCGAGGGGGACAAATATCCTGGCGGGAAGATTGGCAAACGCTACTGGGGAGACTTTAAACTAGAACGGTTGGGGGGAGGGACTCAAATAGAGAAAGCTAGAAGACAGGGTGTGAGGCAGGAGGCAGAGAAGGGAAGCACTCAGACCCAACATGTAGGGGGGAAAGTATTGATGTGGATAGAGAACTGGCTGGCAAACCGGAAGCAAAGAGTAGGAGTAAACGGGTCCTTTTCACAATGGCAGGCAGTTATCTAAATGGTGGCCGATTAGGAAATGGGGAGGTGCAGCGAGACCTGGGTGTCATGGTACACCAGTCATTGAAAGTAGGCATGCAGGTGCAGCAGGCAGTGAAGAAAGCGAATGGTATGTTGGCCTTCATAGCAAGAGGATTTGAGTATAGGAGCAGGGAGGTTCTACTGCAGTTGTACAGGGTCTTGGTGAGACCACACCTGGAGTATTGCGTACAGTTTTGGTCTCCAAATCTGAGGAAGGACATTATAGCCATAGAGGGAGTGCAGAGAAGGTTCACCAGACTGATTCCTGGGATGTCAGGACTTTCATATGAAGAAAGACTGGATAGACTTGGCTTATACTCGCTAGAATTTAGGAGATTGAGAGGGGATCTTATAGAAACGTACAAAATTCTTATGGGGTTGGACAGGCTAGATGCAGGAAGATTGTTCCCGATGTTGGGGAAGTCCAGGACAAGGGGTCACAGCTTAAGGATAAGGGGGAAATCCTTTAAGACCGAGATGAGGAAAAACTTTTTCACACAGAGAGTGGTGAATCTCTGGAACTCTCTGCCACAGAGGGTATTTGACGCCAGTTCATTGGCTATATTTAAGAGGGAGTTAGATGTGGCCCTTGTGGCTAAAGGGATCAGGGGTATGGAGAGAAGGCAGGTACGGGATACTGAGTTGGATGATCAGCCATGATCATATTGAATGGCGGTGCAGGCTCGAAGGGCCGAATGGCCTACTCCTGCACCTAATTTCTATGTTTCTATGTTTCTATGAAAGAAGAAAAAGATAATAAACAGAGAATAAGAGGTGGTGGGTTTCTTAAATGTGTGAGCAGAGAGACAGAGGGGTGTAAAATGAGGGTAGAAGCAATAGGTAGCAAGGTGAAAAGTAAAAGTGGTAGGCAGACAAATCCAGGGCAAGAATCAAAAATGGCCATTTTTCAACATAATTGTATAAGGGGTAAGAGTGTTGTAAAAACAAGCCTGAAGGTTTTGTGTCTCAATGCAAGGAGCATTCGTAATAAGGTGGATGAGTTGAATGTGCAGATAGCTTTTAATGACTATGATATAGTTGGGATCACGGAGACCTGGCTCCAGGGTGACCAAGGCTGGGAGCTGAACATCCAGGGATATTCAATATTCAGGAGGGATAGACAGAAAGGAAAAGGAGGTGGGGTAGCATTGCTGGTTAGAGAGGAGATTAACGCAATAAAAAGGAAGGACATCACCTTGGAGGATGTGGAATCGATATGGGTAGAGCTGCGAAACACTAAGGGGCTGAAAACGCTAGTGGGAGTTGTGTACAGGCCACATAACAGTAGTAATGGAGTTGGGGATGGCATCAAACAGGACATTAGAAATGCGTGCAACAAAGGTAAAACAGTTATAATGGGTGACTTCAATCTACATATAGATTGGGTGAATCAAATTGGCAGGGATGCTGAGGAAGAGGATTTCTTGGAATGTATGCGGGATAGTTTTCTAAATCAACATGTTGAGGAACCAACGAGAGAGCAGGCTATTCTAGACTGGGTATTGAGTAATGAGGAATGGTTAGTTAGCAGTCTTGTGCGTGGCCCCTTAGGCAAGAGTGACCATAATATGGTTGAGTTCTTCATTAGGATGGAGAGTGACATAATTAATTCAGAAACAAAGGTTCTGAACTTAAAGAAAGGTAATTTTGAGGGTATGAGATGTGAATTGGCCAAGATAGACTGGCAATTGATTCTTAAAGGGTTGACGGTGGATATGCAATGGAAGGCATTTAAAGGCTGCATGGATGAACTACAACAATTGTTCATCCCAGTTTGGCAAAAGAATAAATCAGGGAAGGTAGTGCATCTGTGGATAACAAGGTAAATCAGGGATAGTATCAAAACAAAAGATGAAGCATACAAATGAGCCAGAAAAAGCAGCCTACCAGAGGACTGGGAGAAATTCAGAGTCCAGCAGAGGAGGGAGGACAAAGGGTTTAATTAGGAAAGGGAAAATAGATTATGAAAGAAAACTGGCAGGGAGCATAAAAACTGACTGCAAAAGTTTTTATAGATATGTGAAGAGAAAAAGATTAGTTAAAACAAATGTAGGTCCCTTGCAGTCAGAAACAGGTGAATTGATCATGGGGAACAAGGACATGACAGACCAATTCAATAACTACTTTGGTTCTGTCTTCACTAAGGAAGACTTAATTAATCTGCCGGAAATAGCAGGGGACCGGGGATCAAATGAGATGGAGGAACTGAGTGAAATCCAGGTTAGCCGGGAAGTGGTGTTAGGTAAATTGAATGGATTAAAGGCCGATAAATCTCCAGGGCCAGATAGGCTGCATCCCAGAGTACTTAAGTCAAGTCAAGTCACATTTATTTATATAGCACATTTAAAAAACAACTCTCGTTGGACAAAGTGCTTTACATTTGTTATAAGAATAGCACAAACAAAACAAACTACATACATATATACATGTAGCCCTCACTCAGAGGACGTCAGGAAAGGCTTGGGAGTATAGATAAGTCTTTAGTCTTGACTTAAAAGAGTTGATGGAGGGGGCAGTTCTGATGGGAAAGGGGATGCTGTTCCACAGTCTAGGGGCTGCAACCGCAAAGGCGCGGTCGCCCCTGAGCTTATGCCTAGACCGTGGGATATTCAGCAACCCCAAGTCGGCCGATCTGAGGGGCCTGGAGGTGGAGTGGTGGGTGAGAAGACTTTTTATGTAGGTGGGGGCAAGCACATTGAGGGCTTTGTAGACATGGAGGAGGATCTTGAAGCTTATACGGAACCGCACAAGGAGCCAGTGGAGAGAGGCCAGGATCGGGGTGATGTGGTCCCTTTTTCGGGTGCCCGTCAGGAGTCTCACTGCGGCGTTTTGGACCAGTTGCAGGCGGGACAGGGAAGATTGGCTGATGCCAGTGTAAAGGGAGTTGCAGTAATCTAGGCGGGAGGAGATGAATGTGTGGATGATCTTTTCGAGGTCATCAAACTGGAGGAATTATTTTATTTTAGCTATCTGAAGCTGAAAGAAGCTAGCTTTTACCACGGCATTTTGTTTGTCAAATTTCAGTGCTGAGTCAAATATCACGCCAAGGTTTTTGACGTGAGGTTTGAGTAGTGGGGTAAGGCTGCCTGCTATCATTTTGATTGAGTCCGAGGGGCCGAGAAGGATCACCTCAGACTTACTCTTGTTTAGTTGGAGGAAATTCTGGGCCATCCAACACTTTATATCCTAGTGGGTAAGGTTAACCAGATTTGATTGTTTTTTGGACTTAAGGAAGTAGCCCCAGAAATAGTGGATGCATTAGTGATAATTTTTCAAAACTCTTTAGATTCTGGAGTATTCGTGAGGATTGGAGGGTACCTAATGTAACCGCACTTTTTAAAAAGAGAGGGAGAGAGAAAACGGGGAATTACAGACCAGTTAGTCTAACATCGGTAGTGGGGAAACTGCTAGAGTCAGTTATTAAAGATGGGATAGCAGCACATTGGAAAATGGTGAAATCATTGGACAAAGTCAGCATGGATTTATGAAAGGTAAATCATGTTTGATGAATCTTATAGAATTTTTCTAGGATGTAACTACTGGAGTGGATAAGGGAGAACCAGTGGATGTGTTATATCTGGACTTTCAGAAGGCTTTCGATGCAACGAGACCTGGGTGTCATGGTACACCAGACATTGAAAGTGGGCATGCAGGTGCAGCAGGCAGTGAAGAAAGCAAATGGTATGTTAGCATTCATAGCAAAAGGATTTGAGTATAGGAGCAGGGAGGTTCTACTGCAGTTGTACAGGGTCTTGGTGAGACCACACCTGGAGTATTGCGTACAGTTTTGGTCTCCTAATCTGAGGAAGGACATTCTTGCCATAGAGGGAGTACAGAGAAGGTTCACCAGACTGATTCCTGGGATGTCACGACTTTGATATGAGGAAAGACTGGATAGACTCGGCTTGTACTCGCTGAAATTTAGAAGACTGAGGGGGGATCTTATAGAAACTTACAAAATTCTTAAGGGGTTGGACAGGCTAGATGCAGGAAGATTGTTCCCGATGTTGGGGGAGTCCAGAACAAGGGGTCACAGTTTAAGGATCAAGGGGAAATCTTTTAGGACTGAGATGAGAAAAACATTTTTTATACAGTGAATCTCTGGAATTTTCTGCCACAGAATGTGGTTGAGGCCAGTTCATTGGCTATATTTAAGAGGGAGTTAGATGTGGCCCTTGTGGCTAAAGGGATCAGGGGGTATGGAGAGAAAGCAGGTACAGGATACTGAGTTGGATGATCAGCCATGATCATATTGAATGGCAGTGCAGGCTCGAAGGGCCGAATGGCCTACTCCTGCACCTATTTTCTATGTTTCTATCCTGTACCTGCACTCCCGTGGTCTATAGTCGCAGCTGACATATTTGATTGGTATGGCAAACAGTACCTGGAGCTCGTTGATTCTTATTCAGGATGGTTTGACATTGATTTTCTTAGCAGCCCCACTTCCAGCGGAGTGATTTCGAAGTTATCTTGCCAGTTTTCAGTCCACGGATCTCCGGGCAGACTGCTAACTGACAACGGCAGTAAATTCACCAGCCAACAATTCAAGGAGTTCGCTAGACACTGGAATTTTCACCACGTCACCACGCCCTGAATATCCCCAGTCTAATGGGCTGGCTGAACGGGCTGTCAAAAGTGCTAAACAGCTCATGGAACGTTCTTACAGAGCTAAATCGGACTTATTCCTGGATCTGCTCAACTTACGCAAAATCTCCTGTGACCCCATCTTGGGTTCGCCTGCTCAACGTTTATTGTCAAGGCAGACCCGTGCCACAGTGCCTGTAGCAGATCAGGCATTGATCCGACAGGTGATTCCACCTGAGGAGGTTCAATCCAGGTTGCAACAGAAGCTTGACATTCAAAATCAATGGTTTGACAAGACAAGTAGGCACTGCTACCGTTGACCAAAGGGCGGGTGGTCCGTTTAGAGACAGACAAAGGCCATGATCGTATTGGAGTCATTTCTGGAATTGCTTCGGAGCCACGCTCGTATATCGTTAGTGCCGATGGCGGCACCCACAGGCGTAACAGGCAACATATCCTGCCAGTGAACGAGCCAGTTCCTCCTCCGTATTATTCAGATCGTACAAGTTCATTTCCATCTGCGTCTAGTAGCACTCGCATCCTTCTGCCAGCACAACAATCCATGTCGGCAACGGCTCCTCTGCCTGTCCCGTCTTCGCCTGTGCCACAGTCATGCTTTTGTAGTTACGCCCACTATCTTTACAGTAACCGCTCCTTGCCTGGTTCCCTTAGAATTAGAGAGACATGCAAGTGTGAAGTCGTACTTGCTATGCAGTTAATAAAGTCTTTGGATCTTTATCATGGTGTAAGGCTCCAGTTATTATACAGCCAAGTCACAACAAACACTCTGTGTCTTTTTGTGTAGGAACCAGCATCTGCAGTTCCTTGTGTCTGCCAGAGATAGGCACAAAGTGCTGGGGGAAAAATATGGGCAACGTTTCAGGTTTCAGGACACTTGGCTACTTGTCGATGTTTCCAATGTTGGGGGAGTCCAGAACCAGGGGTCACAGTTTAAGAATAAGGGGTGAGCCATTTAGGACTGAGATGAGGAAAACCCTTTTCACCCAGAGAGTTATGAATCTATGGAATTCTCTGCCACAGAAGGCAGTGGAGGCCAATTCGCTGGATGTTTTCAAGAGAGAGTTAGATTTAGCTCTTGCAGGTAACGGAATCAAGGGATATGGGGAGAAAGCAGGAACGGGGTACTGATTCTTGATGATCAGCCATGATCATATTGAATGGCGGTGCTGGCTCGAAGGGCCGAACGGCCTACTCTTACACCTATTGTCAGTAGACAAAATTGCTGGAGAAACTCAGCGGGTGCGGCAGCATCTATGTAGCGAAGGAAATGTGCAACGTTTCGGGCCGAAACCCTTCTTCAGACTGATCTTACACCTGTTGTCTATGTTTCTGTGAAACGGCACCTATCCACGTTCCCCACAGACACTGCCCGACCCGCTGAGTGGCTCCAGCACTCCGTGACCTCCCCAAGTTGCATGCCGCCCCACACGTGACTCAACGAGAGCGGTGCCGGCAGCCCCCCTCGGATTGGGGGAGACGTCAGGGTGCTGGTTGTGCGTGCCGTGAGTGTGGCAGATGTCACGGCGCAAGGCGGGGGTACAATAGACAATAGGTGCAGGAGTAGGCCATTCGGCCCTTTGAGCCAGCACCGCCATTCAATGTGATCATGGCTGATCATCCCCACTCAGTACCCTGTTCCTGCCTTCTCCCCATATCCCCTGACTCCACTATTTTTAAGAGCCCTATCAAGCTCTCTCTTGAAAGTATCCAGAGAACTGGCCTCCACCGCCCTCTGAGGCAGAGTATTACACAGACTCACCACTCTCTGTGAGAAAAAGTGTCTCCTTGTCTCCGTTCTAAATAGCTTACTCCTTATTCTTAAACTGAGGCCCCTGGTTCTGGACTCCCCCAACATCGGGAACATGTTTCCTGCTTCTAGCGTGTCCAAACCCTTAACAATCTTATACGTCACGGCGCAGGGCGGCTGGCTGGTGGTCGTGCAGGCAGGTGGCTCGACGAGGTGCCCAGACACTCGGCGACACTGGTTGGTGCAGCCCCCCCCTTCTCCCACTTGCTGCCTCACCCCCCTCTCACACCCTCCTCGCCCCCCTCCCTCAGCCCCCCACTCCTCTCCACCTCGCCCCACTCTCACCCCCTGCCCATCCCCCTTCTCCTACTTGCCTCCTCACCCCCTCCTCACCCCCATCCTTCTTCCCCCCGCTCCCCTCCCCCCACTCTCACCCCCCTACCCCCCCCCCTTCAAACACTTGCAATGTTCACGCGCTAGAAATGTCCTGTTTCCCAGCTTGTTGACCCTGTCTGTTCCCCTCCTGCAGGGTTTAGTAGCTCTTGCAATGGACAGAGAGACGGGGACGTGAGCGGCCATTGAGGGCGGCCAGGGTGCCGGTGAGCCCCCCCCCCCCCCCATCAGCTCGGTGAGCGGGTTGAGCTTCCAGGGGCTTAGCTTCGATGGAGGACCACATGGCGAGGCACAACACGGAGAAGCATTATGAGTGCGATGTGTGTGGCAAGGCCTGGCAGTGCCTGAGTGAGCTGGAGATCCACCGGCAGTTGCACACGGGCGAGAAGTCCTATGGCTGCTCCACTTGTGGCAAGAGCTTTGCCCGGTTGTCGGGGATGAGGGAGCACCAGCTGGTGCACAGCAGTGAGCGGCCTTTCACCTGCTCAGACTGCGGGAAGGGCTTCATCCAGTCCAGCAACCTGCTGGAGCACCAGCACACCCACACCGGCGAGCGGCCCTACACCTGCGCCCAGTGCGGCAAGGGCTTCACCCGCTCCACCAGCCTGCTGGAGCACCAGCGCACTCACACCGGCGAGCGCCCCTACATCTGCGCCCAATGCGGCAGGGGCTTCACCCGCTCCAACAACCTGTTGAAGCACCAGCGTACCCACACCGGCGAGCGGCCGTACACCTGCGCCCAGTGCGGCAAGGGCTTCACCCGCTCCAACAACCTGCTGAAGCACCAGCACACCCACACTGGTGAGCGCCCCTACACCTGCGCCCAGTGCGGCAGGGAGTTCACCCGCTCCGACAGCCTGCTGGAGCACCAGCGCACTCACACCGGCGAGCGCCCCTACACCTGCGCTCAGTGTGGCAAGGGCTTCACCCGCTCCGACAGCCTGCTGGAGCACCAGCGCACTCACACCGGCGAGCGCCCCTTCACTTGCGCCCAGTGTGGCAAGGGCTTCACCCGCTGCAGCAACATGCTGAAGCACCAGCGCACCCACACCGGCGAGCGCCTTTTCACCTGCGCCCAGTGCGGCAAGGGCTTCACCCGCTCCAGCAACCTGCTGGAGCACCAGCGCTCCCACACTGGCGAGCGCCCCTACACCTGCGCCCAGTGCGGCAAGGGCTTCACCCGCTCCGGCAGCCTACTGGAGCACCAGCGCATCCATACAGGCGAGCGCCCCTACACCTGCGCCCAGTGCGGCAAGTGCTTCACCCGCTCCTCCAATCTGCTGTCCCACCAGCAGGTGCACGCCGGCGACCGACCCATGGCCTCCCACGCCCTGTCTCACTAGCGCGTGCACAACAGTGGCCAGCCCTACGACTGCCCGTACTGCGGTGAGGAGTTTGACAGCTTGCGGGGGTTGTGGCAGCACCGGCGGGCCCACGCTGGCGAGTGCCTGCTCCCACTGCGGCAAGCGTTTCAAGAGCGCACGGGGGCTGCGGGAGCATCAGCAAATACACACCAGAGAGAACCTTTGTCTGCGGTCAGTGGTGAGGATTTCACCCGTATGTCCAGCCTGTGGCAGCACCGGCGTACCCACAGCGGTGAGCGTCCCTTCCCCTGCCCATCCTGTGAAAAGGGCTTCACCCGCCTTGACCACCTGCTGGAGCACCGGCGAGTCCACACCGGCTAGCGCCCCTTCACCTGCCCGCTCTGTGGCAAGGCCTTTGCCCGCTCTTCCAGCCTGCTGGCACATGGCAACGTGGATAGGCGTTGTTTAGGTAGACATAAGATGCTGGAAGGAATGGGTAACATTACGGGTTGAGACCCTTCCTCAGTCTCGACCCGAAACGCCACCCATTCCTTCTCTCCAGAGATGCTGCCTGTCCCGCTGCGTTATTCCAGCATTTTGTGTCCTTTTTTGTAAACCAGCATCTGCAGTTCCTTGTTTTTAAACCATTCTAGTTAACCATCTCTGCACCTTCCCCAAAGCCTCCAAATCAGTCCTGTAATGGAGTGACCAGAACTGTATGCAATACTCCAAATGCTACCTGACCAATGTCCTTTAAAGCTGCACATATACATTCCTCTCTCCTTATCTTCCACTTCCGCAACATAAAAGAATATTTAAGACAATTCAAGAACCCATTTAACCTTATATCAACATCAGAGACCTGGATCGGCACTGAGAAAGGTGTGGACTTTGACATGGATGGCTACGAACTGAATTATGTAAACAGAAGGAAAAAAGTGGAGGAGGTGTGGCAATCTATGTGGATGAAAGACTGAAATATAAGGTGGTGGAGAACATGACAACAGCTGTTGACGATTTGTTGGAATGTATTACAGTAGAAATTTGTATGGAAAAAACCAAAATGTTATTGTGAGCTGTTTATACAGAGCTCCCGGATCCAGTATTTAAATATTTAAAGATTGGATGGAAAACATGTTTACAAAATCATTACAAAAGATTATGTTCATCTGTGGGGATTACAATCTTGACCTGTTGAATCCAAAAAAGCATAAAATGACAGAAGAATTCATCAATACTATGTACAGTATGGGTTTGTATCCTAAAATAACCAGACCTAGAAGAATTACTTCTCATTGTGCCACATTAATAGACAACATATTCACAAACATTATGGAAAATATTACAGTAAGCGGACTATTATACAGTGATATCAGTGACCATTTACCTGTTTTTATTGTTTATCACTGTAGTTATATGAAACCTAAGAGCACCAGTCATTTCAAATACAAAAGGGTGAGAACCGAAGAAAATATAAATGCATTTAAGAATGAATTACTGAAAGAGAATTGGAGGGTGATATATGAGGGTGAAGATATCGACGAAGCATACAATGGATTTATAAATATTTTTAAATCACTTTATGACAAAAACTGTCCTGTGAAACAATATAGTGATAGACAAAAACAAACAAATAGTCCATGGATCACTAAGGGTTTAAAAAATGCCTGCAAAAAGAAAAACACATTATATAGACAATTCATAAAATATCAAACTGCAGAAGCAGAAAATAAATATAAAAAAATAAGAATAAATTAACCAATATTATGAGGATATGTAAGAAAGAATACTATAATAAAATATTAGCGAATAATAAAAACAATATGAAAGGTTTATGGAACGTGCTAAATAGTATTATTAGAAATGGATAAAAAAATACAGGCCACCCTGAGTATTTTATTGAGGAAGACAAGACAATAAATAATATGGATGATGCAGTTAATGGTTTTAACAAATTCTTTGTAAATGCGGGACCAGATTTGACAGAAACAAATTAATGACCCAGAAACAAGAAGGGGCAGATACTGATCTTTGGGATAGAAATAATAGCTCTATCTTCCTTAAAGCAGTCGAAGGAAAATAAATCATAGACACTGTAAGAAAATGTAAAAGCAAATCCTCTACTGATTGGAATGATATTGATAAGATTATAATAAAAAACGTTATTGAAGAAATTGCAGAACTATTAACTCATATCTGTAACTTGTCTTTTCAATCCGGTAAATTTATGAACAAAATGAAAATAGCAAAAGTAATACCATTATATAAATCTGGGGATAGACACCATTTCACAAATTACAGGCCTGTTTCTTTACTCTCCCAATTCTCCAAGATCCTTGAAAAACGTTTTACAGAGAGAATTGACAATTTCATTGAAAAACATAAGCTTTTGGTCGACAGTCAATATGGATTCTGGACAGACAGATCAACATCTATGGCACTAATGGAACTAATCGAGGAAATCACAAATTGCATAGATAATAAAAAACTTGCAGTGGGAATATTCATAGACTTTAAAAAAGCATTTGATACCGTAAATCACGACATTTTACTCATGAAACTGGATAGTAATGGCATCAGAGGGGTTAGATTGGATTGGGTGAGAATCTATTTAAGAAACAGGCAAGGGTCTGTGTTGGGTCCAAAGCTTTTCATAATATACATTAATGACATATGCAGAGTATCAGATATACTGAAATTGATTATATTTGCCAATGATATGAATATTTTTTGTTCCGGTGACAATTTGAAGCAGCTTTTGGAGGTCATCACATCAGAAATGAATAAATTAAAACAGTGGTTAGTTGTCAACAAATTGTCTCTAAATTTAAGCAAAACAAAGATTATACTATTTGGAAAACATAAAACAAACCCTCAAGTACAATTGATAATAGATAACAAGTATAGAAAGAGTATATGAAAATAAATTTCTTGGTGTGATTTTAGACCACAAAATCTGCTGGAAACCATGTCAAAGCAAAACTGGCAAAGTCTATAGCAATATTGGGAAAATCAAGACACATTCTGGTCCACAAATCATTACATACTGTATAATACACTCATATTGCCATATCTGAGTTACTGTGTGCAGATATGGGGTTACTCCTACAAATCCAACCTACAGCCATTATGCACATTACAAAAAAGAGCAATAAGAATTATCAATAGCGTTGGATATCTAGAACATACCAATTTATTATTCTTAAAAGTCACATACACTGAAGTTCACCAATCTGGTTAAATTTAAGACTGTACAAATCATGTACAAAGCAAGAAATAATTTACTTTCAGGAAATATACAAAAACTTTATGGAAAGACAGGGTGGGTATAATTTGAGAGGGGAACTTAATTTAAAAAAACTCAATGTCAGAACAACTCTTAAAAGTATGTGCAAGGTAATCTGTGGGGTGAATTTGTGGAATGGTCTGGAACAGGTGATAAAACTTAGCACAAACATAATTCAGTTTAAAAGATATACAAAACACAATTTTAAAAGGATATTGGGATGAGGATTGGTGATTTTGAGTGGGATATTTGTTATACTGATTGTATTGGGAAGGGTGATTATAGGGTGATGGGTTGTATATATGACTAAGAGATACTGTATAGTATATGAGGGTTTTTTATTTTTTATTTTTCTGTCTCTTTTTTTGTATGGCTTTGTAAATATTTGATTAGTGTATAAATGTAAATAATTTGGTGTACATATGGAAATAGTCAAGTCAAGTCACATTTATTTATATAGCACATTTAAAAAACAACTCTCGTTGGCCAAAGTGCTTTACATTTGTTATAAGAATAGCACAAACAAAACAAACTACATACATATATACATGTAGCCCTCACTCAGAGGACGTCAGGAAAGGCTTGGGAGTATAGATACGTTTTTAGTCTTGACTTAAAAGAGTCGATGGAGGGGGCAGTTCTGATGGGAAAGGGGATGCTGTTCCACAGTCTAGGAGCTGCAACCGCAAAGGCGCGGTCGCCCCTGAGCTTATGCCTAGACAGCGGGATGTTCAGCAACCCCAAGTCGGCCGATCTGAGGGACCTGGAGGTGGTGTGGTGGGTAAGCAGACTTTTAATGTAGGTGGGGGCAAGCCCATTGAGGGCTTTGTAGACATAAAGGAGGATCTTGAAATTTATACGGAACCGCACAGGGAGCCAGTGGAGAGAGGCCAGGATCGGGGTGATGTGGTCCCTTTTTTGGGTGCCCGTCAGGAGTCTCGCTGCGGCGTTTTGGACCAGTTGCAGGCGGGACAGGGAAGATTGGCTGATGCCAGTGTAAAGGGAGTTGCAGTAATCTAGGCGGGAGGAGATGAATGTATGGATGATCTTTTCGAGGTCATCAAACTGGAGGAATTGTTTTATTTTAGCTATCGTCCGAAGCTGAAAGAAGCTAGCTTTTACCACGGCATTGACTTGTTTGTCAAATTTCAGTGCTGAATCAAATATCACGCCAAGGTTTTTGACGTGAGGTTTGAGTAATGGGGTAAGGCTTCCAAGGCTGCCTGCTATCATTTTGATTGAGTCCGAGGGGCCGAGAAGGATGACCTCAGACTTACTCTCGTTTAGTTGGAGGAAGTTCTCGGCCATCCAACACTTTATATCCTCGAGGCAGTGGGTAAGGTTAAGCAGATTTGATTGGTTTTTGGGCTTCAGGGGGAGATAGAGTTGTGTATCGTCTGCGTAGCAATGGAAGGAAATGCCGTGCCTTTCAATGACTTGGCATAAGGGGAGCATATACAGGGAGAAGAGAATGGGGCCAAGGATGGAACCTTGTGAAACCCCACAGCAGAGATTAGCTGGGGAGGAGAAAGAGTTGCCTATGTTAGTCGAGAAACTCCTACCTTTGAGGTAGGAGATGAACCAGCTCAGGACAGTGCCATCAATACCAACCCCATACCAGAGACGGTCAAATAAATGTTTATAGCTGCTAAATTTGACACTTTATAAATATTATTTTTTTGTTTATTTGTTTTTTGTATGCTGTTTCACACTTGCTTTTTATTCTTTTATTCTGCTCGAAATAAAAAATTAAATAAAGAAATAAATATCTCACACCCTTTTATCTCGTTATTTTCTCTCGCCTGTCACACTCCACTCATCTGCCGATCATCCCCTCATCTGTAAACATAGTGTTAGTCTAAAGAAGGGTCCTGACCCGAAATGTCACCTTTCCATGTTCTCCACAGATGAGGCCTGACCCACTGAGTTACTCCAGCACTCTGTGAAATGCCACCTATCCATGTTCTCCAGAGATGCTGCCTGACCCGCTGAGTTACTCCAGCACTCTGTGAAATGCCACCTATCCATGTTCTCCACAGATGCTGCCTGACCCACCGAGTTACTGCAGCACTTCGTGTTAGAGTCATAGAGTGATGCAGTGTGGAAACAGGTCCTTCGGCCCAACTGGCCCACACCGACCAACATGTCCCGGTACACTGGTCCCACCTGCTTGCATTTGGTCCATATCCCTCCAAACTTGTCCTATCCATGTACCTGTCGAACAGTTTCTTAAACATTGGGATAGTCAACTACCTCCTCTGGCAGCTTTCTCCCATATCCCTTGATTCCATTAGCCCTAAATCTAACTCACTCTTGAAAACATCCAATGAATTGGCCTCCACTGCCTTCTGTGGCAGAGAATTCCACAGATTCACAACTTTCTGGGTGAAAACGTTTTTTCCCCATCTCAGTCCTAAATGGCCTACCCCTTATTCTTAAACTGTGGCCCTGGTTCTGGACTCCCCCAACATCAGGAATGTGTTTCCTGCATCTAGCCTGTTCAATCCCTTGATAATTTTATATGTTTCTATAAGATCCCCTCTGATCCTACTAAATTCCAGTGAATACAAGCCCAGTCGACCAATTCTTTCATCATATGTCAATCCCGCCATCCCGGGAATTAACCTTGTAAACCTACGCTGCACTCCCTCAATAGCAAGAATGTCCTTCAAATTAGGAGACCAAAACTGCACACAAAACTCCAGGTGTGGTCACACCAGGGCCCTGTACAACTGCAGTAGGGCCTCCCTGCTCCTAAATGCAACTCCTCTTGCTATGAAGGCCAACATCAAGTCAAGTCACGTCATACGCATACGAGATGTGCAGTGAAATGAAAAGTGGCAATGCTTGCGGATTGTGCAAAAAAACTACAAAACAGAATGGAACAGAATCAGTAATTACATATTTGTGGAAAAAAAAGAAAAAACAGCAATTTTAAAAAGACACCACAACAGTAAATTGGTACAGTTAGTTAGTCGCTGGTGAGATAGGAGTTTACAGTCCTAATGGCCACTGGGAAGAAACTCCTTCTCATCCTCTCTGTTTTCACAGCATGGCAACGGAGGCGTTTGCCTGACCGTAGTAGCTGGAACAGTCCGTTGCTGGCAGGCACGGACATCACTATCAAAATATGGAGGGGACAGGGGAGACACAATTTCTTGGCGGCCGCGCGCGCATGTGCTCACACACACACACACACACACGCGAGGCTTCGGAGGCTCAACTCTGCCTGTCTCGCCGGGTTAACCTACAGCCCTGCCTGGACTGACAAAGACACCAGCGCTGCATCTCCGTGCTGGCTGAAAACCTGGGCCATATTTCCCACAAGTCCAGGCAGGGCTGTAGGTTAACCTGGCGAGACAGGCAGAGTTGAGCAGGGTTTAGCGCTGCTTCTTTGCGCTGGCTGCGGGCCTGGGGGCACAGCTCTCATCTGACTCCCGACGACTGTGGCCACCCCCGGGTGTGGAGGGCACTCGGGTGGGGACGGGGTGGTCCAGTGGCGGTTCAGCAGCGATTGGAGAGCCGGAATCGATCCTGGCTGTGGATGAGGTGCAGGTCTGTGCCGAGAGTGTTTTGGCACATCTCCCTCCTCCAATCACCGTGCTCTATCCTCAGTCCCACCCCCCTACGTCCACCTCTGACCGACACCTCCCTCCTCCAATGATCGTGCTGAATCATCATGTCCCGCCTCCATTGCCTGCTCACCGACATCTCTCTCGTCCAATCGGCGCCCTCGATCAGCAGTCCCACCTCCACTGTCTAGCGGAAAGCGGAGATTTCACCGGGTTTTAAAATCCGGATTACAATCCCGGGATTTCCGCCCCTGGTTGCTGGGGTGGAAGGGGTCCCACATAATGTTGCTGGCTCTGGATCTGCACCTTCTGATGTATTGTTCCTGCAGGGGGGCGAGTGTAGTTCCCATTGTGTGTTCGACCGAATGCACTACTCTCTGCAGAGCCTTCTTGTCCTTTGGGCAGAGCAGTTCCCAAACCAGATTGTGATGTTTCCGGACAAGATGCTTTCCACAGCCGCTGAGTAGCCGCTTTCTTCATTGCCTGATATACCTACATGCTTACTTTCAGTGACTGATGTAGAAGCACACCAAGGTCTCGCTGTACTTCCCCTTTTCCTAACTTGATACCATTCAGATAATAATCTGCCTTCCTGTTCTTGCCACCAAAGTGGATGACCTCACATTTACCACATTAAACTGCATCTGCCATGCATCTGCCCACTACCGCAACATGTCCAAGTCACCCTGCATTTTCATAGCATCCTCCACACAGTTCACACTGCCACCCAGCTTTGTGTCATCTGAAAATTTGCTGTTACTTTTAATCCCTTCATGTGAGTCGATGTATATTGTAAATAGCTGTAGTCCCAGGTGAATTTAGGGAGCAAGGAGATAAACTTAAAAGTAGGACCACAAAGCTAATAATCTCTGGATTACTACCGGTGCCACGGGCCAGTCAGAGTAGAAATAGGAGGATATTGCAGATGAATACGTGGCTTGAAAAATGGTGCAAGGGGGAGGGATTCAAATTTCTAGGGCATTGGAACCAGTTCTGGGGGAGGTGAGACCAGTACAAACAGGACGGTCTGCACCTGGGCTGGAATGGAACCAATGTCCTTGGGGGAGTGTTTGCTAGTGCTGTCGGGGTGGACTTAAACTAATGTGGCAGGGGGATGGGTGCAAGAGCAGAGAGGCAGAGGGGTGTAAAATGAGGGTAGAAGTAATAGGTAACCAGGTGAAAAGTAAAAGTGGCAGGCAGACAAATCCAGGGAAAAAATCAAAAAGGGCCACTTTTCAACATAATTGTATAAGGGGTAAGAGTGTTGTAAAAACAAGCCTGAAGGCTTTGTATCTTAATGCAAGGAGCATTCGTAATAAGGTGGATGAGTTGAATGTGCAGATAGTTATTAATGAATATGATATAGTTGGGATCACGGAGACATGGCTTGAGGGTGACCAAGGCTGGGAGCTGAACATCCAGGAATAATAATAATAATAATAATAGATTTTATTTATATAGCGCTTTTCAGGACTCAAAGTCGCTTTACAATTGAGAGTCAGGAATAAACAAAACAAAATAGAGCAGTAAGACAGAGGGGGGGGGGGGAACATGGGACTAAGGGTATGCAGAGGTGAAGAGATGGGTCTTGAGGCGGGACTGGAAGATGGTGAGGGACTCAGAATTTCGGACCGGTTGTGGGAGGGAATTCCAGAGCCTGGGAGCTGCCCTGGAGAAGGCTCTGCCTCCAAAAGTGCAGAGGTTTGATTTCGGAGTGGAGAGGAGACCAGCTGATGTGGATCTGAGGGACCGTGAGGGTTGGTAGGGGGAGAGGAGGTCAATGAGATAAGGGGGGGCCAGGTTGTTGAGGGCTTTGTAGGTGAGGACCAGGATTTTGTAGGTGATCCGGTGGGAAATGGGAAGCCAGTGAAGTTCTTTGAGAACTGGGGTGATGTGGTGCCAGGATTTGGTGTGGGTAATGAGTCGAGCGGCTGCATTTTGGACCAGTTGGAGTCGTTTGATGCTGCTGGAATTGATTCCAGTCGGGAGGAGATGAAGGCATGGATGAGTCTTTCAGCAGCGGGGGGTGTGAGAGACGATCTGATTTTTGCAATGTTGCGGAGGTGAAGAAATGATGTTTTGACAACATGGCGGATGTGAGGCTCAAGGGAGAGGGTTGAGTCAAGGATCACGCCAAGGTTGCGTGCCTGAGGAGATGGGGAGACAGTGGTGCCGTCGATATTCAATATTCAGGAGGGATAGACAGAAAGGAAAAGGAGGCGGGGTAGCGTTGCTGGTTAGAGAGGAGATTAATGCAATAGAAAGGAAGGACATTAGTTTGGAGGATGTGGAATCGATATGGGTAGAGCTGCGAAACACTAAGGGGCAGAAAACGCTAGTGGGAGTTGTGTACAGGCCACCTAACAGTAGTAGTGGAGTTGGGGATGGCATCAAACAGGAAATTAGAAATGCGTGCAACAAAGGTAAAACAATTATAATGGGTGACTTCAATCTACATATAGATGGGGTGAATCAAATTGGCAGGGGTGCTGAGGAAGAGGATTTCTTGGAATGTATGCGGGATAGTTTTCTAAACCAACATGTAGAGGAACCAACGAGAGAGCAGGCTATTCTAGACTGGGTATTGTGTAATGAGGAAGGGTTTGTTAGCAGTCTTGTTGTGCGTGGCCCCTTGGGCAAGAGTGACCATAATATGGTTGAGTTCTTCATTAGGATGGAGAGTGACATTGTTAATTCAGAAACAAGGGTCCGGAACATAAAGAAAGGTGACTTTGAGGGTATGAGACGTGAATTGGCCAAGATAGACTGGCAAATGATTCTTAAAGGGTTGACGGTGGATATGCAATGGAAGGCATTTAAAAACTGCATGGATGAACTACAACAATTGTTCATCCCAGTTTGACAAAAGAATAAATCAGGGAAGGTAGTACATCCATGGATAACAAGGGAAATCAGGGATAGTATCAAAACAAAAGATGAAGCGTACAAATTAGCCAGAAAAAGCAGCCTACCAGAGGACTGGGAGAAATTCAGAGTCCCGCAGAGGAGGACAAAAGACTTAATTAGGAAAGGGAAAATAGATTATGAAAGAAAACTGGCAGGGAACATAAAAACTGACTGCAAAAGTTTTTATAGATATGTGAAGAGGAAAAGATTAGTTAAAACAAATGTAGGTCGCTTGCTTTCAGAAACAGGCGAATTGTTCATGGGGAACAAGGACATGGCAGACCAATTGAATAACTACTTTGGTTCTGTCTTCACTAAGGAAGACATAAATAATCTGCCGGAAATAGCAAGGGACCGGGGGTTAAATGAGATGGAGGAACTGAGTGAAATCCAGGTTAGCTGGGAAGTGGTGTTAGGTAAATTGAATGGATTAAAGGCCGATAAATCCCCAGGGCCAGATAAGTTGCATCCCAGAGTACTTAAGGAAGTAGCCGCAGAAATAGTGGATGCATTAGTGATAATTTTTCAAAACTCTTTAGATTCTGGAGTAGTTCCTGAGGGCTGGAGGGTAGCTAATGTAACCCCACTTTTTAAAAAGGGAGGGAGAGAGAAAATGGGGAACTACAGACCAGTTAGTCTAACATCGGTGGTGGGGAAAATTCTGGAGTCAGTTATTAAAGATGGGATAGCAGCACATTTGGAAAGTGGTGAATTCATTGGACAAAGTCAGCATGGATTTATGAAAGGTAAATCATGTCTGACGAATCTTATAGAATTTTTCAAGGATGTAACTTGTAGAGTGGATAAGGGAGAACCAATGGATGTGTTATATCTGGACTTTCAGAAGGCTTTCGACAAAGGTCCCACATAAGAGATTAGTATACAAACTTAAAGCACACGGTATTGGGGGTTCAGTATTGATGTGGATAGAGAACTGGCTGGCAGACAGGAAGCAAAGAGTAGGAGTAAACGGGTCCTTTTCAGAATGGCAGGCAGTGACTAGTGGGGTACCGCAAGGCTCAGTGCTGGGACCCCAGCTATTTACAATATATATTAATGAACTGGATGAGGGAATTGAATGCAACATCTCCAAGTTTGCGGATGACACGAAGCTGGGGGGCAGTGTTAGCTGTGAGGAGGATGCTAGGAGGCTGCAAGGTGACTTGGATAGGTTGGGTGAGTGGGCAAATGCATGGCAGATGCAGTATAATGTGGATAAATGTGAGGTTATCCACTTTGGTGGCAAAAACAGGAAAGTAGACTATTATCTGAATGGTGGCCGATTAGGAAAAGGGGAGATGCAGCGAGACCTGGGTGTCATGGTACACCAATCATTGAAAGTAGGCATGCAGGTGCAGCAGGCAGTGAAGAAAGCAAATGGTATGTTAGAATTCATAGCAAAAGGATTTGAGTATAAGAGCAGGGAGGTTCTACTGCAGTTGTACAGGGTCTTGGTGAGACCACACCTGGAGTATTGCGTACAGTTTTGGTCTCCTAATCTGAGGAAAGACATTCTTGCCATAGAGGGAGTACAGAGAAGGTTCACCAGACTGATTCCTGGGATGGCAGGACTTTCATATGAAGTAAGACTGGATAGACTCGGCTTGTACACGCTAGAATTTAGAAGATTGAGGGGGATCTTATATAAACGTACAAAATTCTTAAGGGGTTGGACAGGCTAGATGAAGGAAGGTTATTCCCGATGTTGGGGAAGTCCAGAACTATGGGTCACAGTTTAAGGATAAGAGGGAAGTCTTTTAGGACCGAGATGAGAAATTCATTTTTTACACAGCGAGTGGTGAATCTGTGGAATTCTCTGCCACAGAAGGTAGTTGAGGCCAGTTCATTGGCTATCTTTAAGAGGGAGTTAGGTGTGGCCCTTGTGGCTAAAGGCATCAGGGGGTATGGAGAGAAGGCAGGGATGGGATACTGAGTTGGATGATCAGCCATGATCATATCGAATGGCGGTGCAGGCTCGAAGGGCCGAATGGCCTACTCCTGCACCTATTTTCTATGTCTATGTTTCTATGAGACTTGCGGTACCCCACTTGTCACTGCCTGCCATTCTGAAAGGGACCCGTTAATCCCTGCTCTTTGTTTCCTGTCTGCCAACCAATTTTCTACCCATGTCAGTACCCTACGCCAATTCCATTTGCTCTAATTTTGCCCACTAATCTCTTATGTGGCACCTTATCAAAGGCTTTCTGAATGTCCATGTACACTACATCCACTGACTCTCCCTTGTCCATTTTCCTAGTTACATCTTCAAAAAATTCCAGAAGATTAGTCATTTCCCCTTTGTAAATCCATGCTGACTTGGACCGATCCTGTTACTGCTATTCAAATGCTATTTCATCTTTTATAATGGACTCCAGCATCTTCCCCACCACCAATGTCAGGCTAACTTGTCTATAATTCCCTGTTTTCTCTCTCCCTCCTTTCTTAAAAAGTGGGATAACATTAGCTACCCTGCAATCCACAGGTACTGATTCTGAATCTATAGAACATTGGAAAATTATCACCAATGCATCCACGATTTCTAGAGCCACTTCCTTAAATACCCTGGGATGAAGACCATCAGGCCCTGGGGATTTATCAGCCTTTAGCCCCATCAGTCTACCCAACACCATTTCCTGCCTAATGTGAATTTCCATCAGTTCCCCCGTCACTCTAGGTCCTCTGGCCACTAATACATCTGGGAGATTGTTTGTGTCTTCCTTAGTGAAGACAGATCCAAAGTAGCTGTTCAACTTGTCTGCCAAGCATCTAGATAGGTGAGGCATCTAGATAGTTCCAAGATACAGGCGGAAGTTGGAGTATGGAATCCAACAAACAACTTCCACACAGAACACAGTGAACTCGCTGTTGTAAGAAAAACAAGCTTCCTTGTCTGATTAGAATGTTGGCTTTGTTTCCATATTCCTTTGCATGCACAAGGAGGTATCTCTTTGCTTGCTCAAGGACAGGTTCCAACCAAAATTATAATCGGACAAATGTGGCTCAATTTTTGTAACTGATTAATGAGAAAAAGTATTTAAATCCTTTCTTACTATATGTGTTGATCATAAAGATCAACAAGGAGGAAACTGTGGAAGAAAAAATAATATCCTTCCTTATTTAATCTTGATAGGAATTGAACAAGGTAAAGAAAGGTGTTTTGGATGTGACAATTGGCATCTCTCGCTTGATCAGGTGCAGAAGAGTTATGTGGGAATCAGCAAAGTAAGATTAGACGTATTACCTCTTGTCTGCGAATGTGTTGAAGGGTGGATGGTAAATGTAAACATGAAATAGTAGATGGAGATAACAAAGCTTGTTTTCCCTTCTGTGAGGAATTACTGAAGATCACCCGCGCCTTCCACCGATAGTAGCATAGATACGTTGCAATAAATGGGAGGCTAATGATTGGCTTGGAGAGAGGATGGTGGTGTGGGCCACCTGAAAGATGAGATGGAATAATGGCAGATGAAGTTTAATGCGGATAAATGTGAGGTTATCCACTTTGGTTGCAAAAACAGGAAAGGCAGATTACTATCTAAATGGCGTCAAGTTGGGAAAAGGGGAAGTACAATGGGATCTGGGGGTCCTTGTACATCAGTCTATAAAAGTAAGCATGCAGGTAGAGCAGGCAGTAAAGAAAGCAAATGGCATCAAGTCAAGTCAAGTCACTTTTATTTATATAGCACATTTAAAAAACAACTCTCGTTGGCCAAAGTGCTTTACATTGGTATAAGAATAGTATAACAAAACAACAGTGGTTCATAGATTAAATACAAACATCACTACATACATGTAGCCCTCGCTCAGAGGACATCAAGAAAGGCTTGGGAGTAGAGATGAGTTTTTAGTCTCGACTTAAAGGAGTCGATGGAGGGGGCAGTTCTGATGGGAAAGGGGATGCTGTTCCACAGTCTAGGAGCTGCAACCGCAAAGGCGCGGTCGCCCCTGAGCTTATGCCTAGACCGCGGGATGTTCAGCAACCCCAAGTCGGCCGATCTGAGGGACCTGGAGGTGGTGTGGTGGGTAAGCAGACTTTTAATGTAGGTGGGGGCAAGCCCATTGAGGGCTTTGTAGACATAGAGGAGGATCTTGAAATTTATTTGGAACCGCACAGGGAGCCAGTGGAGAGAGGCCAGGTACAGCATGTTGGGCTTTATAACAAGAGGAATCGAATTTAGGAGCAAAGAGGTCCTTCTGCAGTTGTACAGAGCCCTAGTGAGACCACACCTGGAGTATTGTGTGCAGTTTTGGTCCCCTAATTTGAGGAAGGACATTCTTGCTATTGAGGGAGTGCAGCGTAGGTTCACCAGGTTAATTCCCGGGATGGCGGGGCTGTCATATGCTGAGAGAATGGAGCAGCTGGGCTTGTACACTCTGGAGCTTAGAAGGATGAGAGGTGATCTCATTGAAATAAGATTGTTAAGGGTTTGGACACGCTCAAGGCAGGAAACATGTTCCTGATGTTGGGTGAGTCCAGAACTAGGGGCCACAGTTTAAGAATAAGGAGTAAGCCATTTATAACGGAGACGATGAAATACTTTTTCTCACAGAGAGTGGTGAGTCTGTGGAATTCTCTGCCTCAGAGGGCAGTGGAGGCAGGTTCTCTGGATGCTTTCAAGAGAGCTAGATAGGGCTCTTAAAATAACGGAGTCAGGGGATATGGGGAGAAGGCAGGAACGGGGTACTGATTGGGGATGATCAGCCATGATCACATTGAATGGCGGTGCTGGCTTGAAGGGCCGAATGGCCTACTCCTGCACCTATTGCGTACAGTTTTGGTCTCCAAATCTGAGGAAGGACATTATTGCCATAGAGGGAGTGCAGAGAAGGTTCACCAGACTGATTCCTGGGATGCCAGGACTGTCTTATGAAGAAAGACTGGATAGACTTGGTTTATACTCTCTAGAATTTAGGAGATTGAGAGGGGATCTTATAGAAACTTACAAAATTCTTAAGGAGTTGGACAGGCTAGATGCAGGAAGATTGCTCCCGATGTTGGGGAAGTCCAGGACAAGGGGTCACAGCTTAAGGATAAGGGGGAAATCCTTTAAAACCGAGATGAGAAGAACCTTTTTTCACACAGAGTGGTGAATCTCTGGAACTCTCTGCCACAGAGGGTAGTCGAGGCCAGTTCATTGGCTATATTTAAGAGGGAGTTAGATGTGGCCCTCGTGGCTAAAGGGATCAGAGGGTATGGAGAGAAGGCAGGTACGGGATACTGAGTTGGATGATCAGCCATTATCATATTGAATGGCGGTGCAGGCTCGAAGGGCCGAATGGCCTACTCCTGCACCTAATTTCTATGTTTCTATTGTCTATTGTATCTATTGTATTGTCAAGATTCCCTCATATTGTGTTTAACTTGTATTACCATCTGTTGTTGAATAAGATTAACATAAGCGAATAGTGTGTTATTACTAATGAAATAATTGGTATGCATGTAGTTGATAGAATATTTTCATAGAATAGTCTCTAACAAAAGTAAACAAAAGTTGTTTAGTGCACAATACTGTAACTGTCGTCTAATTCTGCCGTGAAGTCAGAGAACTGGTGAGCAGTTTTACTGCAGCCATATCTCTATGATATCATGCAATAAAATCTTGAAGCAAATCTGCAAAGTCTCCGCTTTTCATTTTCCATTAATTTACCTTTAAATTAATTTCTTCCACACCCATGCTGTTGAATATCATGCATCTAAACTGAAATATAAGTTCAGCTTTTAGAACCTCAAGGTAATGGATAACTCATTTGAATTGTTACCAATAGTTTCAATTTAAAAAACAAACTGCATCATCATTGTTTAAAGCATATGAGATATACAACTTTAATTTTTGGAAAGATAGATTGCAAAGCAGGAGTTTTTAAGAATGTTTTTAATTCGTTTTTTTAGAATGAGTTTTTAAGAAAATTGAGTTTTAATGTTCTCCCCATTACATCACTGACTTTTCAAATAACTTCAGATTGTGAAAATATTCATTTGGATCTGTTACCTTGATTATACTAGACTGTTTTCATTCATAAGCAAATGGTAAACATATTACACTCTCTGTAATCTAATATTGTACCTCTTAGTTCTTATTCATCAGGGCTCGAAATTAGCGGTTGCCCGGGGTGCCATTGACCACAGAAAGTGCCCCCGGGCAACATAAAGGCCGACTCATTTTGCCCGGCTTGGCACCCAAATACTGGTTTATACCGGTAGACGCAAAAACTGGAGTAACTCCCGCGGGTCAGGCAGCATCTCCGGCGAATAGGAACTGACGTTTCGGGTCGGCGGCTGTATTCCGCTGTTATCTATGATTGCGGGTCAAAGATACTAGGTGCGTGGTGACGAAGGGTCGGGGCGAATGATGGGCTCCAAACAACGGCAACAGCGGCCGCGACAGCGGCTCCACCTCCTCCTCCTCCCGCACCCCGCCCGGCGGAAGGAGGCCTCCCTCTCCCTCCCTCCTTCCCCCCCCTCCTCCTCCCGGCCTCGGCGTGCGGGAGGGGGTATTTTGAAAGCGCCTTTGCGGATTTGCCATTAGCGGCTCCTATCGCCCTGATAACGGTCGCTGCTTGCAACTCCGCTAACGGCGCTTTCAAACCAACCCCTCTCGCACGCCGAGGCCAGGAGGAGGGAGGGAGGGAGGGAAGTCTCCTTCCGACGTCTGAAGCAGCTGCACCAAAGATCCTACAGCTATAGGATGTTTGAGCTGCACCGCTCGGCCCCGCACCTTCCTGTCGGAGGCGGGGAGGCGGCGGCACTTTGGCGTTGGACAGGGACGGCCAAGGCAGGACTTCTTCTTTTCTTTTTCTTCTCTCTCTCTCTCTCTCTCTCTCTCTCTCTCTCTCTCTTTCTTTTTTTCTCTCTCTCTCTTCCTCTCTCTCTTTTTCTCTCTCTCTCTCTCTTTTTCTCTCTCTCTCCCTTTTTTCTCTCTCTCTCTTTTTCTCTCTCTCTCTCTCTTTTTCTCTCTCTCTCTTTTTCTCTCTCTCTCTCTCTTTTCTCTCTCTCTCTTTTTCTCACTCTCTCTCTTTTTCTCTCTCTCTCTCTTTTTCTCTCTCTCTTTTTCTCTCTCTCTTTTTTCTCTCTCTCTCTTTTTCTCTCTCTCTCTCTTTTCTCTCTCTCTTTTTCTCTCTCTCTCTTTTTTTCTCTCTCTCTCTTTTTCTCTCTCTCTCTCTTTTTCTCTCTCTCTCTCTTTTTCTCTCTCTCTCTCTTTCTTTTTCTCTCTCTCTTTCTTTTTCTCTCTCTCTCTCTCTTTCTTTTTCTCTCTCTCTCTCTTTCTTTTTCTCTCTCTCTCTTTTTCTCTCTCTCTCTTTCTTTCTCTCTCTCTCTCTCTCTCTCTCTCTCTCTCAATTCAATTCAATTTTTCAATTTCAATTTAAAACTTTATTGGCATGATACAAAAAACATTGTTATATTGCCAAAGTATGAAACATGACATACATATTTAAGATGCATAAGTATAAATACAAGTATACAGTGCATAGATAGATATGTTCCTGTACATAAACTCGCAGGAGGCCTATAGCCTTTTATTGATTGCTACACGTTCTTGCAGCTGTAAGCAGTACAACAGGATAGCTAATTTAGCAATTCAATATTAATTTCTTAGTGTCAGTTAATGTCAATTAGTGTGTGCGTACATATGTGCATATTGGTCATTCACCGTCTCTCAGGTTATGGCATGCTGTTACGTATTGTGCACCAAGATGTGCCGTATTTCCTTCGCCAAGGATTATTCTTAGTTTTGATCTATCGTCTAGTTCCTTAAAGTCAGGGGTTGCCTGACTGAGTTTGTCAAAGTATGTTTTCCTTGTTTGTCAAATTTTTTGCATTTTAGGAGGAAGTGCACCTCTGTTTCAACCTCATCTGTCAACCAGTGGCCACATATTCTGTTTTCTCTTGGTTGCCAGAATCTCTTCTGTCTTCCTTTTTCAACTGCCAAATAGTGGTCACTTAGCCTGTATTTGTGTAGGGTCTGCCTTTGTTTTATGTCTCTAACAGTTGAGAGATGGTCTGCCAATTTATAATCTCTTTTTAGGGCATGGTAGCATTCTAATCTGCTTTGGCTTTTGGTTTCTTTATCCCAATGTTCCAAATATGTTTCTTTACATTTTTTGATAATTTGGTTCACTCTAACTGGTCAGTATTGATCTGAGGCTGGTCAGGATTTAACTGGATAGGGTTTAACTGAATGGGGGTAGTTAGTCTCCGTACCGACTGACACAGGGAACTCTTTTCTGGGCTCCCCTCTTGTGTTTTATGGGCTTTAAACTGGAGGGTATCTGGTGGGCTAGATTTAAGGTGATTCCAAAAATGTAGTGCTCTTTTCTGGATATTTATAATCAGTGGGTATCTGCCTAATTCTGCCCTACATGCGTTTGTTGGTGTTTTCCTTTGGATGCAGAGGATGTTCCGACAAAATTCCGCATGCAGGGCCTCCGTTGTATGTTTTTCCCATTTACTATAACTATGGTGACTGAGCGGCCCCCATACTTCACTACCATAAAGCGCAATAGGCTGGATTACACTATCAAATATTTTAAGCCAGATTTTAATGGGAATTTGGATGTTGTAGAATCTTCTTTTTATTGCATACAGAGCTCTTCGAGCTTTCTCTTTTAGTGCATTCACTGCCATATTGAAGCTCCCTGATGCTGCAACAGTTAGACCAAGGTAAGTATAGCTCATAGTGTGTTCGACAATAATACCATTGAGAGTAAATTTGTATTTATCTTCCTGACATCTGGGTTTTTTCTGGAAAATCATGATATTGGTTTTCTTTAGATTTACTGCCAGGGCCAATTTTGGCAGTACTCATCAAGTAGGTGCAACTGTTGCTGCAGTCCCTGTTCTGTGGGGGACAGCAGAACCAAGTCATCCACATAAAACAGAGATTTACCTCTCCGTCCAGGAGACAGACGCCCGGCGCAGTGCTCTGGTCCAGCTTTATTGCCAAATCGTTTATATATAAATTAAACAGTGTCGGGCTCAGATTGCAGACTTGCCGGACGCCTCTTCTCTGGGTGAAGAGATCAGTGCGTTTGTCCCCAATTTACGCCACATTTATTATTCAGATACATTGATTTGATAAGGTCATATACCTTTCCTCCTATACCACAACAGAGGAGTTTGTAGTAGAGCCCTTCATGCCAAATAGAGTCAAATGCTTTCTCAAAGTCAATAAAACAGGCAAATATTTTTCCATTTTTTGCTTGGTGTACATGTTTTTCAATGAGAGTGTGAAGGGTGTAAATGTGGTCAGTCGTACGATGTTTTGGGAGGAAGCCAATTTGGTTTTTACTGAGAATGTTGTGTTTGTTAAGGAAATCCTGCATTCTGTTATTGATGATACTGCAGAATAACTTCCCTAGGCAGCTACTGACACAGATGCCGCGGTAGTTATTTGGGTCTAGTTTGTTTCCACTCTTATAAATGGGTGAAATAAGCCCTTGGCACCAAATATCAGGGAAATAACCTGAACGTAGTATGATGTTGAACAGCCTAAGTACTATGTCCTGCATCTCCGGAGTGCTGTATTTGAGCATTTCATTTTTAATGCTATCTGGACCACAGGCTTTCTTTGAGTGAAGAGATTTTATTTTTAAGGTCAGTTCTTCCAAAGTAATTGGGAAATCAAGGGGGTTTTGATAATCTTTGATTACTATTTCTAGTGTTTGGAGTTTTTCTTTGATATGAGAGTGATTTGAGTTTATTTTATTTATTGGGATGTCTTTATATAGATTTTGAAGTGTGCTCTCCAGATATCACCGTCTTGAATTGGTAATGTTTGTAGTTTTGTTGTGCTCATGTTATTCCACATATCCCAAAATTGGTTTTGATTTATGGAATTTTCAATTTCTTCAAGTCTTTTGTGAGTGTGATTTTGTCTTTTGTTCCTAATCGTGTGTTTATACCTTTTAAGAGTTTCATTATATCTAATGCGTAAGTCTGGATTGTTTGTTCGATATTTTCCTCAGATCTTTTCTGACATTCTTACACTCGTGGTCGAACCATTTTTCATGGTTGTTTTTTTTGATAATTTTTCTCTTCTGTTTCACAAGGTCAGATTTAATAGCTGCCTTGTGGAAGATCATATTAATGTCCTTTATAGCCATGTTTACACCATCTCTAGTAGTCTCATATGGGTTTGTCTTGAATTTCAATATTTTATTTGTGAGATCAGGTGAATTCAGGGCCACGATGAATTTATCTCCACTGTCTGAAGCCCATCTGTAAGTCTGATTTAGTTTATACAGCTTACTTGGTTCCTTTTTTACGTCTTTAGTTTGAAGGGGAAATTTTAGGTACACATTGATTTGACTATGGTCTGAAAGAGGGGGACTGCTGCCTAACAGTGAATGCACTGATAGTGCAGGGGTCTATGTCAGTAATTGCGTAGTCTACCACGCTAGACCCAAGAGATGAGGAATATGTAAACCTTCCCATCGAGTCCCCTCTGAGCCTACCATTAACTATGTACAGGCCCAAGGCTCGGCAGAGATGCACTACCTCTCTACCACTTTTATTTATTTCACAGTCCAGGCTGTTCCGGTTAATGATAGTTGGTGTGACATACAAGGGGGTTTGACCGTACACATGGTTGTTGCCCTGTGGGTCTATGGAATCGGGTTCACATCCGGTCCTTGCATTCAGGTCCCCACATAGTAGCACATTTCCCTGGGCCTGGAAATGATTGATTTCCATGTGGAGAGTTTCAAATATATCCTCTTCAAAATATGGTGATTCTATTGGGGGTGTGTAGGCGGCACATAGATATATATCTTTTCCAGTTATTCCAATTGTTTTATCTAGTTTCAACCATATATGCGATTTCCCCAGTTTTATTGATGTAATGTGACTGTCTAGTTCTTCTTTGTACCACACCAAGATCCCCCAGAGGTTCTGCCCTTACGTATATCAGTAGTTTTTATTGAGGGCACCATGACTTCATGGTACCCTGAGGGGCAGTGAATGAACGTATCCTTTCGGTACCATGTTTCCGTTAATATCATTATATCAGTGTCTTCTATAGACTTTAGGAACTCAGGGTTCCCAGTCTTCATCCCGAAGGTTGAAGAGTAGAGACCCTGGATATTCCAGCAGCCTATATGAAATGAACTCATTTATTTATATCTATTTCATATTCTTTTCTTTAGTTTTAAATAAAACCTATTTTGCGGGAC
>CM075978.1:85336882-85379204 GCA_038087875.1 Malacoraja senta | reverse complement strand
GAGCAAAACCTTGTAGTTTAAACAATGCCAAAATTGAAAAGTTGAGGAAAAACAAGGTGTACAGAGTTGCTTAATTGGTTACAACATGAGGGAGTATGATGATGCTACTGATTATGATATGCCAATGTACCAGCTAGCAACTGATCTTCTCCATAAAGACCTGGTCTATTGCTAGAAATTGTAATTAATTTACCTATCTGTTAATGACTTACAGTATATAATACACTAATATTAAAGTTCTGATCTGAGAATATCAATTTTTTGAATTTTCAAGGCAGTCTGGGTGTTGATTACTATTTCCGTCACAACGGTCAATTTGTAATTAGCTACAATTAAGTAATTAACTAATTATATGCTTTAATTTCAGGTCATCCAAGTAAGATGTTTTATATTTGTTTCAGAATGCTTCAAGCTATAATAACTGAAAATTTCATTCAGTTCTCTCAATTTTTAAGAAAGTTATGGGCTATTGACTGTCCTCGATCACAGCTTTTGTGTTAAGTCAATGGAAAAGCAATAGGGAACAAGATGCAAATTTCCGAGTATGAAAATGGCCATTACCTTTTTAATACCTGAAGATATGAAAGTCAATTAGGTGTCCAAATTAAACATCTTTTTATGCTTTATCTGATGGGATAAATTGCAGACTTGATTTTTTAAATCTCAAAATATTGTAACGATGCTAGAAAATGTACCCGCATCTTGGAGGCCGAAGGTTAGGTTGTTAGCCAAGAAAGATAGACTTCGTTATCCATCAGTACAGCAACATCAAGAACGATGTTGCTGTACTGAGGGATAGCCAAGTCTATCTATCCCTCATTGCTAGCAGCTGATGGGAAGCGGCTGTAAAGTGGGAAGCAGCTGCAAAAGGACAGCGCTGCTGGGGGGGGGGGGGAGAGTTCCTTTCACAGCGTGTGGGAAGTCTGTCGAGGGTAAAGCTGCGGGGAGGGCAGGAGCGTTGAGAAGGAGGGGGTCGGGTTCATGCCAGTAACCCACTCACTCACCGCTGCCGCGGGACTCCGGGCGCGGAGCCACCGTATTGTGGCCGGGGAGGGAAGCAGCTCGCATGGCTACGAGCGGCCGTCATCACCGGACATCGGAACCGACTGCCATCTCAGCACCTTCTGCCGCCCGCTCACCTCTGATTTCACTTCTGCCGGCCCCGCCCACAGCTGATTCAACTTGTCCCGGTGTACTCCCGTTTTCCCACCATCTTTCCACCTGCCGTCACCCTCCACCCCCCACCCATTCAGTACTTCAGAAAGAAGGAGATTTGGAAGCCTTGGGCAAATTGAATTGCTACTTTATTTAGCAAGAGGAGAACAATCTGCGCATGCACGGTTTAAGATTTTTTAAAAGCCGACTGACTGTCATATTACTCACCACACGTGCCTGAATATGACTCATTTATAATTATATTTTTTATATTTCTATGAAAATGTTTCCCAATTGGGCCCCGCACCTCCTAAGGCCGGCCCTGGGTTCCTAAGTACACAAATGTTAGAATCAGAATCAGATCAGAATCACACTTTATTGACCAAGTATGATTTGCAACATATGAGGAATTTCATTGGCCAGGTCAGTCGTACAATTAAAAGCAACAGATCACTCAAAACACATTTTAACATGAACATCCACCTCAGTGACTCCTACACATTCCTCACTGTGATGGAAGGCGAAATCAAGTTCAAGTCCTTCCTTTAGTTCTTCCTCGGGCGTGGGCCTCGAGCCTCTGTTGACGGGACGATCTTGACTCCGGTAACCGCAGCGTTTGGGCCCTCCGTGTCGAGGCGTTCAACTCTCGCATCCTGGGGGGATGTCAGCTCCCCCGCGCCAGGCGATCGAACCTCGCATCGGGGCTGGTCGAACCTTCCACGACGTTGGAGCCCCCGACTGGCCTCTCCCGACTGCGAGCTTGATGGTAAAGTCCGCGGAGCCGCGGTGGGAGCGATCCCAAGCAAGGGATCAGCTCCAATGTTAACTCCGCGCCCCGCGATAGGGCTCAAGTCAGTCCGAGGAGGCTTCCAGCTCCACCCATGGAAGGCCGCAGAGCGCCCGGAGAATGTGATCTGAAAATTAATCACATCTCAGGCAAGGTAACAACTTGAAAAAAAGTTTCCCCCGATCCCCTCCCCCCTCCCCCACATAAAACAAACCGAAGAACATTAAACAAACTTTTAACACACTAGAAAATAACAAAAAGAATGAAAAAACGAACAGACTGTTAGCAGGGCAGCCATCGCCCCGGCGCCCCTGGAGCAGAACTAGGCCATTCAACTCATCACATGTACTACACTATTTAATCTTGGCTGATCTATCTCTCCCTCCCAACCACCTTCTCCTGCCTTCTAACCATAACCCCTCACACCCGTACTAATCGAGAATCTATCTATCTCTGCATTAAAAATACCCAATCTAGCTGTCTCCACAGCCTTCTGTGGCAAAGAATCCCACAGATTCACCACCCAACTGACTGAAGAAATTCCTCCTCAACTCCTTCCTAAAGGACAGTCCTTTAATTCTGAGGTTGTGCCCTCTGGTCCTAGACTCTCCACGTCCTGGAAGCATCCTCTCCACATCCGCTCTTTGTGTCTCTTCCCCTTCCTCTCTGACTCTCCCTGTCGTGAACAGACAACCACAAGGCAGCTTCAGAATTTAGAAAATGCCAGCAGAAAAATGCATATATTTTGTACAAAGGATCATTTACTCTTTGAAGCCAAACTTCAGCCTGGTATTTGCACAGGTATTAGCCCCTCAGATGCCTAGTGCCTTGCGTGCTCACTGCTGTTTGAGGAGAGGTGTGTTGCATTTCATTGTCAGGAACGAGTAAAGGATTTGAGGAATGCTGTAATTAATTAGGACAGCGCTCTAATTTTGCAACTATTACCTGATTGTTGTGGCATGTGAATCCCGTGTGTGTGTGTGTGTGTGTTTTAGACCACCCATCCTTTGCTTGTAAGCGACAAGCTAGTGGAGCAGAGATAGACAATAGACAATAGGTGCAGGAGTAGGCCATTCGGCCCTTCGAGCCAGCACCGCCATTCAATGTGATCATGGTTGATCATCCTGCCTTCTCCCCAAATCTCCTGACTCCGCAAACCGTAAGAGCACTGTCTAGCTCTCTCTTGAAAGGGAATAAAGGGGAGGCCATTTAGAAACATAGAAACATAGAAAATAGGTGCAGGAGTAGGCCATTCGGCCCTTCGAGCCTGCACCGCCATTCAATATGATCATGGCTGATCATTAAATGATTATCAGTTAAGACTGAGGTGAGAAAAAACGTTTCCACCCAGAGAGTTGTGAATTTGTGGAATTCCCTGCCACAGAGGGTGGTGGAGGCAAATCACTGGATGGGTTTAAGAGAGAGTTAGATAGAGCTCTAGGGGCAAGTGGAATCAAGGGATATGGGGAGAAGGCAGGCACGGGTTATTGATTGGGGACGATCAGCCATGATCACAATGAATGGCGCTGCTGGCTCAAAGGGCCAAATGGCCTCCTCCTGCACCTTTTTTCTATGTTTCTATGTTTCTATGCAAGCATCCAGAGAACCGGCCTCCACCGCCCTCTGAGGCAGAGAATTCCACAGACTCACCACTCTCGTGTGAAAAAGTATTTCCTCGTCTCCGTTCTAATGGCTTACCCCTTATTCTTAAACTGTGGCCCCTAATTCTGGACTCCCCCAACATCGGGAACATGTTTCCTGCCTCTCGCGTGTCCAAACCCTTAAAAATCTTATATGTTTCAGTAAGATCGGGCCCCATATCTGAGGAAGGATGCGCTGGCTCTGGAGAGGGTCCAGAGGAGGTTTAACGAGAATTATCCCGGGAATGAATGGGTTAACGTATGATGAGCATTTGTCGGCACTGGCCTGTACTCGCTGGAGTTTAGAAGGATGAGGGGGAACCTCATCGAAACTTACCGAATAGCAAAAGGCCTGCATAGAGTGGATGTGGAGAGGATGCTTCCACTACTGGGAGAGTCTAGGACCAGAGGTCATAGCCTCAGAATTAAAGACGTTCCTTTAGGAAGGAGATGAGGAGGAATTTCTTTAGTCAGAGGGTGTTGAATCTGTGGAATTCATTGCCACAGATGGCGGTGGAGAATGTCAATGGATATTTTTAAGGCAATAGTAACAATAAAGGCAGAGACAGAGAGGTTCTTGATTAGTACGAGTGTCAGGGGTTATGGAGAGAAGGCAGGAGAATGGGTTTGAGAGGGAAAGATAGATAGATCAGCCATGATGGAATGGCGGAGTAGACTTGATAGGCCGAATGGCCCAATTCTGCTCCTATCATTTATGAAATGGGCAGCAGAGTGGCACAGCTGATGGAGTTGCTACCTCACAGCGCCAGGGATCTGGGTTCAATCCAGATCACCGGTGCTGTCTGTGTAGAGTTTGCACGTTCTCCCTGTGACCGTGTGGTTTCCTTCGGGTGCTCCGGTTTCCTTCCAAATCCCAAATTCACGCCCCGATCACTCCCTCTTCGCCCCTCTCCCATCGGGCAAGAGGTACAGAAGTGTGAAAACGCACACCTCCAGATTCAGGGACAGTTTATTCCCAGCTGTTATCAGGCAACCGAATCGTCCTCTTACCAACGAGAGAGCACACATGATCTACCAAGTAACTCATTGGAGACACTCGGACTATCTTTAGAGTCATAGAGTGATACAGTGTGGGAACAGGCCCTTCGGCCCAACTAGCCCACACCGGCCAACATGTCCCAGCTACACTAGTCCCCACCTGCCTGTGTTTGTTCTATATCACTCCAAACCTGTCCTATCCATGTACCTGTCTAACTGTTTCTTAAACGTTGGGATAGTCCCAGCCTCAACTACCTCCCCTGGCAGCTTGTTCCATACACCCACCACCCTTTGTGTGAAAAAGTTACCCTCAGATTCTTATTAAAACGTTTCCCATTCATCTTAAACCTATGTCATCTGGCCCCTCAATTCCACCTACTCTGGGCAAGAGACTCTGTGCATCTATCTGATCGATTCCTCTCATGATTTTATACACCTCTATTAGATCGCTGCTCGTCCTCCTGCGCTCCAAGGAATAGAGTCCCAGCCTCTCCCTGTCGCTCACATCCTCTAGCCCTGGCAACATCCTTGCAAATCTTCCTCTGTACCCTGAAGAAGGTCTGAAGAAGGGTCTCGACCCGAACGTTGCCTATTCCTTATCTCCGTAGATGCTGCCTCGCCCGCTGAGTTACTCCAGCACTGTTTACCTACTTTCGATTTTCCAGCATCTGCAGTTCCTTCTTAAACATTCTCTGCACCATTTCCAGCTCGACACCATCTTGTATCAAAGGGGAGATAGTTTTTGTTTCTTTAACTAGTTTCCTGACCAGGCGCAGCAGTAGAGGTGCTGCCTTGGAGCGCCAGTGGACCGGGTTCGATCCCCGACTGCGGGTGCTGTCTGTGCGGAGTTTGCATGTTCTCCCCTTGACCTGCGTGGGTTTTCTCTGAGATCTTTGGTCTCCTCCCACACTCCAAAGACGTACAGGTTTGTAGGTTATTTGGATTGGTATAAAATGTAAAAATTGTCTCTAGTGGGTGTAGTATCTGGATGTGGATCTGAAGGTCGGTGGGGGGCGCTGCAAGCCGGCAGCCCTGCCCCCACTGTTTTTTCAAATTTTTTTTTTTTTAGTGTGTTTTAATGTGTGTTTTTAATGTCTCTCTGTGTGTCTTGTGTGGGGGATAATGGGGAAACTGTTTGGTCGCCTCCTCCATGGAGAGGCGACTTTTTCCATGTCGCCTCCCCCGTGGCCTAACATCGAGGATCGGTGCGGCCTTGCCCGGAGACGTGCCCGGGGCTTCAGCTGCGGTCGCAGCGTGGACTCTCGTCGCAGAGAGGGCAAGCCCACGCCAGGGGTCGCCGGAGGGGAGCGCTCCGTTCGCTGGCCAGCGGCAGCCTGAAGCCACGGTCTGCAGAGCTCCAGCTGGTGGCCTCCTGGGCCTGGGATCCCTCGTTGGGGACCCGGGAGGAGAAGAAGCTCCGACCGCCGGCCCGCGGCCTACATCTACCGCGGGTGCGGCGGGGACTTACCATCAGGAGCGGGTTCCCTCGCCGGGGACCCCTGGAGAGGAGCTCTGACCGCCGGCCCTGCGGCCCTGCGGTCTGCGGTGCTTCTGGCTGAGGCGCGGCAGGAACTTTAAATCTTGGACCGCCGGCCTGCGGCCTACACCAACCTGAAGCCGCGGTCTCCGGTGGGGAAGCAACAATTCGGGACTTACCTGGACTTCATCTGGACTTTACCTTGTCTGTACATCTGGACGCCCACCGTGGCGGCTGCGGTGGATTGAGGCCCGACCACGGGGGAAAATGGAGGAGGACTGGCCAATTTTTGTGCCTTCCACCACAGTGATGAATGTTGTGGTGGATGTTTGTGTTAAATCTTTATTGTGTTTTTGTGTGTTCTTTCTTCATTGTACCGCTGCTGGCAAATTCATTTCACTCGCACTTTATGTGCAAGTGACGAATAAAACTGATATTGATTGATATTGATATTGATATTGGATCTGGATGTAGTGCGCTGAAAAGCTCTAGGTAGAGCTTCACTCAGCACTGGATAATTTTACATTAATTAAAAGCCAATTAACCTGCAAACCTGTACGTCTTTGGAGTGTGGGAGGAAACCCAAGATCTCGGAGAAAACCCACGCAGATCACGGGGAGAAGGTACAAACTCCATACAGACAGCACCCTTGGTCGGGATCGAACTCGGGTCTCTGGCGCTGCATTTTGCTGTTAGGCAGCAACTCTACCATTGCGCCACCGTGACTACATATATGTGGTGGACACAAAATGCTGGTGTAACTCCGCGGGTGAGGCAGCATATATGGAGAGAAGGAATTGGCAACGTTTCGGGTCGAGACCCTTGCTCATATATGTGTGTGTTTGTCTGATGTGGGAGTGTGTGTACATGTACACACACTGAACTTTTTTATTTGTTTAAGAAGGAACTGCAGATGCTGGAAAATCGAAGGTAGACAAAAGTGCTGGAGAAACTCAGCAGGTGCAGCAGCATCTATGGAGCAAAGGAAATAGGCAACGTTTCGGGCCGAGACCCTTCTTTTTTATTTGTTCAATATATTGTTTACAGTGTACTATGTTTACATATTCTGTTGTTCTGCTGCAAGTAAGAATGTCATTGTTCTATCTGGGACATATGACAATAAAACACTCTTGACTTGATAGTGTTAATGTGCGGGGATCGCTGGTCGGCACGGACTCGGCGGGCCGAAGGGCCTGTTTCCGCACTGTATCTCGAAACTAAATCGAAACTAAACTGAACTAGTGAGGACAGGAAGCACACACATGTTATTCATATTGTCAAGACACTGGAAGTGGTGTGATCCACAATGGGCTTTCCATCTTCCTTCGCGCTAGTTACATGTAATTCTCCCCACTCCTACGTCCGCCTACGTTCCATTACTCACCCGCACCACAAGGGACGACACGGAGGACAATTAACCTGCCCGCCCACACGTCTTTGGGATGCGGGAGGAAACCGGAGCACCCGGAGGAAACCCCGCGCGGTCACAGTGAGAATCCGCAGAAACCACACAGACAGCAGCCGAGGCTGGGATCGAACCTGGGTCTCTGGAGCCCACCGGTAGGGACCACCAGCAACTCTACACGAGCCACACACACTCTGCCACCGCTCTGCTGCTCAAGTCATTTAATATCTTATGTTCAAGTGCAGCGAGGTACAGATGCGATGAAAATCTTGCTCGCAGCAGCATCACGGGCACGTGGCCAACATAGAGGCATAGAGTGATACAGCGTGGGAACAGGCCCTTCGGCCCAACTTGCCCACACTGGCCAACATAGGAATAGGAATACTCTATTGTCACATGTAGCTATGCACAGTGAGATTCTTTGCTTGCATACACCATGTATACAAATTGCAGCCACTTACAGCCCTGAGAAAGTTACAAAGCACACCAGCTCTCCCTATTGTTCTCCCCCCCCCCCCCCCGCCCCCACCTCCCCAAACAGTCAATCCCACATCGGGTCCTCCATTGTTCTCCCCCCCCCCCCCCCTTCAGGGCAGTCCTCCACGCTCTCATCAACTTCCTCATCAACTGAGTAAGGACATTCTTGCTATTGAGGGAGTGCAGCGTAGGTTCATCAGGTTAATTCCCGGGATGGCGGGACTGTCATATGCTGAGAGAGCGGCTGGGCTTGTATACTCTGGAGTTTAGAAGGATGAGAGGGAATCTTATTGAAACATACAAGGTTATTAAGGGTTTGGACACGCTAGAGGCAGAAAACATGTTACCGATGTTGGGGGAGTCCAGAACCAGGGGCCACAGTTTAAGAATAAGGGGTAAGCCATTTAGAACGGAGACGAGGAAACACTTTTTCTCACAGAGAGTTGTGAGTCTGTGTAATTCTCTGCCTCAGAGGGCGGTGGAGGCCTGTTCTCTGGATACTTTCAAGAGAGAGCTCGATAGGGCTCTTAAAGATAGCGGAGTCAGGGGATATGGGGGGAAGGCAGGAATGGGGTACTGATTGGGGATGATCAGCCATGATCACATTGAATGGCGGTGCTGGCTCGAAGGGCCGAATGGCCTACTCCTGCACCTATTGTCTATTGTCTATTGACAATCAGCCCAGACCATCACATAAACCAACCTCCCTTCCATTGACTCCGTATAGACCTCACGCTGCCTCGGCAAGGTCAGCAGCACAATCATGGACGAGTCGCACCCTGGCCACTCCCTCTTCTCCCCTCTCCCATCAGGCAAAAGGTACAGAGGTTTGAAAATCCATACCTCCAGATTCAAAGACAGTTTCTCCCCAACTGTTATCACAATATCCTATCACAACTAGAGAGCAGTCCTGAATCTACCTATCAAACTATCTACTTCATTTGTGATCCTCAGACTATCTTTGATCGGACTTTACTGGCTTTACCTTGCACTAAATCCCTTATCATGTATCTATACACCGTAAATGGCTCGATTGTAATCATGTATTGTCTTTCCGCTGACTGGATAGCGCGCAACAAAAGCTTTTCACTGTATCTCGGTACACGTGACAATAAACTAAACTGAACTGAACTAAATACATTTTAAATTTTAAAATACATTTTAACTTACATATTCACTGGAATTTAGAAGGATAAGCGGCGAACATAAAATTCTTAAGGAATTGGACAGGCTAGATGCAGGAAAAATGGTCCCCATGTTGGGGGAGTCCATAGAAACAGAAACATAGTAACATAGAAAATAGGTGCAGGAGGAGGCCATTCGGCTATTCATTGCGATCATGGCTGATCGTCCCCTATCAATAACCCGTGCCTGCCTTCTCCCCATATCCCTTGATTCCACCAGCCCCTAGAGCTCTATCTAACTCTCTCTTAAATCCATCCAGTGATTTGGCCTCCACTGCCCTCTGTGGCAGGGAATTCCACAACCAGAACCAGGGGTCACAGTTTAAGAATAAGGGGTAGCCCATTTTGGACTGAGATGAGGAAAAAATATTTCACCCAGAGAGTTGTGAATCTGTGGAATTCTCTGCCACAGAAGGCAGTGGAGGCCTATTCACTGGATGTATTCAAGAGAGTTGGATACAGCTCTTCGGGCTAACGGAACCAAGGAATATGGGGAAAAAGCAGGAACGGGGTACTGATTGTGGATGATCAGCCATGATCACATTGAATGGCGGTGCCGGCCGAAGGGCCGAATGGCCTAGTCCTGCACCTATGTTCTATGTTTCTAAATGCTGAGAACTACACTCTGTATCTTCCCCTTTGTTCCAGCTATTGTACTTGTGTTTGCCTTGATTGTATTTACCTACAGTGTGATCTGTTTGGCTAACTCGCAAAGCTACTCGGTACATCGGTACATTAGACAAGGGCGGCCACGGTGGCGCAGCGGTAGAGTTGCTGCCTTACAGCGAATGCAGCGCCGGAGAACCGGGTTCGATCCCGACTACGGGTGCTGCCTGTACGGAGTTTGTACGTTCTCCCCGTGACCTGCGTGGGTTTTCTCCGAGATCTTCGGTTTCATCCCACACTCCAAAGACGTACAGGTTGGTAGGTTAACTAGCTTGGTATAAATGTAATATTGTCCCTAGAGTGTGTAGGATAGTGTTAATGTGCGGGGATCGCTGGTCGGTGCTGACTCGTTGGGCCGAAGGGCCTGTTTCCATGCTGTATCTCCAAACTAAAATTAAATAAACTAATAAACCTAAATCTAAACCTAAATTCTGCAAGACTGTTAAAAAAAACTGTATTTTTCACACAGAGAGTTGTGAGTCTGTGGAATTCTCTGCCTCAGAGGGAGTGGAGGCCGCTTCTCTGGATACTTACTAGGAGGATGACTGGACATTTTGGTGCCTTTCCCTCACAGTGGAGAGTGTCGACTCTGCTGTGGGGGGATGTTTGCGTTGAATCTCTAATAGTGTGTCGTGTCTTTTTTTTTTTTTTTTTTTCTACCTCTCTTTTTTAATTTGTTTGGATGGTTTTCTCTGTAAAGCACTTTGGCTCAGTGATTGTATTGATTGAAAGTGCTATATAAATAAAGTTACTACTACTACTACTTACCTTCTCTGAACATCTGGACGCCCGCAGCGGCGACTGCAGAGGGTTGAGGTCCCGACCACGGGGGAAAATGGAGGAGGACTGGCCAAATTTTATGCCTTACACCACAGTGATGAATGCTGTGGTGGATGTTTCTGTTAAATTATTATTGTGTATTGTGTGTTCTTTTTTTATTGTACCGCTGCTGGCAAATTCATTTCACTTGCACTTTATGTACAAGTGACGAATAAAACTTGACTTGACTTAATAAACTTGACTTTGCTTTCAAGAGAGAGGCAGGAACGGGCTACTGATTGGGGATGATCAGCCATGATCACATTGAATGGCGGTGCTGGCACGAAGGACCGAATGGCCTACTCCTGCACCTATTGTCTACTGTCTATTGTCTATAAAACAAAGACAATGAAAAAAAACCCCAAGAGATTAGTGCTATATATAATTAAAGAAAAAAACACGTCTTCGAAGAGGTGGTTTGTAGAGTTCCATTGCCAACGTTGGATTAGAGTTGCGCAGGTTGGTTTGAGAACCTGATAGTTGTTGGAAAGAAGCTGTTTCTGAACCTGGTGGCGTTGGGACTTGAGGAATGTCTATCACCTGCCCGATGGTAGCAAAGAGAAAAGACGTGGAATGATTGAAGTTTCCCGTATAGTGCGAGGTAAAGTCCAGTAAAGTCTGATTAATCGTAGTCCGAGGGTCTTCGATGAGGTCGAGGGGAGGTCAGGACCGCTCTCTGATTGTTGGTAGGATGGTTTCATTGCCCGATGACAGCTGGGAAGAAACTGTCTCTGAATCTGAGAGTGTGCGTTTTCACGTATATCCTGGGGTGTATATTCAGGGGTGACTTTGTTTTCCCAAAAGCCTTTCAACCACTCACGGGCGGCACGGTGGAGCAGCGGTAGAGTTGCTGCTTTCACAGCGCCAGAGACCCGGGTGCGATCCTGACCAAGGGTGCTGTCCGCACAGAGTTTGTACCTTCTCCCTGTGACCCGCGTGGGTTTTCTCTGGGTGCTCCGGTTTCCTTCCACGTTCCAAAGACGTATAGTTAATTGGCTAAACTGTCCCTGGTGCAAGTGAACGGGGATCGCTGGTCGGCGTGGCCTCGGTGGGCCGAAGGGCCTGTTTCCACACTGAACTCTAATGTCAGACTTCCGGTTGCGACATGCTCTGCTAGCAGTCGCAAACTTTTTAGCTCCGCTGAAAAAATCGCGATTCGCGTTAAAATCGGGTCTGGAGTCGGGACCGTTTTTAAAAACTTACCGGAGCTTCATGTCGCGGTGCTGATGACGTCATCAGTAAGCGCCGCGATTTTAACGGAGGGAAAGTCATTTTAAATGAAAAGTACATCTCCAGGTCAGAGCCCACAGAGGAAAATCTCAAAACATCTGCTGAAGACTCTGGAACAGCAAGAAACTTCAGAACTGACCTCTGGAGAGGTCTCTGCAATGGCTACTCGATCTGCAAAAGAGAAAACCGAAATGGAGGACTTAAGAAACTCGGTAAGAGATATCAAAAAGGATATGGAAGCTGGGAACAGTAAATTGATAGCCGGTAATGATAAAATACTTGAGGGTATTGAGGCTCTCCAAAAAAGAATTGAAGGTGTGGAAAAAGGACTATCGATAAAAATTGAAAAGGTGGTAGAAGAGACCACAAAGATGTTTGAGGCTGTGCACGAAACTGTGGCTGCAAATGCATCTGCAGTGAAAGATTTGGAAGCTGCTGTGGAAGTGATGGCTGGAGAGATGCAGACTATGAAGTCAGAAATAGATAGTCTCAAGAACCAAGTCACAAAGGTTTCGAATAAATGTGTTGACCTAGAAGCTCGCTCAAGACGTCAAAATATAAGAATACGTGGTGTAAAAGAGGGAGCTGAGGGGGACAATGTTTGTGAGTTCGCTGCCAACCTAATTAAACACGTACTGAAGCTACCAGAAGTACCTGTAATTGAAGTAGCACATCGACTCCCCAGATTTAAATCAAGATCTCAAGGAGAACGTGCCTACCCACGACAGATCATAATTAAACTTCGGGATATCTCAACAATGGAAGCGCTGATGAAAAAAATCAACCACGGAGAGAAGATGATGTACAGAGGTGATACTATTAAACTCCTACGGGACTACCCTTATGAGATTGAGCAAAAGAGAAGAAAGTTCTCACAGACCAGAGAAGTTCTTTATGGTGTTAAGGGAGTTTTGTGTGGAGTGTTTTACCCGGCTAGAATGCGTATCACCTTTGAGGGAGTGTCAAAAACATTCACTAATTCGGATGAATCTCTCAAATACGCTCAAGAAATCGCGACTAAGGCTGCATCAACTGGAGACTGAAAACCAAGACGACATGAACAAATGAACTTGCTTATTCTTCCAACAAGAATATTACAAGGAAAGTGAATTAACTGAACACTGATTTTTTATTTTTTATTTGACTTCAAGCAACAGATTCTTAGTGAGACGTGGCTAGACATTATTATCTTCGCTGGAACATTGTGCTATGTAATTCAAGGACACTACGTGCTCAAACGAGGAAAACCTGATAACGGGACGAACTGCTGGGCTGAGAGTGAAAAACATCACATGGCTTATATTGTTTATAAAAAACTGAAAAACTGAGAACTAATAATAATTAACAATTAACAATACTAATATAGAAATAGCAATTGAAATAGATAAAAAATGTGCAGTCTGCTCTGTTTAGCAGATAACAGCAAGTGCTATGCAGCTCGAGAGTGGAGGGAGAGGGAGGGGGAGACCGGGTACCTGGCATAACTCCAGGAGCCAGACTCCCGTTAACCCTTCCAGCGAACAGCTCATTTTTAATAATATTAAAATCAATTTAAAATAGTTAAGAGATAATATACACTCGAGGTTGATATGAAAAATATATACGGCTTATATAGTTTTACAAAATGCTGAGAATTAATCATAATTAATAATTAACAATACTAATATAGAAATAATATTTGAAACTGATAAAACTGTGGTGCCTGCGTCATAACGCAGACAGCAGTTATCACCTATGTTCGCAGCTCGTGGAGAGGAGAAGAGATCAGGCACCTGGCACAATTCCAGGAACCTGACTCCGGTTAATCCACTCAGTAAACCGCTCACTTTAACAATACTAAATTCATTTTAAAATAGTTAAGAGATAAAGAGTGAGTAGGATATGGAATCGAATACATTTGACATATATATAAATTGTAACTGGGTGAAATAGAACTGAATTGGAAACGGTAATGACCCCATAGATTTTGGGTAAGAAATACAGCGGGGCTAACTTTATACCAACTACGCCGGAAGCGTTATGGATGTCGTACCCCACAGACGAGTGGGCCACTCACTACGGTGTTGAAATTTTAGACACCGTAAATTTATTTGATTTATATATATATTTTTTTTTAATCACAATATGTCACATCTGTGTGTTTTTTCTTCAAGGACAATCGCGCAGGAGAACTACCAAGGAAGTCTATAATAGAAATACTCCCAAAATAACCAGAGTCCGGAGGTATGAACGCACCACAATAATTAAGGTCATTAAAATTGGTAAAAATGCATGACGACAATCAAAAGAAAATAGGAGGAATCACATTATGTAGTTGGAATATAAGGGGGATTAATGAACCTATTAAAAGGGGCAAGATACTAGCTCAGTTGAAATCATACAACACGGACATAGCGTTTCTACAGGAAACACATCTTAAACAGCAAGATCAGACAAGACTGAGGGCGAACTGGATAGGCCAAACATTTCACTCTTCATTTACCTCTAAATCTAGAGGTACTGCAATTATTATTCGTAAAGGAATTCCATTTAAATCAAAGAACACTATTTTAGATAAGGAAGGGAGATATCTTATAGTAGCAGGGGAGATCAATAATATGCCAATCACGCTGGTAAACATATATGCGCCCAACTTTGATAACCCTCAATTTTTTAATAAAATTCTGAATATAATTGCAGAATCTAATTATCAAAATGTTATAATCGGAGGAGATTTTAATTGTGTTTTAGATCCTTATTTAGATAAATCGATGCAAAAACAAAAAGGTCAGACGAAATCTAAAACCAGTGAACTCTTACACACATATATGGAAAACACAAATATAACAGATGTATGGAGGATTGCAAACCCGACGGGAAGGGATTACTCGTTTTATTCAATGGTGCATAAAACATATTCACGGATAGACTATTTTCTAGTGGATACAAAATTAATCTCGCAATCTTTGAATCCTAAATATCATATTAATGCGATCTCAGATCATTCTCCGTTAACTTTTGTTCTAAAACTAGAAGGAATGTCTATGAATAAACCGTTCTGGAGGTTTAACTCACAAATTTTAAAAGACCCTCAAGGGAGTATCTATCTAAAAAAACAGATGGATCTATTTTTTGAGTTAAATGATACACCAGAGATATCCCCCACGTTATTATGGGAATCCTTCAAAGCATTTATAAGAGGAGTCATTATTTCATTTCAAGCTTATCAAAATAAAAAGAATAAGAATGAACAAAGACACTTAGAAGATCAAATAAAACAGTTAGATATAGATAATGCTAAAGACCCAACTATGGATAAACATAATAAAATACTACTACTGAAATTTCAGTTAAATAAATTACTGTCAGAGAAAGTTATAACATTATTTCAAATCACAAAACAAGAACACTTCGAATTCGGGGACAAACCCCACAAACTTCTAGCACGACAACTTAAAAAACGGGAAAAAGAGAATGCAATATTAAAGATTAAATCAGATAGAGGGGAAGTATTAACACTACCCAAGGATATTAATAAAAGATTTGCTCAATTTTACCAGAATCTATACACATCTAAAACGTCAATAGACAATAATAAAATCTCAGAATTTTTAGATAATTGTAATCTACCACAATTAGAACGCAGGGAACAAGAGGAACTGGGAGCACAAATTACTTCTAAGGAGATAGAAGACACAATAAAAACACTAAAAAATGGAAAAACACCAGGACCAGACGGATTCAGTAATGAATTTTATAAATCTTTTTATGATATAGTTACTCCACGATTACAAAAAATGTATACATATGCTTATAAAGAGCAAAACCTACCTGAAACACTAGCGGAATCAACGATCATATTAATACTTAAAAAAGATAAAAATATAGAAGAACCAGGATCATATAGAGCTATTGCTTTGTTAAATACGGATCAGAAAATAATAGCAAAAACATTAGCCAATAGATTAAGCAAGTATGTTAGTAGACTAATACATGAGGATCAAACAGGATTTATACCTAAGAGACACTCATTTAATAATTTGAGACGTTTGCTTAACATAATGCATTCACATAAATCTTATGACCAAGAGTTAGCTATCATCTCACTGGACGCAGAAAAAGCGTTTGATCAAGTAGAATGGGACTATATGATCAAAGTATTGCAAAAATTCCAATTGGGAGAAAACTTTATTGCATGGATAAAACTACTATATAACAAACCTACGGCTAGAATACTAACTAATAATATATTATCTTCAAAATTCGAATTATCTAGGGGCAACAGACAAGGATGTTCACTATCACCGCTGTTATTTGCTTTGGTAATTGAACCCCTTGCTGAAAAAATAAGAACACACTCGAATATTCACGGTTATAACACAAAATATTCAAACAACAAACTATCCCTATATGCTGATGATGTACTACTGTACATCACAAAACCACAAATTAGTATACCAAATATATTAAACTTAATTGAGGACTTTGGATCCTTTTCAGGATATAGAATAAATTGGAACAAAAGTGAAATTATGTCGATTAAACCAAAAGATTCAACACATCTCAGGAAATTCCCTTTTAAAATAGCTATGGAAAAATTCAAATATTTAGGAATTGAGATTACTAGAAATTACCATGATATGTTTAAAGCTAATTATAATCCCCTACTTAAGAAATTAAATAATCTGATTAAATTTTGGAAAACACTTCCGATGTCCTTAATAGGTAGGATAAATGCTATAAAAATGATTTTCTTACCACAAATCCTTTACCTATTTCAATCAATACCTATATATCTCCCAAAAAAGTTTTTCAAAAAACTGGACTCAGACATTACAAATTTTATATGGGATTACAAATCCCACAGAATACAAAGAACACACCTTAACAAACGAAAAGAGTTGGGGGGTCTAGCGCTCCCTAACTTTATGTATTATAACTGGGCAGTAAATATTAAAAATATGATTCACCTGCTGGACAATTCTGCCCAGCAGGTGGACTGGATTATAATGGAAAAAGGGGATTGCTCCCCGAATAATATAGGAGCGATTATTCTCTCTCCAATAAACTTGAATAATAAAAATTATAATAAAAATCCAATTATATATAGCACTATTAGAACATGGAAGCAAATAAAACAGAATCTAAAATTAAGAAACCTATCTCTCTTAATACCAATAGTCAATAACCCATCGTTTAAACCTTCAATCATAGATAAAGCATTTATACAATGGGAAAGAATGGGAATTAAAACGCTCGAAGATCTGTATGAATTAGAAAAATTACTATCATTCCAACAACTACAACTGAAATATAATTTGAAAAATAATCAATATTTTAAATATATACAAATCTGTGACTATTTGAAAACACACACAAAAGATTATTATAATATGCCTTCCGACTTACTAGATGAAGCAATGAAGACAAAGGCGGAATCAGCTAATTTAATATCATACTTATATAATATCATTTTAAATATAGAAATACCCACAACAGATGGAATTAGAAGAGATTGGGAACAAGATCTAGGTATAAAAATTTCAAAAGAGAGTTGGGATAATCATTTATTACAGGTGCATAAATGCTCGATCAACGTACGACATACGCTTATCCAATTTAAAACATTACATAGATTATATTATTCAAAAACCAAACTAAATAAAATCTTTCCTAACGTCTCACCAATCTGTGATAAATGTATATGTCAAGAAGCTACCATAGCACATTCTTTTGTTTTTTGTACAAAAATCCAAAAATTCTGGTTTGAAATATTTGATATTTTTTCAAAATTAATCAAAATAAAAACTGGTACCAAAACCAGAATGGATTATTTTTGGAATATCGGAAGGTATTCCTGAATTAAACGTGTATCAGAAGAATTTACTCAATTATGGGCTAATAATGGGAAAAAGCTTATACTTAAATTCTGGAAAAATGCGCCCACACCAACAATAAAAATGTGGACATCAAATATAGTTGGAAACATTACATCTGGAAGAGATGAGATTCCTCCTAGTAGGCAAAGCAGATCAATTTCAAAAGACGTGGTCTACGTTTTTGGACCTATTACAAGCATGAGGTGCAATAGTAATTTAGAAAAACCAAATAAATAAATAAAAGGTATCTGGACCTGGTAATGGGAGGTAAAATAAAAATAGACTTGGTTGGTAGTTCCTTCTCTATGAAGTATGGTATAAGAGTCATAATAGAGCGATTGTTCCTTCTTTCTTTCTCTTTTTTTTTCTAGGGTCTATTTTCTAACTTTACTTCCTTCTCTAACCTCTTTTCTAAGGGGCTTTCTTTTCCCAACACTCTTTTGCACTTCACAACCTTTGCGCACTTTCTTCACTTTTCTTACTTCTTTCTTTTTCTTTCTTAAAGTTTAAAAAAGTGAAGCGGTACAAAAAATGTATTAATATATACGTGTTGTACATTACTGTAATCTACCGTACTTCTAAAAAATAAAAAAATAAAAAAAAAAAAAAAAAAAAAAAAAAAAAAAAAAAAAAAAAAAAAAAGAACTCTAATGTCTAATACTAGTACAAAAATAACCCAAGTCCTTATGGGCCTGTCCCACTTAGGTGATTTTTTAGGCAACTACAGGCGACTAGTTTGTCGCCACATGTTCGCCGGTGGTCGCCGGGAGTAGTCTCCTCAGTCGCCGCAAAAAGTCGTAGTGTCTTTCTGGTCGCCACTATGTTGAAACATTTTCGGCAACAATGGATTTGACGCCAATGAGCGTAGCTTGACCTCCTGACGTAGGTGCTGTCGTAGGTTGTCGCCAGGATGACGTAGGTTGTCGCCGTTTTTTCGGCGACCTGCTACGACTATGACAGTCGCCGGCAGTTGCCTAAAAAATCGCCAAGTGGGACAGGCCCATAAGTGCAACCAAAGACAGTCCATAAAAGTTCGTAGTTAAGGCTGATATCGTGCGGCGTTCAAGAGCTCGATAGTTGTAGGGAAGAAGCTGTTCTTGAACTTGGTGTTCATGATTTTCAAACTTACTCCTATACTCTTCTTCCCAATGGTAGCAGTGTAATGAGTGCGTGGCCAGGGTGATGTGGGTCTTTGATGATATTAGCTGCCTTTTTGAGGCAGCGACTCCTATAGATCCCCTTGATGGTGGGGAGGTCAGTACCCGTGATGGACCAGGCAATGATGGACAGTGACAACGTCACCATGCTGACTACGTTCGTTCAAGGAAGTGGCTTTAATTTTGTTTCGTTCATTGTCACGTGTACCGAGGTACAGACAATAGACAATAGACAATAGACAATAGGTGCAGGAGTCGGCCATTCTGCCCTTCGAACCAACACCGCCATTCAATGTGATCATGGCTGATCGTCCACAATCAGTACCCCGTTCCTGCCTTCTCCCCATATCCCCTGACTCCGCTATCTTCAAGAGCCCTATCTAGCTCTCTCTTGAAAGTATCCAGAGAACCGGCCTCCACCGTCCTCTGAGGCAGAGATTTCCATAGACTCACAACTCTCTGTGTAAAAGTGTTTCCTTTTTTTTCCGTTCTAAATGGCCTACCCCTCATTTTTAAACTGTGGCCCCTGGTTCTGGACTCCCCCAACATTGGGAACATGTTTCCAGCCTCTAGCATGTCCAATCCCTTAATAATCTTACATGTTTCAATAAGATCCCCTCTCATCTTTCTAAACTCCAGAGTATATAAGCCAAGCCACTCCATTCTCTCAGCAGTGAAAAGCTTTTTTTCCAGTCAGCGGAAAGACAATACATGATTTCAATCAAGCCGTCCACTGTATACAGATGCAGAATAAAGCTAATAATGTAAAATGCTAAATAAAGTCCAGTTAAGGGGCGGCACGGTGGTGCAGCGGTAGAGTTGCCTCACAGCGCCAGAGACCCGGGTTCGATCCTGACTACGGGTGCTGTCTTTACGGAGCTTGTACGTTCAACCCGTGATGGCGTGGGTTTTCTCCAGGTGCTCCGGTTTCCTCCCACACGCCAAAGATGTACAGGTTTGTAGATTGAATGTCTTCGGTAAATTTTCCCTGGTGTGAATAGGACAGTTCTAGTGTGCGGGATCGCTGGTCGGTGGGGACTCGCTAGGCCCGAAGGGCCTGTTTCCGCGCTGTACATCCAAACTAAACTAAACTAAAGTAAAGTAAAATAATCTAAACTACACTAAAATAAAATAAATTTGATTAAACTAAACCTGCCGGAGGAGGTAGTTGAGGCAGTACCATCACAATGTTTCAGAGACATGGATAGGACAGGTTGAGAGGGATATGGGGCAAACGCGGGCAGGTGGGACCAGGGTAGATGGGGAGCATTGGTCGGCGTGGGCAAGTTCAGTTCAGTTCAGTTTCAGTTTAGTTTATTGTCACGTGTACCGAGGTACAGTGAAAAACTTTTGTTGCGTGCTATCCAGTCAGCGGAAAGACAATACCTGATTACTATTGAGCCATTTACAGTGTACAGATACATGATAAGGAAATAATGCTCAGTGCAAGGTAAAGCCAACAATGTCTGATTAAAGATAACCCGAGGGTCTCCAATGAGGTAGATGGGAGGTAGACAAAAGTGCTGGAGAAACTCAGCGGGTGAGGCAGCATCTATGGAACGAAGGAAATATCAACGTTTCGGCCTGAAACGTTGCCTATTTCCTTCACTCACCTTCTCAGAGACATGTAGCATGGAGGGAGCATTGAATAATTGCCTTGCCAGCAATGTGCAGAGCCCACAAATGAATAACAAAAAGGGTACTGATGCAGTCAGAAGCTACGACATCAGTCACGGATGAGCAAAAATATTCTTTCGAGACTTAAAACGTCTTCAGTTCTTAAAAGATTGATTATTAGATCTCCAGATTAGAGCGTAAATAATCATTAGCGGAAAGGGAAAAATGCCTTCATTTGATCTAAAGGATATCTTTAATCTTTGTGACTGATTTCAGACAAATTTCTCCAGCTAATAAGCTTGCATGGTGGTTTGCTATTTTTAGGCTGGAGCTCTTTCCCTGTTTGTGAAAGAAATTAAAAATGTATTAAAAAAAAAAAATACTTTGAAAATTCTGGTTTGAAATATATTAAGGTGGCAAGATGAAAGGTCTCACATCAAAGTGCTGTTGCCTTTTAAAGCTTTTTCGAGTTTTCCCAACAGCACACAGCTTCATCCAGACAGAAAGAGCTTCTGATAGCTTCGCATTCTGCCGCAACGTGGTACTTCTTCACTTGATCCGCCAATTTCGATCAAACACTCAGGTGCTTTCCGTGGAACTCGAGCATGGAGGAACTGGGAGGGCGGCACGGTGGTGGCAGAGGTGGAGCTGCTGCCTCACGGCACCGGAGACCCTGGTGCTGCCTGTACGGAGATTGCATGCTCTCCTCGTGACCTGCGTGGGTTTTCTCCGGGCGCTCCGGTTTCCTCCCACACTGCAAAAAAAAAAAATGACGGGCTTGCAGGTTAATTGGATTCTGTAACTTGTCCCGATAGTGTAGAATAGAACTTGTGTACGGGTCGATCACTGGTTGACACGGACTCGGTGGGCCGAAGGGCAAGTTTCAACACTGGTTCACTAAACTAAACTAAACTAGACTAAACTAAACTAGACTAAACTAAACTAAACTAGACTAAACTAGACTAAACTCAGCGGGTCAGACAGCAACTGTGGGGGAAATGAACAGGCGACGTTTTGGGTCGGGACCCAGGTCTGGACCTCGACCCAAAATGAAGCCTATCCATTCCTTCCACAGATGCTGCCTGTCCTGATGAGTTCTTCCATGACTTTGTGATATAGCCTCTTGCCCAGAGTAGGGGAATCGAGCACCTGAGGACATAGGTTTAAGGTGAGGGGGGAAACGATTTATTAGGAATCAGAGGGGTAACCTTTTCACACAAAGGGTAGTGGGTGTATGGAACGAGCTGCCAGAGGAGGTAGTTGAGGCAGGGACTATCCCAACGTTTAAGAAACAGTTAGACAGGTACATGGTTAGAACAGGTTTAGAGGGATATGGGCCAAATGCAGGCAGGTGGATTAATGGACTCGGGCTGAAGGGCTTGTTTCCATGCTGTATGACTTTATAACAGTGGGTGGCTCTAACCCAGTATCACAGCCTTAATGTCGACTTTCCTCAACTCCATTAGGGTGGCATGGTGATGCAGCGGTAGAGTTGCTGCCTTGCAGCGCCAGAGACACGAATTCAATCCCGACTACGGGCGCTGTCTGAACGGAGTCTCTACGTTCTCCCCGCGTCCTTGCTTGGTTTTCTCCAAGATCTTCGGTTTCCTCCCACACTCCAAAGACGTGCAGGTTTGCAGGTTAATTGGTTTGGTATAAGTGTAAATTGTCCCTAGCGTGTGTAGGATAGTGTTAAGGGCCTGTCCAACTTGGCCGTCATTTGCGCCTCATTTACGCGTCATATGTAAAATAGGTCGATGCGTCGTGATGTGCGATGTCACGCGCAAATCACGCGTCAGCACAGCCGTCTGGTGCACGTGATGTCATTAGAATACCCTGCGGCGCATGGTTACGCACGGTGACGTAACTATGCATCACCACGCGATACACGTGAGATGTGGGGCCGCCAGCGTGCGACGCCAATGCGTCAGTGTGCGTACCCAATGTGTCAGCGTGCGTACGCGATACGTCATGCAGGAGGCGCGCGAGGATTTCGAGCAGCATACCGTGCGCAACTCCACACTCCTCCACGCCTCTCCATGTGCCCGTCCCGCACTACCCACACGCTACACGTGTGTCACAACGCGACGACCACATTTTTGGAGGTCGCGTAAATGGCGCGCAAATGACGGCCAAGTGGGACAGGCCCTTAAGTGGTGCAGGGATCGCTGGTTGGCGTGGACCCGGTGTACAAAGGGCCTGTTTCCGCGCTGTCTCTAAAAACGTCACCCATTCCTTCTCCCCAGAGATGCTGCCTGTCCCGCTGAGCTCCTCCAGCTTTTTTACTGTCTGTCTAAAACCAAACTGAACATTGCTTAAAAGATGAACTGGAATGATATAAGACGCACTGTCATTGTTAATTAGTTTTTAAGTCAGAGTGCTTTTTGCCTTAACAGGCCCGTCAAAGACATCATATGGTGAATATCAGATGTAATGATGGTACACATTTAATGAGGCATCTCGGCAACACAAAAAAAGGAGAAAGTTGCAAATATAATAATTTTATTTTTATCTGAAGCATTCCAACGTAGATTAAAATCGTGAAGAGAAAGCGAGTCCATTGATGGGTGCTGGATCAAAGTGGCAAAGCTGTCATCTCTGGCAGAAGGAAAAATGTTTTTATTTGCCTGTGTATGCGTGCAGGTGGATTATCTCAAACCTCTCGTTACTGATGGGAGGGGGAATTTAAATGTTTAATTACACTTTTAATCACACAGTTTAACAGGAATGTGGCAGGGTTGATAAACAGCAGGACGTGAGATTCCAGCTGTGCCCATGGAATCCATTGATGGGGTCAGATCGTGCTGGAAGGAACTGCAGGTGCCGGTTTAAACCGAAGATGGACACGAAAAGCTGGAGTAACTCAGCGGGTCGGGCAGCGTCTCTGGAGAGAAGGAATGGATCGAGACCGTTCTTCAGACTGAGAGTCGGGGGGAAAGGGAAATAAGAGATATAGACGGTGATGTAGAGAGATATAGAACATGCATAGGACAGGTTTGGAGGGATATGGACCAAACGCAGGCAGGTGGGACTAGTGTAGCTGGGACATGTTGGCCGGTGTGGGCATGTTAGGCCGAAGGGCCTGTTTCCACACTATGAATCTAAATGAATGAAAGATATGCAAAAAAAGAAATGACGATAACGGAGTATCACTAACACTATCTACAGTGATTTTTTATGTACAGTTCAGTGCAAGTATCACGATACATAAGCAGTTAGATACATCTTAGATAAGCATCTCAGATACAGTACACTTTGTATGAAGGGTCAGAACGACCTGAAACGTCACCCATTCCTTCTCTCCAGAGATGCTGCCTGTCCCGCTGAGTTACTCCAGCTATTTTGTGTCTGACAATAGTAGACAATAGGTGCAGAAGTAGGCCATTCGGCCCTTCAGCCCTTCGAGCCAGCACCGCCATTCAATGTGATCATGGCTGATCATCCCCTATCAGTACCCTGTTCCTGCCTTTTCCCCATATCCCCTGACTCCGCTATCTTTAAGAGCCCTATCTATCTCTCTCTTGAAAGTATCCAGAGAACCGGCTTCCACCACCATCCGAGGAAGAAAATTCCACAGACTCACAACTCTCTGTGTGAAAAAGTGTTTCCGCTTCTCCATTCTATATGGCCTACCCCTTATTCTTAAACTGTGGCCCCTGGTTCTAGACGCCACCAACATCGGGAACATGTTTCCTGCCTCTAGCGTGTCCAACCATTAATAATCTTATATGTTTCAATAAGATTCCCTCTCATCCTTCTAAACTCCAGAGTATACAAGCCCAGCCACTCCATTCTTTCAGTCCCACCATCCTGGGAATTAACCTTGTAAACCTACGCGGCACTCCCTCAATAGCAAGAATGTCCTTCTTCAAATTAGGGGACCAAAACTGCACACAATACTCCAGGTGTGGTCTCACTAGGGCCCTGTACAACTGCAGAAGGACCTCTTTGCTCCTGTACTCAACTCCTCTTGTTATGAAGGCCAATATGCCATTCGCTTTCTTCACTGCCTGCTGTACCTGCATGCTTACTTTCATAGACTGATGAAATTTTCTGTGTGAGTGTGTGTGTGTGTGTCGGTGACTGTGTGTGCCTGTGTGTGTGTGACTGTGTGCGTGTGTGTGTCTGTGCCTGTGTGCATGTGTGTGTGTGCGTGTGTCTGTGACTGTGTGTACATGTGTGCATGTATGTGTGTGTGTGTCTGTGACTGTGTGTGCCTGTGTGCATGTGTGTGTGTGACTGTGTGTGTGTGTGTGTGTGTGTGACTGTGTGTGTGTGCGTGTGTGTGCGTGTGTGTGTCTGTGCGTGTCTGTGTGTGTGTGTGTGCCTGTGTGCATGTGTGTGTGTGTGTGTCTGTGACTGTGTGTGTCTGTGACTGTGTGCGTGCTTGTGTGCATGTCTGTGTCTGTCTGTTTATATGTGCTGGGGTTTTCAACATGAGTAAGTAATTTGGAGAATGAGAATATTAGTAATTGAGTGCTTCAGATCCTGCCATGACTGTCCTCAGACCTATCATTAAGTGGCTCAGTGGAAGCCTTTTAAAATGTAAACACAGTGCACATACTTTCTGTCCTTCCTTTGAATTCCCACCTCAAAGAAGATGGTTATTTAATGATGTACGTTCATATCTCAGTCAGAACAGCTGACAATCCATTCATTCATAACATTGCTTTCCCTACCAAAAGGCAGGGACATCTCCCTTCAATATTCATTCTTGTTAGTTAGTTAGTTAGTCAGTTAAGGGCCTGTCCCACTGCGGGGACCTAATTTGCGAGTTTAGAAGAGTTTGCGCTCGACTCAAACTCGCAGCACGGTCGACACGTGGTCCTAGGAGGTCCTATGAGGTCACTGGAACTCTCCTTCATGCTCGAGGGAAGTGCCCGCATACTCGCGGCCTCAGTTTGGTCCAGGAAAAAATTTCCGCGAGTAGAAACATAGAAACATAGAAAATAGGTGCAGGAGTAGGCCATTCGGCCCTTCGAGCCTGCACCGCCATTCAATATGATCATGGCTGATCATCCAACTCAGTATCCCGTACCTGCCTTCTCTCCATACCCCTTGATCCCTTTAGCCACAAGGGCCACATCTAACTCCCTTTTAAATATAGCCAATGAACTGGCGTCAACTACCCTCTGTGGCAGAGTTCCAGAGATTCACCACTCTCTGTGTGAAAAAGCTTTTCCTCATCTCGGTCTTAAAGGATTTCCCCTTATCCTTAAGCTGTGACCCCTTGTCCTGGACTTCCCCAACATCGGGAACAATCTTCCTGCATCTAGCCTGTCCAACCCCATAAGAATTTTGTACGTTTCTATAAGATCCCCCCTCAATCTCCTAAATTCAAGTGAGTATAAGCCAAGTCTATCCAGTCATTCTTCATGTGAAAGTCCTGACATCCCAGGAATCAGTCTGGAGTAAAAATTGGTCGGCATGGTTCTTTTGAACTAGTAGTGCAGTGGTAGTGGGGTCGCTAAGTAGTTATAGGCAGTCGAGGTAGCTCCTTTGCTGACCGGGCATTTTAATTGGCTCATTGGAGTTTTCAGAACCAAGGAAAACCGACCGGTAATGTTAAATGCCCGCTAAACTTTATTATAAGTTGTCTGGCTTCTTAAAAGTGTCTCCACTCCTTCCCACCCCACCCCCCCTTCTCTCCCCCTCTCTCCCCTTCTCTCCCCCTCTCTCCCCTTCTTTCTCCCCTTCTCTCCCCCCCCCCCTCCCGCGCTCTCTAAAGGAATTACCGTAACTGTGCCAGCCGTCTTTTACCTTCCTGTTCATCGCGGGTGTGAATTTCAGACAGCGCTCCCCCGCTTTCCCTGGTCCCGCCTTTGGGACGTGTGTGTGTGTGTGTGTGTGTGTGTGTGTGTGTGTGTGTGTGTGTGTGTGTGTGTGTGTGTGTGTGTGTGTGTGTGTGTGTGTGTGTGTGTGTGTGTGTGTGTGTGTGTGTGTGTGTGTGTGTGTGTGTGTGTGTGTGTGTGTGTGTGTGTGTGTGTGTGTGTGTGTGTGTGTGTGTGTGTGTGTGTGTGTGTGTGTGTGTGTGTGTGTGTGTGTGTGTGTGTGTGTGTGTGTGTGTGTGTGTGTGTGTGTGTGTGTGTGTGTGTGTGTGTGTGTGTGTGTGTGTGTGTGTGTGTGTGTGTGTGTGTGTGTGTGTGTGTGTGTGTGTGTGTGTGTGTGTGTGTGTGTGTGTGTGTGTGTGTGTGTGTGTGTGTGTGTGTGTGTGTGTGTGTGTGTGTGTGTGTGTGTGTGTGTGTGTGTGTGTGTGTGTGTGTGTGTGTGTGTGTGTGTGTGTGTGTGTGTGTGTGTGTGTGTGTGTGTGTGTGTGTGTGTGTGTGTGTGTGTGTGTGTGTGTGTGTGTGTGTGTGTGTGTGTGTGTGTGTGTGTGTGTGTGTGTGTGTGTGTGTGTGTGTGTGTGTGTGTGTGTGTGTGTGTGTGTGTGTGTGTGTGTGTGTGTGTGTGTGTGTGTGTGTGTGTGTGTGTGTGTGTGTGTGTGTGTGTGTGTGTGTGTGTGTGTGTGTGTGTGTGTGTGTGTGTGTGTGTGTGTGTGTGTGTGTGTGTGTGTGTGTGTGTGTGTGTGTGTGTGTGTGTGTGTGTGTGTGTGTGTGTGTGTGTGTGTGTGTGTGTGTGTGTGTGTGTGTGTGTGTGTGTGTGTGTGTGTGTGTGTGTGTGTGTGTGTGTGTGTGTGTGTGTGTGTGTGTGTGTGTGTGTGTGTGTGTGTGTGTGTGTGTGTGTGTGTGTGTGTGTGTGTGTGTGTGTGTGTGTGTGTGTGTGTGTGTGTGTGTGTGTGTGTGTGTGTGTGTGTGTGTGTGTGTGTGTGTGTGTGTGTGTGTGTGTGTGTGTGTGTGTGTGTGTGTGTGTGTGTGTGTGTGTGTGTGTGTGTGTGTGTGTGTGTGTGTGTGTGTGTGTGTGTGTGTGTGTGTGTGTGTGTGTGTGTGTGTGTGTGTGTGTGTGTGTGTGTGTGTGTGTGTGTGTGTGTGTGTGTGTGTGTGTGTGTGTGTGTGTGTGTGTGTGTGTGTGTGTGTGTGTGTGTGTGTGTGTGTGTGTGTGTGTGTGTGTGTGTGTGTGTGTGTGTGTGTGTGTGTGTGTGTGTGTGTGTGTGTGTGTGTGTGTGTGTGTGTGTGTGTGTGTGTGTGTGTGTGTGTGTGTGTGTGTGTGTGTGTGTGTGTGTGTGTGTGTGTGTGTGTGTGTGTGTGTGTGTGTGTGTGTGTGTGTGTGTGTGTGTGTGTGTGTGTGTGTGTGTGTGTGTGTGTGTGTGTGTGTGTGTGTGTGTGTGTGTGTGTGTGTGTGTGTGTGTGTGTGTGTGTGTGAGATCGAGTGATCGAGTGATCGAGTGATCGAGTGATCGAGTGATCGAGTGATCGAGTGATCGAGTGATCGAGTGATCGAGTGATCGATCCGGCTCCCGGTTTCATCGCTGATGGTCGATCCAGCTCGAGGTTTTTCAGGCGAGTGCCCTCAAGCTTGAAGGTCGAAGACAGTCGCGTTAGTGGGACAGGCCTTATAGATTGGTTTATTGTCACGTGTACCGAGGTACAGTGAAAAGCTTTTGTTGCGTGCTATCCAGTCAGCAGAAATACAATACATGATTACAATCGAGCCATTTACAGTGTATTGATACATGATAAGGGAATAACGTTTATTGCAAGGTATAGCCAGCAAAGTCCGATCAATGATAGTCCGAGGTTCACCAAAGAGGTAGATAGTAGTTTGGGACTGCTCTCTGGTTGTGGTGGGATGGTTCAGTTGCCTGATAACAGCCGGGAAGAAACTTTCCCAGAATCTGGAGGTGTGCGTTTTCACACTTCTATGCGCTTAGCCTGATGGGAGAGGGGAGAAGAGGGAGTGGCCAGGGTGCGACTCATCCTAGATTATGCTGCTGGCCTTGCCAAGGCAGAGTGAGGTATAAATGGAGTCAATAGAAGGAAGGTTGGTTTGTGTGATGGTCTGGGCTGCGTCCACAATTCGCTGCAATTTCTTCTGGTCTTGGATGGAGCTGTTCCCAAAACAAGCCGTGAGGCATCCTGATAAAATGCTTTCTACGATGAATCTGTAGAAGTTGGTCAGAGTTGTTAGGGACATGCCGAACTTCCTAAGCCTTCTAAGCCGTCTGAGGAAGTAGAGGCATTCCCTAGATACGCACAAAATGCTGCCCAGCGGTTGAGGCAGCATCTCTGGAGAGAAGGAATGTGCGACGTTTCGGGTCGAGACACTTCTTCAGACTGAGAGTTAGGGGAAAGGAAGTCTAGAGATATGGAAGGGTAAGATGTGAAACGACAAATCAAAGGGGACAAAGTTCAAGGAAAATGTAGAATGGTTCATTGTTAGCTGAGGGGAAGGTGACAACGAGGCAGACAAACAGTAAAATTAATCAGGAGGAGATTGAAACTAATTGGAGAACTAGGAAGGTGAAGGGACGGAGAGACAGGGAAAGCAAGGGTTACTTGAAGTTAGAGAAGTCAATGTTCATACCGCTGGGGTGTAAGCTGCTCAAGCGAAATATGAGGTGCTGTTCCTCCAATTTGTGCTGGGCCTCACTTTGACAATGGAGGAGGCCCAGGACAGAGAGGTCAATGTGGGAATGGGAGGGGGAGTTACATAGATACATAGAAAATAGGTGCAGGAGTAGGCCATTCGGCCCTTCGAGCCTGCACCGCCATTCAATATGATCATGGCTGATCATCCAACTCAGTATCCCGTACCTGCCTTCTCTCCATACCCCCTGATCCCCTTAGCCACAAGGGCCACATCTAACTCCCTCTTGAATATAGCCAATGAACTGGCCTCAACTACCCTCTGTGGCAGAGAGTTCCAGAGATTCACCACTCTCTGTGTGAAAAAGTTTTTCCTCATCTCGGTCTTAAAGGATTTCCCCCTGATCCTTAAGCTGTGACCCCTTGTCCTGGACTTCCCCAACATCGGGAACAATCTTCCTGCATCTAGCCTGTCCAACCCCATAAGAATTTTGTATGTTTCTATAAGATCCCCTCTCAATCTCCTAAATTCTAGCGAGTATAAGCCAAGTCTATCCAGTCTTTCTTCATATGAAAGTCCTGACATCCCAGGAATCAGTTGAAGTGTTTAGCGATCGGGAGATCACATGGGACTAGGCGGACTTCCCTATATGGACTCCATCTACACCTCACGCTGCCTCGGCAAGGCCAGCAGCATAATCAAGGACCAGTCTCACCCCGGCCACTCCCTCTTCTCCCCCTCTCCCATCGGGCAAAAAGGTACATAAGTGTGAAAACGAACGCACACCTCCAGATTCCGGGAAAAGTTTCTTCCCAGCTGTTATCAGGCAACTGAACCGTCCTCTCGCCAACTAGAGAGCGGATCCCAGACTCTCCACACCCACTCTATCCAGGCCTTTCACTATTCGGTGTTTCAGTGAGGTCGCCCATCGTAGATAAGTACGAAAGAGCAACGATTGTAGTGGGACAATAGACTTCACCGAGACAGGCGTTCTCGGTGACCACCAGTCGGGTCCTTCTCCGTCCTCAGCCCCCCTCTGCCTCGTTCCCGGAAGTCCTGTGTTGGGTCCCCCCCTTCATTCTCGCCCCCCCCCCCCGTTGTCTCACCAGCCCTCTAAACATTCCTTCAATATCTCGTCCATGGAGAATCCCTATACCTGCTTCTTGCAACATAACGTCATAAGTGATAGGAGCAGAGTTAGGCCATTCGGCCCATCATGTCGGCTCCGCCATTCAACCATGGCTGATCTATCTCTCCCGCCTAACCCCATTAACCCCTGACACCCGAGCATGATACCTTGTCCATGCTCAGACCACCACGTAACAAGTTATGTAAGAAAGAACTGCAGATGCTGGTTTCAATCGAAGGTAGACACAAAATGCTGGAGTAACTCAGCGGGTGGGGCAGCATCTCTGGAGAGAAGGAATGGGCGACGTGTCTCGGGTCGAGACCCTTCTTCAGTCCGAAGAAAAGTCTCAAACCGAAACGTCGCCCATTCCTTCTCTCCAGTGATGCTGTCCCACTTGACATACCCGACTTGAGGTGAGGGGAGAGCACAGCATGAAGCAGGTTCTTCTCCAGCTGAGTGCCTTTGTCCTTGGAACTTTTACATGCCACTGGAGGTTGGTCAGCGCGTGATGGGCTGGCCCCTGCAGCCACGCTCAAAGCTGAACACTGAGAGCAATTGGGCACCCTGGCAGATGGAATCTACAGTGCATTAGCTTGTGCTAATTACCAAAGATCCTATAGTGAGCAAAATAGATCACTCGACGAAAAATACATAGTACGGTCATGGGCAGATTCATGGGTAATTTTAGGCCCCATTTCCGTAACCAGCTTCCGTCTCCGCACCAAAGATCCCATAGCGGAGCAAAGATAACTAGTGCAGAGACGGAAGCCGGTTACGGAAACATCCTCGTAAAAATAAAAGTTATTTGGTAAAAATCTTCACTTCATTTTCAGAATTATAATTTAATAACACAAACTGTTCCCCCGCAACGCTGATTACACTGCGAGTCGGGTCGGGTCGGGTCGGGTCGTGTTACTGAAATGGATGGAAAAAAGGCCCACGTTCCATTCCGTTGCGTACTACACGTCAGCCCATTGCATTTAGCAGGAGTGGTCTATCTTGCTCCGCTATAGGATCTTTGCTAATTACTGCTAACAGCAGCATAGACATGCCAGGTTACAGCAGCAACACCCAGTCTTAATTACTTGTTTGCAGGCAGTTCCAGGTGAGCGTTCCCAGGTTCAGGTGAAGGGCATCACCTGAGGAATAAAAGTTGAAGACACGTTGACCTCTGAAACAGCAGTTTGAGTTGAGTTTAGTTTTAGTTTAGCTTAGTTTAGAGATACAGCGCGGGAAGCAGGCCCTTCAGCCCACCGGGTCCGCGCTGACCAGCGATCCCCGCACATCAACACCCACTAGAGACAATTTTTACATTTACCAAGCCAATTAACCTACAAACCTGTACATCTTTGGAGTGTGGGAGGAAACCGAAGATCTCGGAGAAAACCCACGCAGGTCATGAAGTGAGTTAATTAATTTAGTTCATTTATTGATGTTTTCAAGAAAGCTCTTCGGGGCTAATGTAATCACGGGATATGGGGAGAAGGCAGGAACGGGGTACTGATGTAGGATGATCAGCCATGATCACATTGAATGGCTGTGCTACCTCGAAGGGCCGAATGGCCTACTCCTGCACCTATTGTCTATGTTTCTATGTTTCTATTATCACATGTAGCGAGCAAACCAGTCAGCAGGAAGACGATACATAATTACTATCGAGCCGAAGATAGACACAAAAAGCTGGAATAACTCAGCGGGACAGGTAGCATCTCTGGAGAGAAGGAGTGGGTGACGTTTCGGGTCGAGACCCTTCTTCAGACTCCATCAATCCGTCCACTAAACGTTATTCCCTTATCGTGTATCTGTACACTGTAAATGGCTCGATTGTAATCATGTATTGTCTTTTCCGCTGACTGGATAGCGTGCAACAAAAGCTTTTCACTCTATCTCGGTACACGTGACATGGAACTGAACTAAATAACGTTTAGAGCACGATAAAGCCAGTAAGGTCTGATCAAAGATAGTCCGAGTGTCTACAATGAGGTAGTTAGTAGCTCAGGACTGCTCTCCAGTTGTTGGTGGGACGGTTAAGTTGCCTGATAACAGCCGGGAAGAAACTGTCCCAGAATCTGGGAGGTGTGCGTTTTCGCACTTCTGTACCTCTTGCCCGGAGATGGACACAAAAAGCTGGAGTAATTCAGAGGGTCAAATAGCATCTCTGGAGAAAAGGAATAGGTGACGTTTCGGATCGAGACCCTTCCTACACTGTACTATTGCCCGATGAGAGAGGGGAGAAGAGGGAGTGGCCGGGGTGAGATGGCCCTTGATTATGCTGCTGGCCTTGCCGAGGCAGCGTGAGGTGTAGATGGAGTCAATGGAAGGGAGGTTGGTTTGTGTGATGGTCTGGGCTGCGTTCACGATTCTCTGCAATTTCTTGCGGTCTTGGGTGGAGCTGTTTGCAATGAGGGTTGATTGTTTATAATGTAGGAAAGATAATGCCCTTGTGAGTCCATGAGGGGATAGATATTGAGATGTTGGCATCATGTTTGGTATGGACCTTGTGGGCCGAAGGGCCTGTTCTTGTGCTGTACTATAGACAATAGACAATGGACAATAGGTGCAGGAGTAGGCCATTTGGCCCTTCGAGCCAGCAACGCCATTCAATGTGATCATGGCTGATCATCCACAATCAGTACCCCGTTCCTGCCTTCTCCCCATATCCCCTGACTCCGCTATCTTTAAGAGCCCTATCTAGCTCTCTCTTGAAAGTATCCAGAGAACTGCCCTCCACCGCCCTCTGAGGCAGAGAATTCCACAGACTCACAACTCTCTGTGAGAAAAAGTGGTTCCTCGTCTCCGTTCTAAATGGCTTACTCCTTATTTTTAAACTGTGGCCCCTGGTTCTGGACTCCCCCAACATCGGGAACATGTTTCCTGCATCTAGCATGTCCAAGCCCTTAACAATCTTATATGTTTCAATAAGATCCCCTCTAATCATTCTAAATTCCAGAGTATACAAGCCCAGCTGCTCCATTCGCGCCAGGCAGGAAACATGTTCCCGATGTTGGGGGAGTCCAGAACCAGGGGCCCAGCCGTTCCATTCTCTCAGCATATGACAGTCCCGCCATCCCGGGAATTAACCTTGAAAACCTACGCTGCACTCCCTCAATAGCAAGAATGTCCTTCCTCAAATTATGGGACCAAAACTGCACACAATACTCCAGGTGTGGTCTCACTAGGGCTCTGTACAACTGCAGAAGGACCTCTTTGCTCCTATATTCGATTCCTCTTGTTACAAAGGCCAACATGCCATTCGCTTTCTTCACTGCCTGCAATGGATGACATTTCAGTCTGAAGAAAGTTCTCTACCCAAAAGGTCACCCATTCCTTCTCTCTAGAGGTGCTGTCTGTCCCACTGAGTTACTACAGCAGTTTTGTGTCTATCTTCGGTGTAAACCAGCATCTGCAGTTCCTTCCAACATGCGAAGTCTGTAGATTAACTGGCCTCTTGTGAAATTGTCGCCATGTGTGTAGGATAGAACGCGTGTACGGGTGTGATCGCTGGTCGGCGTGGACCCGGTGGGCCCCACAGCCTGTTACCGCGATGTAATCTCTAAACTGAGCGAGACTATTCCTGCTCCTACTTGTTACGCTTGTATACATCCATCTTTGACTCAAGTAGCCCGGAGGCAACCAGGCTGTAAATTCATGGGATTCCCAGCAAATGATGACAAAAGTGAACTTCGGAGTACCTTTACTTTGAACGTGCCTTTTCACGCACTTGTGTTTGGCACTCATTCTGAATGCCTCACCTTCGGCAGGCAGGCAGGTCGCCCACCCGCGACTGTAATTATTCAGGCAGATGCGGCAATCAATTTAGCCCCCAGATTGTTCAACATTCATTCAGAAGATCATAAGGTCATAAGTGATAGGAGCAGAATTGGGCCAATTTAACAGAGGCCAATTAACCTATAGACCTCCACGTCTTTGAAATGTCAGAGCGTAAGTTCATAAGTCATAGGAGTAGAATTAGGCCATTTGGCCCATCAAGTCTATCCCACCGTTCAATCATGGTTGATCTATCTCTCCTTCCTAACCCCATTCTCCTGCCTTCTCCCCTTAATTCCAGATGCCCGTACTGATCAAGAATCTATCTATCCCTGCCATAAAAATATCCATTGACTTGGCCTCCACAGCCGTCCGTGGCAAAGGATTCCACAGATTCACCACCCTCTGATTAAGGGGTGGACCATAATTTATTCTGAGTGGGTGGACCATTGTTTAATAACTCGTTCTGTATTAAACATTGATACAACCTGGTTAGGCAGACAATGGATGAGGGAAGTCAAACCAGAAAAAATGCCTCGGCCCGAAACGTCACCTTTACTTTTAGTTTGGTTTAGTTTAGTTTAGTTTAGTTTAGTTTAGTTTAGAGATACAGTGCAGAAACAGGCCCTTCGGCCCATCGAGTCCATGCCAACCAGTGATGGTGGCGCAGAGGTAGAGTTGCTGCCTGACAGCGCCAGAGACGCAGGTTCGATCCCGAATACGGGCGCTGCCTGTACGGAGTTTGTACGTTCTCCCCGTGACCTGCATGGGTTTTCACCAGATGCTCCGGTTTCCTCCCGCATCCCAAAGACATACATAGGTTAGTTGGCTTGGTATAAATGTAAAACTGTCCCTAGTGTGTGTAGGATGGCGTTAGTGTATGGGGATCGCTGTTCACACCGACTCGCTGGGTGGAAGGGCCTGTTTCCGCACTGTATGTCTAAACTAAATTAAACTTAAACTAAAGGTGGACCCAAAAAGCTGGAGTGACTCAGCGGGACAGGCAGCGTCTCGGGAGAGAAGGAATGGGTGACGTTTCGGGTCGAGACCCTTCTTCAGACTAAGGGTGCTGTCTGTACATTCTCACCATGACCTGCGTGGGCTTTCTCCGGACGTCACCTTCAGTTTAGTTTAATTTAGAGTTACAGCATGGAAACAGGCCCTTTGGCCCACCGAGTCCGTGCCACTCAGCGATCACCCCGAACATTAACACTATCCTACACACACTCGGGACAATTTACATTTAGACCAAGCCAATTAATCTGCAAACCTGCACGTCTTTGGAATGTGGAAGAAAACCGGAGCACCTGGAGAAAACCCACGTGGTCCTGGGGAGAACGTACAAACTCCGTACAGACAGCAGACAGGGTCAGTGGTCAGGATGGAACCCGGGTCTCTGGTGCTATACGGCCGCAACTCTACCGCTGCGCCACCGTGCCGCCCTTACGTAGTTCTATGTAATCTCACATTCTCATCCACTCCCTACACAAGGAGGGCAATTATGCAGAGGGTCAATTAGAGGACAAACCCGCGCGTCTTTGGGATGAGGGAGGAAACCGGAGCACCCGGAGGAGACCTCAGGGAGCAGCCGCAGTCACACAGGGAGAACGTGCAAACTCCACGCAGACGGCACCCGAGGTCAGGATCGAACCGGGGTCTCTGGCGCCGCGAGGCAGCGTCTCTACCCGTTGCGCCGCTGCCTTCCTTTGTAAATAGCATTTTAATGGTAGTGTCTCCAAAGAGCTCAGTTGACCACAAGATCAGAGGGACGTCGAATTTTACAGCCCAGTATTAAAGGTTTCACATCACAGTAACCCACTGCCTGGAACAGATTTTGTTGATCGCCCACTGATACATGTGGAACGGGTTAGTTTAGTTTGGAGATGCAGAGCGAAAACAGGCCCTTCGGCCCACCGAGTCCGCGCCGACCAGCGATCCCTGCACACTGACTGTATCCAACACGCATTAGGGACAATTTACATTTTGATACAAAGCCAATTCACCTACAAACCTGCACAGCACGTCTTTGGAGTGTGGGAGGGAACCGAAGATCTCGGAGAAAACCCACGCGGGCCACGGGGCGAAGGTACAAACTCCGTACAGACGAGCACCCGTAGTCAGGATCGAACCCGGGTCTCCGGCGCTGCAAGAGCTGCAAGGCAGCGACTCTACCGTTGCGCCACCGTGCCGCCCCTCAGCAGTGGGAACACCGACATCATTTGTTGTGATCATGCCACTATTAAAGGAAAGCAAGCAGATTAAACAGACCAAGGCCAACGGCAAAATACAGAGAGCTTGTTGTTGTTGAATCCGGAGAGCCGGTGCTAGCTGTCGGAAGGATGCCATTAAGATGGGAAGAGGGCAAAGAGGATTCACAAGGACGTTACATGGGCTGGAAGGCTTCAGTTATAACAAAATGGGGATGATCAGCCATGATCACATTGAATGGCGGTGCTGGCTCGAAGGGCCGAATGGCCTACTCCTGCACCTATTGTCTATTGTCTGTTGTCTATAAAATACGAGATAGAGTCACACAGTGTGGAAATGGGCCCTTCAGCCCAACTTTCCCACACCGACCAACATGCCCCAGCTACACCAGTCCATCCTGCCTGCGCTTGGTCCATATCCCTCTAAACCTGTCCTACCCATGTACCTGTCCAAATGTCTTTTATATGGCATTACACTACTTGTCAGTGTGGTCCGGTGGCGCAGCGGGTAGAGCTGCTGCCTCACAGCTCCAGATCCGGGAGCCGTCAGCACGAAGTCTTCTTAAACGTTGCGATAGTCCCTGCCTCAACTACCTCCTCCGGCAGCTCGTTCCATACACCCATCACCCTTTGTGTGAAAAAGTTACCCCTCAGGTTCCTATTAACATTTTCCACCTTCACCTTAAACCTATATCCCCTATAAGATCACCCCTCAGCCTCCTGTGCTCCAAGGAATAGTCCCAGCGTGTTCAACCTTTCTCTCTGTAGGTCAGATCCTCGAGTCCAAATTCTCTCATGATCTGATGCACTATTATAAGATCATTCCTCAAATTTCTTGAGTTGGGGAGGCAATGGGGGGGGGGGGGGGAGTCTGAGAGATAAACAGTGCAGATGGGAGGTCATGGACCTCTGATTCTCTTTCCACAAACGCTGCCTTTGCATGAGGCTGAGGGGTGACCTTGTAGAAGTGTACAAATCCACGAGAGGAATAGAGTAGGGAGGAACTGCAGGTGCTGGCTTATACCAAAGATAGACAGAAAATGCTGGAGTAACTCAGCGGGACAGGCGGCATCTCTGGCGAGAAGGAATGGGTGACATTTTGGGTCGAGAATTGACAATAGACAATAGACAGTAGGTGCACGAGGAGGCCATTCGGCCCTTCACGCCAGCACTGCCATTCAATGTGATCATGGCTGATCATCCACAATCAGTACCCCATTCCTGCCTTCTCCCCATATCCTCTGACTCCGCTATCTTTAAGAGCCCTATCAAACTCTCTCTTGAAAGTATCCAGTGAACCGGCCTCCACCACTCTCTGAGGCAGAGAATTCCACAGACTCACAACTCTCTGGGTGAAAAAGTGTTTCCTCGTCTCCATTCTAATCGGCCTACCCCTTGTTCTTAAACTGTGGCCCCTGGTTCTGGACTCCCCCAACATCGGGAACATGTTTCCTGCCTCGAGCATGTCCAAACCCTTAATAATCTTATATGTTTCAATAAGATTCCCTCTCATCCTTCTAAACTCCAGAGTATACAAGCCGAGCCGCTCCATTCTCTCAGCATATGACAGTCCCGCCATCCTGGGAATTAACCTTGTGAACCTACGCTGCACACCCTCAATAGCAAGAATGTCCTTCCTCAAATTAGGGGACCAAAACTGCACACAATACTCCAGGTGTGGTCTCACACCGCACCTGGAGTAAAAGGGACTCGACCCAAAACTTCACCCATTCCTTCTCTCCGGGGATACTTCTTAACCCGCTGAGTTACTTCATCTTTTTGTGTCCATCTTTGGCGAAATAAACATAGAAACATAGAAAATAGGTGTAAGAGGAGGCCATTTGGCCCTTCGAGCCAGCACCACCATTCATTGTGATCATGGCTGATCATCCACAATCAGTAACCCGTGCCTGCCTTCTCCCCATATCCCTTGATTCCACTAGCCCCTAGAGCTCTATCTAACTCTCTTTTAAATTTGTCCAGTGAATTGGCCTCCACTGCCCTCTGTGGCAGGGAATTCCACAAATTCACAACTCTCTGGGTGAGGAAGGTTTTTTCTCATCTCAGTTTAAAATGGCCTCCCCTTTATTCTCAGACTGTGGCCCCTGGTTCTGGATTCCCCCAACATTGGGAACATTTTTCCTGCATCTAGCGCGACCAGTCCTTTTTATCATTTTATAAATAATTACTTGCTCGACACCAGAAATATGTTCATATGGTTATGAGGGATAGGAATAGAATTAGGCCATTCGCCCATCCTTCTGAACTTTCTGAATTTTGTAGTTGGCAGGGCAGTACTCTGCATATCGCCAACTTAAGACAATTTTCCATTTTTATCAAGCCAATTAATCAAGCCAATTAACCTAAAAACTTGTTCGCCTTTGGAGTGTGCGAGGAATGAAGATATCGGAGAAAACGCACGCAGATCACGGGGAAAACGTACAAACTCCATACAGACAGCACCCGTAGTCGGGATCGAACCCGGGTCTCTGGCGCTGCATTTTGTTGTAAGGCAGCAACTCTACCGCTGTGCCACCATGACTGCTCCACCAAGTCTACTCCACCATTCAATCATGGCCGATCTATCTCTCCCTCCTCACTCCATTCTCCTGCCTTCTCCCCATAACCTCTGACGCCCGCACTAATGTGGTAGGATGTTGTTGGGTCTCATTGGTCAGGCAACGATACAGAGCGCTCTTTCATCTCACCTCAAGCATCTGCTGCATGTGAAGATCTCTGGGCTGTCATTATCAACGTCTTTCTTCCCTGCCCTCTAATGTGCCTGCACAGCTGGATGTAACTTGCCTCAGGATCAAAGCTGGGGCAGTGGGACTTTCCAATCTCCCACCCACGCCCCTCAGGAACATCTTAATTATAACGTTCACAATGCTCTACCAGAAAAAAAAATAGCAGGAGCTAGCTCTGCCCACTGCATTCAAGACATGTCTTGGCAGTTTCCCCACTCTCTACCTCTCTTGTCTTTCTCCCCACTGCCCCCTCTCCCTCCATCCCCCCACCCTCTCTACCCCCCCCCCTCCTCCCCTCACTCCTCTCCTCCTCTCTCCCTTCCTGTCTTTAGTTCAGTTCCGTTCAGTTTTTATCTGTCATATGTAGGTTAACACAGGGTCAACGGAACAATGAAATGTGTTTGACAAGACAACGGGTCACCTCAGCAATGATATTACAAGGATAAAAATAAGGTTAAAAAAAAGATAAGATAAAAGTGACATTGGTAGGTTAAAGACAATAATAAATAAAATAATCAACATATATGATGTGTTTATGAGTTCAGAAGCCTGATGGCATGAAGGTAAAAACTGTTGTTAAGTCTGGTGGTGCGTGCAGCCATGCTCCTGTATTGTCTGCCTGACGGTAACAAGGGGAACAGTCTGTGTGCTGGGTGGCTGTGGTCCTTGTTGATGCTGTGTGCCTTCCGCAGGCAACGCCGGTGGCAAATGTCCTGAATGGCCGGGAGACAGTTGCCAGTGATGTGCTGTGCTGTGCCGCCTTCACCACTCTGTGTAGTGATTTGCGGCTGTGGGCAGAACAGTTCCCGTACCAGACTGTGATGCAGCCCGTCAGCAGACTCTCGATGGTGCAACTGTAGAAGTTTGTGAGGATCCTTCCTTCAACCCCCCCCCCTCCTCTCTCCCTCCTTCCCCTCCCGCTCCTTCAATCACCTCGCCTCCCTCCTCTCACCCTCTATCTCCTTCCCCCTCCCTCTCTCTCATCTCTCCCTTCCTGTTCTCACTCACTTCCCCCTCTTCACTCACTCCTCCTCTCTATCGAGGGTTGCCAACTTTCTCACTCCCAAATAAGGGACAGAAAGGTCAAAATGAGGGACAAATTCCCGACGGCAATTCGTTGACCGACTCGGCCGTGGCTGGGTGAATGATGAGTTGGCCCGGGTGCTGGACTGCACGCAAAGCCCAGCCGGCGGGCCAGCTGAGGAGTTTTGGCCCGGGCCGCGCAACGTCGCGCGCAAAGTCCGGCGCCCCATCCAACTCATGAACCGATGATGATGGAGGGGTGGTGGTGGTGGTGTCAGCGGTAAGCGAAGGTTCGAAGGTCCGACAACTGGCCGGGCTGCCGACCGACGGGGCCACGGGCGAGGCGTTGCTGCTGCTGCACTCCATGGGCTGCACGACGTCGGGACGGGTGAGGCGGGGCCGGACGCGGCGCTACGACCCGACAGTCCCCTCGACCCGAGTAGTAGCAGTCAAATACGGGACAAGGGCGGTCCCGTATGGGACAAACCAATTTAGCCCAATATATATGGGATGTCCCGGCTAATACGGGACAGTTGGCAACCCTACCTCTATCTCCCCTCCTCATTCCTTCCCTCCTCTCTCCCTCCCTCCGTCTCTTCCCTCCCCTTCACTCAGCCCCCCTCTCACCCTCTATCTCCTTCTCCCTCCCTCCCGTCACTCCTCCCCTCATCTCCCTACGGTCCGTAGGTTTGATGGGCCGAATGGCCTAATTCTGCTCCTATAACTCATGAACTTATGAACCTTCTGTATAAAGCAACGGTGAGGCTGGTGTCATGGGTACCAACCAGCTTTGAGTGAGATGGTTTTCAAACTAGCTGCAAGATCGCAGAAACTTGACTCACCTGCTGTAAAATTCCCTGAGGTTTCAGCCAAGTGCACCTGGATAAATAACTTCTGCTGATTACTAGAATCTCCCTCTGAGAGAAAACAAAACTAGCCTGCAGTCTCACAGCTGAAGAGAGGAGTAAGGTTGCCAACTGTCCCGTATTAGCCAGGACATCCCGTATATTGGGCTAAATTGGTTTGTCCCGTACGGGACCGCCCTTGTCCCGTATTTGACTGCTACTACTCGGGTCGAGGGGACTGTCAGGTTGGAGCGCCGCGTCCGGCCCCGCCTCACCCGTCCTGACGTAGTGCAGCCCATGGAGTGCAGCAGCAGCAGCAGCAGCAGCAGCAGCGCCTCGCCCATGGCCCCGTCGGTCGGCAGCCCGGCCAGCTGTCCGACCTTCGGACCTTCACTTCCCGCCGACACCACCACCACCCCTCCTTCTCGTGGCCGATCATCGGTTCATGAGTTGGATGGGGCGCCGGACTTTGCGGTCGACGTCGCGCGGCCCGGGCCAAAACTCCTCAGCTGGCCCGCCGGCTGGGCTTTGTGTGCAGTCCAGCACCCGGGCCAACTCATCATTCACCCAGCCACGGCTGAGTCGGTCGACGAATTGCCGTCGGGAATTTGTCCCGTATTTTGACATTTTGTCCCTTATTTGGGAGTGAGAAAGTTGGCAACCCTAGGGAGGAGGGAAATGTGTGGGTGGAGGTGGCCAGGGGTGTGGAGGGAGATGGGAGGAGGGAGGGAGGGAGGGTGGGGTAGATCGGTTTAGTCCAACAGACTTTAGTATCAGAGCCTTTATCTGAAGAAAGGTCTCGACCCGAAGCGTCACCTATTCCTTTTCTCCAGAGATGCTGCTGCCTGACCTGCTGAGTTACTCCAGCTCTTTGTGCCTATCTAGCATCTGCAGTTCCTTCCTACACAGAGGTTCAGTTTAGTTAGAGATACAGCGCAAAAACAGGCCCTTCCTCCCGTCGAGTCCATGCCGACCGGCAATCCCTGTACACTAGATAGATAGATAGATAGATAGATTCCTTTATTGTCATTCAGACCTTTCGGTCTAAACGAAATTCCGTTGCCTGCAGTCTTACATATAATAAATAACAAAACACACAATAAACACAAATTAACATCCACCACAGTGAGTTCACCAGGCACCTCCTCACTGTGATGGAGGCAAAAGTCTTAAAGTCTCTGTCTCTTCCCTCTTTGTTCTCCCTCTGCGCTGCACTAGCACTATAGGGACAATTTACAATTTTACCAAAGCCAATTAACCTACAAATCTGTACGTCTTTGGAGTGTGGGAGGAAACAGGAACACCCGGAGAAAACTACCTCCTCTGGGAGCTTGTTCCATACACCCATCATCCCGTTGCGTGAAAAAGGTACCCCTCAGGTTCCTATTAAATCTTTCTTCCCTCATTATATCCCACCTGTGATCCCAAGTGATAGGAACAGAATTAGGCCATTCGGCCCATCTATGCCATTCAATCATAGCTGATCAATCTCTCACTCCTAACCCCATTCTCCTGCCTTCCCCTATGGCCTCTGACACACGTACTAATCAAGAATCTATCTATCTCTGCCTTAAAAATATCCATTGACTTGGCCTCCGCAGCTTTCTGCGGCAATGAATTCCACAGATTCACCACCCTCTGACTAAAGAAATTCCTGCTCATCTCCTTC
>CM075978.1:85251893-85336682 GCA_038087875.1 Malacoraja senta | reverse complement strand
AGTCCACCTGCGTGCGTTTGGCCCATATCCCTCCAAACCTGTCTTATCCATGTACCTGTCTAATCTGTTTCTTAAACGTTGTAATCATTCCTGCCTCAACTACCTCCTCCAGCAGCTTGTTCCATACACCCACCTCCCTGTGTGTGGAAAAGTGACCTTCTTTTGGTCGGTTGGGGGCGCTGCGAGTCGGCTGCCCTGCCAGCAGCGTGTTTCTTTTGGTGTGTCCAAATGTTAGTTTAGGTGTCTCTCGGTGTGTCTTGTGTAGGGGGTGGTGGGGGGGGAAACCGCTTTTCGTTCGCCTCCTCGACCTTCGCGTCGCCTCCCTCACGGCCTAACAGCATGGATTGGAGCGGCCTTTCCCGGAGTCGGGCCCGGAGCTACAGCGTGGACTTTTCCATCGCGGAGCGGGCAAACCCTTGCCGGGGGTCGCCAGAGAAGAGTGCTCCGTCCCGACGTCGGAGTTTGGATCATCCCGACGAGAGGGCCTGTACATCCGGCCGTCCGTAGCGGCGACTACGGAGGGTTTATGGCCCCGACCACGGGTGAACAAAAGAGGAGGACTGACTGAACTTTGTTGCCTTCCACCACAGTGAAGAATGCTGTGGAGGATGCTTGTGTTAAATTCTATTGTGTATTGTGTGTTCTTTTTTTAAGTGTATCGCTGCTGGCAAATTCATTTCACTGCACCTTCGGGTGCATGTGACGAATAAATTTGACTGTGACTTTGACTTTGGCTTTGACTTTAGTGGGAGAGTCTAGGACCAGAGGGCACAGCCTCAAAACAAAAGGATGCACCTTTAGTATGGAGATGATGAGGAATTTCTTTAGCCAGAGAGTGGTGAATCGGTGGAAAACTGTGCAAGCTAAGTCATTGGGTATTTTTAAAGCAAAGAGTGACAGGTGTTTGGGGTTACAGGGAGAAGGCAGGGGAATGGGGTTTCGTGGGAAATATTCATCAGCCATGATTGCATGGCAGAGGAGACCTTTTACTTTAGACTTTAGAGATACTGTGTGCAAACAGGTCCTTCGGCCCACTGTGGTTGCGTTGACCAGCGATCACCCCATACACTAACACCATCCTACACATTAGGGACAATTTTACAACTAACCAAAGCTGATTAACCTACAAGCTTGTTTGTCTTTTGGATGTTCGATAAAGTCTGATTATAAGTTCATATGTTATCGGAGCAATAGACAATAGACAATAGGTGCAGGAGTAGGCCATTCGGCACTTCGAGCCAGCACTGCCATTCAATGTGATCATGGCTGATCATCCCCAATCAGTACCCCATTCCTGCCTTCTCCCCATATACCCTGACTCCGCTGTTTTTAAGAGCCCTATCTAGCTCTCTCTTGAAAGTATCCAGAGAACCTGCCTCCACCGCCCTCTGAGGCAAAGAATTCCACAGACTCACCACTCTCTGTGAAAAAAAGTGTTTCCTCGTCTCCGTTCTAAATGGTTTACTCCTTATTCTTAAAGCAGAAATAGGCCATTTGATCTAAGGGGCAGCACAGTGGTGCAACGGTAGAGTTGCTGCCTTTCTGCATCAGAGACCCGGGTTCGAACCTGACCACGGGTGTTGTCTGTACGGAGTTTGTACATTCTCCCCGTGACCACGTGGGTTTTCTCCGGATGCTCCAATCTCCTCCCACATTCAAAAGGCAAGCGGGTTTGTAAGTTAATTGCTGTAAAATTGCCGCTAGTGTGTAGGATAGAACTAGTGTATAGGGTGATTGCAGGTCCATGCTTGTTCAATGTTCCATGTTGTTCAAACAACTGCACAGCGTACTGGAATTCTTTACCCTCCTTCAGTTTAGTTTAGTTTAGTTTAGTTTATCGAGCCACAGAGTCATAGAGTGATGCAGCATGGAAACAGGCCCTTCGGCCCACCTTGCCCACACTGGCCAACATGTCCCAGCTCCGCTAGTCCCACCTGCCAGCTTTTGGTCCATATCCCTCCAAACCTGTCCGATCCATGTACCTGTCCAACTGTTTCTTAAATGTTGGGGTAGTCCCTGCCTCAACTGCCTCCTCTGGATGCTTGTTCCATACACCCACCACCTTTTGTTGGGTGGGAGATTGCAACCGTCACGTGGTCCGCCCTGCTTCGACGAATGCAATCAACCTGGCGTGCACAATCAAATAAGATCAAATAGAACAAGTTGTCCTACAACTTTAGGCTGTGCACGCCATACGCAAGAAGAAGAGGCCACCTTTTGTGTGAAAAAGTTATCCCTCAGACTCCTATTAAATCTTTTCCCCTTCACTGTAAACCTATGTCCTCTGGTCCTCGATTCACCTACTCTGGGCAAGAGACTCTGTGCATCTTAATTTAGTTGATTACTATTGTCACGTGTACCGAGGTACAGTGAAATGCTTTTTTTGGTTGTAAGCTACCCAGTCAACGAAAAGACCATACATGATTACAATCAAGCCGCCCACAGTGTACAGATGCAGGATAATGGGTATATTATTCATTGCAAGATAAAATCCAATAAAGTCCGATTAAAGAGAGTTCAAAGGTTCAAAGGTCTCCAAAGTGGTAGATGGGAGGTCACGACTTCTCTTTTGCCGGTGAGAGGACAGTTCATTCACCTTATAACAGCTGGGAAGAAGCAATAGACAATAGACAATAGACAATAGGTGCAGGAGTAGGCCATTCGGCCCTTCGAGCCAGCACCGCCATTCAATGTGATCATGGCTGATCATCCCCAATCAGTACCCCGTTCCTGCCTTCTCCCCATATCCCTTAACTCCGCTAACTTCAAGAGCCCGAAACTCTCCCTGAATCTGGAGGTGTGCGTTTTCACACTTCTGTACCTCTTGCCTGATGGAGCTGTTCCCAAACCGTGCTGTGATGCATCCCTGATAAAATGCTTTCTACGGCGCATCTGTAGAAGTTGGTGAGAGTTGTTTGGGGACTTCCTACACCTTCCAAGGAAGTAGAGGCGTCGGTGTGCCTTGGTGGTCGCTGCTTCAGGTCCAGGAGACGCTGTTGGTGATATTGATTCCTCTACATCGGCACCATCAATGGAAACTGGGGTATGTGCACCGCTCACTTCCTGAAGTCGATCACTATCTCCTTTGTCTTGCCGACGTTGAGAGAAAGATTGTTGTCACGACACCAGGACACCAGGTCTTGGATGGAGCTGTTCCCGGGAGAGTACAAGGAAACATCAACGGGTGACGTTTCGGGTTGAGACTCGTCCTCAGTCTGAAGAAGGTCACCCGTTCCTTCTCTCCAGAGATGCTGCCTGTCCCCCCCCCCCCCCCCCCCCAATTGAGTTTTTTTGTGTCTACCTTCGGTTTAAACCAGCATCTGCTGTTCCTTCCCACACGAAACATGAATGCTTTTGCTGAATGATTGCACCTCTCCTAACACAGAATTCCTTCCGTGATGTAGCCTTGAATGTTGGTGGAACTCAAATCAGGCGCAAAACGGGAAGAAAATAGAAATGAAAATGACAGCAAATATTCCGACTGCAGGTGGCGATGTTAGGCTGGACAGCACGGACAAAGGCTTTACTTTTAGCTCAGCTTAGTATAGTTGAGTTTAGTTTAGTTTTAGTTTAGAGATACAGCATGGGAACAGGCCATTCGGCCCACCGAGTCCGCACCAACCAGCGATCCCGCACACTAATACTATCCTACCCACGCTGGGGGCAACTTACATTTGGACCAAGCCATTTAACCTACAAGCCTGTACGTCTTTGGAGTGTGGGAGGAAATCAAACATCGTGGAGAAAACCCACGCAGGTCACGGGGAGAACTCAGTACTACGTACATCCTACAGCTCCCGTAGTTAGGATCGGACCCAGGTCTCTGGCACTGCAAAGCAGCAACTCTATCGCTGCGCCACCGTGCCGCCCACAGTGGCTAAACTAAGTTTAACTCAGTTAGTTCAGCTTAGTTTAGTTCTGTTTATTGTCACGTGCGGTGAAAAGTTATTGTCAGGAACAGTGAACAGTTTTTCTCACGTGCTATCCAGTCAGCGGAAAGACTATACATGATTACAATCGAGCCGTCCTGGCTCAAGACTTTCGACAAGACCTTTGACTGTTAGTTAGTTTCTCTAACTTTTCCATGTGGGGGAGGGAGGTAGGGTAAGGGGGAAACCGTTTCCCAGTCACTTCCTGGCGAGGACGCGACTATTCTCCGAGTCGCGTCCTCGCCCCTCTCCTCGCGGCCTACCACCTGGATTGGAGCGGCCTTTCCTGCCGGGGACCGGACCAGAGCTCCAGCAGCGGCGGCTCTGTGGGAGGAAACTAGTTTAAGAATGCCTTGCGGAATTTATGTGTAATTTATATATTATGTATGTTATCGTGTGGTGTCTGAATCTATGAGCCTGTGATGCTGCTGCAAGAAACGTTTCCATTGCACCTGTGCATTTGGTTTAGTTTAGTTTAGAGATACAGCGCGGAAACACGCCCTTCAGACCACCGAGTCTGCACCGACCAGCGATCCCCGCACACTAACACACTGGAGACAGTTTTTATGTTTATATTATGCCAAATAACCTAAAAACCTGTACAACTTTGGAGTGTGGGAGGATACCAAAGATCTTGGAGAAAACCCACGTGGTCACGGGGGGAACGTACAAACTCTGCACAGACAGCACCCGTAGTCGGGATTGAACCCGCGTCTCTGCTGCTGTGAGGCAGCGACTCTACCATGTGTTTATGACCATTAACTGAAGATGGGCACAAAATCTATGCCAGTTCTGTTTGCCTGCAAATTGGCCCATATCCCTCCAAACCATGTGCAGGTAGGAACTGCAGATGCTGGTTTACACCTATGGTAGACGCAAAATGCTGGAGTAACTCAGCGGGACAGGTAGCATCTCTGGGGAGAAGGAATGAGTGACATTTTGGGTCAAGACCCGGGTCCCCCTGAGTTATATTTTGTGCCTATCTACAGTGTAAACCAGCATCTGTAGTTCCTTCGAAACACATCCAGACCATCAACTCAATATGATCGTAGACATTGTATCCTCCTTTGTATCATGGTTAGTCTCAGGCACTGGGGTTTGGTGGGCCACCTCTGACTGCCCTTGTCTTTCCAGACATACTCCCAACCAAATACAAATTTGATATAAGCCAGCAAGCGGCACAACCGGTAGAGTTACTGACTCGCAACCCAGGTTCGACCCTGACCTCGGCTCATAAGGTCATAAGTGATAGGAGGAGAATTAGGCCATTCGCCCCATCAAGTCTATTCCGCCAACAATCATGGCTGATCCATCTCTCCCTCCTAACCCCATTCTCCTGACTTCTCCCCATAACCCCTGACACCTGTACTAATCTAGAATCTCTCTATCTGCCTTAAAAATATTAATTGACATCCTCCACAGTCTTCTGGGGCATAGAATTCCATGGATTCACCACCCTCTGATGAATGAAATTCCTCCCCATTTCCTTCCTAAAGGAACGTCCTTTAATTCTGAGGCTGTGCCCTCTGGTCCTAGACTCTCCCACTGGTGGAAACATCCTCTCCACATCCACTCTATCCAAGGCTTTTATTATTCGGTAAGTTTCAATGAGGTCCTTTAAACTCTTCTGAAGTGCATTGCCATCTGTGACAAGTTTGCGCATTCTCCCCATGACCACGTGGGTTTCCTCCAGGTGCTCCGGTTTCCTCCAACATCCTAATGACATGCAGGTTTAGGCAATAATTTCCCCTTTGTAAATTGTAAATTGCCCAACCGACCAACATGACTCATCTAGTCCCTCCTGCCTGCATTTGGTCCATATCCCTCCAAACCTGTCCTATCTAACCCGTTTAATTGTTTCTGACACATTGCAATAGTCCCTGCCACAACGACCTCCTCTGGCAGCTTGTTCCATAAAACCACCGCCCTTTGTGTGATAAAGTTACCCCTCTGATTCCTACGTTTAAGAAAGAACTGCAAATGCTGGAAAAATCAAAGGTAGACAAAAATGCTGGAGAAACTCAGCGGGTGAGGCAGCATCATTGGAGCGAAGGAATAGGTGATGTTTCGGGTCGAGACCCTTCTTCAGACCGAAGCTGTCCCTGAATCTGGAGGTGTGCGTTTTCTCGCTCAGTCTGAAGAAGGGTCTCAACCCGAAACGTCATCTATTCCTTCGCTCCATAGATGTTGCCTCACCCGCTGAGTTTCTCCAGCATGTTTGTCTACCTCAGATTTCTATTAAATCTTTCTCCCTTCACCTTAAACCTATGTCCTCAGGTTATCGATTCCCCTACTATTCTGGGCAAGGGATTGTGCGTCTACCTGATCTATTCCTCTCGTGATTTTGCGCACTTATCTTTCACTGGAGAGGGAAATCATGGCAATATCTCAAGTGTATAGTGAAACGGCCCAGTGTCAACTTGAGTTAGGAGCGCGTGAGTTCTCTATTCACTCCGGAGACTTACGACCAGATTCCAGATGGTATTCATCTTGTGCGTTGTTCGAGTGCTGTTAATTCATGAAATTGAGAAGCATTCAATGACTCATGCCTTGTAAATGATAGAAAGGTTTTTGGGAAGTACAGGAGATGAGTTGCACACCCCAGAATATACACCTCAGGAAATGCGTGAAAATGCACACTTCCACATTCAGGGACAGTTTCTTTCCAGCTGTTACCATCCTACCACCAGAAACCTAGTGAGTTTTATTGCTTACTTTTACCTTAGAGACATGGTGCAGATACAGGCCCTTCGGCCCACTGAGTTCACGCCGACCAGCGATTCCCGTACACTAACACTATCCTGCGCACACTAGGGACAATTTACGATTTTACCAAAGCCAATTAACCTACAAACCTGTGCCTCTTTGAAGTGTGGGAGGAAACCAGAGCACCTGCAGAAACCCCACGCAGATGAATGAATATTTTACAATAGACAATAGACAATAGACAATAGGTGCAGGAGTAGGCCATTCGGACCTTCGAGCCAGCACCGCCATTCAATGTGCTCATGGCTGATCATCCCCAATCAGTACCCCGTTCCTGCCTTCTCCCCATATCCCCTGTCTCCGCTATCTTTAAGAGCCCTATCTAGCTCTCTCTTGAAAGTATCCAGAGAACCAGCCTCCACCGCCCTCTGAGGCAGAGAATTCCACAGACTCACCACTCTCTGTGTGAAAAAGTGTTTCCTCGTCTCCATTCTAAATGGCTTACCCCTTATTCTTAAACTGTGGCCCTTAGTTCTGGACTCCCCCAACATCGGGAACATGTTTCCTGCCTTTAGCGGGTCCAAACCCTTAACAATCTTACATGTTTCAACAAGTTTTATTGTCACATGTGACAGGTCACAGTGAAATTCTTTGCTTGCACACCCAAGGTATGCAAATAGTCACCACATAAAGGGTGTTTACAAAGTTAAAAAGTATCCTGCGCTGGGTCCTCCATGGTTCTCCCCCCCTCCCTCCTCCCTGGCGACGGTCCCCCCACGCCGGGTCCCCCTTTGTTCCTTCCGTTCCTTCGTCACAGGGAGAACGTGCAAACTCCGTACAGACAGCATCTGCAGTCAGGATCAAACCCGGGTCTCAGGCGGCAGCTCTCCTGCCGTGCCACCGTGCCACCCGTGAGTGACAGAATGGCTTTGTGAAAACAGGGGATGAGTCACTCACCCCAGAACATACACCCCACGACATGCGTGTAAACGCACACCTCTAGATTCAGAGACAGTTTCTTCCCAGCTGTTATCAGGGAACTGAACCATCCTACCAACAACTAGAGCTACTATCGACCTCATTGAAGACCCTCAGACAGTCTTCAATCTGACTTTACTGGATTTTACCTTGCGCTAAACATTATTCCCTTTATCTTGTATCTGTACACTGTGGACAGCTCGATTCTAATTATGCATTGTCATTTCACTGGCTGGTTGGTACGCAACAAAAAGCTTTTCACTGTACCTCGGTCGCAAAGTGGGACAGGCCCTTTACAGAGATATGGACCAAATGCGGGCAAATGGGACTATTGACAATGGGCCTGTCTAGCATGGACAAGCCGGGCTGAAGGGCCTGTTTTCAACGCAGCCTGACCCTATATTTGAATCTAACCTTTACAGTCCCTGTTTCTGACGGTATTTACTACAGGAATCTGAATAAATTACACAATCCTTAATCTTAACGTGCCTCATCATGAGCACGGATAATGTTTATTTTACTTGATAAAAGGCAGCTCGTCTATTAAGCGAACATTTCTCTTTCTCTCACACAAGGTGAAGCACGTAATCCGACAATCTGCATGAGTCTCTTGCCCAAGGCATCTGGAGAAGTAGTTATAAGTGCTGCTGGAAATTTGCTGTTACAAGCAATAATGTTTTTTCAAAAGTATTTCGCAAGCCTGTCACTGGCCAATCGATGTTAGTGCAACAGCAGACTGATCCTCGGGGAGTTTCCAAAGATGTGGGATTATCCGAATTCAACATCGATACATCTATTTAACTAGCAAAAAGACAAATTCAACCCTACTTCAAACTAAAGCCGCTCTAAATGTCTTTAAGCTGGTAGGGGCGCAGAGAAGATTTACAAGGATGTTGCCAGGACTCGAGGGGCCTGAGCTATAGGGAGAGGTTGTGCAGGCTAGGACTTTCTTCCCTGGAGCCGCAGGAGGCTGTAAGATGATCTTGTAGAGGTGCATATGATCATGAGAGGAATTGATCGGGTAAACGATCTTTTACCCAGAGAAGGGGTGAAATCAAGAGGCAGAGGAAAAATGTTCCCAATGTTGGGCGAGTCCAGAACCAGGGGCCACAGTCTTAGAATAAAGGGGAGGCCATTTAAGACTGAGGTGAGAAAAAATGTTTTCACCCAGAGAGTTGTGAATTTATGGAATTCCCTGCCACAGAGGGCAGTGGAGGCCAATTCACTGGATGGATTTAAGAGAGATAGAGCTCTAGGGGCTAGTGGAGTCATGGGATATGGGGAGAAGGCAGGCACGGGTTATTGATAGGGGACGATCAGCCATGATCACAATGAATGGCAGTGCTGGCTCGAAGGGCCGAATGGCCTCCTCCTGCACCTATTTTCTATGTTTCTAGGACATAAATGTAAAGTGAAAGGGGAAAGATTTAATAGGATCCTGAGGGGCGTGATGATGAGTATATGGAACAAGCTGCCAGCTATAGTAATGGAGGCAGTTACTATAAGACCATTTAAAAGACATTTGGACAGGTACATGGATAGGATTGGTTTAGTGGGATGTGGGCCAAGCACAGAAAGGTGAGACTAGTGGTGAATAGGGAATAAGTTCACGTTCATATGGTCCTAAGTTTATAAGTTCATAAACTGAACTGAACTGAGCTGAACTGAACTGATAGGAGCTGAATTTGTCCGTTCGGCCTATCAAATCAACTCCATCATTCAATCATGGCCGATCTATCTCTCCCTCCTAACCAAATCTGCTGCTTTCTCCCCATAATCCCTGACACTCGTACTAATCAAGAATCTATCCATCTCTGCCTTAAAATTATCCCTTGACTTGGCCTCCACAACCTTCTGTGGCAATGAATTCTACAGATTCACCACCCTCTGACTAAATACATTTTAGTCCTCATCTCCTTTCTAAAAGAACGTCCTTTAATTCAAAGGCTATGATCTCTGGTCCTAGACTCTCCCACTAGTTGAATCATCCTCTCCACCTCCACTCTCTATCCAGGCCTATCTATCAGGGCAAGTTGGCCAGCATGGACAAGTTGGGCCGAAGGGCCTGTACCCACGCTGCATGACTCTATGATTGTATTGATTTTCTTTTGACAGAAAAGGAACTGTGTGCAATATTTGAGGATGTCCAAAGAACTAGCAGAGGGTGATGTTCTGAGATGAGTCACTTAGTGGGAGTTAGTGGGAATGTCTCTTGAACTTCTACAGGTGTACAGTGGAGAGCACATTGACTGGTCGCATCAAGGCATGGTTCGGCAGCTCGAACGCCCAGGAGCGAAGAAGACTGCAAAAAGTGGTGAACACTGCCCGGTCCATCGCGGGCACTGACCACCCCACCGTCGAAGGGATCTACAGGAATCGCTGCCTCAAAAAGGCAGCCAGCATCGTCAGAGACCCACACCACCCTGGCCACGCTCTCATTTCACCCCTGCCATCGGGAAGAAGGTACAGGAGCCTGAAAACTGTAACGTCCAGGTCCAGGAACAGCTTCTTCCCTACAGCCATCAGTCTATTAAACATTACAACCTCAAATAAGCTACATAGACTATTGTTATTATTGCACTATTATTGTTTGTTTGTATCTTACGCGTATGTATGTGAGCATGTATGTATATGTATATATAAATATATAATCTGTATATATGTGTACTTGTGGGTATGTGTATATATACACACACTGAACTTTTTTTCTCATATTGTTTACAGTGTACTACATAGAAACATAGAAATTAGGTTCAGGAGTAGGCCATTTGGCCCTTCGAGCCAGCACCGCCATTCATTGTGATCATGGCTGATCATCCACAATCAGTACACCATTCCTGCCTTCTCCCCATATACCTTGATTCCACTAGCCCCTAGAGCTCTATCTAACTCTCTTTTAAATTCGCTCAGTGAATTGGCCTCCACTGCCCTCTGTGGCAGAGAATTCCACAAATTCACAACTCTCTGGGTGAAAACGTTTTTTCTCACCTCAGTTTTAAATGGCCTCCCCTTTATTCTTAGACTGTGTGGCCCCTGGTTCTGGACTCGCCCAACATTGGGAAAAATTTTCCTGCATCTAGCCTGTCCAGTCCTTTTATAATTTTATACGTTTCTATAAGATCACCTCCCATCCTTCTCAATTCCAGTGAATACAAGCCGTCTTTCCAATCTTTCCTCATGTGACAATGTTTGCTATGTTTACGTACATATTCTGTTGTGCTGCAACAAGTAAGAATTTCATTGTTCTATCTGGGACACATGACGATAAAACACTCTTGACTCTCGACTCTTGTTATAATTTGACGCTGAGTATTTGGCCTCGGATAAAGGTTTGTCTCAGTACACCATGGCTTTGTTCATAGTAAGCTAAGGAATGCCACGGCGGCTTAAGTGCGCTCTTAAACTGCTGCCAAAATGACGAGATGGATGAAACAGGTCTATGAAGTGTTTGGCATTGGTCTGTTATTGTCACTCGCACCGAGGTGTGGTGAAATGTTTTTTTTTGTTTGTGTGCTATCCAGTCAAATCAAGTCATAGCATTCATGAGGTAGACAAAGATGCTGGTGAAACTCAGCAGGTGAGGCAACATCTATGGAGCGAAGGAATAGGTGACGTTTCGGGTCGAGACCCTTCTTCAGACTGATGTGATTTTTCCAGCTTCTGCAGTTCCTTCTTAAACATTTCGTCTACTCCACACTGCGAAATCTCCTCAAGGTATGCCTACTTTGAAGAAGTTCTCCTCCTCTCTCCGACATCAGTCTGAAGAAGGGTCTTGACCTGAAACGTCGGCTATTCCTTCGCTCCATACATGCTGCCTCACCCGCTGAGTTTCTCCAGCAATTTTGTCTACATACCATTCATGAGTGTGATCAAGTCATACACAATGACAACAGGTAGTGCAATGAGAAAAATAAAAGGCTTAGGAGGAAGTTCAACATGTCCCCAACAACTCTCTCCAACTTCTACAGATGCGCCACAGAAAGCATGTTATCGGGATGCATCACAGCACGGTTTGGGAACAGCTCCATCCAAGACCGCAAGAAATTGCAGAGAGTTGTGGATGCAGCCCAGACCATCGTACAAACCAATCTCCCTTCCATTGACTCCGTTTATACCTCACGCTGCCTTGGCAAGGCCAGCAGCATAATCAAGGACCAATCGCACCCCGGCCACTCCCTCTTCTCCCCTCTCCCATCGGGCAAAAGGTATAGAAGTGTGAAAACGCACACCTCCAGATTCAGGGACAGTTAAGGGGCTGTCCCACTTGGGTGACCTAATTGGCGAGTTTAGAAGAGTTTGAAAAAATGACATGTTGAAGACCTCCTTTGACTATGTAGACCTCCTTCGACCTCCTTCGACTATGTTGAAGACCAGCTTCGACTAGCTACGACTAAACAGGAAAATTGGACACTGAATAGTGGAGAGTGAAGACGACCTCCTTCGATCGCCTTCGACCTCCCTTCGACCTCCCTTCGACTATGATGAAGACTATCTATGACTACCTTCGACTACGACTACCCTCGATTACCTACGACTAACATGCCGACCTACTACGACCTACTACGACTAAACCTACGAGTAAAAAAAGTATCGATTTTTTCCATGGCGACCTTTTTTTATTCGCGGACATTTTTTGACATATTGAAAAAAACTCCGTGACCTAGCTGAGGCCTCGAGTACGCGGAGACTACTCTCGAGCATGAAGGAGAGTTACGAAGAACTCCTACGGCCTCATGTCGACTATGCTACAAGTATGAGTCGAGGGCAAACTCGCCAGAACTCGCGGATTAAGTCGCCCAAGTGGGACAGGCCCTTTACTTCCCAGCTGTTATCAGGCAACTGAACCATCCTACCACAACCAGAGAGCAGTGCTGAACTACTATCTACCTCATTGGTGACCCTCAGACTATCTTTGATTGGACGTTACTGGCTTTACCTTGCACTAAACGTTAATCCCCTTATCATGTATCTGTACACTGTAAATGGCTCGATTGTAATCATATATTAGCTTTCCACTAACTGGTTGACACGCACCTAAATCAAAACATCGGTGCAAGTAACAATAAACTAAACTAAACTGAACTGAAATAACAGAGTGCAGAATATAGTGATGCAGCATTGTAGTTACAGCCACAGACAAAGTGCAGATAAAAAAAGATCACAAAGTAAGTGCAGATATTGTTAAAAGGTTGGTCGGAAGATCGGGTATTTGGCTGAGCTTTTGGGAGGACTGTTAGGATCTTTACAAGATAAAGGGAATAATGCTTAGTTTAGTTTATTGCCACGTGTACCGAGGTACAATAGACAATAGACAATAGGTGCAGGAGTACGCCATTCGGCCCTTCGAGCCAGCACCGCCATTCAATGTGATCAGGGCTGATCATCCCCAATCAGTACCCCGTTCCTGCCTTCTCCCCATATCCCCTGACTCCACTATCTTTAAGAGACCTATCTAGCTCTCTCTTGAAATAATACTGTGAACTGGCCTCCACCGCCCTCTGAGGCAGAGAATTCCATAGATTCACAACTCTCTGTGAGATAAAAGTGTTTCCTCGTCTCCGTTCTAAATGGCTTACTCCTTATTCTTAAACTGTGGTCCCTGGTTCTGGACTCCCCCAACATCAGGAACATGTACAGAGAAAAGCTTTTATTTGCGAGCTAACCAGTCAGCGGAAAGTCTATACTTGATTTTAGTCGAGCCGTCCACAGTGTAGAGATACAGGATAAAGGGAATAATGCAAGATAAAGTCCGGTAAAGGGGGCCTTGGCAACAATGAACTGCCGCCAACTGTGGGTGACTAAGTAGACAGAAATTGTTTAGAAGGGTGAGGGGGGACCTCATTGAAACATACCGAAGAGTGATAGCCCTGGATAGAGTGGATGTGGAGAGGATGTTTTCACTAGTGGGAGAGTGCAGGACCAGAGCACATCACCTCAGAATTAAAAGGACATGCCTTTAGAAAGGAGATGAGGAGGAATTTATTTAGTCAGAGGGTGGTGAATCTGTGGAATTCATTGCCACAGATGGCTGTGGAGGTCAAGTCAATAGATATATTTAAGGCAGAGATAAATAGATTCTTGATTAGTACGGGTGTCAGGGGTTATAGAAACATAGAAAATAGGCGTGGGAGTAGGCCATTCAGCCCTTTGAGCCAGCACCGCCATTCAAAATGATCATGGCTGATCATCTAATATCAGTACCCCTTTCCTGCTTTCTCCCCATATCCCTTGATTCCGTTAGCCCTAAGAGCCATATCTAACTCTCTCTTGAAAACATCCAGTGAATTGGCCTCCACTGCCTCCTGTGGCAGAGCATTCCACAGACTCACAACTCTCTGGGTGAAAAACACTGGCAGAGTAGACTTGATGGGCCGAATGGCCAGATTCTGCTCCTATCACTTATGAACTGATGAAAACTCTCTCGTTGGCGATAGAATGGTTCAGTTCCCCAATAACGCCTGATTATCGTCACGACAGCGTTGATGTTGACATCCAGCTGTTAAGTGTTCAGCGGGCTCCCCACACAGACTAGTCAAGGTAATCCAGATAGAATTTAGCTCTGCTAACGTGCACCTCTGCCTCGATTGTTCAGACATCTGCCCCTTGTTTAAACACGTTGAAAGCACCTTCCAGCATACCTCACTCCTTGACAATTAAAGCTGCTGTCATCGCTTAAACTGAATGCACGCATCACTGTTCAGACCCGCCGGCACGGTTACCCGGCAGTAGTAATTGCCGTGACCTTTTACAAAAATCGCTGATTCCGCAAAAATCTCCCCCGCAGCGCCAAGCCCAGTTTTCGGAGCCGGCGCGGTGACCCAGCGCGGCACACACACCAGGCCAGCAGCGCCCAGCATTACCGCCGGCATGGGCGGCACAGTGGTGCAGCTGGTAGTGCCAATGCCCTGGTGGACCCTGGCCCACCACGACAGGGCTTTATATTCACTGGAATTTAGAAGGATGAGAGGCAATATTGTAGAAACATATAAAATTCTTAAAGGGCCTTGTCCCACTTGCCGATTTTTTTCGGCGACTGCCGGCGTCATATCAGGATCGCCAAAAGATTATGAACATTTCAAAATCCAGCGGCGACAAAATAAATGTTGCGACACATGAAAAATCACCGTGCATCATACGCCGTCATGCCACGTCACACCGTATCGCGCCTTGAATTTTTCGGTGACCTGATACGTCAGTCAATGATGCCGGCAGTCGCCGAAAAAAATCGCCAAAGTGGGACAGGCCCTTAAGGGATTGGACAAGCTAGATGCAGGAAAAAAAAGTTCCCCATGTTGGGGGAGTCTGGAACCAGGGGTCACAGTTTCAGAATAAGGGGTAGGCCATTTAGGATTGAGATGAGGAAAATCTTTTTCACTCAGAGAGTTGTGAATCTGTGGAATTCTCTGCCACAGAAGGTAGTGGAGGCCAATTCACTGGATGTTTTCAAGAGAGAGTTAGATTTAGCTTCTAGGGCTAACGGAATCAAGGGATATGGGGAGAAAGCGGGAACGAGGTACTGATTTTGGATGATCAGCTATGATCATATTGAAAGGCTGTGGTGGTTCGAAGGGCCGAATAGGCTACTCCCGCACCTATTTTCTATGTTTCTATGTTGCTATGACCCGCTGAGTTCCTCCAGCACTTTAGAATTACAGAGTTAAATAGATTCTTGATTAGTGCAGGTGTCAGAGGTTGTGGGCAAGAGAATGGGATTAAGAGGGAGAGATAGATCAGCTATGATTAAATGGCAGACTTGATGGGCCCAATGGCCTAATTCTGCTCCTATTCCTTATGACCTTATGTGCCCAGACCATAATAGTGCAAGTCAAAATACCGAGTGCAACCTGTACAAAGTCCAAGGTAGTTCTGTGTTGAGGTAGGGTTGTGGTTAGTGCTGTGCAAGGTGGTTCACGAGCCTGAGAGTTGCTGGGTAGAAGATGTTCTTGAACCTGAAGCTGATGGTTCTCTGGCTACTAGGCCTATTCCTGAAGTCTGACGAAGGGTCCCGACCCGAAATATCACCTATCCATGTTCTCCAGATATGCTGCCTGACCCGCTCAGTTACTCCAGCACCTTGTGTCAAGTCTAGTGTGTTTAATTGCCATGTGTACTGGGAATGGAAGAATTTAACCCGTAGTCAGGTTCGATCCTGTCTGTCTGTACAGAGTTTGCATTTTCCCCTGTGGCCGCGTGGGTTTTCTCCGGGTGCTCCGGTTTCCTCCCACACTCCAAAGACGTGCAGGTTTGCTAGGTAATTGGCTTCTGTAAATTTTCCCTGGCGTGTAGGCTAGAACTAGTGCACACGGTGATCGCTGGTCGGCACGGACTCAGTGGGCCACAGGGCCTGTTTCTCCGCTGAATCTCTAAAGTCTAAAGGGTGATCGACGGTCATAAGGTCATAAGGAATAGGAGGAGAATTAGGCCATTCGGCCCATCAAGTCTACTCTTCCATTCAATCATGGCTGATTTATCTCTCCCTCCTAACCCCATTCTCCTGCCTTCTTCCCATAACCTCGAACCCGGGTTCGTTCCTGACTACAGGTGCTGTCTGTACGTTCTCCCCATTACCTCGTGGGTTTTCTGCAGGTGCTCCGGTTTCCAGCTTGACAACATCTTTCCTATAGCAGGGTGACCAATGCATACTGATACAAAAAAACCGACGGTAGATAAAAATGCTGGAGAAACTCAGCGGGTGAGGCAGCATCTATGGAGCGAAGGAATAGGTGACGTTTCGGGTCGAGACCCTTCTTCAGCCTGATGTGGGGGGTGGTGGGGTAGCGGGAAGAAGAAAGGAAGAGGCGGAAACAGTGGGCTGTGGGAGAGCTGGGAAGGGGAGGGAAAAGGGGGAGAAAGCAGGGACTACCTGAAATTGGAGAAGTCAATGTTCATGCCGCTACCCAAGTGAAATATGAGGTGCTGCTCCTCCAATTTGTGGTGGGACTCACAAAAAAAAAAACTATATCAGAGCAGAACAAAAGCCAAGTCCATATTGAAACCAAAACAGTTCGTAGTTAGTACAGGTCCACCTTCGATTCTCTGGCATCTTTGGTTCCAGAGCCTTGCCAGATTATCCATTTTGATGGACCAACAGAGGTCACCAAATAATAATTCAACAATACACCTCTGACCCGCTAATTATACTGCTCCCGTTCTGTAGTTGGAATGTTAAGGGAATTAATGAACCAATCAAGAGAGGTAAAGTATTAGCTCATTTAAAATCACTTAAAGCAGATATAATATTTCTCCAGGAAACACATCTTAAAAAGGAAGCACAACATAGATTGAAAACAAAATGGATTGCTAAAGCGTATCACTCTTCATTCTCACACAAATCTAGAGGGGTTGCAATATTAATTCGTAAAGGTATACCCTTTAAACATATATCAACGATAGAAGATGTTGAAGGCAGATATATTGTATTAGTAGGGGAGTTATATTCAAAAAAAGTGACTCTCCTTAATGTGTATGGACCTAATTTTGATAGCCCCCCGTTTTTTAAGAGAATACTTAACACTATCCCGGAATGTACACAACATAACTTAATTATCGGTGGAGACTTAAATTGTACACTGGATGCTTATTTGGATAGATCATCAACTCAAAGAAAATCAAAATCTCAATCAAGTGAATTTCTAAATTCATATATTAATACTACCAACATTAAGGATGTTTGGAGAATTGAAAATCCATCTGGTCGAGAATACTCATTTTCTTCACCAGTGCATAAAACTTACTCAAGGATAGACTACTTCTTAGTAGACTCTAAACTTATCCCATTTACCTATAACTCACAATATCATAATATTATAATATCAGACCATGCTCCACTAACATTTATGATTAAACTAAATGGAATGACCGAGACACAGTCACAATGGAGACTTAACCCCCAAATCTTAAAAGAAAAACTATGTAATGAATATCTCGTAAAACAGATTAATATGTTTTTTGAGGCTAATGATAGCCCTGGAATCCCTGCCTCCCTTCTTTGGGAAACATTTAAAGCATTTGTGCGAGGAGCACTAATCTCTTCGCAATCATTTCTTAATAAAGAGAATAGGGCCAAACAACAGACTTTGGAAATGGAAATAAGGCAATTAGACATAGAAAATGCAATAGCACCATCTATGGCAAAACACAATAAAATTGCAGTACTAAAATATAAGTTAAACAAGATATACTCAGACCAAGTTATAAAACTATATCAATATACAAAACAATTAAACTTTGAATTTGGTGATAAACCACAAAAACTATTGCCGCGTCAACTTCGTAAACTGGACGGGGAAGAAACAATTTACAAAATTAGATCAGACAAGGGAGAAATATTAACACTGCCTAAAGATATTAATGATAGATTTTTACAATACTATCAAAAACTGTACTCATCTAAAACGACAGAACAATCAGCAGGAATGGAAACATTTCTACAGAAATGTAACCTTACAGGTTTAGATCAGAAAGAGAGAGAATCACTAGATGCAGAAATTACGGTAAAAGACATCGAAGAGTCAATTAGATCTTTAAAAAATGGAAAGGCCTCAGGTCCTGATGGTCTAAGCTCTGAATTTTATTTAAAAAATTACGATCTGATTTCTCCACGCTTACAGACAAATACAAGTTTATACAAATACAAATTGTATAAATACGTTTATACTCAACAGAAACTCCCAGAAACTCTAAATGAATCTACAATCATACTTATACCAAAAACGGATAAGGATCCTGAAGACCCAGGTTCATATAGAGCAATAGCTCTCTTAAATACTGATCAAAAAATATTAACCAAAATCCTATCTCATAGATTGAGCTTAGTGATTAACAAATTAATACACCACGACCAAACTGGTTTTATTCCAAAACGTTACTCATTTTATAATTTGAGAAGACTATTCAATATTATATATACAAATAGAATTCCTAATTCAGATCTAGCAATTATATCGTTAGATCCTGAAAAAGCATTTGACCAGGTAGAATGGTCATATTTATTTTCGGTAATGGAAAAATTTCAACTAGGTGAGAAGTACTGCACATTGATTAAACTGTTATACTCCAATCCAACAGCTAGAATATTAACAAACCAAATGTTATCAGCTAAATTTAATCTTTCTAGAGGTTGCAGACAAGGATGCTCGCTATCCCCACTATTATTTACTCTTGCAATTGAACCATTAGCAGAAAGCGTTAGAACCCATCCAGGAATACACGGGTACAACACTAGAGATACAAGGAATAAAATGTCCTTATATGCAGATGATGTACTAATATATATTACAAAGTTAGAAACTAGCATTCCAAATCTATTAAATCTAATAACTCAATTTGGTCAGTTCTCAGGATATAGAATTAACTGGAATAAAAGTGAAATCATGCCAATAACAAAATTCAATTCAAATACATTGCAACAATCCCCTTTCAAAATAGTTAAAGATAAACTTAAATATTTAGGAATCTATGTAACTAAGACATATACCTCTTTATTTAAACTAAATTTTCCACCCTTACTTAATAAATTACACAAGAATATTCAGTACTGGAAAACAATTCCCATTTCAATGCTTGGTAGAATTAATGCTATAAAAATGATCTTCTTACCGCAACTACTGTATCTATTTCAATTAATTCCGATATATATCCCCAAAAACTTTTTCAAAAAAGTCGACTCCATTGTTACAAGCTTTATTTGGGATTATAAGAATCATAGAATAAGTAAAAAACATTTATGTAAGTCAAAGAGCAACCAAAAGAGCTTTGCCAAATTTCTTATTTTATTTTTGGGCAGTCCATATTAAAAACATGAATTTCTGGCTGGAAGAAATGGATCAATATCCAGATTGGTTAAGGATGGAAAAGGAAGACTGTTTACCTTTTGAAATTGGTTCGATTATACTTGCTCCCACAAAATTGCATAAAAAAACCTATAAGGAAAACCCTATAATACATAGTGGAATACGAATTTGGAAACAATTAAAAAAAGCTTTAAAATTGAATAATATACCACTATGTCTTCCCATTGTAAATAATCCTTTATTCAAGCCATCCATATTGGATAGAGGTTTTATACAATGGAAAAATTATGGAATTAAAAAGATTGGACATCTTTATAGGGAAGGCATCTTTCTGTCATTTCAAGAGTTACAACAGAATTATGGACTACACTCAAATAATTTTTTCAGATATCTACAAATTAGAGATTATGTTAAATCTAATACACAAGTATATAGGACTAGGGAACCAGAAATTCTTGATGAATGTTTGAATAAGCATCCTAACTGAAAAATTAATAGCTTATATCTATAACACCCTCTTAAACAATTAGGTACCACCGACGGAACTATATAGACAAACATGGGAAAATGAGTTAGGTCATCCTATAACGAAAGACATTTGGGACGAAAGTTTACAACATATACATCAATGCTCGTTAAATGCCAGACATGCTTTAATACAATTTAAAGTCTTACACAGATTACATTATTCCAAAATAAAACTAAATAGAATCTTCCCACATATTTCTCCTATCTGTGATAAATGCCTACATCTGGAGGCCAATTTAACACATACTTTTGCCAATTGTATAAAAATTAAAAAATTTCTGGATTGATATTTTTGAAATAATTTCTGAAGTTGTTAATACAAAATTGGATCCAGACTCAAAACTAATAATACTTGGGATATCAGAACAAAGTTTAACACTCACAACAAACCAAAGAAACTTCCTTGACTACAGTATAATAACTGGGAAAAAATTAATATTAAAATTTTGGAAAGGCCCTATAACCCCCACAATTAAAATGTGGATTGTGGAAATGTCGGAGACCCTACATCTAGAAAGAATTAGACTTGTCTTAATGGACAAACAAGAACTTTTTGTTAAAATATGGGCTCCATTTATTAACTATTTGAAGGGATAGATGGGCCCAGCACGAAAACCCAACTGAAGCTTGAACTCAGGATTAGATGTAAAATTATCATAACCTACGAACTTATCTCCAATGACGTATAATAAATAACTCATTCCACCTCTTTTTTTTTCTCGATATTTGTAATGCTTTTTTCTTTCTACCTCTCTTTTTCTATCTATATTTAAAAAAAAACATTAGAAGCAGAATTAATTGACAATTGACAATTTTAATAATGTATGATTGATGTATATGAAAAGTTATATTATTCTATTATAATATGTTACTATACTTTATAATATGTTTGCTTCTAATAAAAATATGAATCAAAAAAATTATACTGCTCCCGTGTCTCCAAAGCACCACGGACTGCTAGAAACTTAAATAAAGAATTAACAAAGAAATCAACAATTATTCCCTTCAGGACAGAGGCTCAAGAAAGATTGTGCGCCAATAGTCAATACCGATAACAGCTGAGACAGCTTCTTCCTAGATGTTACCATCCTACCACAACCTTTGGGGGAGTCCAGAACCAGGGGCCACGGTTTAAGAATAAGGAGTAAGCCATTTAGAACGGAGACGAGGAAACACTTTTTCTCACAGAGAGTGGTGAGTCTGTGGAATTCTCTGCCTCAGAGGGCGGTGGAGGCCAGTTCTCTGGATGCTTTCAAGAGAGAGCTAGATAGGGCTCTTAAAAATAGCGGAGTCAGGGGGATATGGGGAGAAGGCAGGAACGGGGTACTGATTGGGGATGATCAGCCATGATCACATTGAATGGCGGTTCTGGCTCGAAGGGTCGAATGGCCTACTGCACCTATTGTCTATTGTCTATTGTCTATTATGCAGCTGGCCTTGCCGAGGCAGCATTAGGTGTAGATGGAGTCAATGGAAGGTAGATAGACACAATAAGCTGGAGTAACCCAGGTCAGGCAGCATCTCTGGAGAAAAGGAATAGGCGACGTTTCGGGTCGAAACCTTTCTTGACCCGAAACCGTCACCTATTCCTTTTCTTCAGACCTGACCCGCTGAGTTACTCCAGCATTTTATGGAGAGGGGAGAAGAGGGAGTGACGGGGTGTGACGTCCTTGATTATGCTGCAGGCCTTGCCGAGTTGATGAGGTATCTCCTTCTCCTTCCCACCTTCTCCTCGCCTCCCTCTTCCTCCACCTCCTGCTGACGTGAAGAATTCCAGGAATGTATCGGAGGTGGTGTAGCTGGCAAACCTGCGGCAGGTGGGTGGGGGAGCATGAGACCACATGCCCGAGTTTTCCTATCGCACATGGATGGCTTTGATAAACTGCCTGGCTTTTATTACATACGGTAAGAGTGCCAACATCCCACGGAAGTTGCCTGAGGTTATTAACCTTGAAATAGACACTAAATGCTGGAGTAACTCAACGGGTTAGGCAAGATATCGGGAGAGAAGGAATGGGTGACGTTTCGTTTCAAAACCCTCCTTCAGACCTTTAGTTTAGTCTACAGGCCATTCGGCCCACCGAGTCCGCACCGACCAGCGATCCCCGCAGACGAGCACACTTGGAGCAATTTTATATTTTATACCAAGCCAATTAGCCTACAAACCTGTACGTCTTTGTGGGAGGAAACCGAAGATCTCGGGGAAAACCCACGCAGTTCACGGGGAGAACATACAAACTCCTTACAGACAGTATCCATAGTCAGGATCGATCCCGGGTCTCTCCCTCTGTAAGGCCGCAACTCTACCGCTGCGCCACCTTCCCGCTCCGCTTGTCCTACTTCAGTCTCATTCCTAGCACGGAGGGCTGTGGACTCAAGTCAACGGATATCTTTAAGGCGGAGACAGATAGATTCTTGAATAGTACGAGTGTCAGGGGTTACGGGGAGAAGCCAGGAGAATGGGTTTGAGAGGGAAAGATAGATCAGCCATGATTGAATGGGGGAGTAGACTTGATGTGACGAATGGCCTAATTCTGCTCCCATCACTTATGAACATGAACATTCACCCACCTCTAAACTCAACACCTCATGATAGTAGGTGAAGTCTTGTATCTTGAGGCATGTAATAGCTGATGCTCTATAAGGCGCTGGTCAGACCGCATTTGGAGGACTGTGAGCCGTTTTCGACACCATATCTGAGGAAGGATGTGTTGGCTCTGGAGAGGGTCCAGAGGAGGTTGAGGAGAAGGATCCCAGGAAGGATCCCAGGGACGATTGGGTTAACGTGTGCTGTGGGTTTGATGACACGCCGCTGTGCCACTGTGACGCCCCACTCTAAGGTGACCACTCAGCCTCTGTGCACGTACTAGTTCTGTTGAAGAGTCCTCCCATCAATCCCACTCATCAGCTCCTTGCCCATGCACGGTGGCGCAGCAGAAGAGTTGCTGCCTCACAGCGCCAGAGACCCGGGTTCGATCCTGACTACGGGTGCTGTCTGTACCGAGTTTGCATTTTCAGCTGTGGCCGCGTGGGTTTTCTCCGGGTGCTCCGGTTTCCTCCCACACTCCAAAGACGTGCAGTTAAACTCTAAAACTATAACCAGGAATATTTCAAATTAAACACAAAGTGTTGGAGTGACCAACCAGCATCATCAAAAGACCCACACTCCCCTTGAAGGGTCACCTATCCATGTCTGCCGGAGATGCTACCTGGCCTGCTCAGTTACTCCAGCACTTTGTGTGTTTTTATTCCCCAAACAAGCATCTGCACTTCTTAGTGTCTGCAGTTATTTTTGTCACCTGTACATTCACCATCAATTCCTGAGGATTCCAAGCCTGTCCAGTGGAGTTGGCAACGCTGTTGGCGAGGCACTGCTTACCACCTTCCCACCCCACCCCTTCCCACTGTTTCACACAAAGGGTGGTGGGTGTGCGGAACAAGCCGCCGGAGGAGGTAGTTGAGGATGGGACTATCGCAACGTTTAAGGAACAGTTAGACAGGTCCATGGATAGGACAGGTTTGGAGGGATATGGGCCAAATGCAGGCAGGTAGGACGAGTGTTAGCTGGGACATGTTGGTCGGCGTGGGCAAGTAGGGCTGAAGGGCCTGTTTCCACACTGTATGACTATCAATCTAAACATTTAGACAGGTATTTGGGTAGGACAGGTTTGGAGGGATATGGGCCAAACGCAGGCAGGTGGGACCAGTGTTAGCCTGGACATGTTGGTCGGCCTGGGCAAGTTGAGCCGAAGGGCCTGTTTCCTCACTGTATCACTCTATGACTCTCTGACAGGATGATTCTCTCATTTTTTTTTTTTAAACAAAAATATTTATTCAAATATTAAAATAGTAATTACAACACAATAAAACAAAACAGATCCCACCACCATAGTACAAGACAAAATAAATATACTAAGTAACCTATTAAACAACTATAATACTATCCATGTCCAGGATCCATTCAACCCCCCTTGGTGCCCAACGGCCCCGGAAATCCCCCAGTGTGTCCCTGGACAGCGCGTAGTCCCTTTCTAGTAGCACCCGGGCACGGACGTAACCCCATAGCATCCTCTCATCTTGGAGAGTCAACTGCCGATGATCAGACTAAAATAATGACTCAGGGAATGGGAAATCACACAGCACTGACTCGCAGGTGTTTGGTACCAAGCCAAGACCTAACAGATCAGATGAATACCATCAACTCCTTAGATACAGGATACCCTTGAATTTAATTTCTTCTTTATCTCACCCCACACCCCATGAATGTGGCTTCTCAACACTCTCACTGTGGGAAGAAAATGGGAGGCGTCAAAGGCCTTTATATCCTCAAGGGAGAACACCGGGTTTTCTTTCCTTCATGTGGTTGCCCTTCAGAGAAGAGCAGGCACATTAAAGGCGGCGGTGCCTTGTCAAGGTAAACCTCTCGTGTCTCTCTCTGTTAATGTATGTGTTTATTCTGGCGAACATTGTCGATATATCATTTCACTGGCCTTTGTTAATTGCATGCGCCTTCTTTCCCATGTGCTTTCTTTCACATGAAGAATGGGTCTCATTCTTCTGGTGAAGGTAGATCGGAGTGGCTTGCGAATCTTCCATGTCCGCTGATATCCCAGGTTAGGCTCATTATCTTCTGAGTCTGAAACCCAGGTCACGCACACCATTGATGTGGCTTGTGTAGATTTTTGTGAGTGTTCGTCAAAGTAAACGATATTTTTGACACTGGGACATCACCGGACGGCATGTCGGGGTTGCTCCCTCACTGCGCCAGAGACCCCGGGTTCGATCCTGACCATGGATGCTTGTCTGTGCGGAGCTTGTACATTCCACCCGTGATCTGCGCGGGTTTTCCCCGGGTGCTCCGGTTTCCTCCCACACTCTAAGAACATCCGGGTTTGGACAATGGACAATAGGTGCAGGAGTAGGCCATTCGGCCCTTCGAGCCAGCACCGCCATTCAATGTGATCATGGCTGATCATCCACAATCAGTACCCCATTCCTGCCTTCTCCCCATATCCCCTGACTCCGCTATTTTTTAAGAGCCCTATCTAGCTCTCTCTTGAAAGTATCCAGAGAACCGGCCTCCACCGCCCTCTGAGGCAGAGAATTCCACAGACTCACCACTCTCTGTGAGAAAAAGTGTTTCCTCGTGTCTGTTCTAAATGGCTTACCCCTTATTCTTAAACTGTGGCCCCTGGTTCTGGACTCCCCCAACATCGGGAACATATTTCCTGCCTCTAGCGTGTCCAAACCCTTAATAATCTTATATGTTTCAACAAGATTCCCTCTCATCCTTCTAAATTCCAGATGACAGTCAAATTCATATGACAGTCCCGCCATCCCGCGAATTAACCTGGTGAACCTACGCTGCACTCCCTCAATAGCAAGAATGTCCTTCCTCTAATTTGGAGACCAAAACTGTACACAATACTCCAGGTGTGGTCTCACTAGGGCCCTGTACAACTGCAGAAGGATCTCTTTGACTGACATATCAGGTCACCATGACACGGCGTGATGACGCGCGGTGATTCTTCAAGAGTCGCAACTTTTTTTTTTGTCGCCGGTGGATTTTGAGATGTTCAAAATCTTTTGGCGACACTGATATGACGCCGGCAGTTGCCGGAAAAACCGCCAAGTGGGACAGGCCCTTTAGGTGACGTTTTTGGGCCCAACCCTTCTTCAGATTGATCCAAGATGTAATCTATCCATGTCCTCCACAGATGCTACCTGAAGCTCTGAGCTCCTCCAGCACTTTGTATGTAGCTCAAGATGCCAGCATCTGCAGTTCCTTGTGTCTCTAAATAGAGTCGTAGAGACATAGAGTGATACAATGTGGAAACAGGCCCTTCGGCCCAACTCGTCCACACCTGCCAACAATGTCCCAGCTACCCTGGTCCCAATTACCAGCGCGTGTTCCATAACCCTCCAAATCTGTCCTATTCATGTACCTGTCCAACTGTTCCTGAAACGATGGGATAGTCCCAGCCTCAACTACCTCCTCTGGCAACTTGTTCCATACAACCACTGTGTGAAAAAGTTACTCCTCGGATTCCTATTAAATCTGTTCCCCTTCACCTTGAACCTATGTCCTCTGGTCCTCGATTTCCCTACTCAGGGTAAAAGACTCTGTGCATCTACCCGATCTATTCCTCTCAAGATTTTATACACCTCCATAAGATCTCCCCTCATCCTCCTACGCTCCATGGAATAGAGACCCAGCTTCCTCAACCTCTCCCTATAGCTCACACCCTCTAGTCCTGGTAACATCCTCGTAAATCTTTTCTGAACCCTTTCAAGCTTGACAATATCTTACCTATAACATGGTGCCCAGAACTGAACACAATATTCTAAATTCGGTCTCACCAATGTGTTATACAACTGCAACATGACCTTCCAATTTCTATACTCAATACACTGACTGATGAAGGCCAAAGTGCCAAAAGCCTTTTTGACCACCTTATCTACCTGCGCCTCAACCTTCAAGGAATCATGCACCTGCACTCCTAGATCCCTCTGCTCTACAACACTAACCAGAGGCCTACCATTTACTGTGTAGGTCCTGCCCTTGTTCGACGTCCCAAACTGCAACACCTCACACTTCTCTGTATTAAATTCCATCAACCATTCCTCCACCCACCTGGCCAATCGATCCAGATCCTGCTGCAATGGTTCACAACCATCTTCACTATCTGCAAAACCACTAAAAATCTTGCGTGGGGGTGAGGTGGGCAGAGAAAGTCATTGGATTTGTCAACTCAAGAATTTAGTTTGGAGATACAGCACAAAAACAGGCCCTTTGGCCCACCGAGCCCATGCTGACCAATGATCCACGCCCATTAACACTATCCTACACACACTAGGGACAATTTTACATTTACACCAAGCCATTTAACTCACCAACCTGGTCCGTCTTTGGAGTGCGGGAGGAAAATGAAGATCTCGGAGAAAACCCGCACAGGTCACGTGGAGAACGTACAAACTCCGCACAGACAGCACCCGATGGAACCCGAGTCTCTGTCGTTGCAAGTGCTGAAAGGCAGCGACTCTAACGCTACGCCACCGTGCCACCCCTTTGTTAATTGAAAGGTTTTTGCTCAAATGTAAGAACCTGCGCTGTACTGTTCTATGTTCTATGTTTTAAGGAGGGTTCTCTCAAGGCCGGCTCTCACTGCCCGTCTCCACCAGAGAGTCAGACCAAGGCCAATATCAACGCCATTGTATCCCCATCCGTCAATTCAACAATGCAGTGGTTGTACAGGGGTTGGAAGGTCACAAGTTACAGGAGCAGCATTCGGCCGATCAAGTCTACTCCGCCATTCGATCATGGCGGATTCACCTCTCCCTCTCAACCCCATTCCCCTGCAGTCTTCCCCTAACCCCCTGACATTCATACTAATCAAGCACCTGTCAATTTCCACCTTAAAAATATCCATTGACTTGGCCTCCACAGCCTTAAGTGGCAATGAATTCCACAGATTCACCACCCTCTGACTAAAGACATTTCTCCTCATAGAAACATAGAAAATAGGTGCGGGAGTAGGCCATTTGGCCCTTCGAGCCAGCACCACCATTCAATATGATCATGGCTGATCATCTAAAATCAGTACCCCGTTCCTGCTTTTTCCCCATATCCCTTGATTCCTTTCGCCGCAAGAGCTAAATCTCCTTGAATCTCCTCATCTTTATAAAGGTGCGTCCTTCTATTCTGAGGCTGTGGCCTCTGGTCCTAGACCCTCCCACTTAGTGGAAGCATCCTCTCCACGTCCACTCTATCCAGGCCTTTCACTATTCAGGATGATGGTGAAGTGGTAATTTCCCACAGTTTGCTCTTCCCCTGTGAGGTCGTGTTGGGTGGTTGCATCTATAACCTCTCATTAACCCCCCCCCCACCTTCTTTTCCTCCCCCCCTCTCCCACCCACCCCCAACTCCGGCCCCCAGTCCTGGGCCTCCAGCTTGTGGTTATCATCATTAGCTCCGAGCTGCGCTGATTCGCGATCGACGTTTATCTGGTCATCTTTCTCTCGGGCTTCCACAAGGCTTCATGGCACGTAAGGACATTAGTATAATTGCTGCCATCTGATGGGGTGAAGGCCGGCCTCCATCACCAATAATCTCAGGCCGACATCAGTTGTTGTTGGTGAAAGCGAACTGGAGGCACTGAGCTTCAACCTGGGAGGTGGAGGGAGGGAAGGAGAGAGAGAGGGACAGAGAGAGACAGAGACAGAGACAGAGAGAGACAGAGAGAGAGAGAGAGAGAGAGAGAGAGGGAGAGAGAGAGAGAGAAAGAGAGAGAAAGAGAGAGAGAGAGAGAGAGAGAGAGAGAGAGAGAGAGAGAGAGAGAGAGAGAGAGAGAGAGAGAGAGAGAGAGAGAGAGACAGAGAGAGAGAGACACACACAGAGAGAGACAGTGAGAAAGAGAGAGAGAAAGAGAGAGAGACAGAGACACAAAGTGAGAGAGAAAAAAGAGAGCATGAGAGAGAGAGAGAGAGAGAGAGAGAGAGAGAGAGAGAGAGAGAGAGAGAGAGAGAGAGAGAGAAAGAGAGAGAAAGAGAGAGAGAGAGAGAGAGAGAGAGAGAGAGAGAAAGAGAGAGAGAGAGAGAGAGAGAGAGAGAGAGAGAGAGAGAGAGAGAGAGAGAGAGAGAGAGAGAAAGAAAGAGAGAGAGAAGAGAGAGAGAGAGAGAGAGAGAGAGAGAGAGAGAGAGAGAGAGAGAGAGAGAGAGAGAGAGAGAGAGAGAGAGAGAGAGAGAGAGAGAGAGAGAGAGAGAGAGAGAGAGAGAGAGAGAGAGAGAGAGAGAGAGAGACGGAGACTGAGATAGAGGTGAGCTCAGAGACAAGAGAGAGCAAGAAACATAGAAACATAGAAAATAGGTGCAGGAGTAGGCCATTCGGCCCTTCGAGCCTGCACCGCCATTCATTGTGATCATGGCTGATCATCCATCTCCGTATCCTGTACCTGCCTTCTCTCCATACCCCCTGATACCTTTAGCCACAAGGGCCACATCTAACTCCATCTTAAATATAGCCAATGAACTGGCCTCAACTACCTTCTGTGGAAAGGGACAGAGAGAGAGGAAGAAGCAGAATTTGGGGCATTGAAGATAAAATAATATAATAAATTGGGCAAAACACCAAGTGGTGGAGGAACTCATTGGGTCGGGCAGCATCTGTGGAGGGAATGGATAGGTGACATTTAAAATTAGTACCCTTCTTAGGACTGAGTCAGCAAAATACAAAGTGGCGGAGCAATGCAGCTGGTCAGGCAGCATCTGTGGAGGAAATGTTCAGGTGATGTAGCAGGTCAAAGTTTGTGTTCTATTCGGCCCATCAAGTCTACTCCACCATTCAATCATGGCTGATCTATCTTTTTCTCTCAACCCCATTCTCCTGCCTTCTCCCCATAACCCCTGACACCCGTACTCATCAAAAATCTGTTAATATCCACTGTAAAAATATCCATTGACCTGGGCTCCACAGCATTCTGTGGCAATGAATTCCACAGATTCACCACCCTCTAACTAAAGAAAGGTGTGTCGTTTATTCTGAGGCTATGGCCACTAGTCCTAGACTCTCCCACAAGTGGAAACATCCTCTCCACATTCCACAAGGGTCATGACCCTTCAATAACGTGAACTTAGGCTGAAGGGCCTTTTTCTGCATTGCAATTTTCTATGTTTGATGTTCTGAAGAAGGGTCCTGACCAAAAAAGTCACCTATCCATTCCCTCCACAGATGCCGCCTGTCTTCTTGCTCTTGAGGGAGTGCAGCGTAGGTTCTCCAGGTTAATTCCCAGGATGGCGGGACTGACATATGATGACAGAATGGGTCGGCTGGGCTTATATTCACTGGAATTTAGAAGGATGAGAGGTGATCTTATAGAAACATATAAAATTCTTATGGGATTGGACAGGCTAGATCTAGGAAAAATGTTCCCCATGTTGGGGGAGTCCAGAACCAGGGGTCACAGTTTAAGAATAAGAGGTTGGCCATTTAGGACTGAGATGAGGAAAAACCTTTACACCCAGAGAGTTGTGAATCTGTGGAATTCTCTGCCACAGAAGGTAGTGGAGGCCAATTCACTGGATGTTTTTAAGAGAGAGCTCCTAGTGCTAATGGAAAATAGGGATATGGGGAGAAAGCAGGAACGGGGTACTGATTTTGGATGATCAGCCATGATCGGACATTGAATGGCTGTGGTGGCTCGAAGGGCCGAATAGCCTACTCCCGCACCTAATTTCTATGTATATATGTTGCTATGACCTGCTGAGTTCCTCCAGCACTTTAGAGTTACAGCGTTAAATAGTACCTTCAGAAAGAAGTCAAAGCCCTTAAGTACACAAGTTATAGGAGTAGAATTAGACCATTCGGCCCATCAGGCCCACTCCGCCATTCAATCATGGCTGATTTCTTTCTCCGAATCCCATTTTCCTGCCTTCTCCCCATAACCCTTGATACCCGTTCTAATCAAGAATTTGTCTACCTCTGCCTTTAAAATATCCACTGACTTAACGGAGAATATTTCACAGCGCCTTCGGGAAAGGGCAAAACAGTACATGGTCACCATGTTATAGGAAAGATGTTGTCAAGCTGGAAAGGATGCAGAGAAGATTTACAAGGATGTTGCTAGGACTCGAGGGTCTGAGCTATAGGGAGAAGTTGGGCAGGTTACGACTCTGCTCCTTGGAGCACAGGAGGATCTGAAGAAGGGTCTCGACCCGAAATGTCACCCATCCTTTTTCTCCAGAGATACTGCCTTAACAGCCAGGTGTCTATCTTCAGTATAAACCAGTATCTGCAGTTCCTTCCTACACAACTTTGTGAGTGTTTTGGGTTGGCAGAAGGTAATGTAAGGGCGGCACGGTGGCGCAGCGGTAGAGTTGCTGCCTTACAACAACTACAGCGCCGGAGACCCGGGTTCGATCCTGACTGCGGGTGCTGTCTGTGCGGAGTTTGTAACGTTCTCCCCGTGACCTGCGTGGGTTTTTATCCGAGATCTTCGGTATCCTTCCACACTCCAAGGACCTACAGGTTCGCAGGTTAATTGGCTTGGTATAAATAGTGTTAATGTGCGGGAATTGCTGGTCAGCGCAGACTCGGTGAGCTGAAGGGCCTGTTTCCGCGCTGTATCTCTGTACTAACCTAAACTAAAAATTGCTCAGCGATTTATTTTGTGTCTTTGATTTTTGTGTTTTCGCAAGCTAGCTTGAGTACTTAACCTTAGTTCAAACGAGTCCCAGCTTTAGAAGACTTGCTGAGTGTGAGATACCTGTGCCTGATGTCTGAGTTCCTCTCGGCTATCATCTGCTGTGAGAGAATAAATTCTTCACCAGTCACCTCGGGGCTGTTGGTTCAATAGTTCATAATAGTTCTGTATAATCAAGTGTACAGACGCTCTGTGAAATTCTCTTCTTGCATACGGAGCAGTAAAGTTCAGTAAATGGCTCGATTGTAATCATGTCTCGTCTTCCCGCTGACTGGCTAGCACGCAACAAAAGCTTTTCACTGTACCTCGGTGCACGTGACAATAAACTAAACTGAACTGAAAAGTCATAAGGTCTTAAGTGCTTGGAGCAGAATTAGGCCATTCGGCCCACCAAGTCTACTCCGCCATTCAATCATGGCTGATCTATCTCTCCCTCAGAACCCCATTCTCCTACCTTCTCCCCGTAACCTCTGCACCCGTACCAATCAAGAATCTATCTATCTCTGCTTTATAAAACATCCATTGACTTGCCCTCCACAGCCGTCCACGGCAAAGAATTCCACAGATTCATCGCCATACAATCCCTGATTATTCCAAAGTGCATAGAAAACCAAGAGTCAAGAGTGTTTTATTGTCATATGTCCCAGGTACAACAATGAAATCCTTAAGGGCCTGTCCCACTTACGTGTCCTTGGCACGCAAATTACCCGACCTCGTGGTCGCGTTGAGGTGCACGGGCATCGTATGGCCGCGCGGGGCCGGTCCCACTGAGCAGCGCGGAGGGGTATGTAGTTGTCCGCGACATCGCTTGGGGCTCAAAAATTTTGTTGCGAACTAAATCTTCCCGTGCCAACGGCCTGTCGCGAAACTGACGGCCAAAGTGGGACAGGCCCAAGACCCTGGCGCGACGCAACGTCTCACCTCCAACAGCAGCAGAAGCAGGCAAACGATCGCCGAGCTCGGCCTGGGGCTCACGGCCGTTGCGGTCCGGATCCGCCCCCCACTCCTACTCCCAGAGCGGGGCCAAGAAAATTGAAGATAGACACAAAATGCTGGAGTAGCTCAGCGGGACCGGCAGCATCTCTGGAGAGAAGCAATGGGTGACGTTTCGGGTCGAGATCCTTCTTTCAGACTGATGAAGAGTCTCGACACGAAACATCATCCATCCCTTCCCTCCAGAGATGCTGCCCGTCCCGCTGAGTTACTCCGGCATTTTGTGTCCATCTTCCGAATGAAGTCGCGCGCGACCTTCGCGGCTCAATTTGCATGCCAAGGACATGTAAGTGGGACAGGGCCTTAACTCAAGTCAAGTCAACTTTATCTGTCACATACACATACAAGATGTACAGTGAAATGAAAATGGCAATGCCTGCGGGATTGTGCAAGACAACAGAACAGAACAGAACTAGTATTTACATTTAAACAAAAAGACTTGCAGCAGCCCAACAGAATATGTAAACATAGTACACTGTAAACTATGTAAAAATGAGAACAAAACGTTCAGTGTATGTGTATTGACATATACATGTGTATACAGTATATACACACAAATATGATACGAATCGATACGATAGAACTTTATTGATCCCAGGAGCGAACATTATTTGAAATAACTGAACGGGTTTTACTTGTTTGGCATCACAACGGGGTCTCTGGCATCACAACGGGGTCTCTGGCATCACAACGGTGTTCTCTGGCATCACAACGGGGTCTCTGGCATCACAACGGGGTCTCTGGCATCACAACGGTGTTCTCTGGCATCACAACGGGGTCTCTGGCATCACAACGGGGTCTCTGGCATCACACGTGTTCTCTGGCATCACAACGGTGTTCTCTGGCATCACAACGGGGTCTCTGGCATCACAAAGGGGTCTCTGGCATCACAACGGGGTCTCTGGCATCACAACGGGGTCTCTGGCATCACAACGGGGTCTCTGGCATCACAACGGGGTCTCTGGCATCACAACGGGGTCTCTGGCATCACAACGGGGTCTCTGGCATCACAACGGGGTTCTCTGGCATCACAACGGGGTCTCTGGCGTCACAACGGTGTTTTCTCTGGCGTCACAACGGGGTCTCTGGCGTCACAACGGGGTCTCTGGCATCACAACGGGGTCTCTGGCATCACAACGGTGTTCTCTGGCGTCACAAACGGGTTCTCCAATGAGGTAGATGGTAGCTCAGGACCGCTCTCTAGCTGTTGATAGGATGGTTCAGTTGCCTGACAACAGCTGGGATGAAACTGTCCCTGAATCTGGAGGTGTGTGCATCTTCAAACCTCTGTACCTCTTGCTTGATGGGAGAGGGGAGAAGAGGGAGTGGCCGGGGGTGAGACTCGTCCTTGATGATGCTGCTGGCCTTGCCGAGGCAGCGTGAAGCTTAGATGGACTTCATGGAAGGGAGGATGGTTTGCGTGACGGTCTGGTCTGCGTCCACAGTTTTTCTGACAATTTCTTGCGGTCTTGGATGGAGCTGTTCCCAAACTGTGCTGCGAGGCATCCCGATAAGATCAGAGTCCAGAGAATCAGAGTATTGAGTAGAGAAATTGGGAGGTCATGTTGCAGTTGTATAAGATGTCGGTGAGACCGCATTTAGAGTATTGTGTTCAGTTCTGGGCACCGTGTTATAGGAAATATATTGTCAAGCTGGAAAGGGTACATAGAAGATTTACGAGGATGTGCCAGGACTAGAGGGTGTGAGCTGCAGGGAGAGGTTGAGTAGGCTGGGTCTCTATTCCTTGGAGTGCAGGAGGATGAGGGGTGGATCCTATAGAGGTGTATAAAATTATTGAGAGGAATAGCTCAGGTAAATGACAGAGTCTCTTGCTGAGAGTAGGTGAATCGAGGACCAGAGGACATAGGTTGAAGGGGAAAAGACTTAATAAGAATCTGATGGGTGACTTTTTCCACACAAAGGGTGGTGGATGTATGGAACAAGCTGCCAGAAGAGACAGTTGAGGCTGGGACTATCCCAACGTTTAAGAAACAGTTAGACAGGCACATGGATAGGGTAGGTTTGGAGGGATATGGACCAAACGCGGGCAGGTGGGACTAGTGTAGCTGGGCCATGTTGGCCGGTGCGGGCAAGTTGGGCCGAAGGACTTGTTTCCACGCTGTATCACTCTAAGACTCTAAGATGTCTTCTGTACACAGCAAGGAACCCATCTAGCCTTGGGCACCTCAGATGTCAATGCAGTTTTCTGACTACCACCAATGAGCAGGTTGTTAGAAGGGGAAAACTGGGGTTAATTAATCTGTGGGCCTAGTGGAATCCTCTCAAGGCAACTTCTGCAAAAGAAAACAACACAAAGAACACACTAACTGACAGTCTGCATAATGAAAAAAGAAAGCAATGGTGATGTGGACTTGAGTACAATGGAGCTGCTGTCTGAGTGTGTGTGTGTAACCTATATCCCTATATCTCAACATGGCCTTAAGCTAGTGATTCATTGACAAGTCAAATGAAATTTAACTCTTTCTTGATTTTATGATTTAAATTTTTTTTAAATCGCTTCTTTTAGTTTAGTTTGGAGATACAACAGGGAAACAGGCCCATGATCTCATCGAGTGGCCCTTCATCCCATCCCATCCCAATTGGCAGTGGAGGCCAATTCTCTGGATGCTTTCAAGAGAGAGAAAGTCAAGATAGAGCTCTTAAAAATAGCGGAGTCAAGGGATATGGGAGGAAGGCAGGAACGGGGTGCTGATTGTGGATGATCAGCCATGATCGCAGTGAATGGCGGTGCTGGCTCGAAGTCTACTGAGTCCTAGCCGAGCATCGATTACCTGTTCACTCTGAATCTGAGGATAAATCCCGACCCAAAACGTTATCGATCCATGTTCTCCAGAGATGCTGCCTGACCCTCTGAGTTACTCCAGCACTTTCTGTTTTTCTTTGATTATGATTTCATGCCAAGCCTCGGTTATCTCACTTGTGCATCCACTCCAAGGGTGGCATGGTGGCGCAGCGGTAGATTTGCGGCCTCACAGCACCAGTGACCCGGGTTCGATCCTGACTATGGGTGCTGTCTGTACGGAGTTTTACGTTCTCCATGTGACCGTTTGGGTTTTCTCCGGGTGCTTCGGTCTCCTTCCACACTCCAAAGGGAGTACAAATTTGAAAGTTAATTGTCTCTGGTAAAATTGTAAATTGTCCCTAGTGTGTGCAGGATAGTGCTAGTGTACAGGGTGATTGCACGGACTAATTGGGCTGAAGGGCCTGTTTCCGCGCTGTGTCTCCAAAGTCTAATGTCTAAAGTCCTTGCACACCAGGGACAATTTACAAACGGCCAATTAACCTACAAATCCGCACGTTTTTGGGATGTAAGAGGAAACCGGAGCACCTGGAGGAAACCCACGTGGTCCCAGGGAGTTCGTAACAAACTCGGCACAGACAGCGTCCAAGGTCAGAATCGAACCCGGGTATATCATGCTGTGAGCTCGATACCATCCACACATGACTGTGTCGCCCACTGGGTATATTTGTAAAGAAAAAGTATATTATCCTTTTAATTTAATTTAGAGATACAGCAAGGAAACAAGCAGTTCGGCCCAACGAGTCCACGCTGAATATTGATCCCCTGTTCACATTGGACAGGTGACATTTCAGGTCAGGATCCCACAGTTTAAAGCAACGTGAACTTGGGCCGAAAAGCCGCTCTTGTTCTCTGTTCGATGTGAACGAATGAATGATATCTTCCTATCACATGCGACATGTCACAATGAGATCCTTTGCTTCGCAAGACCCAAGGTATGCAAAGAGGGGCCACGTATAGGGCAGCGAAAGCTTTACAAAACGTATAGTCCACAATGGTCCCTCTGTTCTCAGCGACCCCCCCCCACCCTCAATCCACCTTTGTTCTCTCGGCCGCCCCCACCCACCCCCCCCACACTGAGTCCCTCTCTGTTTACCACCAGGCAGCTGAGGAAATTCAGAGTCTGCTCTGAGGATCCTTCAGCCCTTCTACTCTGGGGCTGTCGAAAGCATCCTGAATGGAAACATCTCGATCTGGTTTGGCAACAGGACAGGAAGGCTTTGCAGAGAGTAGTGCGTTTGGCTGAAAGCACAAGGGAACTACACTCCCCCCCCCTCCTCCCTACAGGACCTATACACCAGGAGGTGCAGATCCTGAGCCAGCAAGATCATGAAGGACCTCGACCACCCCAGCAACGGACTGTTCCAGCTGCTGCGGTCAGGCAAGCGCCTCCGCTGTCACGCTGAGAGGATGAGACGGAGTTTCTTCCACAGGCCATCAGGGCTGTAAACTCTGATCTCACCAGGGAGTAAATACTGTTGCGTCTTTTTTTAAAATGTAAACACTGGTTCTGTTCTGTTCTGTTGTTTTGCACAATCCCGCAGGCATTGCCACTTTCATTTCACTGTACATCTTGTATGTGACAAATAAACTTGACTCGTTCTCTCGGCCCCCTCCCGACGCTGAGTCTCTCTTGATCTCGGCGGCCCGTCCAACAAGCACCGCTGGCCCGGCCGAACCCCCCCCCCCCCCCCCCGGACCCGCAGAAGAAAGTTCCTGACCAAAAGGTTCGCCTGTCCATTCCCTCCACAGATGCCGCCTGACCCACTGAGTTATAGACAATAGACAATAGACAATAGGTGCAGGAGTAGGCCATTCGGCCCTTCGAGCCAGCACCGCCATTGAATGTGATCATGGCTGATCATCCCTAATCAGTACCCCGTTCCTGCCTTCTCCCCATATCCCCTGACTCCGCTATTTTTAAGAGCCCTATCTAGCTCTCTCTTGAAAGCATCCAGAGAACCTGCCTCCACCGCCCTCTGAGGCAGAGAATTCCACAGACTCACCACTCTCTGTGAGAAAAAGTGTTTCCTCGTCTCCGTTCTAAATGGCTTACTCCTTATCTTGAACTGTGGCCCATGGTTCTGGAGTCCTGCCTCTAGCGTGTCCAAGCCCTTAACAATCTTATATGTTTCAATGAGATCCACTCTCATCCTTCTAAACTCCAGAGTGTACAAGCCCAGCTGCTTCATTCTCTCAGCATATGACAGTCCTGGGAATTAACCTTGTAAACCTACGCTGCACTCCCTCAATAGCAAGAATCGCAAGACGGAAAGAGTTCCTCCAGTCCACTTTGCGTCTTGCTGAATCAGACTGAAAGAAGGGTCCTGACCTGAAACGTTGGCTCCTGTTCATTACCTCCCCAGACGCTGCCTGACCGAAGACAAAGGAAGCATGAGGTTACGGGACGGGACCCTTCTTCAAGACTGGGTAGACGCTTTGTGTCAGGCTGGGTCTGAAGAAGGGTCTCCAGGCCCCTGAAACGTCACCCATCCTTTTTTCTCCACAGATGCTGCTGACCCACTGAGTCACTCCAGCACTTGTGTCTCACGAAAGGGTTACGTGGAGGTTCAATTTAATTGCTCCAAATCACTGGCAAGGTTCTGATTTATTAAGCAAGAGGAAAGTATTTTCAATTGCAGGACTCTTCACAGCCAGAGGCCATGGGATTTAGGATGCTTGGTTCAAGCCCAAGAGGCATGGAGGAGTGGATTAAACTCACACAGCAAGTTACTGTAACCCGAGGCACTATCTCTGAAAGGTCAGGCAAAGCAGATTCTATAGGTACTTCCAAACGGAACTGGATAAATTATTGGAATGCACAAAGATCAGCGAAGGGGACAGATCTCGACCTCCCCCTCCTCCCCCCCATCCCCCCCCCCCTACCAAGAGCCAGCACAGGAACGATGGCACGAATGGCTTCCATCCGATGCATTGCAGATCTTAGAGTCACACAGCGTGGAAACAGGCCCTTCGGCCCACAATGTCAGTTCCAACATGATGCCAAGTTGAACTCGAGTCACAGAGTGATACAGCGTGGAAACAGGCCCAACTTGCCCACACCGGCCAACATGTCCCATTTACACTAGTCCCAACTGCCCGCGTTTGGCCCATATCCCTCTAAACCTGTCCTATCCATGTACCTATCTTAAACAAAACGATAATGCCTGCCTCAACTATCTCCTCCGGCAGTTCGGTCCACACACCCACTACCCTTTGTGTGAAAATGTTAGCCCCTCAGGTTCCTATTAAATCTTTCCTCCCTCACCTTAAGCCTATGTTCATAACAAGAGGAGTTGAGTATAGGAGCAAAGAGGTCCTTCTGCAGTTGTATAGGGCCCTAGTGAGACCACACCTGGAGTATTGTGTGCAGTTTTGGTCCCCTAATTTGAGGAAGACATTCTTGCTATTGAGGGAGTGTAGCATAGGTTTACAAGGTTAATTCACGGGATGGCGGGACTGTCATATGTTGAGTGAATGGAGCAGCTGGGCTTGTATACTCTGGAGTTTAGAAGGATGAGACGGGATCTTATTGAAACATAAAAGATTATTAAGAGTTTGGACACGCTAGAGGCAGGAAACATGTTTCCGATGTTGGGGGAGTCCGGAAACTAGGGCCACAGTTTAAGAATAAGGGGTAAGCCATTTAGAACGGAGACGAGGAAACACTTTTTCACACAGAGAATTGTGAGTCTGTGGAATTCTCTGCCTCAGAGGGTGGTGGAGGCCGGTTCTCTGGATACTTTCAAGAGAGAGCTAGATAGGGCTCTTAAAGATAGCAGTCAGGGGATATGGGGAGAAGGCAGGAACGGGGTACTGATTGGGGATGATCAGCCCGTGATCACATTGAATGGCGGTGCTGGCCCGAAGGGCCAAATGGCCTGCTCCTGCACCTATTGCCTATTGTCTGATGTTCTCTGGTTCTCGGTTCCCCTACTCTGGGGAACTAATCCCATCTCCCTGAACATGGTCACATCCCTCCATCCCTCGCATATCTTAAGTGCCACCATTGCTTAGTTTAGAGATACCGCATGGAGACAGGCCCTTCAGCCCACTGAGTAAATGCCGACCATTGATCACCGGTTCACTAGTTCTATGTTATCCCACCTTTGTGTCCTGCAGAAGAGGGACATTTTACAATTAACCTACAAACCCGCACGTCTTTGGCGTGTGGGAGGAAACCGGAGCACCCGGAGAAATCGCACGTGGTCACAGAGAGAACATACAAAATCCGCACAGACACCACCCATGCTTTGGATTGAACCCAGGTCTCTAAGGTAAGGCAGCAGCTCTACCGCTGTGCCACTGTGCCACTGTGCCACTCTATCTGCATCATTCCATTCAATCTAATCTTTGGTTTTCTTCTGCAGAGGGTAACGGCTGGCGATGTTCAAGTTGAGAACCTTCTTCGGGTTTAATAAAAGGAACTTAACATGAAACACTGTCCATCAGTTTCCCTCCACTGATGCTGCCTGACCCACTGAGTTTCCAGACACAGCGCAGAAGCAGGCCCTTTGGCCCAATTGAGTCGGCGTCGACCAGTGATCACCCCGTGCACTAGCACTATCCTGCACGCTGGGGACAGGTTACAATTTACCAAAGACATTAACCTACAGACCTGTACGTCAGGAGTGTGGGAGGAAACCGCAGCACCCGGAGAAAACCCACGCAGACACGGGGAGAACGTACAAACTCCGCACGGACAGCACCCGTAGTCAGGATCGAACCCGGGTCTCTGGCGCTGAAAGGCAGAAACTCTACCGCTGCGCCACCGTGACGCCCCAAAGTGCAAATCAAAACATCTGCACCCTTTCCCCACTCTCGTAGTTGGTTGGATGGTTCAGTTGCCTGATAACAGCTGGGAAGAAACTGTCCCTGAATCTGGAGGTGTGCGTTTCACAATTCTACACCTCTTGCCCGATGGGAGAGGGAGAAGAGGGAGTGGCCGGGGTGAGGCTGGTTCTTGATTATGCCGCTGGCCTTGCCGAGGCAGCGTGAAGTGTAGATGGAGTCAATGGAAGGGAGGTTGGTTTGCGTGACGGTATATATGATGAATGTACAATCACTAAGCACACTACAAAAAAGAGCTATTCGTATAGTAAATAATGTAGGATATCATGAACACACCAATATACTGTATTTAAAATTACACACCTTAAAGATTAAGGATCTGGTAGAATTTAAGACTGCACAAATAATTAATAAAGCAAAAAATAAACTGCTACCTGTAAACATACAAAAACTGTTCAGAGACAGAGAGGGGGGTTATAACTTTAGAGGGAAACTAAACTTGAAACAGCATTATGCTCGGACCAATTTAAAAAGTATGTGTATTTCCATTTGTGGGGTGGTTTTGTGGAATGGTCTTGACGAAACGATTAAACAAAGAATGAATATAATGCAATTTAAAAAAATGTACAAAAGATATATCTTTGAAAAGTACAGTAATGAGGAAGGAGAATGTAAATCTCACAGAAATGGTGCTTGTTCTTTTGGTTCTTTTCTTTTTTTGTTCTTTTTTTCTTAATAGCTTGATTGGAGTAGTTTTATTTGAATTGTCTGTTTAGTTTATTTTATTGAATTTTGCATTTGTTAATGGTGAAGAATGGGGGTAGGACTTGACAAGCATGGGCTTCTTCCTATCCCTTTTTGAACGAGTCTAATGTGTATTATGTTGAAATTGGCTTTTGATTTTTTAATTTATGTATGTACATATATGTTATGTATATGTGTATGTGTGTGTATATGTGTATATGTATGTATGTATATATGTACATGTATATGTATGTATGTGTGTATGTATTTATGTATATATATATGTATATATATAATTTTTCTTTATTTATTATTCATTTTCATCTTTTCTTTTCTTCTTTTTTTAATCGTTCGAAATAAAAGATCTGGTAGAATTTAAGACTGCACAAATAATTAATAAAGTTGGTTTAGTTTTGTTTAGAGATACAGCGCGGAAACAGGCCCTTCGGCCCACCGGGTCCGCGCCGCCCAGCGATTCCCGCACATTAAAACTATCCCACACCTACTAGGGACAATTTTTACATTTACCAAGCCAATTAACCTACAAACCTGTACGTCTTTGGAGTGTGGGAGGAAACCGAAGATCTCGGAGAAAACCCACGCAGGTCACGGGTAGAACGTGCAAACTCTGTACATAGAGCACCCGTAGTGGGGATCGAACCCAGGTCTCCGGCGCTGCATTCGCTGTAAGGCAGCAACTCTACCGCTGCGCCACCGTGACCGCCCCAGTTAGATGTAGCTCCTAGGGCGAAAGGAATCAAGGGATATGGGGAGAAAGCAGGAACGGGGTACTGATTTTGGATGATCAGCCATGATCATATTGAATGGCGGTGCTGGCTCGTATCAGATTCAATCTTTATTGTCATTGTGCAGTGTACAGTACAGAGACAACGAAATGCAGTTAGCATCTTACCCAGAAGAGCGAACATAGAATAATGGAACAGTATAATATATATATGTACATACAGTATCAGTGGTGCAATTTTTCTGTGGGAAGGAGTGTCCGGGGTGGGGGGTGACTGGCAATCACCAAGGTGCAGAGTTCAGTAGTGTAACAGCTGCAGGGACGAAGCTGTTCCTGAACCTGCTGATCCGGCAGCGGAGAGACCTGTAGCACCTCCCGGATGGGAGGAGGGTAAACAGTCTGTGGCTGGGGCGAGAGCAGTCCTTGACGATGCTGCGCGCCCTTCGCAGACATCGCTTGCTTTGGACAGACTCAATGGAGGGGAGTGAGGAACCGGTGATGCGTTGGGCAGTTTTCACCACCCTCTGCAGTGCTTTCCGGTCGGCACCTATTTTCTATGTTTAGATGTTTCTATTCATACTACATACTGCAGCACTAACCACAGTCTTAGGCACAGTTAATTATTTTTATTTAATTGTTTTCCTTGGAATAACATTTTCCTGCATTGCTTGTTGTATCAGATTATTTTTTGGTTCAGATGTTCGCTCTTGTCAAGTTAATCCACTGCGGCCACAGATTGACTTGGAACGCGAGATGACAGATGAACCAGCCACAACTTGGGAGAAACCTGCATAAAGCACTCACGCCTCAAGCTAGCCACCCATCTCATTGTTATGACAGTCAGTTTTCAACCGAGGTTATCTATCCAACTAACTATTGCAAATTCCCTATGTGTCGGAAGGAACTGCAGATGCTGGTTTAAGCCGAAGATAGACACAAAAAGCTGGAGTAACTCAGCAGGACAGGCAGTATCTCTGGAGAGAAGGGTGGGTGGCGTTTCGGGCGGAGACCCTTCTTCAGTCTGAGGTCTCGCCCCGAAACGTCACCCATTCCTTCTCTCAGACTGAACTGAGTTACTCCAGTTTTTTGTGTCCAAATTCCTTGTAGTTGTATTCATTTAATTTAGCGGTACAGCGTGAAAACAGGCCCTCCGAGTCCACTCCGACCAGTGGTCACCCCGTACACTCGTTCTATCCCATTTTCAGCAGCTACCCCGGCATTTTGTGTCTATCTTTGGTGTAAACCCAATATCTGCAGTTCCCTCCCCGCAAACTAGGGACGATCCACAGAAGCCGACGAACCTGGAAACCCGCACGTCATTGGAGTGTGGGAGGAAACCGGAGCACCCAGAGGAAACCCACTCGGTCACAGGGAGAACGTGCAAACTCCATATAGACAGCACCGGTAGTCAGGAGCAAAACTGGGTCTCTGGCGCGGTGAAAGCCCTGTCCCACGGGCAGGCGGTTACTGGCGGTGACGCGCGGTGTAGCAGGAAGTTGGGACCGCGCCTGGACCGCCAGGGGACCACGCATGGCCCGCGGGGTCGGTCCCACGCAGATCGCCGGAACCGTATGTAGCTGGTCCCGACACCGCGCGGTGCTCAGAAAAACTGACACTGTCTAAAAATCTCGGCCTGCCGCCCAGCCGCCGCCTCTTCACCGCGAGCTCCGCCTGTAAGCCGCGAGCTCCGCCTGTACGCCGCGAGCACCGCCTGTACGCCGCGAGCACCGCCTGTACGCCGCGAGCACCGCCTGTACGCCGCGAGCCGTCTCGACGTCATCGCGAAGCGTGTTGCGTTGCGCGATTACGTCATCACCCGACGCCGCGCTCGCCGCATGCATTCGCATGCTCGTGTGACAGGCCGTACGGTAAACACTCGGCCTCCGCGCGGCAACCGCTTCCGGTTAGGTTGCGCTTGCCGCATGCTCGTATTTCCATTTGTGGGGTGGGTTTGTGGAATGGTCTTGCCGAAACGATTAAACAAAGTATGAATATAATGCAATTTTAATAAATGTACAAAAGATATATCTTTGAAAAGTACAGTAATGAGGAAGGAGAATGTAAATCTCACAGATGTTAATGGTGCTTGTTCTCTTGGTTCTTTTCTTTTTTTGTTCTTTTTTTCTTAATAGCTTGATTGGAGTAGTTTTATTTGAATTGTCTGTTTATTTTATTTTATTGAATTTTGCATTTGTTAATGGTGAAGAATGGGGGTAGGACTTGACAAGCATGGGCTTCTTCCTATCCCTTTTCAAACGAGTCTAATGTGTATTATGTTGAAATTGGCTTTTGATTTTTTAATTTATGTATGTACATATATGTTATGTATATGTGTATGTGTGTATATGTGTATATGTATGTATGTATATATGTACATGTATATGTATGTATGTGTGTATGTATTTATGTATATATATCTGTATATATATAATTTTTCTTTATTTATTATTCATTTTCATCTTTTCTTTTCTTCTTTTTTTAATCGTTCGAAATAAAAGATATCAAATCAAATCAAATGTATAAGAAAGAACTGCGGATGGTGGAAAAATCGAAGGTAGACAAAAATGCTGGAGAAACTCAGCGGGTGAGGCAGCATCTATGGAGCGTAGGAAATAGGTGGCGTTTCGGGTCACCTATTCCTTCGCTCCATAGATGCTGCCTCACCCGCGGAGTTTCTCCAGCATTTTTGTCTACCTATGATGAATGTAGGTTATTTAACAATAATCCATAATAAAAGGCCCATTGCTGATGCTAGTTTTTTACTCCACCCTTATTCAATTAACTACATTTAAATGCCTTGGAATCCATTTCAATGCGTGACTTTAAATTGTGCAAGAAGGAACTGTATATAATGTTTTAAACCAAAGCAAGCTGGAGAGGGTGCAGAGACGATTCGCAAAGAAGTTGCCTGGACTCAAGGGACTGAGCTACAGGGAGAGGTTGAGCAACCTGGGACTTTATTCCTTGGAGAGTGGAATAGATCAGTTAAACGTACAGAGTCTCTTGCCCAGAGTAGGGGAATCGAGAACCAGAGGACATAGGTTTAAGGTGAGGGGGGATAGATTTAATAGGAACCTGAGGGGTAACCTTTTCACGCAAAGGGTGGTGGGGTGTATGGAACGAGCTGCCTGAGGAGGTAGTTGAGGCAGGGACTATCGCAACGTTTAAGAAACACATGGATAGGACAGGTTGAGAGGGATATGGGCCAAACGCAGTCAAGTGGGACTGTGTTGGTTGGGTGTGGACAAGTTGAGCCGAGGGGCCTGTTTCCACACTGTATGACTATGATTACTGTACTGCAGAACTCTTTGGTACATGAGCCAAATTCAAAATATTTTTACAAATGCAATGTTTCCGGTGATGAGGTTAGTGCTGGGATTTATACGCTGAATTCCAAACTGCCTTATTCACGTGGACAGTGACACCACAAGACATCTCCCATCAACCACGTTCTCACCGCCTGTACGCCACGAGCCGTCTCGACGTCATCGCGTAGCGCGTTGCGTTGCGCGATGACGTCATCACCCGACGCCGCATGCATTCGCATGCTCGTGGGACAGGCCGTACGGTAAACACTCGGCCTCCGCGCGGCAACCGCTTCCGGTTAGGTTGCGCTTGCCGCATGCCCGTGGGACCGGCCGTACGGTGAACACTCGGCCCCCCGCTCGGTGCTCCCGCGGTAGCCGCGCGTTCCCCACTTCCGGGGACGCCGCGCTTCACCTCCTGTTACCGCCTGCCCGTGGGACAGGGCCATGAGGCAGCAACTCTGGCGCTGTGCCGCTATTAGAATTCAATTGGATACTAAATATCATCTGAAACACTTGTTTAAGAAGGAACTGCAGATGCTGGAAAATCGAAGGTACACAAAAATGCTGGAGAAACTCAGCGGGTGAGGCAGCATCTGAAGAAAGGTCTCGACCTGAAACGTCGCCTATTACCTTCGCTCCATAGATGCTGCCTCACCCGCTGAGTTTCTCCAGCATTTTTGTCTATCATATGAAACACTGCTGCCTTGTCCCAATCCCAGCTATCCCTGTACATAGAGCAGCGTTTCCCAACCTTTCCAGAACCAGGGGCCACAATTTAAGAATAAGGAGTAAGCCATTTAGAACGGAGACGAGGAAACACTTTTTCTCACAGAGAGTGGTGAGTCTGTGGAATTCTCTGCCTCAGAGGGCGGTGGAGGCAGGTTCTCTGGATGCTTTCTAGAGAGAGCTAGATAGGGCTCTTAAAAATAGCGGGGTCAGGGAATATGGGGAGAACGCAGGATGATCAGCCATGATCACATTGAATGGCGATGCTGGCTCGAAGGGCCGAATGGCCTACTCCTGCACCTATTGTCTATTGTCTATTGTCTATTTTTACCCTTGCGGAGCCCTTGAAATAATTTTCACGTCTCAGGGAACCCCTTCATAAAAATGAGGGACTGTGCCTGCATGTCAGGAAGCACAGACTGGACTGATGGAGGCCGTGCATGCGTTTGTACTCGAGTGAGTCACTTGATACACAAATCCGTCACGTACAGCTCCTGTCCACCGACCACTAAAGGTGTTTCACGCTGGCGCCGAACAAACGTCACTAAATATAGTCCCTGGGATTATTACATTGTTACCTGATATAAGATATTGAAGATTTTATTATAGGTAGACAAAAATGCTGGAGAAACTCGTCAGGTGAGGCAGCATCTATGGAGCGAAGGAAATAGGTGACGTTTCGGGTCGAGACCCTTCTTCAAGACTGATGTGGGGCTTGGGGGGGGGGGAAGAAGAAAGGAAGAGGTGGAGACAGTGGGCTGTGGGAGAGCAGGGAAGTGGAGGAGAAGGAGGGAGAAAGCAAGGACTACCTGAAATTGGAGAAGTCAATGCTCATACTGCTGGGGTGTAAACCACCCAAGCGAAATATGAGGCGCTGCTCCTCCAATTTGCAGTGGGACACACTCTGGCCATGGAGGAGGCCCAGGACAGAAAGGTCGGATTCGGAATGGGAGGGGGAGTTGAAGTGCTGAGCCACAGGGAGATCAGGTCGGTTATTGCGAACCGAGCAGAGGTGTTGGGCGAAGTTGCAAACTGAGCGGATGTCTTCTCTCTCCGAAGACTTTATAATCCCCAAGAATTTTCCAAGAATATGCCGTACATGTATCATAAAATTACGAATATGAAATTAAACACAAAAATGACTCAAAAATGCATCAACATACAATTAGCCTATTGATCACTATTTCTCTCGGAGCCCCGAGCGAGCCCTCGCGGAACCCTCACATTCTGAGGAACCCCGGTTGGGAAATGCTGACATAGAGCATAAGAACAGTACAGCACAGGAACAGGCCCTTCAGCCCACCAGGCCCATGCTGAATATGATGCCAAGATCAACTGATCCACCTGTACGTGATCCAAGTCCCTCTATTCCCTGCACTTCCATGTCCCTATATTAAGCCTCTTAAATGCCACCATCATATCTGCCTCCTCCACCACCCCTGGCAGCGTGTTCCAGGCTCCCACCACTCTCTGTGTGAGAAAACTTGCCCCGCACATGTTAATAAGTTCCAGGAGCAGAATTAGGCCATTCGGCCCATCAAGCCTACTCCGCCATTCAATCATGGCTGATCTAACTTTCTCTCACAACCCCATTTGTAACCCCCAAGTTCACAATGCTAGCGTTAATATCAAGAGGACTGGAATAGAAAAACAGAGATGTGATGCTGAGGCTCTATAAGGCACTGGTCAGGCCATATTTGGAGGACTGTGAGCAAATTTGGGGCCTAAGGATGTTCTGGCTCTGAAGAGGGTCCAGAGGAGGTTTACAAGAATGATTCCATGAATGAGTGAGTTGGCATATGATGAGCGTTTGCCGGCACTGGGCCTGTACTCGCTGGAGTTTAGAAGGTTGAGGGGGGACCTCATTGAAACTTACAGAATAATGAAAGGCATAGACAGAGTGGATGTGGAAAGGATGTTTCCACTGGTTTCCACTGATTTGAGAATTAAGGGACAAAAGTTTAGGGGTAACATGAGGGGGAACATCTTTACTCAGAGAGTGGTAGCTGTGTGGAATGAGCTTCCAGTGGAAGTGGTGGAGGCAGGTTCGATTTTATAATTTAAAAATAAATTGGATAGGTATATGGACGGGAAAGGAATGGAGGGTTATGGTCTGAGTGCAGGTAGATGGGACTAGGTGAGAGTAAGTGTTCGGCACGGACTAGAAGGGCCGAGTTGGCCTGTTTCCGTGCTGTAATTGTTATATGGTTATATATGGTGGGAGAGTCTAGGACCAGAGGTCACAGCCTCAGAATTAAAGGGCGCTCTTTTAGAAAGGAGGTGAGGAGGAACTTCTTTAGTCAGAGGATAATTAATCTGTGGAACTCATTGCCACAGAAGGCTGTGGAGGCCGTCCGTGGATATTTTTAAGGCCAAGATAGACAAGTTCTTGATTAGAACGGGTGTCAAGGGTTATGGGGAGAAGACAAGAAAATGGGATTAGGAGGCAGAGATCAGCCATGATTGAATGGCGGAGTAGACTCGATGGGCCGAATGGCCTAATTCTTCTCCTAAAACTTAAGAACTTGTAAATGTCCCCCACTCACCTTACAGCTATATCCTCCATCTGTCTGTTTATATATGTGTGTGTGCACGTGCTTGTGTGTGTGCATGCCTGTATGCTTTTGTGTGTGTGGATATGTCTCTGTGTCCATGCGTGTCTGTGACTGTGTGTGTGTGTGTATATATCTTGTATCTGTGTCAGTGCGAGTGCCTGCAAGTGTGTGCGCGTATGTGTGCATCTGTGTGTTTGCGTGTGTGCTCGCGTGTGCATGTGTGTGTGCACGCGCGTGAGTGTGCGCGTATGATTATGTGTGTGTGTGCATGTGTGCGTGTGTGTACATGCATGTATGTGGGCGTGTGTGCATGTGTGTATGTGTGCATGTGTGTATGTGTGCATGCAGCGTGCACGTGCATGCGTGTGTATGTGTGTGCGTGTGCGTGTCGGTGTGCGTGTGTGTGTGTGTGCGTACCTGTGAATCTGTGTAGTTGAGGAATTTTGGCCTCAATCAGAGTTTGTTTACATTAAATGCTTCACAGAAATGTTTCTGCTGTTGCTGGTAACCCCAAGCAGTGAGGATACAAGTTATTAAACCACAGTGCGGAGAGAACACTGTTGGGTCAGTAAATCTGTCATCACCTCTGTGATTCAGCCGTCAAACTATCGGCAAAGATAAAGTAGTCTTACGCTTCAATAGACAATAGACAATAGGTGCAGGAGTAGGCCATTCGGCCCTTCGAGCCAGCATCGCCATTCAATGTGATCATGGCTGATCATCCCCAATCAGTAACCCCGTTCCTGCCTTCTCCCCATATCCCCTGACTCCGCTATTTTTAAGAGCCCTATCTAGCTTTCTCTTGAAAGCCATTCAGAAACATGCGTACCACACAGAATGGCTTGGAGGTGCAGCGGTAGAGTTGCTGCCTCACAGGGCCAGAGGCCCGGGATCCATTCTGAACCGAGGTGCGTCAGTGTGGAGTTCGAACGTACTCCCTCTGACGACATGGATTACTCTGTAACTGATTTTGGAAGCTTAAACCTGTCCTATCCATGTACCTGTCCAAATGCTTCTTAAACATTGCGATAGTCCCTGCCTCAACTACCTCCTCCGGCAGCTGGTTCCATACACCCACCACCGTCTGTGTGGAAAAAGTTACTCCTCAGTTTCCTCGTAAATCCTTCCCCCCGTACCAAAAACCCAGTGTCCTCTGGTCCTCGATTCCCCATACTCTGGGCAAAAGACTCTGTGCATCTACCCGATCTATTCCACACATGATTTTGTACACCTCTATAAGATCTCCTCCCCTCATCCTCCTGCGCTCCAATGTATGGGGACCTAGCCTGCTCAACCTCTGCCTATAGCTCACACCCGCTAGTTCTGGCAACAACCTCATAAATCTTCTCCGCACCCTTGGAGAAGACAGCACCTTTCCGACAACATAGTGCCCAGAACTGAACAAAATATTCTAATAGCGGCCTCACCTATATCTTACGTGATCTCCCCCACATCTATAACTCAATACTCTGACTAATGAAGGCCAATGTGCCTTTTTGACCACGCTATCTACCTGTGGTGGTACTTTCAACAAACTATGTAATGTCATAAGGGATAGGAGCAGAATTAGGCCATTCGGCCCACCGTCCACACCGCCATTCAATCATGGCTGATCTATCTCTTCCTCCTAACCCCATTCTCCTGCCTTCTCCCCATAACCCCTGATACCCGTACTAATCAAGAATCTATCCATCTCTGCCTTAAAAAATATCCATTGACGGCCTCCACAGCCTTCTGTGGCGAAGAATTCCACAGAATCACCACCATCTGACTAAAGAAGTTCCTCCTCATCTCCTTCCAAAAGGAGCATCCTTTAATTCTATGACCTCTAGTCCTAGACTCTCCTGGAGTAAACATCCCCTCCACATCAGTGGATCAATCATCCGTATACTAGTTCTACCCTACATTCTGGGAACAATTCACAGAGGCCATTAACACAGCATCTAAACCTTGCTTATTCAAGTACTTAGACTTTACAGATACAGCACGGAAACAGGCCCTTCGGCCCACCGAGTCCACACTGACCAGCGACCACCCCGTACACTAGCACTACCTTACAAATTAACCTACAAACCTGCGCATCTTTGGAGTGTGGGCAGAAAACCCAAGTGGTCACGGGGAGAACGGACAAACTCCGTACAGATAGTACCTGTAGTCAGGCATGAAGCCAGGTCTCTGGCGCTGTAAGGAGGTAGCAGCTCTACCACGGCACCACCGTGCCATCTCGGACCTCTTCCACCATTTGGGAGTTTAAGGACGAGTCCAAGGACGAGTCTCAACCCCCGGCCACTCCCGCTTCTCCCCTCTCCCATCAGGCAAAAGGAATAGAAGTGTGAAAACGCACAACTCCAGATCCAGGGACAGTTTCAGCTGTCATCAAGCATTTGAACCATCTTACCACAACCAGAGAGCAGTGCTGAACTACTATCTACCTCATCCATGACCATCGGACTATCCTTGATCGGACTTTGCTGGCTTTACCTTGCATCAAAATGTTATTCCCTTATCATGTATATGTACACTGTAAATGGCTTGATTGTAATCATGTATTGTCTTTCCGCTGACTGGATAGCGCGCAACAAAAGCTTTTCGCTGTACCTCGGTAAACGTGACAATAAACTAAACTGAACTGAACTGAGTTGATGAGTGCCAATTTATGGTGAAATTAATTTTATGCTTCAGTCCACGAAATACAGATAAAACTAAGTGAACATTTTACAGGGACGTATTTCGTCAGAAACAGAGATTACATTTATTGGAATACAGAGAACACTTAAGCATTTGTTTTCCAAAGTAGTTTGATATCGCCATACGCAGTTTAATAATGAACTAATTATATTTTCTGTTAGAATCATAGAGTCATAGAGTGATACAGTGTGGAAACAGGCCCTTCGGCCCAACGCCCACACCGACCAACAATGTCCCATCTACACTAGTCCCACCTGCCTGCGTTTGGCCCATATCCGTCCAAACTTGTCCTATCCATGAACCTGTATTACTGTTTCTTAAACATTGCCAAAGTCCCTGTCTCAACTACTTCCTCTGGCAGCTTGTTCCATACACCCACCATCCTTTGTGTGGAAAAAGTTACCCCTCAGTTTCCTATAGGAGCAGAATTAGGCCATTCGGCCCATCGACCTCAGCACCATTCAATCATGACTGATCTATCTCTCCCTCCTAACCCCATTCTCCTACCTTCTCCCATTAACCCCTGATACCCGTACTAATCAAGAATCTGCCTTAAAAAATATCCATTGACGGCCTCCACAGCCTTCTGTGTTCTCTTGTTCCTTGTACTAAACAGGAACTGATTAGCCATCATTTTCTGTAATGTGACAAATGCACATGGGAAACTATCAATGCAGGATTCGCAAGTTTGCAGATGGCACTGAAGTGGGTGGTATTGTAGATAGTGAAAATGGTTGTCAAAAATTGCAGCAGGGTCACGATCGGTTGGCCAGGTGGGCTGAGGAATGGTTAATGGAATTTAATACTGAAAAATTGAGGCAGTGCAGCGTAGGTTCACGAGATTGATCCCTGGGATACGGGACTGTCATATGATTGAAAAGACTAGGCTTGTATTGACTGGAGTTTAGAAGGATGAGGGGCGATCTTATAGAAACATATAAAATTATAAAAGGACTGGATAAGCTAGATGCAGGAAAAATGTTCCCAATGTTGGGCGAGTCCAGAACCAGGGGCCACAGTCTTAGAATAAAGGGGAGGGCATTTAAGACTGAGGTGAGAAAAAACGTTTTCACCCAGAGAGTTGTGAATTTGTGGAATTCCCTGCCACAGAGGGCAGTGGAGGTCAAATCACTGGATGGATTTAAGAGAGAGTTAGATGGAGCTCTAGGGGCTACTGGAGTCAAGGGATATGGGGAGAAGGCAGGCACGGGTTATTGATTGGGGACGATCAGCCATGATCACAATGAATGGCGGTTGGCTCGAAGGGCCGAATGGCCTCCTCCTGCACCTATTTTCTATGTTTCTAAAATGTGAGGTGTTGCACTGTGGGAAGACTAACAGGGTCAAGACCTACACAAGTGAATGGCAGGACTCTGGGGACTGTTGTAGAGCAGAGGGATCTAGGAGTACAGGAACATAAGTCCAGTAGATACAGGTGCTCGTGGATGTAATGCTGAGGCTCTATAAGGCGTGGGTAAGGCCGCATTTGGAATATCACAAGCAATTTTGGGCACCATATCTGGAGAGGGTCCACAGGAGGTTTACAAGAATGATCCCGGGAATGAGTAGGTTAACCTATGAAGAGTGTTTGTCGACACTGGGCCTGTACTCACCGGAGTTTAGAAGGATGAGAGAGGACCTCATTGAAACGTACAGAATAGTGAAAGGCTTGGATAGAGTGGATGTGGAGAGGATGTTTCCACTAGTGGGAGAGTCCCGGACTGGAGGTCACGGCCTCAGAATTAAATGACGTTCCTTTAGGAAGGAGATGAGGAGGAACTTATTCAGTCAGAAGGTGATGAATCTGTGGAATTCTTTGCCACAGAAGGCTGTGCAGGCCGTCAATTGATACATTTAACGCAGAGATAGATAGATTCTTGATCAGGGGTTATGGGGAGAAGGCAGGAGATTGAGGTTAGGAGAGATAGATCAGCCTTGATTGAATGGTGGAGTAGACTTGATGGGCTGAATGGGTTGCGATGGGCCGAAGGGCCTGTTTCCGTGCTGTATCTCTAAACTAAACTAAATTAAATTGAGGCGAACATCTGACCACAATAACCAAACTTACCGCAAAGCTCCAAAGGAGCTGGTAAACTGATGGCATGTTTGTATCTTTAGAAAGTCGTGCATGGTTTCTTGACAAGATTCAATTTTCTTCCCGCAACCACCAGAACAGTAGACGTAAGGAGCTGCAGATGCTGGTTTACAGAAAGAGACACAATGTGCTGGAGTAACACAACGGTCAGTCAGCATCTCTAAAGGACTTTACACTTCAGAGATACTGCACGGAAAACAAGCCCATCAGCCCACCGAGTCCACGCCGACCACGATCGCCCCGTACACTAGCACTATCCTACACACTAGGGACAATTTACAATTGACCAAATCTGCACGTCTTTAGAGTGTGGGAGGAAACCGGAGCACCCGGAGCAAACCCACGTGGTCACGGGGAGAACGAACAAACTCCGAAAACAGACAGCATCCGTTGTCTGGATCGAACCCGGGTCTCTGCCGCTGTAAGGCAGCAACTCTACCACTGCGCCACTGTGCCGCCCATGCTATCTACTGAAGGTATTCCTTGTTCTCTCTGGGCCTCATTAGTCCTGATGTGGGGGGATAATGTGGTCCAAAACACTAACATGTGTTGGCACAATCACACATCACACAAGGAACAACACTCACCGCTAGCTTATACCCACAGCCCACCCTTCTTCCCAGAGACTCATGTGCATGCTCATAGGTTCAGGGAGCAGAATTAGACCATTCAGCCCATCAAGTCTACTCTGCCATTCAATCATGGCTGATCTATCATTCCCTATCAACCCCATTCTCCTGCCTTCTCCCCATAATCCCTGACACCCGTACTAACGAGACCCGGGTTCGATCCTGACTACGGGTGCTTGTCAGTATGGATGCTTGTCAGTTCCTCTACGGGTGCTTGTCAGTTCCTCCCACATTCCAAAGACAATAGACAATAGGCAATAGACAATAGACAATAGACAATAGACAATAGACAATAGACAATAGGTGCAGGAGTAGGCCATTTGGCCCTTCGAGCCTGCACCGCCATTCAATGTGATCATGGCTGATCATCCCCAATCAGTACCCCTTTCCTGCCTTCTCCCCATATCCCCTGACTCCGCTATTTTTGAGAGCCCTATCTAGCTGCCTCTTGAAAGTATCCAGAGAACCGGCCTCCACCGCCCTCTGAGGCAGACGTACAGGTTTGTAGGTTAATTGGCTTGGTATAAATGTAAAGTTGTCCCTAGTGGGTGTAGGATAGTGTTAATGACCGGGGACCGCTGGTCAGCGCGGACCCGGTGGGCCGAAGGGCCTGTTTCCGCACTGTATCTCTAAACTAAACTAAACAAACAATCCCACTCTGGTCTAGTCGGGATCCTCCATCCTTTCATTGGGAAGGTTATTATTATAACACTATTTATTTTTGTGTGTACGTATGTGTGCATGTGTATGTGTGTGTATATTTACAGTATATCTGATCTACAGTCAGGTCAAGGCATAGCCTTGCGACTGGTACCGTGTAGTCCAGTTCAACCTGTGGGACATGTTCATCCTTCATGGAAAGTCTGCTTTGGAGGACCAGGCGGAAGAGACAACAACCAGGCTGGAAAGGTGACGCAGCAACGCACTGTGGAATGCGAAGAGCTCGTCAAGACGACATGGCCATCCACTGCAGCCAAGAAGTCTCCAGCCGTGATGATGTTTCCTACCACTGGACTCTAACTTCTGCGGCCGAGTTGTTACAGTACATTCTCCTCCTTAAACTCATTCACGCACGGGTTTTCGTGCAGCCCTGGACTCGCGAGCTATGTCAGAACTCACCAGAATTGTGACTGCACAACCCGCCATCGTCGTTACCGACGGGCCGCCACCACATGATCTGCAGTGTCTATATATATGTGTATTTGTGAGTATCCCACCATCGAAGGGATCTACAGGAGTCGCTGCCTCAAAAAGGCAGCCAGCATTGTCAGAGACCCACACCATCCTGGCCACACTCTCATTTCACCCCTGCCATCGGGAAGAAGGTACAGGAGACTGAAAACTGTAACGTCCAGGTTCAGGAACAGCTACTTCCCTACAGCCATCAGGCTATTAAACACTACAACCCCAAATAAGCTCTGAACTACAGAGACTATTATTGTTATTATTGCACTATTATTGTTTGTTTGTTTCTTATGTGTCCATATATGTCCATATACACACACATACACATACACTTATGTGTCCATATACACACACATACACATTCATACGGACACATAAGAAAGAAATATATATATATCTTCTATATATACTTTTAAAACTCTCTGGCTGTCGTCCGTCTGTACGTCTGTATGTCTGTACGTCTGTACGTCTGTACGTCTGTACGTCCGTACGCCGCCTTTGATACCGCCCCTGGCCCACACAGCGCGCGGAAAGGCCCATATTTTTTACCATTTTCAAAGAGATGACATTTATCTTTACGAATAGCCACTCCTGATTAAATTCGGTCCTGTTTATGTACACGTTTTTTAATAAAATCCATCCCCCCCCCCACCCCCATGTGATTTTCTCCGATTTTCTCCGAAAACGACGCCATCTTTTTTTTTTCCGATTTTCTCCGAAAACGACGCCATCTTTTTTTCGCCGATTTTCTCCAATTGTTTCCGAAAACGACGCCATCTTTTTTTCAGCAGATTTTCACCCCGGAGTCTGAAGCACGTTCGGGAACAACACCCCGGGGTGTCAAGCACTTTCGGGGACCAGACCCAACGGGTCTGCACTTGGTCTAGTATATTACTAAAAGTCTGATCTTGACCACTTCCTCTTGTTCTGTATATTGATTTTAGGGAAAAAAGCTGCCACTTACTGCTGTGATTTTTGGCTATCTTACTCAGAGTCCCCCTCCGCTGGGCAGGACAAGAGGATTTTTCCCATCGATGAAAAATAAAAAAGTTATTAGTGTTTTAAAAATGTTGAGATTCTCTCTCCTGAAGGCCACACCCCTTCCGGAGGGACTATAAAACCCAGACATGTTGAGTGCCTCAGTCAGTCTCTGCAAGATGGGGGAGCGAGAGGGTCATGTCTCTCAGTCTGAGCTATGAATAACACTGAACACATGTCTACTAAACTGTGAGTGGTTTTACTGATCTGTCAGTGCCCTTAATGTGGTTTGAAAATATAGTTTGGAAATGCTAAAGTTGTGTTGCCTTTGGTTTGGAAATGCTAAAGCTGTGTTGCCTTTGGTTTGGAAATGCTAAAGCTGCGTTGCCTTTGGTTTGGAAATGCTAAAGCTGTGTTGCCTAATTAACGTTGCTTTGCCTAATTAACGTTGCCTTGCCTAATTAACATTGCCTTGCCTAATTAACATTGCCTTGCCTAATTAACATTGCCTTGCCTAATCAAAGTTACTTTGCTGAATTAAAGTTGCCTTGCCTTCTATATAATTAAAAGTCTAATTTTGACCACTTCCTGTTTGCGCTTTATATTGATTTTAGAAAAAACGCTACCACGTACGGCTGTGATTTTTAGCCATCTTACTCAGTCCCCCTCCGCTCATCAGGTGCCAAGGAGTTTTCCGATCGATGAAAAATAAAAGAGTTATTAGTGTTTAAAAAATGTTGAGATTCTCTCTCCTGTCAATCACGCCATGAAGGCCACGCCCCTTCTGATGGGAGGGGAGGGACTATAAAACCCAGAAGTGTGGGCGTGGCTCAGTCTCTGCAAGACGGAGGAGGGAGAAGTCACGACTCGCTGTCTTTAGTGGCCTTACACCCTGCTCGAAATGGTATGAAACTGCACTTGAATTTGATGGCCTTGCACCTGCTTGAAGTGGTATGAAACTGCACTTGAATTTGGTGGCTTTGCACCCTGCTTGAAGTGGTAAGAACCAGCACTCAAATTTGGTGGCCTTGCACCCTGCTTGAAGTGGTAAGAAACTGCACTTGAATTTGGTGGCCTTGCACCCTGTTTGAAATAGAATTTCAAGGAATAGCCGTGGCAACTACCAGCCCACCAGCCATGATTGAGTGAACTGCCAGCACAACAGGCTTGAGTGACTGAGCCGCAAGCCCAAGAATCCATTCGGCCCACAATGTCCATACTAGCCCTCTGGAAACCAGTCCCTTCAGCCCACAACACCCATACTAACACTCCAGAAAGCCCCCCCCCCTCCACCCCACTGGCCACCAATATTGGAATTGGTGGAGAGGTGGAATATTGCGTTGGAGGACCAGCCCTCCCGTGTGATGCTGGGACCCAACTGGTCCCACTTAGTCTAGTATACTACTAAAAGTCTCGTCTTGTGTGTGTGTGTGTGTATGTGATTGCACTGGTATCTACGCCAACACGGTACAGCAAAAAAAATTGCACCACCTTATGCACCTTTGTCCCGTGGTCGTTCCTGTCAACTTTCCTTCAGATTTGATGTTATATTTCACAAGTTATTGATATTTAAACTTAAAAAAAAAAAAACTTTGAGGAAAAGAATAACTGTGACTCTGCTTTGAGATTTTTCTGGCAGCTTCCAGTGATGATGTCACAATGGCATCTCAGTCCTCTAATCATAATGGGATTTCAGTTACATATGCTGCCAATGACGTTACAATGGGATTGTTGCCCTACTCGCAACATCGTTGCTATCCAAGTACACCGAGTCCTGCTAGCCCGAGCAAGTGTAATTGCATTTTTTTTAAGTCACAGTACACTGAGTTCTGCTAGCTAGCAAGTGTATTTTTTTTCAATGTTTAATAATGAGGGAGGGTGAATAAGGCGAAATGAGCAGCCCCTGCACAGTTGAGGGCTATGGGTGAGTGGTGGAATATTGCGTTGGGGGAACGGGTTGCATTGGGGGAACAGGTGAGTGGTGGAATATTGCATTGGGGGACAGGTTGCATTGGGGCACCAGGCCTCCCATGGGGGCTGAGTGAGTTGTGGAATATTGCGTTTGGGGACCAGTCCTCCCGTGTGACAGGGACCCAACGGGTCCCACTTGGTCTAGTGTATGTATATGATCTGTATGTCTGAAGAAGGGTATCGACCCAAAATGTCGCCCATTCCTTCTCTCCATAGATTCTGCCTCACCCGCGCATTTTGTATCTACCTTCGATTTTATCCAGCATCTACAGTTCATTCTTACACATATGATCTGTATATATCGTATATATGTATATATGTACACACACTGAACTATCACTCTCGTTTATCATATTGTTTACAGTGTACAGCGTGCTGCCGCAAGTAAGAATGTCATGGTTCTATCTGGGACATGTGACAATGAAACACTCTTGCCTCTTGTCCTGACGGAGTGGGCATCTGGACGGTGAAGGTACAGCAGGATTCCCGTCCTCTCCTCCACACCCAAACTCCCCACGGGGATAACCCTGGCCATCGTGGCCACAGCCACTGACAATAGAAGCCCTCCCTCCCCAACTTCATCCATCTCTGTCTAGCTACTCCAGCCAGGCAGTGGTATAGTCTCAAGCAGGTCGTAGGGGGGACGAGGGAGGGGGTGGTGGAGGCAGCTAGCAATACTCCTGGAGCATGTGGTGTAACTGAATGACTGATTGGAAGCTACAGTAATATAAACCATGCCACAATATTGATGTCATTTAGTTTAGTTTAGTTTAGTTTAGTACAGTTTTGTTTAGTGTAGTTTAATGTAGTGTAGTGCAGTGTAGTGTAGTGCAGTGTGTGTAGTGCAGTGTGTGTAGTGCAGTGTGTGTAGTGCAGTGTGTGTAGTGCAGTGTGTGTAGTGCAGTGTGTGTAGTGCAGTGTGTGTGGTGCAGTGTGTGTGGTGCAGTGTGTGTGGTGCAGTGTGTGTGGTGCAGTGTAGCGTGGTGCAGTGTAGCGTGGTGCAGTGTAGCGTGGTGCAGTGTAGCGTGGTGCAGTGTAGCGTGGTGCAGTGTAGCGTGGTGCAGTGTAGCGTGGTGCAGTGTAGCGTGGTGCAGTGTAGCGTGGTGTAGTGCAGTGTGTGTAGTGCAGTGTGTGTAGTGTGGTGTAGTGCAGTGTAGTGTAGTGTAATGTGGTGTGGTGTAGTGCAGTGTGTGTAGTGTAATGTGGTGTGGTGCGGTGTAGTGCAGTGTGTGTGGCGCGGCGTGGCTCGGCGTGGCTCGGCTCATTGTCATGTGAAAAGCTTTTTTGTTGCATGCTAACCGGTCAGCGGAAAGATTATACATGATTACGATCAAGCCGTCCACAGTGTACAGATACAGGATAAAGGGAATAATGTTTAGTGCGAGGTAAAGTCCAGTAAAGTCTGATTAAAGCTAGTCAGAGGGCCTTCAATGAGGTAGATGGGCGGTCAGGACTGCTCTCCGATTTTGGTAGGATAGTTCGGTTGCCTGGGAAGAAATTGTCCCTGAATCTGGAGGTGTGCGTTTTCACACTTCTGTACCTCTTGCCTGATGGGAGAGGGGAGAAGAGGGAGTGTCCGGGATGAGACTGGGCCTTCATTATGCTGCTGGCCCTTCCGAGGCAGCGTGAGGTGTAGATGGAGTTAGTGGAAGGGAGGTCGGTTTGTGTGATGGTCTGGGCTGCGTCCAGAACTCTCTGCAATCTCTTGCGGTCTTGGATGGAGCTGTTCCCAAACCAAGCTGTGGCCCATCTGTAGAAGTTGGTGAGGGTTGTTGGGGACATGCTGAACATCCTAAGCCGTCTAAGGAAGTAGAGGCGTGGGTGTGCTTTCTTGACCATTGGCCCACCGGGTCTGCGCCGACCAGTGATCACCCCTTACATATGTTCTATCCCTCACACGAGTGGTAAATTTACAGGGTCCATTTAACCTACAATCGAGCACGTCTTTGGAATGTGGGAGGAAACTTACCGAATAGTGAATGTCCTGGATAGAGTGGATGTGGAGAGGATGTTCCACTGGTGGGAGAGTCTGGGACCAAAGGCCACAGCCACAGAATAAAAAGACATACCTTTAGAAAGAAGATGCAGAGGAATTTCTTCAGTCAGAGGGTGGAGAATCTGTGTCATTCAGTCATTGCCATAGACAGCTGTGGAGGCCAAGTTGAAGGTTAATGTTTAACACGGAGATAGTCAGATTCTTGATTAGTACGGGTGTCAGCGGTTATGGGAGAGGGCAGGAGAATCGGGTTGAGAGGGAAAGATAGATCAGCCATGATTGAATGGCAGACTGGACTTGACGGGCCGAATGCTAATCCTGCACTATCACTTATGAACTTTAAGGAAACTTTAAGAATGTTGTGAGCCAGACCAATTGTATAGTGTCATAGAATCACAAAGTCATAGAGGCTTATGGTGTGGAAACAGGCCCTTCAGCCCAACTTGCCCACGCCAGCCAACATGTCCCATCCACACTAGTCCCATCTGCCTGTGTTTGGCCCATATCCCTCTAAACCTGTTCTATTCATGTACCTGTCTAAGTGTTTCTTAAACAATGCGATAGTCCCAACCTCAACCAGCACCTCTAACAGCTCGTTCCATACACCAACCACTCTTTGTGTGAAGGAGTTACTCCTCAGATTCCTACTAAATCTATCCCCCCCCTCATCTTAAACCTATGACTCTGGTTCTCGATTCCCCTACTCTGGGCAATAGACTCTGTGCGTCTTCCCGATCTATTCCTCTAATGGTGTTGTACACCTCTACACCCCTCATCCTCCAGCGCTCCAAGGAATAAGAGTCCCAGCCTGATCAACCTCTCCCTATAGCTCTGGCCCTCGAGTCCTGACAACATCCTCGCAAATCTTCACTGCACCCTTTCCAGCTTGACAACATCTTTCCTGTAACATGGGTGCCCAGAACTGAATACAATGCTCCAACTGCGGCCACACAAATGCTTTAGTTTAGAGATACAGCACGGAAACAGGCCATTGGCCCACCGAGTCCACGACTACAAGCCATTCACACGTATTAACACCATCCTACGCACACTAGCAACAACTTACATTTGTACAAGCCAATTAACCTACAAACATGTATGTCTTTGGAGTGTGGAGGTAACCTAAGATCTCAGAGAAAACCCACGCGGTCGCGGGGAGAACGTACGAACTCCGTGCAGACTCCGTAACCCCATTGGGACCTCATTGAAACATACAGAATAGTGAAAGGCTTGGATAGAGTGGATGTGGTGAGGATGTTTCCACTGGTGGGAGAGTCTAGGACTGGAGGTCACAGCCTCGGAATTAGAGGACGTTCTTTTAGGAAGGAGACGAGGAGAAATCTCTTTCGTCAGAGGGTGGTGAACCTGTGGAATTCTTTGCCACAGGAGGCTGTGGAGGCCAGGTCAGTGGATATTTTTAAGGCAGAGATAGATAGATTCTTGATTCAAGATTCAAGAGAGTTTATTGTCATGTGTCCCAGATAGGACAATAAAATTCTTGCTTTGCTTCAGCACAACAGAATATAGTAGGCATAAATAAATACAGAACAGATCAGTGTGTCCATATACCATTGAATATATATATATACACAGATAAATAAGCATATAAAGTGCAATAGGCTATTAAAGTTCAGATTTTTGTTTGAGTTGAGTTTATTAGCACGGGTGTCAGGGGTTATGGGGAGAAGGCAGGAGAAAGGGGTTAGGAGAGAGAGATAGATAGATAGATCAGCCATGATTGAATGGCAGAGTAGACTTGATGGGCCGAGTGGCCTAATTCAACTACTATCACATGATCTTATGACCTTATGACAAGCACCTGTAGTGGGGTTCGAACCGGGGTCTCTGGCAGCGTAAGTGCTGTGACGCAGCAACTCTGCTGCTGCGCCGGCGTGCTGTCCACTACTGCAGCAGTGGTGTTGCGCTGCACGGCTGCTCCAGTCTCCGTCTGCAGTGATCACCTCCCAGCTGCTCCCGTTCTTTGTCTGTGTTTGACCTTCGTCCCAGCGTATGTTAGAAGCAGGTGATCAATCCTCGCAAAGGACATAAGTGTCGCCTCGACGGTGCCACTCCTGATGAGTATCAGTGACGGTTCAATCTCAGAGCCATCCATTTACCTTTCGCAAGAGACCCCAGAGGCCCGTAGGTTAGTTTGGTTTAGTTTAGTTTAGAGATACAGCGTGGAAACAGGCTCTTCGGCCCACCGGGTCCGCGCCCACCAGCGATCCCCGCACACGAACACTATCCCACACCCTCTGGGGACAATTTGTACGTTTACCAAGCCAATTGACCTACAAACCTGTTTAAGAAGGAACTGCAGATATCTTTGGAGTGTGGGAGGAAACCAGAGATCGCGGAGAAAACCCATGCAGGTCACGGGGAGAAGGTACAAACTCCGTACAGGCAGCGCCCGTAGTCGGGATCGAACCCGGGTCTCCGGCGCTGCATTCGCTGTAAGGCAGCAACTATACCGCTGCGCCACCGTTACGGCCGAAAATTGGCCTCTCTTAATTGGCCTCTGCAGATTGTCCATCTACTGTATCTACCACATTGGAGACCCTTAGGCTATCTTTGATCAGACTTTACTGGACATTGTCTTGCACTAAAAGTTAATCACGTTGTGCCCTTTATCCCTTTGGGCGGTCACGGTGGCGCAGCGGTAGAGTTGCTGCCTTACAGAGACCCCGGGTTCGATCCCGACTACAGGTGCTGTCCGTACGTAGTTTGTACGTTCTCCCCGTGACCTGCGTGGGTTTCCTCCGAGATCTTCGGTTTCCTCCCACACTCCAAAGACCTACAGGTTTGTTGGTTAAATAGCTTAGTATAAGTATAAATTGTACAGGATAGTGTTAATGTGCGGGGATCGTTGGTCAGGGAGGAGTCGATGGGTCGAAGGGCCTGTTTCCGCGCATGTCTCTAAACTAGACTAAACTTATCATGTATCTGTACACTGTGGGTGGCTCGATTGTGTAACCATGTCTTGTCTTTCCGTAGAATGGTTAGCACGCAACAAAAACCTTTTTTCTGTACCTCGGTGCACATGACAATAAATTAAACTAAAGTTGTAAAGGGTTATCTCAGAACATTGCAGGAAGGAACTGCAGATGCTGGTTTTCACCGAAGATAGACACAAAATGCGGGTGTAATTCAGCGGGACAGGCAGCATCTCTGGAGAGAGGGAATGGGCGATGTATCGGGTCGAGGCCCTTCTTCAGGCTGATCTTTTTTAGTTTAGTTCAGTTTAGAGATACAGCGCAGAAACAGGCCCTTCGGCCCACCGGGTCCGCGTCGACCAACAATCCCCGCACATTAACACTATCCTACACCCACTAGGGACAATTTTTACATTTACCAAGCCAATTAACCTACAAACCTGTACGTCTCTGGAGTGTGGGAGAAAACCCACGCAGGTCACGGAGACAACGTACAAACTCCGTACAGGCAGCATCCGTAGTCGGGATTGAACCGGGGTCTCCGGCGCTGCATTCGCTGTAAGGCAGCAACTCTACCGCTGCGCCACCGTGACCGCCCTGACCTGTTCTACATTTTCCATGAGCATCATCCCCTTTAATCTCTCTCTCTTTTTTTTAACACCTTACCCTTCCATATCTCTGTGTCTCCCTCTCCCCTGACTCTGAGTCTCCAGAGATTCTGCCCATCTGCCCGTGAGTTACTCCAGCATTTTGTGCCTGTCTGCGGCGTAAACCACGTCTGCAGTTCCTTCCTGCACGGGAGGTGTTAACTGAATGGTTTAAGCAGCCAATATATGCTGCAACAATCAGGCAACATCCAACTAAGGATAGAAATGTGCTCATTAGTTGAACAAAGGAGCTGTTGCTGCCAAGGTAAATGTTGATTGTGATGGATCATTGGGACATTAAAACTAATGAGTCGCAGACGGAGGAGGGGGTTTCATGTTTGCTCCTGTGATTTTGTCCGGATTAAGAGAGGTGCTGGATCACCAGGTGCAGGAGACGCCCCCCCCCCCCCCCCCCCGGGACACAGCTGGTAACAACCAAAGATCCTATAGTGAGCAAGATAGTCCACTCGATGAAAAAGATGTAGTACATTCATGTGCAGATTCATGGGTAATTTTCGGCCCCATTTCCGTAACCGGCTTCCGTCTCCGCACCAAAGATCCCATAGGATACTAGTGCGGAGACGGAAGCCGGTTACAGAAACATCCTGGTAAAAATCAAAGTTCTTTGGTAAAAATCCTCTCCTCATTTTCAGAATTATAATTTATTAACACAAACTGTTCCCCCGCAACGCTGATTACACTGCGAGTCGGGTCGGGTCGTGTTACAGAAATGGATGAAAAAAAGGCCCACGTTCGGCTCCGTTAGGTACTACACGTCAGCCCATTGTATTTTGCAGGAGTGGTCTATAGGATCTTTGATTTTGTCAGGATTAAAGGAGATGCCGGATCACCAGGTGCAGGAGACGCCCCCTGGGACACAGCTGGTAACAACTTCTCTTTTGAGAAGCAAGGAGGGGGAAGAATTTCTTCACTCCTTAAAATGCTATGTATGGCAGTGATCGCAACTTCTCCTGGCTTGCCAGGAGCTGATCCCCCCCCCCCCCCCCTTTGACAGGTCTGTTTTTTGGTCCTGCTGGGGGCCACAGCCCCTTCCTCACCTGGCTAACCAGGTGGGGGAGATGGTTTATCTGACCATGGAGCAGGTAGCACTGGATTACATGGTACCTGTGGCAGGGGGAACTCCCCCCCCCCCCCACCCCCCCCCGGCCTGACCTGACCTGGTGAATCTGTGGAATTCTTTGCCACGGATGGCTGTGGAGGCCAAGTCAATGGATATTTTTATAAGGCAGAGATAGATAGATTCTTGATTAGTACGGGTATCAGTTGTTATGGGGAGAAGGCAGGAGAATGGGGTTCGGTGGGAGAGACAACAACCTGGCTGCTCAACACCCAGCTTGAGATCTAACTACTCCTTTGGTTTACGTTTCATTCGCAAGAAGGAGGGAGAGAATAGATCAGCCATGATTGAATAATGGTGGAGTATTGATGGGCTGAATGGCCTAATTCTGCTGCTATCACTTATGAACTGATGAACAGAGGTGGTCGGGCGGGCGAGGAGAGGGACGTTGGTCGGTGGGCCGAGCTGGTCGAGGGCGATGGAGGAAGCGCTGCGGCAGCTTGGGACTCGCCTGAATCGGGAGCCCTTCCAGTGCGGACGGGACCTTGGAGTTTAGTTGAGAGATACAGCGTGGAAACAGGCCCTTCGGCCCACCGAGTCCGCACCGACCAGCGATCCCCGCACACTAACACTACCTTACAGACGTTCGGTCCAATTTACAATTTTTACCAAGCCAATTAACCTACAAACCTGTGGATTTTTTGGAGTGTGGGAGGAAACTGGAGATCCAGGAGAAAACCCACACGGTTGCGGGGGATCGTACAAACTCCGTACAGGCAGCACCCAGAGTCGGGATCGAACCCGAGTCTCTGGCGCTGCAAGGCAGCAACTTTACCGCTGCGCCACCATGCCGCCCTTTATTTGACAATAGGCAATAGACAATAGGTGCAGGAGTAGGCCCTTCGAGCCAGCACCGCAATTCATTGTGATCATGGCGGATCATCCACAATCAGTAGCCCCCTGTTCCTGCCTTCTCCCCATATCCCCTGACTCCCTATCTTTAAGATCTCTATCTAACTCTCTCTTGAAAGCATCTAGAGAATTGGCCTCCACTGCCTTCTGAGGCAGAGAATTCCACAGACTCACAACTCTCTGGGTGAAAATGCTTTTCCTCATCTCAGTTCTAAATGGCCTACCCCTTATTCTTAAACTGTGGCCCCTGGTTCTGGACTCCCCCAACATCGGGAACATGTTTCCTGCCTCTAGCGTGTCGAAACCCTTAATAATCTTATATGTTTCAATAAGATCCCCTCTCATCCTAAATTCCAGTGAATACCAGCCCAGTCGCTCCATTCTTTTATACAAGCCCAGTCACTCCATTCTTTAACTGGAGCTATCCAGTTAAATCATCGGAAAGAGAAAGGTGATGGGGAGGGGGGCGTTTAATTAAAATTAGATAATCCAATGTTCATAAAACCCACACAGTCACTTCTGGCCACTTAGTCGCACAGAAGCACAGTGGGTGGCGCAGTGGTAAAGTTGCTGCCTTACAGCACTTGCAGCACTGGAGACCCGGGTTCGATCCCGACTACAGACTACGGGCGTTGTCTATACGGAGTCTGTACGTTATCCTCGTGACCTGCGTGGATTTCTTCCCACATTCCAAAGACGTACAGGTTTGTAGGTTCATTGGCTTGGTATAAAATATAATGTGTGTGCGTGCGTGCGTGCGTGCGTGTGGGTGGGGGTGGGGGTGAGTGTGAGTGAGCGGGGATCGCTGGTCGGCGCGGACTCGGTGGGCCGAAGGGTCTATTTCCGCGCTGTATCTCTAACACTAAAACTAAAAACTAAAGGTGGTTTAGGAATCTTCCGGAACCGTTTGCAATTGGCTGCCAAGTGAAGCCGCTGGTCGCTGCCCAGAGGCATTCCACCGAGTGTTTATGTGAGAGTTTGGTCCATATGAGAATCATTTGTAGCTATTAAATAGCGCGTTATCTGAGGCAAAGATCCCCTGTTGCTGTGGAGCGGCCAATGCACAAACGCAACGCGGTCAGTTAATGGCAAACAGCCATTCGCACGGAGATTGCAATTAACTCCTTATTGAGCCCAGGAAGAAATATTTCTCTGTTGTCCGAGTCACGGGAGATTTACCCCTTCTCTATCTGGCTGCCATTTAGACATCCTCTGCTTTAATCAAAAGAATTTGGAGTATTGCGTGCAGTTCTGACCGCCCCATTGCAGGGAGGATGCAGAGGTTTACCAGAATGATAGACGCAAAGTGCTGGAGTAACTCAGCAGGTCAGGCAGCATCTCTGGAGAAAAAGGATGGCTGCAGTTCTGGGTCAGGACCCTTCTTTAGACTTGAAATTCTTTTTTTGTGTCCATCATCCCTGTTTCAAATGTTTAAGAAGGAACTGCAGATGCTGAAAACATGGAAGGTAGATAAAAATGCTGGAGAAACTCAGCGGGTGAGGCAGCATCTTTGGAGCGAAGGAATAGGTGACGTTTCGGGTCGAGACCCTTCTTCAGACTGATCACATTGAATGGCGGTGCTGGCTCGAAGGGCCAAATGGCCTACTCCTGCACCTATTGTCTATTGTCTCGACCTGAAACGTCACCTATTCCTTGGCTCCATAGATGCTGCCTCACCCGCTGAGTTTCTCCAGCACTTTTGTCTACCTTCCACAGTCACATTCCAGTGTCTGCCGCATCTGCATGGCCCCATTTACTCATGTTGGTCTTGCATCGGCCCATCCGTGTACGAAGCTGATTGAGGGACTTCCGGGTCTTCCAGTCACACCTGCGACCAGGTGGTCACTGTTCCTTGGTTGAGATTGGCATCTTTACGCGGTGGTGGTTTTCACTGCGTTTCTTTTCCCCACAAGGCTAGTCTGGTTGCTTGAGGAGACGGTGACAGTGGCTGGACTGTGTGAAGGAAGCTCTTCCTTGACTTCATCCGTTTTGGGGCTGGGCGATGGGAGTGACAGGAATGGCGGGCGTCCCCAACTTGATTTGAAATATGACCCTTAACCTGGAAGGTCACCCATCCTTTTCCTCCAGAGATGCTGCCTGACTCGCTGAGTTACTCCAGCACTTTATGTCTACCTTTGGTACAAACCAGCATCTGCAGTTCTTTGTTTCTACATTTTACCATTGGGCGCAGACCTGATGGGTGGAAGAACCTATTTCAGTGCCGCATCTCTGAAGTCGACTGAATTTTGTTTTAATAACCACGTTTTAAGCTGAGTTTAAATTATTTTTTTTAACTGGTCCAGAGTGGTTTCAAAATTATGCTGAGTGCTTTTGCAAATATTAATTGCAGCGGCCGGTGGTGCAGCGGTAGAGTTGCTGCCTTACAGCGCTTACAGCGCCAGAGACCCGGGTTCGATCCTGACTACGGGTGCTGTCTGTACGGAGTTTGTACGTTCTCCCCGTGACCTGGGTGGGTTTTCTCCAAGATCTTCGGTATCCTCCCACATTCCAAAGATGTACAGGTTTGTAGGTTAATTGGCTTGGTATAAATGTAAATTGTCCCTAGTGTGCGTAGGATCGTGTTAAATTGCGGGGATCGCTGGTTGGCGCGGACTTGCTGGGCCGAAGGGCCTGATTCGGCTCTGTATCCTTAAACTAAACTAAAATATTCCATACCATTTAGTTTGTGCTTAGTTTAGTTTAGATGCGGGCCCTTCGGCCCATCAAGTCCGTACTAGCAATCCCCGCACGTTAATACTATCCGACACACACTGGGGACAACTTACACTTACACCAAAGCCAATTAACCTACAAACCTGTACGTCTTTGGAGCGTGGGAGGAAACCGAAGATCTCGGAGAAAACCCACGCAGGTCACGAGGAGAACGTACAAACTCCGTACAGACAGCACCCGTAGCCGGGATCGAACCCGGGTCTCCGGCGCTGCAAGTGCCGTAAGGCAGCAACTCTACCGCTGCGCCACCATGACCGCCTTTCATCGGAGATTCTTCCTGACAGATTCATTCAGACACACTAACAGCTTTCATCCGCATAAACGAAAGGAACTTCCATTCTGACTCCACTGAAAATTCCTCAGCTTCACATCTACTGGGGAGGTAGGGGTCGGGATGAGACATTCCTGAGCTTCACATCTACTGGGGAGGTAGGGGTAGGGGTAGGGGTCGGGATGAGACATTTTTCGAATGCCACCTGCAAAACCACGACAGAGTCAATTTAATAAATACAAAGGTTATTAAATGCTCAATCTATAGTATTTTGCTGTGTGAAACTTCAATCAACAAAGGTCAGGTCATGTTCTGAAACGTCTCCCAGTTTCTCTTTTCACAGTCTAAGAACAAAGAGGTTGTTCTTAGACTGTTAGAGCGATCAAACAGACTTCTCCCATTTGGATAAGTGATCGTCGGTCTTCCTCGTTTCCTGTATATATATATATATATTGCCGTTCCATCCTTGTCACTGGGTCTAAGTCCTGGAATACAACCCCTCCCCCTTCAACAGTATCTTCAAGAGATTCAAGTCAAGAGTGTATTATTGTCATGTCCCAGATAGAACAATGACATTCTCACTTGCAGCAGCACAACAGAATATGTAAACATTGTACACTGTAAACAATAAAATAAACGAGGGAGAAAAGTTCAGTGTGTGTATATGTCCACACACGCACACATGCACACACACGCGCACACACACGCACACACATGCACACACATGCACACACACACACACACACACGCACATGCACACACACGCACACAGTTTAGTGATACAGCGCGGAAACAGGCCCTTCAGCCCACCGAGTCCGCACCGATTAGCGATTCCCGCACACTAAAGCTCCTGTCCCACTTTCACGACCTAATTGGCGACCTCTGCTGAGTTTGCCCTTGACTCATACTCGCAGCATGGTCGCCACGAGATCGTAGGAGGCCGTAGGAGGTCTTTGTAACTCTTCCTCATGCTTGTGAGTGGTCTCCGCGTACTCGTGGCCTCAAGTAGGTCGCGGCGTTGTTTCCAGTCTGATAAAAAATGTCCACGAGTAAAAAAAGGTTGGCATGGAAAAAAATCGATACTTTTTAACTCGTAGGTAGGTCGTAGTAGGTTGTGATGGTAGGCGTAGATAGTCGTAGGTAGTCGTAGGTAGTCGTAGGTCGGTAACTGGCCCGAGAAAAAAACTGCAAACATGACATCATTTTATCATGTGATAATTTTCCACTCGTAGCGTCGTAGTTGGTCTTAGGTGTGGAAGACTGAGGTCGAGGGGGGGGTCATAGGGGGTCGTAGACATAGTCATAGGAGGTCGTAGACATAGTCGTAGGAGGTCGTAGACATAGTCGTAGGAGGTCGTAGACATAGTCGTAGGAGGTCGTAGACATAGTCGTAGGAGGTCGTAGACATAGTCGTAGGAGGTCGTAGGAGGCCTTTTACTTCGGCGAGTCAACACGACCTTGACATTTTTTTCAACTCGTCTAGGGACTTCTAAACTCGTGGATTAGGTCGTCCAAGTGGGACAGGCCCTTTACATTATCCTACACCCACTATGGACAATTTCCATTTATACCAAGCAGTTAACCTACAAACCTGTACGTCTTTGGAGTGTGGGAAGAAACCGAAGATCTCAGAGAAAACCCACGCAGGTCACGGGGAGAACGTACAAACTCCGTACAGACAGCACCTGTAGTCGGGATCGAATCCGGGTCTCCGGCGCTGTAACGCAGCAACTCTACCGCTGCGCCACCGTGGATATATATAAATATACGCACACATAAAAAACAAACAATAATAGTGCCATAATAATAATAATAGTCTGTGTAGTTGAGATCTTATTGGAGGTTGTAATGTTTAATAGCCTGATGGCTGTAGGGAAGAAGCTGTTCCTGAACCTGGACGTTACAGTTTTCAGGCTCCTGTACCTTGGTGTTGGTCTTGACCAGATGGACTCAAAGTGCTGGAGCAACTCAGCGGGTCAGGTAGCATCTCTAGAGAACTATCAATCACCCGTTCACACTAGTTCTCTGCTGTCCCACCTTCTCATCCACTCCCTACACACTAAGGACCATGCTACAGAGGCCAGTTAACCTACAAACCTGCATGTCTTTAGGATTTTGCTTTTTTTTGTTTTAGAGATACAGCATGGAAACATGCCCTTTGGCCCACTGAGTCCCCGCTGACCAGCGATCCCCGCACATTAACACTATTCTACACACACTCCAGGGAAAATGTAAATTGTCCCCAGTGGGTATAGGATAGTGTTAATGTGCGGGGATCGCTGGTCGGCGCGGACCCAGTGGGCCAAAGGGCCTGTTTCCGCTTGGACGACCTAATCCACGAGTTTAGAAGTCCCTAGACGAGTTGAAACTAAACTAAACTACACTATATACAAAAAAGACTTTCACTGTATCTAGGTATTGTGACAACAAAGTACCACTGACTATTGACTGAAGAAGGGTCTCGACCTGAAACGTCATCTATTCTGTCGCTCCAGAGATACTGCTGAGTTTCTCCAGCATTTTTGGTCTGCTATTGACTATTAACTATTGAGAGCGGCATAGTGCACAGTGGTAGAGTTGCTGCCTTACAGTGTCAGAGATCCGGGTTCGATCCTCACTACAGGTGCTGTCTGTGCAGAGTTTGTACGTTCTCCCTGTGACCGCATGGGTTTTCTCCGGGTGCTCCGGTTTCCTCCCACATCCTAAAGATGTGCGGGTTTGTAGGTTAATTGGTCCTCTGTAAATTGCCCCTAATGTGCAGGACATAGAACCAGCAGACTTAAGGGCCTGTTACCATGCTGTATCTTCAAAACCAAAAACTAAAATCTAAAGTCAAAACCCACTAACAGGGAGCTACCAGCATGAGCCATCAACCCATTGATACATAGATACATAGAAAATAGGTGCAGGAGTAGGCCATTCGGCCCTTCGAGCCTGCACCGCCATTCAATATGATCATGGCTGATCATCCACTCAGTATCCCGTACCTGCCTTCTCTCCTACCCCCTGATCCCTTTAGCCACAAGGGCCACATCTAACTCCCTCTTAAATATAGCCAATGAACTGGCCTCAACTACCCTCTGTGGCAGAGAGTTCCAGAGATTCACCACTCTCTGTGTGAAAAAGTTTTTCCTCATCTCGGTCTTAAAGGATTTCCCCCTTATCCTTAAGCTGTGACCCCTTGTCCTGGACTTCCCCAACATCGGGAACAATCTTCCTGCATCTAGCCTGTCCAACCCCATAAGAATTTTGTACGTTTCTATAAGGATCCCCTCTCAATCTCCTAATTCTAGTGAGTATAAGCCAAGTCTATCCAGTCTTTCTTCATATGAAAGTCCTGACATCCCAGGAATCAGTCTGGTGAACCTTCTCTGCACTCCTCTATGGCTATAATGTCCTTCCTCAGATTTGGAGACCAAACTGTACGCAATACTCCAGGTGTGGTCTCACCAAGACCCTGTACAACTGCAGCAGAACCTCCCTGCTCCTACACTCAAATCCTCTTGCTATGAAGGCCAACATACCACAGTTGAGTGTCTGGATGGTTTAATCTTTGCGTTTGAGTAGTGTTTATTGTCACGTGTACCGAGGTACAAAAGATGGAATGACTGGGGTGAGGACTCGTCCTTGATTATGCTGGTGGCCTTGCCGAGGCAGCGTGAGGTATAAGATAGGAAAGATCATAAGACAGAGGAGCTCATTCCTTCTTATTCTTATTCATTCTTATTCATTTATCATAAACGTATTCATTCATTGTGACCTCGGGTGCTGTCCGTGTGCGTTTGCACGTTCTCCCTGCGATGGCGTGGGTTTCCTCCGGGTGCTCAGGTTTCCTCCCCAAAATGTGCAGGTTTGTAGGTTAATTGGCCGTCTGTAAGTTGTCCCCTCGTTTGTAGGGAGTGGATGAGAAAGTGGGATACATAGAACTAGTGTGAATGGGTGATTGATGGTCAGCGTGGGCTAGCAGTACGCAGAGTCACCACGTTTCTGGCGTCGACAATGTTAGAAATGTTCACCGAATAGTCTTATCTACTGTCTCCCCCGCCCCCACCCCCCTCCCCCACACCCGCCTCCCCCTCTCCTCCCCCCCACCAGCCCCCCTTTGTTCAGGGAATGTTATGCAGGGAATGGAGGGATACGGATTAGTTGCAGCAGAGGAGATTAGTTCAACCTAGCATCTTGTTCAGCACGGACATTGTGGGCCGAAGGGCCTGTTCCCGTGCTGCACTGTTTTATTTCCCAAGTACATAGAACTTCAACGTGCCATTCAGGTTTTGTCTTAGTTTTCAAACATCTTATGCAAGCTCATCAGACTGAAATGTTAACTCGGTTTCTCACGGTGCAATAGATGATGGTGGTAGCAGAATTAGCTCGGGATACTTCCAGTTTCCAGCCCCGCGATGTGGACACTTCTGCTGTGGGGCCAGAGTTCCAGCATCTGCTCTAGTTTACTTTTAAATCCAGGTCAGGGAATGGTCAGCTGGTGGCGCTGCAGAGCACCAAGAGCTCCAGTGGATCGATGGTGCTACCTACGGGTCGACAGCAGTACTGCAAGGGGACCTAGTATCTTGTTTATGCATTAAATAGCCAGACAGCAGCAAAGATCTTAGAGGAGCTCCGCTCTAAGATCTTTGGACAGCAGGCCCTTCGGTCCAACTTTCCCCTGCCGACCAACTTGCCCCATCTACGCTAATCCCACCTACTCGCGTTTAGCCCGTATCCCGATTGCCAAGCATTTTAACTCCCCTTCACATACTGACCTTTCTGTCCTGGGCCTCCTCCACTGTCAGGATACAGCGTGGAAACGGGCCCTTTGGCCCTTTGGCCCACCGAGTCCGCGCCGACCAACAAGCACCCCGCACAGTAGTTCCATCCCACACACCAGGGACAATTTACAGAATTAACCTACAAACCTGCACGTCTTTGGGGTGTGGGAGGAAACTGGAGAACCCGGATAAAACCCACGCAGTCACAGGGAGAACGTGCAAACTCCGTACAGACAGCACCCGTAGGCAGAATCATACCCGGATCTCTGGCGCTATAATAGCCCTGTCCCAACAGTACGAGTTCTTTCCAAGAGCTCTCCCGAGTTTAAAAAAAATAAAACTCGTGGTAAGCACGGAGAATAAACATAGCGGGTAGGTCGGAGCTCGGGGACGTCTCTTAGCGCTAACGGCAGGTACTCGGGAAGACTCGCTAACGGCAGGTAAGCACGGGAAGACTCGTGAAGATTTTTCAACATGATGAAAAATGTCCACGAGAGCCCCGAGTACCGACGAGTGGCCATTACCGTAAATCTCCGAGTTCGAATCAGGGCAAACTCGGGAGAACTCTTGGAATGAACTCGTACCGTGGGACAGGGGTTTAAGGCAGCAACTCTACCGCGGCACCACTGTGCCGCCCATATTATTGAAAAAGATTCAGTTTTACAGCCCAGTAGTATGAATATTGATTGTATCACTCCAACTTCAAGTGACCCCTGCATTCCCCCTCTCTCCATCCCTCCCCCACCCTGCCCCTCAATGTCCAGCAGCGGAAGGAAGGACCCTAGACTGTGGTTCCCCCCCACAGAGTCTTGGCGTTGGCTGCCCAGAGCTTCAGTGCGTCCCTCAGCAAGTACTCCTGCAGTCTGGAGCGGGCCAGGTGACTTCCTCTTCTTCTTGCATATGGCGTGCACGGTATAAAGTTGTAGCACAACTTGTTCTATTTGATCTTATTTGATTGTGCACGCCAGGTTGATTGCATTCGTCAAAACAGGGGGGACCACGTGAAGGTTGCAATCTCCCACCCCGGGCCAGACGACAAAAATTAGGAGTTAGTAGCTACGGGGAGAAGGCGGGAGAATGGAGTTGAGAGGGAAAGATAGATCAGCCATGATTGAATGGCGGTCGACTTGATGGGCCAAATGGCCCAAATCTGCTCCTAGAACTAATGAACATTATGAACTTATTACTCTGGCATTTTGCATCTCTTTTTTGTGAATCAGCATCTGCAGTTCCTTGTTTCTACATACTAAACTAAACCGCTGATGTTTCGGGTAAGGGGTGCGGTCAGAAAGGTTAGCGTTTGAATAGCATGTTTGATCAGGAGGACAGGAGAAGGGGGGCCGCCGTGTGGTTGGGGGGGGGGGGGGAGGGAGCAGGGAAGAACAAAGGATGACCTGGTGTGGGATACTCTGTAACTACTATCAACCTCTTCTTTTTTGTTGTATCAAAAATAATTTATTTGATTATGCACACGATCCCAAAACCAACCGTGTTGACATATCCACCTCCATGTTACAAAATCACCAAATTATTCACACACTATGACAAATATTCTAATAACCACTATACAACCCCGGTAAAGGGGCAAGCATCCGGCTCGGGCAAAGGCCTCTTCCGCCTGGCGCCATGACTCGCGGATGGCCAGCTTGGCACTATCAACCTATTTGGTGACCCTCGGACTATCCTTGATCGGATTTGGCTGGCTTTACCTTGCATTAAACGTTATCCCCTTGTAGTGTACTGTAAATGTGCAGTACCACACTGCACACTGTGGACGGCTTGATTGTAATCGTGTGATGTCTTTCTGCTGACTGGATAGCACACGACAAAAGTTTTTTACTGTACCTCAGTACACTAAAGTGAACTGAGCTTTGTCGGCACCCTTTATGTGGCGACTCTTTGCATACCGTGCGTATGCAAAACAAAGAATATTATAAAGTCATGATAGGAGCAGAATTCGGCCATTCGGCCCATCAAGTCCACTCCGCCATTCAATCATGTATGACCTATCTTTCCCTCCTAACCCCATTCTCCTGCCTTCTCAGCATAGCCTCTGACACCCATACTAATCAAGAATCTATCCATCTCTGCCTTAAAAATATCCATTGACTTGGCCTCCACTGCCATCTGTGGCAAAGATTTCCACAGATTCACCACCCTCTGACTAAAGAAATTACTCCTCATCTCCTTCCTAAAAGATTCTGAGCCTTTAATTCTGAGGCTGTGCCCTCTGGTCCATGACTCTCCCACTAGTGGAAACATCCTCTCCACGTCCACTCTATCCAAGCATTTCATCACTGTGACTTGTGACAATACAGTAGAGTATCAAGTTGTCGTATTAAGTGGGTTTGGTTACTAGAACGCAGCCGTTACCATCTCTCACCTCTCCTCAGCATTCCTCGTCCCTTGTCTGATCAGTGAAGTTGCTGCAATGCTTCAAGAATTGAAGGAATTTGAGCAATGTGGGGACCACCCCCCCCCCCCCCCCTCCAAGCTAGTCTGATACTGAACAGACTTTAGACTCTCGACTGTGGAGATACAGCGTGGAATCAGGCCATTCGGCCCAGCGAGTCCACACCGACCGATGATCCTGGCACACTAGTTCTATACTACACACTAGATTAGTTTCATTTAGAGATACAACGTGGACGTAGACCCTTCGGCCCATCGAGCCCGCATCGACCAGCGATCCCCGCACGCTTTTCTCAGTTTTCCAACCCATCCCCAACAATTTAAATTCATAGAGTGATATAGTTGAAACAGCACAGAAACAGGCCCTTCAGCCCATTGCATCCATGCTGACCTTTATGCCCGTGGAAGGGTCTCGACCCGAAACGTCACCTGTTCCTCCGCTCCATAGATGCTGCCTCACCCGCTGAGTTTCTCCAGCATTTTTGTCTACCTTTTATGCCCGTTCTGTTTAGTTTAGAGATTCGGGGTGGAAACAGGCTGTTCTTGCCATTGAGTCCACGCCACGCCGACCAGCGATTCCGTACACTAACACTATCCTACACACTAGGTACAAGTTACTATTTTATCAAGCCAATTAGCCTACAAACCTGAACGTCTTTGGAGTGCGAGAGGAAACCGGTCTCCCGGAGATAACCCACGCAGTCACCAGAAGAACGTACAAACTCCGTACAGACAGCATCCGTAGTCAGGATCGAACCTGGGTCTCTGGCGATGTAAGGCAGCAACTCTACCGCTGTGCCACCGTGCCACCCTAACGATCCATATCCCTCCACTGAGACCATAAGACGTGGATGCAGAATCAGGCCATTCCGCCCATCGATTCTACGCCGCCATTTGATCAAGGCAGATCTATCTTTCCCTCTAAACCCCATTATCCTGCTTTCTCCACACAACCTTAGACGCCCTTATTAACATTGACGAACTGTACACTGCAAGGGCCAGGAAGCGAGCAGGTAAGATCATCTGTGACCCCTCTCACCCTGGCCACAAACCCTTTGAATCACTTCACTCTGGAAGGCGACTCCGGACTGTCAAAGCTGCCACAGCCAGACATAGAAAACAGCTTTTTTCCACAAGTAGTTGCTCTATTCAATAACCAAAAATCTGCAGCCTCCTTTTGCTCCGGTATTTTATTCAATTCACATGTTTAATCAATAATGTTTTATTATTAATGTTTTATGTGTCATTGCTAACTGTCACTGTATATCATGTTGTCACTTGCGGGTGGAGCACCAAGGCAAATTCCTTGTATGTGAATGCTTGGCCAATAAACTTATTCATTCATTCATATTCAAAAATCTGCCATTCTCTGCTTTAAAAGTGCCCAATGACTTGGCCTCCACAGCCATCTGCGACAATGAATTCCACAGATTCACCACCCTCTGGCTAAAGAAATTCCTCCTCATCTCCATTCAGAAGGTACATTCTGAGGCTGTGCCCTTTGGTCCAAGAATCTCCCATTACAGTCCATCTGGGCCTGCATATCTTTAAAGGTCCACTGTTTGGAAGAGATAATAAACCTGTGCCTATAATGAGTAGGAAGGAACTGCAGATGCTGGTTTAATCCGAAGATAGCCACAAAAAGCAGGAGTAACTCGGCGGGACAGACGCACAGGAAAGGAATAGGTGGCGTTTCGTGTCAAGACCCCTTGTTCAGACCAAGAGTCAGGGGAAAAGGAAATGAGAGATACAGACGGTGAGGTAGAGAGATATCGAACAAATTAGTGAAATAAATTCAAAAAAGTAACGATGATAAAGGAAACAGGCCCTTGTTAGCTGTGGGCTAGGTGAGAATGAATTACAGACAATGAGACACAACAAGACAACTGAAGCTGGCAGGACTTGGGTGGGGGAGGGACGGAGAGAGAGGGGATACAAGGGTCAAAGTTAGAGAAATCAATATTCATACCGCTGGGTTGTAAACTGCCTCAGCGAAATACGAGGATAGGAATTGTTTAGAGGGATATGGACCAAATGTGGGCAATTGGGAGTAGTTTTGGATGGGGCATCCTGGTCAGCATGGACAATTTGGGCCAAAGGGTATGTTCCCATTCTATACGATTCTATGACATTGGGTCAGCCATGATCTTATTGGATAGCAGAGCAGGCTCGAGGGGCCGAGTGGCCTATTATTTCTTATTCTGTCTGGGAGCCTGTGAAAGGTAGAGAGGAAGAGAGAGTCCCTTATTCAAGGAAAGCTCTTGTTTTTAAGCAGCCTATTTCCCAATGGATCCCCCATGGAAGTTTAATTGGAGAGTAACCTGGAATAGACTAAAGTCCACGGTAATCCCCACTTTGGAGAATTGTTTTAGAATTAGCGTCGGGTTAAGTACAGCCGAGTTAGGATTTAATAATAGTGCAGAGGAACAGAGAGAGAGAGAGAGAGAGAGAGCTATTTGTTGGTAGCTAAGTACGTGCTAATGCGAACATGACCCAGAAGGTCAAAATTGGAAAGAGATCTCGCAGTCATGGTAATCTGTGCTGAAACACAGCCGAGCAGCGCAGGAGCAACTAATGGGCCAACTGAGTATTAACCCATCCACTATCTGTCCTCCTCTCTCCTCTCCTTTCAAGAGATAGCTAGATAGGGCTCTTAAAGATAGCAGAGTCAGGGGATATGGGGAGAAGGCAGGAACGGGGTACTGATTGTGGATGATCAGCCATGATCACATTGAATGGCGGTGCTGGCTCGAAGGGCCGAATGGCCTACTCCTGCACCCATTGTCTATTGTCTTTTGTCTCCTGCCCTCTTCTCCCCACCTCTCCCGTCACCCTGCCACTCCCGTCTCTCCTCCCTGCTCCAAATCCGACCCTTTCCTCCCACCTCCCCCACCATCTCCTAATGTTTTTTTTCCTCCCAAACCACTACTTCTCATCCAACCCCAACCCCCCTCCACCCACCAACCCTCCCCACTTCTCACCCCTCTTATTTCATAAATACATAAGTAATAGGAGCAGAATTAGGCCATTCGGCCCATCAAGTCTATTCAATCATGGCTGATCTTTCTTTCCCTCCGAACCCCATTCTCCTGCCTTCTCCTGTAATCTCTGACCATTACTAATCAAGAATCCAGCAATCTCTTCTTGGGTGTTTGTGGATATACTGACTCCGCCCTCAACTGTGAAACCCTAGTCATTTTGAGTTCATAAATTCATAAATTATAGGAGTAAAAATAGGTCATTCGGCCCGTCGAGTCTACTCTGCCATTCAATCACGGCTGATCTATCTTTCTCTCTCAACCCCATTCTTCTGCCTGCCTTCTCCCCATAACCCCTCCTCATAGACTCATGGTAGTTCTACAGCATGGAAACAGGCCCTTTGGCCCAACTTGCCCATGCCGACCAAGCTGCCCTGTCCATACTAGTCACACCTAGGGACACCCTGGCCACACACTCATTTCACCCCTGCCATCGGGAAGAAGGTATAGGAGACTGAAAACTGTAACGTCCAGGTTCAGGATCAGCTTCTCCCCTACAGCCATCAGGCTATTAAACACGACAACAAATAAGCTCTGAACTACAACGGACTATTATCATTATTGCACTATAATTGTTTGTGTATTGAGTATGTGTGTACATACACATTGAACTTTTTTTCCTCTCTCGTTTATGTACTGTACATATTCTGTTATGCTGCAGCAAGTAAGAATGTCATTGTTCTATCTGGGACATATGACGGTAAAACACTCTTGCCTCTTGACCCTTGACCTGCCCATATCTTGATTTGGTTTGGTTTAGTTTCGTTCAGTTTATTATTGCCACGAGTACCGAGGTACAGTGAAAAGCTTTTGTCTGCAGTCAACCCAGTCAAAGAAAAGACTACACATGCATACAAGCAAGCTGTCCCACAGAGAAATGATAAACGGTACAACATTGAGTGCAAAGATACAACATATAACATCTTCTCCGTGGATTGTCACCTTGTCGTGGTGGAGAAGCTTGTGTGGACCTGAGATCCTGAGAGCAATGCCGTCTGGAGCTGTGCTCCTGGTAGGGCCACCCATGGCGGTAAGGTCGAGGGGGAGGTCTCTGACAAAGAGCAATCCAACCAAGACCTCAATGGTGGAACAGGCGGAGGACGATGGCTGACCTTAGTGGAGCGTCACAACGGCTGGGAAGGCGGATGAAGGCTGCAGCAGAAAAGGGTCTCCGGTCGTCTTGGACTCCATGCCACTGGATCCTGACCCAGATCTGTCAAGGACCGTGGTGTGGCTGTCTGTGCAACAGTCTCCCCACGTTAAACAAAGTCACGCACAGGAGCCCTCCATATAGGGAATAGCACCCTGGAGACACCCATGGTCAGCCATGACCAAAGGGGGCCGAAGATAACATTGGAGTCCAATAGAGTTTGGTTACGTGGCACGTAAGGTCACTGGGTCAAGGGGCTTGACGCATGGAGCCGCTCAGTCCATCTGGAGGGCATCGCAGCTTCCGGTATATGTTGTTGATACACGAAACGCATACTTTCCTATCTGTTAAAAACCACTGAAATGGTGAATCTTTTTTTAATTCTTTTTTTGTTTATAAATTTTAACAGAATAGAACAGAAAATGAGACAAACAAAGATAGAGAAGAAAAGAGTATCATAAGCAGTGATGATAGTGTTAGTTCGTGAAATAGTAAAGAAAGCCCGGAGAAAGAGACAAGTAAACAAAAAAGGTAGAAAGGGATAGAGAGAAAGGAAAAAAAAAAATAGAGAAAAGAAAGGAAATAAAAAGAAAGAGATTGAAAGAGATATATCTATTTAATGTCTTTACCCACCCATCACCCGGTTCTGAAACATTTAATTTCTAAGGTTATGTTGCTTGTAAAAAGTCGATAAAAGGAGACCAAATCATTAAGAATTGGTCTGCTTTGCCTGATAGGAGTCTCATTTCTTCAAGGTGTAACATTTCAGACATATTTGTGATCCACATTTTGAGCGTTGGTGTGGCTGCATATTTCCAAAATTTAAGTATACGTTTTTTTGCCGTTATTAAGCCATAGTTAAGGAGAGATTTTTTAAACGTAGTTAGTTTACATCCGTCTACCATTGCTCCGAGGATAATCAGTTCTGTATTGGGGTTCAGTTTTATGTTAAATAGTTTTGTAAAAATTCCAAAAATTTCATAAATTTCATTCCAGAATTTATGAAGTTTTGTACAGGAGACAAAAGAGTGTGTTATAGTGGCATTTTGAGATAAGCATTTGTCACAGATGGGGGAGACATTTGGAAAAAAATTATTCAGTCTAGTTTTCGAGTGATATAATCTATGTAAAATCTTAAATTGAATTAAGTTATGTCTTACATTAATCGAACATTTGTGTACATATAGCAAGTGTTTTTCCCATCTGTCTTTCGGAATTTTTATCAATAAAGCTTGTTCCCAATCCATTCTAATTGCCTCTGTCGAAGGTATTTCTACATTTAAAATATGATATTAAATTGCTTGAATCTGCCTTTCTATTCATTCCTTCATCTAATACATAGATACATAGAAAATAGGTGCAGGAGTAGGCCATTCGGCCCTTCGAGCCTGCACCGCCATTCAATATGATCATGGCTGATCATCCAACTCAGTATCCCGTACCTGCCTTCTCTCCATCCCCCTGATCCCCTTAGCCACAAGGGCCACATCTAACTCCCTCTTAAATATAGTAAATCTGAGGTTAGAGTTTGATATCCTTGTATGTATTTTTCTCATACAAATCTGAAATTTAATAAATCTGAGGTTAGAGTTTGATATCCTTGTATGTATTTTTTCAAGTAATCTCGAATTTGACGGTATTTGAAATATTGATTACCTTTCTTTTTTTAATTGTAATTTTTGAAATGATAGAAGGTTTCCCATTTCATACATATCTCCAATCATTTAAATTCCTATTCATTCCCAATGGGTAAACGTTTTATCAATAATAGACGGTTTGAATGAGGGATTATTAACTATTGGAGAAAGAAGCGATAAATTCCTTAATTTTAAAGTTAGTTTTACTTGTTTCCAAATTTGTATTGTGCTGTGAATAATTGGGTTCTTCTTATATATTATATTGCTCAATTTTATCGGGGAGAGAAGGATTGCTCCTATATTAAAAGGGGAGCAATCCTCTTTCTCCATTCTTATCCAATCTATTTGTTGGGCAGAGCTGTCCAACCAATAAATTATATTTTTGATATTCACTGCCCAATAGTAGTACAGAAAATTGGGGAGTGTCAGTCCCCCAAATTCTTTAGGTTTACGCAGGTGTTTTCTTTGGATTCTATGTGATCTATAGTCCCATATGAAATTTGTAATATCAGAGTCTAGTTTTTTTTTTTTTAATTTTGGTAAATATATTGGTATTAATTGAAATAGATACAGAATTTGTGGTAGAAAGATCATTTTTATGGCATTTATTCTGCCGATTAAAGACACCGGCAGTGTTTTCCAGAATTTAATCAACGCATTCAATTTAGTTAGTAAAGGCATGTAGTTTGCATTAAATAATGATTTATATTTTCTAGTAATTTGGATACCCATATACTTAAATTTTTCTGCTGCAATTTCAAAGGGTAATTTTAACAGATGTGTCGGCTCTTGAGGTTTTATCGTCATAATTTCACTTTTATTCCAATTTATTCTATATCCTGAAAAGGAACCAAATTCCTCTATTAAATTTAATATATTTGGTATGTTAATTTGCGAATTTGTAATGTATAATAATACATCGTCTGCATATAATGAGATTTTAATGTTTGAATGTTTGGCATTATAACCGTGAATATTCGGATGACTTCTTATACTTTCTGCTAAAGGCTCTATCACAAGAGCAAATAACAGGGGTGATAGTGCACACCCCTGTCTATTGCCTCTTGATAATTGAATGGTGAATCTTTGCGCTGTAAATAGTTGTGGAAGTTGGGGTAAACGTGAGAGACATCTATCCTACTTCAGAATTCCGAAAGTGAAGAGAAATGAAGGTAAGTGGGCAGTGGAGGCCAAGTCACTGGATGGATTTAAGAGAGAGTTAGATAGAGCTCTAGGGGCTAGTGGAGTCGAGGGATATGGGGAGAAGGCAGGCACGGGTTATTGATAGGGGACGATCAGCCATGATCACAATGAATGGTGGTGCAGGCTCGAAGGGCCGAATGGCCTCCTCCTGCACCTATTTTCTATGTTTTTATGTTTCTATGTTAAAGAAAGTTCAAAGGTCTCCAGTGAGGGAGATGGTGGGTGAAGAGTTCCCTTGTTTCTGAATCAAAGTCTGTGAGGTTAGGACCCCCCCCACCCTGCACATTAAAAAAATTTTTTTTTTTTAAACACACACACACACACACACACACACACAAACACACACAAACACACACAAACACACACAAACACAAACACAAACACAAACACAAACACAAACACAAACACAAACACAAACACAAACACAAACACAAACACAAACAGAAACACAAACACAAACACAAACACAAACACAAACACAAACACAAACACAAACACAAACACAAACACAAACACAAACACAAACACAAACACAAACACAAACACAAACACAAACACAAACACAAACACAAACACAAACACAAACACAAACACAAACACAAACACAAACACAAACACAAACACAAACACAAACACAAACACAAACACAAACACAAACACAAACACAAACACAAACACAAACACAAACACAAACACAAACACAAACACAAACACAAACACAAACACAAACACAAACACAAACACAAACACAAACACAAACACAAACACAAACACAAACACAAACACAAACACAAACACAAACACAAACACAAACACAAACACAAACACAAACACAAACACAAAAACAAACAAACAACCCCCCCCCTACACCCCTCCTCCTCCTCCACTCCCCCTTCTCCTCCTCTCCATTTGAGTTTCCACAGAGACAACACTGAACAGTGAAAGGCCTGGATAGAGTGGATAGAGAGTCTAGGACTAGCGGTCATAGCCACAGAATAACAGGATGTACCTTTAGGAAAGAAATGAGGCGGAATTTCTTCAGTCAGAGGGTGGTGAACCTGTGGGATTCATAGCCACAGATGGCTGTGGAGGCCAAGTCATTGGGCATTCATTGTGATCATGGCTGATCGTCCCCAATCAATAACCCGTGCCAGCCTTCTCCCCATTTTCCTTTGATTCCACTAGCCCCTAGCGCTCCATCTAACTCTCTCTTAAATCCATCCAGTGATTTGGCCTCCACTGCCCCCTGTGGCGCGGAATTCCACAAATTCACAACTCTCTGGGTGAAAACGTTTTTTCTCACCTCAGTCTTAACTGATAATCATTTAATGATCAGCCACGATCATATTGAATGGCGGTGCAGGCTCGAAGGGCCGAATGGCCTACTCCTGCACCTATTGTCTATTGTCTATCTCTGCTCCACTAGCTTGTCGCTTACAAGCAAAGGTTCTGGACTCGCCCAACATTGGGAACATTTTTCCTGCATCTAGCTTGTCTAGTCCTTTTATAATTTTATATGTTTCTATAAGATCCCCCCTCATCCTTCAAAACTCCAGTGAATACAAGCCTACTCTTTTCAATCTTTCCTCATATGACAGTCCCGCCATCCCAGGGATCAATCTAGTGAACCTACGCTGCACTGCCTCAATCACAAGGATGAACTTCCTCAAATTATGAGACCAAAAATGTACACAATACTCCAGATGTGGTCTTACCAGAGCCCTATACAACTGCAGAAGAACCTCTTTACTCCTATACTGTTGATGGTGGATATGCAATGGAAGTCATTTAAAGACTGCATGGATGAACTACAACAATTGTTCATCCAAGTTTGGCAAAAGAATAAATCAGGGAAGGAAGTGCATCCGTGGATAACAAGGGAAATCAGGGATAGTATCAAAACAAAAGATGAAGCGTACAAATTAGCCAGAAAAAGCAGCCTACCAGAGGACTGGGAGAAATTCAGAGTCCAGCAGAGGAGGACAAAGGGCTTAATTAGGAAAGGGAAAATAGATTATGAAAGAAAACTGGCAGGGAACATAAAAACTGACAGCAAAAGTTTTTAGATATGTGAAGAGAAAAAGATTAGTTAAAACAAATGTAGGTCCCTTGCAGTCAGAAACAGGTGAATTGATCATGGGGAACAAGGACATGGCAGACCAATTGAATAACTACTTTGGTTCTGTCTTCACTAAGGAAGGCATAAATAATCTGCCGGAAATAGCAGGGGATCGCGGGTCAAATGAGATGGAGGAACTGAGTGAAATCCAGGTTAGCCGGGAAGTGGTGTTCGGTAATTGAATGGATTAAAGGCTGATAAATCCCCAGGGCCAGATAGGCTGCTTCCCAGAGTACTTAAGGAAGTAGCCCCAGAAATAGTGGATGCATTAGTGATAATTTCCCAAAACTCCTTAGATTCTGGAGTAGTTCCTGAGGATTGGAGGGTAGCTAATGTAACCCCACTTTTTAAAAAGGGAGGGAGAGAGAAAACGGGGAATTACAGACCAGTTAATCTAACATCGGTAGTGGGGAAACTGCTAGAGTCAGTTATTAAAGATGGGATAGCAGCACAATTGGAAAGTGGTGAAATCATTGGACAAAGTCAGCATGTATTTACGAAAGGTAAATCATGTCTGACAAATCTTAAAGAATT
>CM075978.1:85213445-85251693 GCA_038087875.1 Malacoraja senta | reverse complement strand
TCCAGAGAACCGGCCTCCACCGGCCTCTGATGATCTATCACATATGGTCTTCTGATCTATCCCATATGTTTGTGATCTATATCTTGTCCGTCTGTCCCTGAGCGGTTGGTAGAGCTGCCACCTCGTGTCTTCAGCACCAGGTACCCGGGTTCAATCCTGTCTGTGTGGAGTCTGCTCGTTCGTCCCAGTTTCCTCCTACAAGCCAAAGACTCCAGGGTGGGTAGGTCAATTCGGTCTCTGAGAGTTGCCCCTCGAGTGTAGGTGAGTGGTAGAATCTGGGTTAGGAAGGTGATGGAATTACGGTAGGGTGGAATAAAATGAGATGTGTGAATGGGCACAAAATGCTGGAGCAACTCAGCGGGACAGGCAGCGTCTCTGGAGAGAAGGAATGTAAGTAAGTACATTTTATTTATATAGCACGTTTAAATCAACTCGTGTTGAAACCAAAGTGCTTTACATAGAAAAATAATTAAGTTTCCGTACATCCATAGGAAAAAAAAATGGGTGACGTTTCATGTCGAGACCCTTCTTTAGAGTCTGAAGAAACGTCACACATCCCTTCTCTCCAGAGATGTAGCCTGTCACAGAGTGATACAGTGTGGAAACGGGCCCTTCGACCCACCTTGCCCACACCAAAAAACATGTCCCAGCTACACTAGTCCCACCTGCCTGCGCCTGGTCCATATCCCTCCAAACCTGTCCTATCCATGTACCTTTCAAACTGCTTCTCAAACGATGGGATAGTCCCACCCTTAACTACCTCCTCTGGCAGCTTGTTCCATACACCCACCATCCTTTGTGTGAAAAAATTACCTCTCGGTTTCCTACTAAATCTTTTCCCCTTCACCTTGGACCTATGTTCTCTGGTCCTCGATTCCACTACTCTGGGCAATATCTTCGGTGTAAACCAGCATTTGCAGTTCCTCTCTACACATTTAGTGCGAATGGGCGTTTGGTTGATAGTACTGACCCGGTACTAAGGGCCTATCCCCATGCTTCATAGCTCCATCTAAAGCTCCTTGCTTCAACCTGATTCTGAGCCGCCGGTTTGGACGGATGCGCAATACAGCAAAATGGCTTGTGCACAAACACTTCGGAATTTGTATTCAGGTACAGTCTGCTCATGTTGGCAGGTCTGACATCTGAAGGTATGAAATAATCTAAATTGAGATTCTGCTGTAAGACTCATCTCCCCCCACCCCCACCCCTCCACGAGTCCAGTTTTCCCCTTTTATCCACCCTAGTTCCCCAACCACCCCTGCCCCTTTCCCTTTCACCCACATCCCATCCCCCGCCTTATATTTTAAGCCTCCTCTTTATCTGTCATCCTTTTATCTCCTATTCATCACTCTCTGTCACATCACCTATCTGCTGATCAAACGCTCATCCCCTGTATCCGATGGTCACTGTTTGTTTTAAGTTTAGCTTAGGGATACAGCGTGGAAACAGGCCCCTCAGCCCACCGAGTCCACGCCGACCATCGATGCCCGCACACTATCTATACCCAAGGGACAGTTTACATAAGCCAATTGACCTACAAACCTGTACGCCTTTGGAGTGTGGGCGGAAACCAGAGCACCCGGAGGAAACCCACGCGGTCATGGGGAGAACGTGCAAATGCTGTAACGACAGCACCCGAGGTCAGGATCGAACCCGAGACTCTGGCGCTGTAAGTTAGGCAGCAACTCGAACGCTGCGCCACCGCTTGGCAGGCTTTGTCCCATAGAAACATAGAAACATAGAAAATAGGTGCAGGAGTAGGCCATTCGGCCCTTCGAGCCTGCACCGCCATTCAATATGATCATGGCTGATCATCCAACTCAGTATCCCGTACCTGCCTTCTCTCCATATCCCCTGATCCCTTTAGCCACAAGGGCCACATCTAACTCCCTCTTAAATATAGCCAATGAACTGGCCTCAACTACCCTCTGTGGCAGAGAGTTCCAGAGATTCACCACTCTCTGTGTGAAAAAGTTTTTCCTCATCTCGGTCTTAAAGGATTTCCCCCTTATCCTTAAGCTGTGACCCCTTGTCCTGGACTTCCCCAACATCGGGAACAATCTTCCTGCATCTAGCCTGTCCAACCCCATAAGAATTTTGTACGTTTCTATAAGATCCCCTCTCAATCTCCTAAATTCTAGAGAGTATAAGCCAAGTCTATCCAGTCTTTCTTCATATGAAAGTCCTGACATCCCAGGAATCAGTCTGGTGAACCTTCTCTGCACTCCCTCTATGGCTATAATGTCCTTCCTCAGATTCCCCGTCTCTATCTTCCTTTTCCAGCTTTCTCCCACCGCTGCAATCAATCTAAAGACGGGTCCCCGACCCCGTCTGTCCATTCAATCCACAGATGCTGCCTGACCCACTGAGTTTCTCCGGTACTTTTGTGCTTTCGTTCTGTTGTTGGTGAAGTTGTTCAAGCGACGCTGTCCCAGGTGCTGAAAATGCTGCCCGCGGCCCTCACAAACGTAGGTCGCTGTCCAAGGTCCTGAAACAACCATCACCGTTCTGCACGCATATTTTCGCATGAATGAATTAATGAATGGTCATAAGGTCATAAGTGATAGGAGTAGAATTCGGCCCATAAGTCTATTCCGCAATTCAATCATGACTAATCTATCTCTCCCTCCGAACCCCATTTTCCTGCCTTCTCCCCATAACTTTCAAGAGAGAGCTAGATAGGGCTCTTAAAGATAGCTGAGTCAGAGGATATGGGACGAAGGCAGGAACGGGGTACTGATTGGGGATGATCAGCCATGATCACATTGAATGGCGGTGCTGGCTCATAGGGCCGAATGGCCTACTCCTGCACCTATTGTCTATGTCCATTGTCTAACACCTGACACCCGTACTAATCAAGAATCTATCTATCTCTGCCTTAAATATATCCACTGGCCTGACCTCCACAGCCTTCTGTGGCAAAGAACTCCACATATTCAGCACCCTCTGACTAAGTAAATTTCTCCTCATCTCCTTCCTAAAAGAACGTCCTTTAAATCTGTGGCTATGACCTCTAGTCCTACACTCTGCCACCAGTGGAAACATCCTCTCCACATTCACTATATCCAGGCCTTTCACTATTCACTGAGGTCCCCCCTCATTCTTCTAAAGTCCAGTGAGTATAGGCCCGGTTCCGACAAATGCTCATCATATGAATGAATATCTTATATTCACATGTGACAAGTTAGAGTGAAATTCTTTGCTTGCAGACCCAAAGTATGCAATTAGTCACCACATAAAGAGCGCTGGCACAAAGTTTCCCATATGAAACTCTATTAAAGGTGAAAGCAGCCTGAGTTATCGTTTACAATTTTGCTCTCCTTACGAAAATAACATTATACTGCTATACAGGGAATGCAGAGAAGTCTGTCATATGTAAGTAGGCTAAAGCATAAATGGAAGATATACATAAAATGCTGGAGTAACTTAGCGGCACAGGCTTCTCTCCAGAGATGCTGCCTGTCCCGCAGAGTTACTCCAGCATTTTGTGTCTACCTTCGGTGTAAACCAGCAGCTTCCTACCTAACAGTTCCTTCCTACACACATAGTATAAATGGATAGGAAAGGTTTAGAGAGAAATGGGCCAAACATGGGTCGATGGGACTAGATGGGGCATCTTGGTCGGCAGAGGCAAGTTGGACTGAAGGGTCTGTTTCTGTGCTATATTAATCTATGACTGGGGCTGTATACTTCAGAGCTTATAAAATTGAGAAGATATCTCTTTAAACGGCATGGTGGTGCAGCGGTAGAGTTGCTACCTTACAGTGCCAGAGACCCAGGTTAGATCTGGACTATGGGTGCTATCTGTATGGAGTTTGTACCTTCTCCATGTGGGTTTTCTCTGGGTGCTCCAGTTTCCTCCCACACTCTAATGACATGCAGTCTTCTAGGTTAATTGGCTTCGGTAAGGATTGTAAATTGGTGTGTAGGATAGTGTGAGTGTACGGGGTGATCACTGGTGGGTGCAGACCAGGCGGGCCGAAGGGCCTGTTTCCGCACTTCTTCTCTAAAACTAAAACGAAGAAAAGCGCTGACAAGATTCAACAGACCAGATATGGAAAGGATGCTTTCTCTGGCTGAGGAGCCTAGAGCACAGTCCCACAACAAAGGATAAGCCTTTCAGAAGCTGAGATGAAGAGAGATCTTTTCAAGCAGAAAATGGTGAACATTCTGAATATTCCGATGTTAGAAACATAGAAACATAGAAAATAGGTGCAGGAGGCCATTCGGCCCTTCTAGTCAGCTGCCATTCATTGTGATCATAGCTGATCGTCCCCAATCAATAACCCGTGCCTGCCTTCTCCCCATATCCCTTGATTCCACTAGCCCCTAGAGCTCTATCTAGCTCTCTCTTAAATCCATCCAGTGACTTGGCCTCCACTGCCCTCTGCGGCAGGGAATTCCACAAATTCACAGCTCTCTGGGTGAAAAAGTATTTTCTCACCTCAGTCTTAAATGGCTTCCCCTTTATTCTAAGATGTCACAGTGAGGTCACCTTCATTGTATTCATCCCAAACTAGCTAAATATAGAGGTCGGATAGAGGAGTATAAAATCATGAGAGGAATAGATCGGGTAGACGTACAGAGCCTTCTGGCCACTATTGGGGAATCGAGGACCAGAAGACATCGATTTAAGGTGAAATGGTAAATATTTAATAGGAATCTGTTTCACACAAAGGGTGGTGGGTGTATGAAGCGAGCTGCCGGAGGAGATAGTTGAGGCAGGGACTATCCAAACATCTAAGAATCATTTAGACAGGTACATGGAAAGGACAGGTTTGGGGGGATATGGGCCAAATGCAGGCAGGTGGGACAAGTGTAGCTGAGACATGTTGGCGATGTGGGCAAATTCGGCCGAAGGGCCTGTTTCCACTCTGTATTACTCTATATAATATATTTCTGGATTTTGGAGGAATTAATGGATGAGGAAAGGCAACTTGTGTATGGGGTAGAGGGTCCCCATTGTATGGCAGACCAGGATCTGAATAGACAAACCAGACGCAGCCCAGACCATCACACAAACCAACCTCCCTTCCATTGACTCCATCTGTACCTCACACTACCTCGGCAAGGCCAGCAGCATAATCAAGGACGAGTCTCACCTCAGCCACTCCTTCTTCTCCCCTCTCCCATCGGGCAAAAGGCATAGAAGTGTGAAAACGCACACCTCCTGATTCAGGGACAGTTTCTTTCCAGCTGTTATCAGGCAACTGAACCATCCTACCAATTTGAAAGCGGTCTGAAGCTACCATCGACATCATTGGAGACCCTCGGACTATCTTTGATCGGACGTTGGTAGACAAAAATGCTGGAGAAACTCAGCGGGGTGCAGCAGCATCTATGGAGTGAAGGAAATAGCCAATGTTTCAGTTGAAACCCTTCTTCAGATTGATGTGAGGGGGGGGGGGTGACGGGAAGAAGAAAAGGAAGAGGAGGAGCCAGTGGGCTGAGGGAGAGCTTAGAAGGGGAGGAGAAAGTAGGGACTATCTGAAATTAGAGAAGTCAATGTTCATACTGCTGGGGTGCAAACTGCCCAAGCGAAATATGAGGTGCTGCTCCTCCAATTTACAGTGGTCCTCACTCTGGCCATGGAGGAGGCCCAGGACAGAAAGGTTGGATTCGGAATGGGAGGGGGAGTTGAAGTGTTGAGCCACCGGGACATCAGGTTGGTTTTGCAAACCGAGCGGAGGTGTTCGGCGAAGCGATCACCAAGCCTACGCTTGGTCTCGCCGATGTAGAGCAGCTGACATCTAGAGCAGCGGATGCAATAGATGAGGTTGGATGAGGTGCAGGTGAACCTATGCCTTCTTTGAAGAAGTTCTCCTCCTCCCTCCGAAGACAGTTTCTCCATAGATGCTGCCTCACCCGCTGCGTTTCTCCAGCATTTTGTCTACCTTCGATTTTCCAGCATCTGCAGTTCCTTCTTAAACATTTTGATCGGACGTTACTGGACTTTCTCTTGCGCTAACGTTATTCACGTTGTTCACTTTATCATGTATCTGTACACCGTGGATGGCTTGATTGTAATCATATATGGTCTTTCCGCTAACTGGTTAGCACGCAATAAAAGCTTTTCACTGTACCTCGGTGCACGTGACAATAAACTCAACTCAAACAAACCATTGCACCTGTTTCTTACATTTTTACTTATGTTTTAAAAATAAACTTTATAATGCAAACCTGCACCTTCTGGTGCGTTGCCTATTTTAAATATAATTTTATTCTTAGTTATGTTATTGACATTCACTGCACAGATGTTAAAAGACTGTCTGCATTGAAATTATTGCTGTTGTTACTACAAGTAGATGGGTTTGGGGAATCCCTGCTGGAAATATTATGTGACCATTGAGCAGCAGAGTTACACAGAATGGAAACGAGCCAGGAAGCACAAGGAATGATGCTGATTTACAAAAAGAAATGACACAAACTGCAGGAGTAACTCAATGGGTGAGGCAGCATCTCTCAATCTGAAGAAGAATCTCGACCAAAAACATCACCCATTCCGGGATGCTGCCTGTCCAGCTGAGTTACTCCGGCATTTTGTGTCTATCTCTGAAGAACAAGGATAGGGGACAATTCAGGTCGGGACCCTTCTTCAGACTAATGATGAATACTGGAGATGGGAGAAGCCTGAAGAAAGATCCCGTCCTGAAACGTCACCTGTCCATGTTCTCCAGAGATGCTGCTCGCTAAGTTACTCCAGCACCTTGTGCCTTTTTTCAATGGAAACAAGCCCTTTGACACAACAAATTCTTGCCAGCCAAGGTGCCTTCCTAAGCTTGTCCCATTTGCCTGCAATGTCCCATATCCCTCCAAACCCTTCCTATCAATCTAACTTAACTTTAGCACTTTACTTTACTTGAGAGATGCAGAATGGAAAGAGGCCCTTTGGCCCACCGAGTCCACCTGACCAGGGATTAACCCGTACACAAGCACTATCCTACACACACTAGGGACAATTTACAATTTTACCGAAGCCAATTAACCTACAAACCTGTACGTCTTCGGAATGTGGGAGGAAACTGGTGCACCCAGAGAAAACCCACGTGGTCACAGGGAGAATGTACAAACTCTATATGTCTCCAAATGTCCTTTAAAAGATGCGATTGAACCAGCCTCTGTTTTTTCTCTGCACTCTCTGTGTGAAAAACCTGCCTCACAGGTCCCCATTATATCTCGGCCCTCTCATCTCAAACCCGCACATTCAGCTTTAGTACCTTCAGTTTCAGTCTGAAGAAGGGTCTCGACTCGAAATGTCACCCATTCCTTCTCTCCAAAGATGCTGCCTGTCCTGCTAATTTACTCCAGCATTTTGTGTCTACCTTCAGTTTTAGACTTGGCTTACCCCAGGAAAAAGACAGTGACCATCCATTTTATTGATGTTTAAGAAAGAACTGCAGATGCTGGAAAAATCGAAGGGAGACAAAATGCTGGAGAAACTCAGCAGAAGAGGCAGCATCTATGGAGCGAAGGAATAGATGACGTTTTGGGTCGAGACACTTCTTCAGACTGATGTGGGGGGTGGGGAGAAGAAACCCAAAATGTCACCTATTCTTTCGCTCCGTAGATGCTGCCTCACCCGCTGAGTTTCTCCAGTTCTATGTCCAATGGTCCAATTCTATACAGCCATTGTAGAGTCTGTCCTCACCTTCTCCATCATGGTCTGATTTGGCTCAGCCACCAAGCACGACATCCGGAGGCTGCAGCGAATTGTCCGATCAGCTGAGAAGGTTATTGGCTGTAACCTTCCCTTCATTGACGAACTGTACACTGCAAGGGCCAGGAAGCGAGCAGGTAAGATCATCTCTTACCCCTCTCACCCTGGCCACAAACTCTTTGAATCACTTCCCTCTGGAAGGCGACTCCGGACTGTCAAAGCTGCCACAGCCAGACATAAAAACAGCTTTTTTCCACGAGTAGTAGCTCTACTCAACAGCCAAAAATCTGTAGCCTTCTTTTGCTCTGGTATTTTATTCAATTCACATGCTTAATCAATAATGTTTTACTATTAATGTTTAATGTTTTATGCATCATTCCTAACTGTCACTGTATGTCGTTGTCACTTGCGGGCAGAGCACCAAGGCAAATTCCTTGTATGTGAATACTTGACCAATAAACTTATTCATTCAATCATTCATTCATTCATTCATTTTTGTCTACCATCCATGTTAATGACTGAGGTTTAGGGAGACATGGTCACCTGGGTAAATGAGGCCAGCTTAGATGGGGCATCTTGGTCTGCATGGACAAGTTAGGCTGCAGTATGACACCAGGTCCCTGTGGCTGTATTGAGACTATGATTGTACAATCTGCCAGCACCAGTCCTGTCATGACTCACACAAGAAGAATAGACACTCAGCAGAATTAAAAGGACACAATCACATCAATAAACCATAATTTCATCAGGAAGTCTTTTCAAACCAGGAGCACATATCTGCCAACTGCAAACACATTCACAAGGATGGTTGATTCAATCAGGATGAATAATGTGAAACAAATGCATGGGAATACTCAGCATTATCTCCCAGCAGTGCTACCTTTTGGGAATGTCATAGTCATAGAGTGGTACAGTGTGGAAACTGGTCCTTCGACCCAACTTGCCCACACCGGCCAACATGTCCCATCCACACTAGTTCCACCTGCCTGCATTTGGTCCATATCCCTCCAAACCTGTCCTATCCATGTACCTGTTTCTTAAACATTGGGAGAGTCCCAGCCTCGACTACCTCCTCTGGCAGCATGTTTCATAAACCCGCCACCCTTTGTGTGAAAAAGTTACCCTCAGATTCCTATTGAACCTTTTCCCCATTCACCTTGAACCTATGTCCTCTCGTCCTCGATTCCCCTACTCTGGGCAAGAGATTCTTTCAGAACACTCTGGGCAATATCATAGAAACATAGAAATATAGAAAATAGGTGCAGGAGGCGGCCATGTCGTCCTTCGAACAACTCAGAATCCTTCAGACCTCAGAATGGCTCTGGTAGCAGTAAAAACCATCGCAATAGAAGACCACGGGGGAAGGTGGGGGAGAGACGATTGTGTCTGTTTAGTTTAGTTTAGAGATACAGCGCGGAAACAGGCCCTTCGGCCCACTGAGTCCACGCCGACCAGCGATCCCCGCACACTAACACTATCCTGCACACACTATAGGGACAATTTACAATTATACCAAGTCAATTAGCATATATAGTTCCTTGTTTCTACAGGTGATGTTTAATTTAGTTTAGAGATACAGCGCAGAAATATGCCCTTTGCACCGCACTTCAAGTGCATTCATGTCTATCCCTCGAGGTCGAGAATGATGCTTTACGTTCTGTTGTATTTATTTATTTATTTTTCAATTTCAATTCCATTTATTTATTTATTTATTTATCCATTTATTTATTTATTTATTTATTTATTTATTTATTTTTATGGACTCTCAGGTGGCTTATGAGTCCAATCCTGGATTAGGGCTGGCAATATCCCACACACTAGGAACAGCATACAATTTTCTTATCGAAGCGAATTAACTTTGGAGTGTGGGAGGGCGAACCAGAGAAATTAACCAGAGATCCCGGAGAAAACCTACGTAGGTCACGGTGGGAGGGTGAACCGGGGTAATGCCTCAAGGTCGGCTGCAGGAGGCGCCCCAGGGACATAAAGGTGGCCGGGCGAGCAGAGGAGAGGAGAGGAGAGGGACGTCGGTTCATGGGAACTGCTCCAGTACATCGGGCTTTGGACTTTGAATGATGGTGACAAAAATGGCGGTGCCCGCATGTGTAATATATGCGAAAAGAATTTCACCGTGCGGGTTGCTTTTGTGACAAATAACCATTGACTATTGGTCTTTCTTTCTGCTTAGGGAAATAGTTTCTCTCTATTCGCCCAATTAAAGCCATTCAGAATTTCAATAGTGTTACCTGCAGGATCATTATTGGCTGGAATACCACAGAAGGTTCCCTGAATTTGTTCAGAAGGAACCTTGCAGGAAAGATTGAGTGGTTTATGGGCCAAATGCAGGCAGGTGGGAGTGGTGTAGATGGGGCATCTTGGAGAGCATGAGCAAGCTGAGATTCAGTTTAATATATTGTCACATGTACCGAGGGACAGTGAAAAGCTTTTGTAACATGCTAACCAGTCAACGGAAAGGCTATACATGCATACAATCGAGCCGTCCACAGTGTACAGATACATGGTAAAGGGAATAACGTTTAGTGTGAGATAAAATCCAATAAAGTCCGATCAAAGATAGTCCAAATGTCTCCAATTAGGCAGATGGTAGCTCAGGACAGCTCACTAGTTGTTGGTGGGATGGTTTAATTGCCTGATAACAGCTGGGAAGAAACTGTCCCTGAATCAGTCTGAAGAAGGGTCTCGACGCGATACGTCGCCTATTCCTTCGCTCCATAGATGCTGCCTCACCCGCTGAGTTTCTCCAGCATTTTTGTCCATCTTCGATCTTTCAAGCATCTGCAGTTCTTTCTTAAACACTGAATCTGGAGGTGTGAGGTTTCACACTTCTGTACCTTTTGCCCGATGGGAGAGGGGAGAAAAGGGAATGACGAGGGTGCGGCTCGTCCTTGATTAAGAGTCTCAGAGTCTCCAATTGAGGTAGTTGGGCCGGAGGGCCCGTTTCCGTGCTCTATAGAAACATAGAAACATAGAAACATAGAAAATAGGTGCAGGAGGAGGCCATTCGGCCCTTTGAGCCAGCACCGCCATTCATTGTGATCATGGCTGATCGTCTATCAATAACCCGTGCCTGCCTTCTCCCCGTATCCCTTGACTCCATTAGCCCCTAGAGCTCTATCTAACTCTCTCTTAAATCCATCCAGTGACTTGGCCTCCACTGCCCTCTGTGGCAGGGAATTCCATAAATTCACAACTCTCTGGGTGAAAAAGTTTTTTCTCACCTCAGTCTTAAATGACCTCCCCTTTAACTTAAGACTGTGGCCCCTGGTTCTGGACTCGCCCCACATTAGGAACATTTTTCCTGCATCATGACTCTATTAAATCCATGAGGAATCTAATATCCATTGAAGGTGAGAGCCTTTTGACTAATTTATCCCGAGAAGCGAGAACATCCGGGATTACATCTGAATGCTTGACCTTCTGATTAGCAGATAAGTATAAAAGAAAAGAATATTATGCAAGGGTTCCGTGAGAAACAATTCCTTTGTGAATTCTACCAGGTGTAAATTAATGCCATTCACTTTAATCCTGATAATGAGGCCCACTGCGTACAATTTACAGCCACGTTTTTAACGTAACAACACTGGCCAAACAATTCATTGGATACAAAACACAGTCTAATACTGATGTTAAGGCACCTTCATTGATGAAATGATTCAACGATACTTTATTGATACATGTACCCAGGTACAGTGAATTTAGTTTAGAGATACAGCGCGGAAACATAGAAACATAGAAACATAGAAAATAGGTGCAGGAGTAGGCCATTCGGCCCTTCGAATATGATCATTCAATATGATCATGGCTGATCATCCAACTCAGTATCCTGTACCTGCTTTCTCTCCATACCCCCTGATCCCTTTAGCCACAAGGGCCACATCTAACTCCCTCTTAAATATAGCCAATGAACTGGCCTCAACTACATTCTGCGGCAGATATAAAAGATGAGATAGCCGCACATTTGGATAGCAGTAACAGGGTCGGTCCGAGTCAGCATGGATTTACGAAGGGGAAATCATGCTTGACTAATCTTCTGGAATTTTTTGAGGATGTAACTAGGAAAATGGACAAGGGAGAGCCAGTGGATGTAGTGTACCTGGACTTTCAGAAAGCCTTTGATAAGGTCCCACATAGGAGATAAGTGGGCAAAATTAGAACACATGGTATTGGGGGTAGGGGACTGACATGGATAGAAAATTGGTTGGCAGACAGGAAACAAAGAGTAGGGATTAACGGGTCCCTTTCAGAATGGCAGGCAGTGACTAGTGGGGAACCGCAAGGCTCGGTGATGGGACCGCAGCTATTTACAATATACATTAATGATTTAGATGAAGGGATTAAATTAACATCCAACTCAGTATCCTGTACCTGCCTTCTCTCCATACCCCCTGATCCCTTTAGCCACAAGGGCCACATCTAACTCCCTCTTAATTATAGCCAATGAACTGGCCTCAACTACCTTCTGTGGCAGAGAGTTCCACAGATTCACCACTCTCTGTGTGAAAAATGTTTTTCTCATCTCGGTCCTAAAAGATTTTCCCTTTATCCTTAAACTGTGACCCCTTGTTCTGGACTTCCCCAACATCGGGAACAATCTTCCTGCATCTAGCCTGTCCAACCCCTTAAGAATTTTGTAAGTTTCTATAAGATCCCCCCTCAATCTTCTAAATTCTAGCGAGTACAAGCCGAGTCTATCCAGTCTTTCTTCATATGAAAGTCCTGACATCCCAGGAATCAGTCTGGTGAACCTTCTCTGTACTCCTTCTATGGCAAGAATGTCTTTCCTCAGATTTGGAGACCAAAACTGTACGCAATACTCCAGGTGTGGTCTCACCAAGACCCTGTACAACTGCAGTAGAACTTCCCTGCTCCTATACTCAAATCCTTTTGCTATGAATGCTAACATACCATTCGTTGCTATGAATGCGAACATACCATTCACATACCATTCGCATACCATTCGGAAACAGGCCCTTCTGCCCCACCGCGTCCGCACCAACCAGTGATCAATAGACAATAGGTGCAGGAGTAGGCCATTTGGCCGTTCAAGCCAGCACCGTAAAATTAATTACTTTAGTTTAGTTTTGTTTAGAGATACAGCGAGGAAACTGGCCCTTCAGCCCACAGGGTCCGCGCCGACTAGCGATCCCCGCACATTAACACTATCCTCCGCCCACTAGGGATAAATTTTACATTTACACCAAGCCAATTAACCTACAAACCTGTATGTCCTTGGGGTGTGGGAGGAAACCGAGGATCTCGGAGAAAACCCACGCGATCACGGGGAGAACGTACAAACTCCGTACAGATGGCACCCGTAGTCGGGATCAAAACCGGGTCTCCGGCGCTGCATTCGCTGTAAGGCAGCAACTCTACCACTGCGCCACTGTGCTGCCCAATTTTGGACCTAGCCCAAACCGTCACAGAAACCAACCTCCCATCCATTGACTCCATCTACACCTCATGCTGCCTCGGCAAGGCCAGCAGCATAATCAAGGACAAGTCGTACCCTGGCCACTCCCTCTTCTCCCCTCTCCCATCAGGCAAAAGGTACAGAAGTGTGAAAATGCACACCTCCAGATTCAGGGACAGTTTCTTCCCAGCTGTTATCAGGCAACTGAATTATCCTACCACCAACAAGAGATCGGTCCTGAACTACTATGTACCTCATTGGAGACCCTCGCTCTATCTTTGATCGGCTATTACTGCCATTTTCTTGCACTAAACCATATTCCCTTATCATGTATCTTGAATGGGTCGATTGTATTGCCTTTCCGCTGACTGGTTAGTGCGCAACAATAGCTTTTCACTGTACCTCGGTACACGTGACAATAAACTAAACTGAAATTAAATGCTTTGTTTTGCATTTAACCCGGTGAAATCACACAGCAAACCTCACCGAGGCAGTACACATAGAGTCATAGAGTGACACAGTGTGGAAACAGGCCAACTTGCCCACACCGGTCAACATGTCCCACCTGCCCGCATTTGACCCATCCCTCCAAACCCGTCCTATCCATGTACCTGTCTAACTGTTTCTTAAATGTTGGGAGAGTCTCTGCCTCAGCTACCTCCTCCAGCAGCTCGTTCCATACATCCACCACCCTTTGTGTGAAACAGTTACCCCGGAGAAACCTTTTCAATCTTTTCCCCTCCACCTTAAACCTATGTTGCCACGTTTCTGGTACCGACATTGTTACAGGAAGTTCATCGAACAGTCTTATCCCCTGCTGCCCCCCCCCTTCCCCCCGCCCCCCCCCCCCGCATCCCCCCCGTCCCCCCTCCTGTCCTCAGCGGCCCTCCCCCCTTCGCTAGGTCCCCCCCTGTTCTCAGCGGCCCTCCCCCCCCACTCTGCTGGGTCCCCCTTTGTTCTTGGTGGCTACTATTGGGTCCACCCTTTGTTCTCCCCCCCTCCCCCCCCCCGCATTCTCAGTGCCCCCCCCCCCCCAATCCCCCCACTGGGTTCCCCTCTACATTCTCGGAGATCCCCCGCCAGGTCCCCTTCTGTTCACCCCCCTCCTCTTGCCACGCCTGTCCTTGGATTCTCTTCCTCGGCACCTCAGAGACTAACATCAACCAGTGCTCTGAAGAGGGAAGTGGGTGACTCTTGAGATAGAGTAATTTGCAGGTCTGTGGGGAAAGACCAGAACCAACACACACATGGAGACAGACACAGGAGACCGCAGATGATGGATGTGGAGGATAAACAAACTGCTGTAAACAGCAGCAGCATCCACAGATGCTCTTTGATCCCTGGAGCTCTTGTGGCAATTTGTTTTTGCACTAACATACACTCGATGGGCCAAGTGGCCTACATCTGCACTATGAATAGGGTTGCCAACTGTTCCCGTATTATCCGGGACATCCCGTATATTGGGCTAAATTGGTTTGTTCCATACGGGACTGCCCTTGTCCCGTATTTGACTGCTACTACTTGGGACTGTCGGGTCGGAGCACTGCGTCCAGCCCCGCCTCACCCGTCCTGACGTAGTGCAGCCCATGGAGTGCAGCAGCAGCAGTGCCTCGCCCGTGGCCCCGTCGGTCGGCAGCCGGCCAGCTGTCCAACCTTCGGACCTTCGCTTACCGCCGACACCACCACCACCACCCCTCCTTCTCATGGCCGATCATTGGTTCATGATTTGGATGGGAGCGCCCGGGCCAAAACTCCTCAGCTGGCCCGCCGGCTGGGCTTTGTGTGCAGTCCAGCACCTGGGCCAACTCATCATTCACCCAGCCACGGCCGAGTCAGTCAACGAATTGCCGTCGGGAATTTGTCCCTGACTTTGACCTTTTGTCCCTTATGTGGGAGTGAGAAAGTTGGCAACACTAAATATGAAGATTCTTTAATTAACAATCATGTTGGTTTGCATTAAGGTCGGTTTGTCCATTGCTGTTTTGTTTAGTTTAGTTTAGTTTAGAGTCTTAGAGTCATAGAGTAATACAGCTTGGAAACAGGCCCTTCGGCTCAACTTGCCCACACCAGCCAACATGTCCCACCCGGCCTCCAAACCTGTCCTCTCCATGTACCTGTCTAACTGTTTCTTAAACGTTGGGATAGTTCCTGCCTCAACTACCTCCTCTGGCAGCTTGTTCCATACACCCACCACCCTTTGTGTGAAAAGGTTACCATTCAGTTTCCTATTCAATTGTTTCCCCATTCACCTTAAACCTATGCCCTCAGGTCCTCTATTCCCCCACTCTGGGCAAGAGACTCTGTGCATCTGCCCGATCTATTCCTCTCATGAGTTTAGTTTAATTTAGTTTAGTTTAGTTTGGTTTGGTTTGGTTTAGTCTTGTTTAGGAACAGAACAGAATGTTTTGCTGACAAAATGCTTAGTTTAGTTCAGTTTAGTTTAGTTTAGTGTATTGTCACGTGTACCGAGGTACAGTCAAAAGCTTTTCTGCGTGCTTACCAGTCAACGAAAAGACAATACATGATTACAATCGAGCCATCCACAGTGTACTGATACATGATAAAAGTAAATATGTTTGGTGCAAGATAAAGTCCAATTAAAGATAGTCCAAGTGTCTCCAATGAGGTGGATGGTAGCTCACGACCACACTCTAGTTGGTGATAGGATGGTTCAGTTGCCTGGCAACTGCTGGGAAGAAACTGTCCCTGAATCTGGAGGTGTGCGTTTTCACACTTCTGCATCTCTTGTCTGATGGGAGAGGGGAGAAGAGGGAGTGGTCAGGGTGGGACTGGTCCTTGATTATGTTGGTGGCCTTGCCGAGGCAGCGTGAGGTGTAGATGGAGTCAATGGACGGGAGGTTGGTTTGTGTGATGGTCTGGGCTGCGTCCACTTTTCTGTGCAATTCCTCGTGGTCTTGTAAGGAGCTGTTCCCAAACCGTGCTGTGATGCATCCTGATAAAATGATTTCTACGTGACGCTTCAAGTGTTGGGACAGATCCCTCAGATGATTTAGTCAATCCTAGGACTGATCTGGCTGGTTGTCACTTAGCAAACAATAAGAATAATGCTCATTAATTCATAAGACATAGGAGCAGAATTAAGCCATTTGCCCCATCAAGTCTGCTCTGCCATTCAATCATGGCTGATCTATCATTCCCTCTCATCCCCATTCTCCCCACAAACGTTGACACCCATACTAATCAAGAAGCTATCAATCTCCACTTTAAAGAGTTGGCCTCCACAGCCGTCTGTGGCAATAATTGCTATTACTTGCTATTGATGTAGTGCGGCGTAGGTTCACGAGATTAATTCCCGGGATGGCGGGACTGTCATATTGTAGATGAGATATGCATGTGCCTTTAACATAGTGACCTCACACCCACTAACCACTCCCCATATCACAAGTATAACTACAACCTCCACACCCACAGATCGCTCTCTAGTTCCTGTGACAGACCACGTACAGCTAGTGCAATGTATAATGATCCAGTATGAATAAAGATAGTAAAGTAACGATGCCTGGTTATCGATCCTTTACATGGTGTCAAATAACTTACCTTGCGCCTCCCGTTTATCGGTTTATCATTTAATTTTGACCCAGTTTTTTGTTTCCCCCCCTAACTGTTTTGTTATGGCCTCTTCTGCCCGTAAGCCCGATGCGCTCGTTTTCGTTTTCGACATCGCCCTTCGATGGGACATATTCAAACGCGACTTTGAACACTATTTCACGATTGCCCATCCTGGCGCCACCCCCGCTCTCAAAGCCTCACTGCTTCTCAACTTGGCTAGTCCCAACGCCTTGACTCGCTCTGACTTCTTCGTCTACGCTCCTGGAGAATCAGCTCGGGACCCGGCATGTCTGTTGGCTAAGTTTGACGCTATTTGTGACATTCCGACTAATTGCATTTTAGAACATTTTAAACTGTTCGCGCGGCGTCAGCTCCCTGGGGAATCTGCTGAGAACTATGTCATTGCGCTGCGGGACCTGGGCAGGCGCTGCCGCCTCGAGACGTGGACACCCGATAATGTCATCAGGGACCTACTGGTTTACGGTCTCCGTGATGAGAAGCTCAGGTCCGAACTACTTCGCAAGCCGGATCTGACCTTGGCCGATGCAATGCACGCTACTCGCTTAGCCGACGCTGTTTCCGCGGCGGCGCCGCCGGCTGAACAGGCGATCAACTTTGCCAGCACTCCTAGCTATCTCATGAACGCACCCCAGTCACGACCCCCGGTGTCGCTCGCTGCTCGAGGGGGTCGCGCCCCGGGGTTCGGTGGTGCCACAAGGGGAGGCACCCAGCAAAGGTGCCCTAATTGCAACTTCACAACTCATCAGTTCAATGTGTGCCCTGCGCTGGGAAAGAACTGTAATTCCTGTAATAAGTTGAACCATTTTGCTGCAGCTTGTCGTTCCCGTGGGAAGCCTGTCGCTGCTCGAAGGCAAAATTTAAACAACCTTCTACAGTCGGATAATGATCTCAGCTCCCAGCACTATTCCGATGAACATTCTGTTCCTACATCTAACTCCTCTCAGGGGGAAACCAGCTTGTTTACCGTGGTGAACGCACCTGCTATGATAACGGATCCTTCTGTGCAAGTCACTGTGAACAACTCGACCTTCACGGCCAAAATCGACACTGGGGCGGTTACCAATGTTATGTCAACATCTCTTTTCAACCAGATAAGGACTAATGAGAAGATATTTTCTCAGAGCTCAAACCTGCATGCCTACGGTGGGGAGATCCTTACTCCTGTGGGCAAGGCCACACTACACTGTAAGATACTGAAGGCCACTCGGCCCCTCACCTTCTTTCTCCTCAATCGAAGTTGCGTTCCCCTGCTGGGGATCCAGGCATGCCAGGGAATGGGACTGGTGTCCTTCCACCGGGACATCCACCACGTGCAGGCTCTTATGGACCCGCTGGCCGAGTATCCCGACCGCTTTGATGATAAGCTAGGCAAACTACCCTGCAGCTACAAGATTGAAGTGGACCATAAGATCATTCCTGTGGTCCATGCTCCTCACCGTATTTCCTTCGCCATGAGGGACAAAGTGGAGGCGACCCTACACAGTATGGTACAAATGGGCGTCCTAAAGGCGGTCGTCGAGCCCACCAGCTGGGTCTCTTCCATGGTTGTTGCTGCTAAAAAGGACATGAGTGAGATACGCATCTGCATCAACCCCAGAGACCTCAACCTGGCCATTCGGCGCCCTCACTACCCTATGAGAACGGTGGAAGACGTCGCTGCACGGGTTGGTCCAGCAACGGTCTTTTCGGTCCTCGATGCCAAGAGTTCATTCTGGCAGATACCACTGGACGAGCGGTCGTCCATTTTGACAACCTTCGCCACCCCCTACGGAAGGTTTCGGTTCCTCCGAATGCCCTTCGGAATCAACTCTGCCAGTGAGGTATTCCAGCGAACCATGGAACAGTTGTTTTCAGATCTGCCTTGCGCCATAATTGTTGACGACATCCTCGTTTACGGTAAGGATGTTGCCGAACACGATGTCAACCTCCGCCTGATCCTGGACCGGGCCAGGCAAATCAACTTGAAACTGAACCCCAAGAAGTGCCGATTCCGCGTCTCGGAAGTCACCTATGTTGGACACGTATTCACCGCTGAGGGGCTAAAGCCAGACCCGCAGAAAACGACTGCCATCTCAGGGATGCCTCCTCCTACTAACGTGGCAGGCCTGCAACGCTTCCTCGGCTTGGTAAACTACCTGGGGAAGTTCATCCCCGACCTAAGCGAGCTCAGCGCTCCCCTGAGGGATCTGATGAAAAAGGACACTTCCTGGCTTTGGTTACCCAATCATCAGAAGGCATTTGACATTCTCAAGTCTAAACTGATCAGCACACCCACGCTCAAGTTCTTGGACCTGCGGCATCCCATTGTCCTCACCTGCGACGCCTCTCAATTCGGACTTAGTGCAGCCTGCCTCCAGGTCCATGACGGCCTGCAGCTGCCTGTCTCATTCGCGTCCCGCACCATGACCGCCACCGAACAGCACTACGCGCAGATTGAGAAGGAGCTACTGGCCGTGGTGTTTGCCTGCTCCAAATTCCGGGACTACATCGTGGGCAACACTTTCACCGTTGAAACTGACCATCAACCACTTGTTACCATCCTCAACAAACCGATCCATGTGGCCTCATCACGTCTGCAGCGCATGCTGCTGCAGCTCCAGCGTTTCACGTTCACGGTGGTTTATCGTAAGGGGAAGGACATGTTCGTAGCCGACACGTTGTCTCGCGCCCCGCTGACGTCCACTGCTCGCCACCAATACGAAATGTCCGAGTTACTAGTACTACGATTGAACTTCGTCCCCTCGCCACAGATGAAGTCCCTGGTTGAACACACTACCAACGACCCTGCCCTGCAACAGCTGTCTGCCGTCATCCGGCAGGGCTGGCCTGACCGTCGCTCGGCACTGCCGGCTGGAGCCGTGCCCTACTTCCTGATTCGAGACGAGCTCGTATTGCACGACGGCGTGGTGGTGAAGGGTCACAAAGTGGTCGTGCCCTCGGCGCTGCACGACCACTATTTTCAGGTCGCACACCGCGGTCACACTGGGGCCGAAGCCACTTTGTCTCTCGCCAAGGCACAGTTCTATTGGCCGGATATGGCAAAGTACATCCGGGAGAGGGTCTCATCGTGTTCCACCTGCAACAGCCGCGCCCCCCATCAGCAGCGTCAGCCGCTTCTACAGCAGCCCGCGCCCGGACTGCCCTGGATGGCGTTCGCCACAGACATTTTCGAGTGGCGGGGCAAACATTTCCTGGTACTCGTCGACTCCTACTCCAGCTGGTTTGTGATTGACCGGCTGCCTTCCGTGACCTCTTCGGCCGTCATCGACAGGTTGGACCCTCACTTTAGCACTTTTGGCCCCCCGGCAAGCTTGCAGTCGGACAATGGCAGCCAGTTCACGAGCTCCGAGTTTAAAGCGTTCGCTTCCAGATGGAACTTTCGCCATTTCACAAGCAGCCCGGAGTACCCGCAAAGCAACGGTTTGGCCGAGCGCGCGGTCCGCAGTGCTAAGCACCTGTTGGAACAGTGTGGTGGCATTAACTCCGACTTCCACCTGGCCCTCCTCAGCCTTCGGAACATTTCTCGCGACCCTGCCATGGGTTCACCTGCTCAGCGGCTCCTGTCTCGCGCTACCAGGCTCCCACTCCCGGTGGCCCAGCGATCCCTCATACCCTCGGTCCTTCCACCTGCGGCGGTTCAGAAACGAATTGCCTTCAGGCAAGACGTCCAAAAGCGGTCCCATGACAGGTCCTGCCACCCGCTGCCGCCCCTCTTCCCCGGTCAAGTAGTCCGTATGCAGACCACTCCCGGTCACTCCAAGCTCGCTACTGTCGTCGGCTCTGCGGGGTCGCCCAGGTCCTATTTCGTCGACTACGCTGGGACCATTTACCGACGGTCCCGCCAGCACCTTCGGCTCGTCCACGAGCCGCGTCCTCCTGCCGCCGATCCCTTTGCTCCCCCGCTGCCTGTTTCGCGTCCGGCCGTTGCCCTGCCCGTGATTCCCTACATGCCTCGCGCTGCTCCTCCTTCGCCCCCTCCGCTCCAACACACTCCGACTAGCCCTCGCACGCCCCCCCGCGCTCTTCCCGGTCCCGGCCCCGCATCCCCTCCGGTTTCGGTGCCGCGATCTCTTCCGTTTCCTCCCGTTTCTCCCTTTCAGGTTCGTCTGTCCCCGCTGGTGCCTCTTCCTCCTCCAGGAAGGGTGGATGGCGAGACGCGAACCCGGGCGGGACATCTGGTCAAACCGCCTGACCGCTATGGCGATGTTGCCTAGCTATCCTAGCGCATGAGCCGTGGTCGCCATGTCACCTTTGTATTTGCCTGTCGTTTCGGGGAGGAAGGATGTAGATGAGATATGCATGTGCCTTTAACATAGTGACCTCACACCCACTAACCACTCCCCATATCACAAGTATAACTACAACCTCCACACCCACAGATCGCTCTCTAGTTCCTGTGACAGACCACGTACAGCTAGTGCAATGTATAATGATCCAGTATGAATAAAGATAGTAAAGTAACGATGCCTGGTTATCGATCCTTTACACATATGTTGATAAAATGGAGCGACTGGGCTTGTTTACACTGGAATTTAGATGGACAAGAGGGGATCTGGGGTGGGAGATTGCAACCTTCACGTGGTCCTGTTTCGACGAATGCAATCAACCCGGCGTGCACAATCAAATACAATCAAATAGAACAAGTTGTCCTACAACATTTAGCTGTGCACGCCATACGCAAAAAGAAGAGAAGAGGGGATCTTATTGAAACATATAAGATTATTAAGGATTTGGACACGCTAGAGGCAGGAAACATGTTCCTGATGTTGGGGGAGTCCAGAACCAGGGGCCACAATTTAAGAATAAGGGGTAAGCCATTTAGAACGGATACGAGGAAACATTTTTTCACCCAGAGAGTTGGGAATCTGTCGAATTCTCTGCCTCAGAGGGCAGTGGAGGCCAATTCTCTGGATGCTTTCAAGAGAGAGTTAGATAGAGCTTTTAAAGATAGCAGAATCAAGGGATATGGGGGGGAAGGCAGGAATGGGGTACTGATTGTGGATGATCAGCCATGATCATAGTGAATGGCGGTGCTGGCTCGAAGGGCCGAATGGATAGCACGCAACAAAAAGCTTTTCCCTGTTCCTTGGTACACGTGACAATAAACTGAAAACTCAATATTTCCAGCCCATGGAAGACACAGCTCTAGGAAGGTACTTTAATGCTTTAGAGATTTCAGCCCACCGAGTCTGCGCCGACCAACGATCACTCCATACACTATCCTTAGTGTAGTTTAGTTTAGAGATACAGTGCAAAAACAGGCTCTTCAGCCCATCGAGTCCGCCCTGACCAGCGATCCCCGACCAAAAATACAAGCATTTACACACGAGGGATAATTTACACTTATCGGCAGTCACTCGAAACGAGTATGACTGTCCTCTCATGGAGGATTGCTCCTGGTAGGGCCTCCCATGGCGGTAAGGTCGAGGGGGAGGACTCTGACAAAGGGCAATCCAACCAAGACCTCAACGGTGGAACATGCGGAGGACGATGGCTGACCTTAGTGGAGCGTCACAACGGCTGGGAAGGTGGATGAAGGCTGCAGCAGAAAAGGGTCTCCGGTCGTCTTGGACTCCATGCCACTGGATCCTGACCCAGATCTGTCAAGGACCCCACGTGGGGTGGCTGTCTGTGCACCAGTCTCCCCACGTTAAACAAAGTCACGCACAGGCGTCCTCCATATAGGGAATAGCACCCTAGAGACACCCATGGTCAGCCACGACGAAAGGGGGTCTAAGAAGGCAGCAACTCCACCGCTGTGCCACCGTGCCGCCCAAAACTAAAGGCTAGACTTGCCACCAAAGGCCACATCCAGTGCCAGAGTAAAAACAGTGATTGATGTAGAGAGCAAAAAAGCAGGAGATTATAGGATCCATTCAATTAATGGGAAAGGCATCATGAGGGATTAACAAAGAATTATTGCTTCTGGTGCTCTGGTCATTTGAACCATCCTCCTCCTCAATCGTTACGTAACGCTTCATTTTAAAATCAGACGACCGTGGAACTACTGTGGTGAGATAAGACAGCAGCTTTTCTTCCCTGAAGTTAGACCGGAAACGATCCTGGTTCGATCCTGACCGGTCACGGTGGCGCAGCGGTAGAGTTGCCGCCTTACAGCGAATGCAGCGCCGGAGACCCGGGTTCGATCCCGACTACGGGCGCTGTCTGTACGGAGTTTGTACGTTCTCCCCGTGACCGCGTGGGTTTTCTCCGAGATCTTCGGTTTCCTCCCACACTCCGAAGACGTACAGGTATGTAGGTTAATTGGCTTGGTAAATATAAAAATTGTCCCTAGTGGGTGTAGGATAGTGTTAATGTGCGGGGATCGCTGGTCGGCGCGGACCCGGTGGGCCGAAGAGCATGTTTCCGCTCTAAATTAAATTCCTTCTATCCAGTGATGCTGCCTGTTCCGCTGAGTTACTCCAACATTTTGTATCTATCTTCGGTGTAAACTGGCATCTGCAGTTCCTTCCGACAGATTTTCTTCCCCCATGCTACGTGAAACCTGGGAATTGTACAGTGGGTAGTACAGGCTCTGCCTCTCAATGCCAGAGACCCTGGTTCGATCCTGACCTCGGCTGCTGTGTGTGAGGAGGTTGCACATTCTCTTCCTGTGACCACGGGGGTTGTCTCCGGGTGCTCCGGTTTCCTCGCACATCCCGAAGACGGGCGGATTTGCAGATTAATCGGCCCTCGGTAAATTTCCCCTGGTGAGCAGGGAGTGGATGTGAAAGTGGGATTAACTTAGAACTAGTGTGAACGGGTCGGACACAAAATGCAGGAGTAACTCAGCGGGTCGGGCAGCATCTCTGGAGAACACGGACAGGTGTAGTTTCGGGTTGGGACACTTCAGCCCGTCTTTGCATGACAAAAGCTGAATACAATTCTGCACATGAGGCCTCTCCAGCATCTTGTATAACTGCAACATAACATCCCAATGTCTGCACTCAGTACCACTCGTTGATCGCCACACCTTGATGTAAGACTCCCTGAATGGGCCAAACGTGGGCTGGCAGGACTAGTGTGGATGGGACATCTTCGTCAGCATGGGCAAGTTGGGCCGAAGGGCCTGTTTCCAAAAACAGGAAGGCAGATTATTATCTGAAAGGTGTCAAGTTGGGAAAAGGGGAAGTACAACTGTTTCACCCAGAGAGTTGTGAATCTGTGGAATTCTCAGCCTCAGAAGGCAGTGGAGGCCAATTCTCTGGATGCTTTCAAGTGAGTCAGATAGAGCTCTTAAAATATAACAGAGTCAGGGGATATGGGGAGAAGGCAGGAACGGGGTACTGATTGTGGATTATCAGCCATGATGATCACAGTGAATGGCGGTGCTGGTTTGAAGGGCCGAGTGGCCTACTCCTGCAACTATTGTCTATTGACCGTGCTGTATCACTCCCCTCCCCAGCACACCTCTGCGGGAGAATCTTCACCAGAAAACAGCCCATTTAAAGCATGAGAAGGTGATACATTCTTGAACAATGGCCAGCGTGCATTTGCCTTATTACAAATGCCTTTGTAAAGTAGCAATGTCAAACTCTCAATGGCTTTCTGCCGCATTTCTCTTCAACCAACAAGTACATCCTGTGCAAAATCAAAATACGCAATGGATGAGTTACCATGGAAACTAGTTTTCAAGGCCCCCTGGAAGAAAGCTGGCGATATTTCTGTGGAACGTATCACCAAACTCTCTATGGACCTCAGAGCCAGCAGCGGAGTTTACAGATACATCGCAGAAACAGGCCCTTCGGATCGATCGCCCATTCATACTCATTCCATGCTAGCCCACCTTCTCCCCACACTCCCTGCACACTAGGGGCAATTTTACAAAAGTTAATCAACCTGGCAAACCCCACGCGTCTTTGGCATGTGGGAGGTAACCGGAGATCCCTGAGGAAACACCACACGGTCACGGGGAGAACGTGCAAACTCCCCACAACACGGGATCGAACCTGGGTCTCTGGCGCTGTAAGGCAGCAACTCTACCACTGCGCCACCGTGCCGCCCTTGAAGATTTATACTCTAACCTACAAGATGTAGGTTTAGGTTTAATATTGTCCCAAGGTACAGTGAGTTTTTTTTGTATGCAGTATGTCTACTGTACAGTGTAGGAAGGAACTACAGATGCTGGTTTAAACCGAAGATAGACCCAAAAACCTGGAGTAACTCAAGGGGACAGGCAGCATCTCTGGAGAGAACGAATGGGTGATGTCTCGAACCAAAATGTCACCCATTCCTTCTCATCCAGAGATGCTGCCTGTCCCGTTGACTTACTCCAGCATTTTATGTCCATCTTCTTGTATACAGAACAGTTGTGTCTTCTTTTCTTAGGCTCCCCTCGGTCGTGGCTGACTATGGGTGTCTCCAGGGTGCTATTCCCTATATAGACAATAGACAATAGACAATAGACAATAGGTGCAGGAGCAGGCCATTTGGCCCTTCGCGCCAGCACCGCCATTCAATGTGATCATGGCTGATCATCCCCAATCAGTACCCCGTTCCTGCCTTCTCCCCATATCCCCTGACTCTGTTATCTTTAAGAGCCCTATCTAGCTCTCTCTTGAAAGCATCCAGAGAACCTGCCTCCACCGCCCTCTGAGGCAGAGAATTCCACAAACTCACCACTCTCAGTGAGAAAAAGTGTTTCCTCATCTCCGTTCTAACTCCTTATTCTTAAACTGTGGCCCCTGGTTCTGGACTCTCCCAACATCGGGAACATGTTTCCTGCCTCTAGCGTGTCCAAACCCTTAACAATCTTATATGTTTCAATGAGATTTCCTCTCATCCTTCGAAACTCCAGAGTGTACAAGCCCAGCTGCTCCATTCTCTCAGCATATGACAGTCCCGCCATCCCGGGAATTAACCTTGTAAACCTACGCTGCACTCCCTCAATAGCAAGAATGTCCTTCCTCAAATTAGGGGACCAAAACTGCACACAATACTCCACGTGTGGTCTCACTAGGGCTCTGTACAACTGCAGAAGGACTTATTTGCTCCTATATTCGATTCCTCTTGTTATAAAGGCAATATGGAGGATGCCTGTGCATGACTTTGTTTAACGTGGGGAGACTGGTGCACAGACAGCCACCCCACGGTCCTTGACAGATCTGGGTCAGGATCCAGTGGCATGGAGTCCAAGACGACCGGAGACCCTTTTCTGCTGTAGCCTTCATCCGCCTTCCCAGCCGTTGTGACGCTCTACTAAAGTCAGCATCGTCCTCCGCCTGTTCCACCGTTGAGGTCTTGGTTGGATTGCTCTTTGTCAGAGACCTCCCCCTCGACCTCACCGCCGTGGGTGACCCTACCAGGAGCATAGCTCCTGACGGCATCGCTCTCAGGATCTCAGGACCACACAAGCTTCTCCACCACGACAAGGTGACAATCCACGGAGAAGACAGTTGTGTATTGCCATCTAATTAAATGCAATCCCAGGTATAGTAGAGAGTGTATAGAAACTGAACTGTCTCAGTGGAAGAAGGCTCTCGACCCGGTATGTCACCTATTCTTGTACATCGGTGGAGCTGCATACTAAATCTCGTTGCACTGACGTGCAATGACAATAACAGATATTATTATTATTATTATTATTATTCCTTTTTTCCAGAGATGCTGCCTTCACATGGTCCCTGCTGAACTGGTATCCGAGATAAAATTTCCTGAAACTACACTCTTTGTAATTCATGGTCCTTAATCACAGGTTCCAACAGCAAGAGTGGACGCATGATCTATTATTCAATTCCAGTGTGAAAATAGTCAGAGACTGAATGAGATGTCATTAGCATATGTAATGGAGCAGAGTTCCATTCAGAAACAGGCGGTCTGAAGAAGGTCCTCGATCCGAAACGTCACCTAACCATGTTCTCCAGTGTTGCTGCCTGACCCGCTGAGTTACTTCAGCATTTTGTGTCTATCTTCGGTAAGCCAGCATCTGTATTTCCTTGGTTCTACTTTACCAACAAACCACAGATAGACACAAAGTGCTGGAGTAACCCAGCGGATCAGCTAGCATTGAAGCTATGCGTGAATCTGGTGAAAATGAAAACTGAGAAGATAAAAGTGGTTATCTTTTAACTGCAAAACTCAAAAGTGCTACTCTGCCATTCAATCATTGCTGATCTATCTCTCCCTCTCAACCCCATTCTCCTGCCTTCTCCCCATAACCCCTGACACCCATACTAATCAAGAATCTATCTATCACACAAAGTACACGTGAGAATAAAACTATACTAAACTTGAGGGGCGGCCACGGTGGCGCAGCGGTAGAGTTGCTTCCTTACAGCGTTTACAGCGCCAGAGACCCGGGTTCCATCCTGACTATGGGTGCTGTCTGTACGGAGTTTCTACATTCTCCCCGTGACCCGTGTGGGGTTTTTCCGAGATCTTTGGTTGTATATGTAACTTGTCTGTAGTGTGTGTAGGATAGTGATAGTGTGTGGGGATCGCTGGGCGGTGCGGACTCGGTGGGCCAAAGAGCCTGTTTCCGCACTGTATCTCTAAACTAAACTAAATTAAACTAAGAGAGTGTATAAAATCATGAGAGGAATCGAGTCTCTTGCCCGGAGTAGCGGAATCGAGGACATTGGATTAAGGTGAAGGGGACAATAGGAATCTGATAGGAATCTGATAATAGGAATCCGAGGTAGACAAAAATGCTGGAGGAACTCAACGGGTGAGGCAGCATCTTTGGAGAGAAGGAATAGGTGACGTCGCAGTGAAGAATGTTGGCCTTCATAACAAGAGGATTTCAGTATAGGAGTAGAGAAATTCTTCTGCAGTTGTATAGGGCTCTGGTAAGACCACATCTGGAGTATTGTGTACAGTTTTGGTCTCCAAATTTGAGGAAGGACATCCTTGTGATTGAGAGTGCAGCGTAGGTTCACGAGATTGATCCCTGGGATGGCGGGACTGTCATATGAGGAAACATTGAAAAGACTAGGCTTGTATTCACTGGAGTTTAGAAGGATGAGGGGGCTCTTATAGAAACATATAAAACTATAAAAGGACTGGACAGGCTAGATGCAGGAAAAATGTTCCCAATGTTGGGCGAGTCCAGAACCAGGGGCCACCGTCTTAGAATAAAGGGGAGGCCATTTAGGACTGAGGTGAGAAAAAACGTTTTCACCCAGAGAGTTGTGAATTTGTGGAATTCCCTGTCACAGAGGGCAGTGGAGGCCAAATCACTGGATGGATTTAAGAGAGTTAGATAGAGCTCTAGGGGCTGGTGGAATCAGGGGATATGGGGAGAAGGCAGGCACGGGTTATTAATTGGAGACGATCAGCCATGATCACAATGAATGGCGGTGCTGGCTCGAAGGGCTGAATGACCTCCTCCTGCACCTATTTTCTATGTTTCTATGTTTCCATAGATACTGCCTCACCCGCTGAATTCCTCCAGCATGTTTGTCTACCTTCGATTTTTCCCACATCTGCAGTTCTTTCTTCAACATAGGAATCTGAGGGGTAACTTTTCCAAACTTAAGGGTGGTGGGTGTATGGAACGAGCTGCCAGAGGAGGTAGTTGAGGCTGGGACTATCCCAACGTTTAAGAAACAGTTTAGACGGGTACTTGGATAGGACAGGTTTTGAGGGAAATGGGCCAAATGTAGGCAGGTGGGACTGGTGTAGCTGGGACATGTTGGCCGGTGTGGGCAAGTTGGGCCGTAGGGCCTGTTTCCACACTGTATCGCTCTATGACTGTATGACACTGTGAAGGTTGTGAAGGTTGCTGCCGTTTGCTCTCTCCCGGCCAACATCCTTTCAACAATATCGAAGCAATGAATAGACAATAGACAATAGGTGCAGGAGTAGGCCATTCGGCCCTTCGAGTCAGCACCGCCATTCAATGTGATCATGGCTGATCATCCACAATCTGTACCCCGTTCCTGCCTTCTCCCCATATCCCCTGAAGCAATGAGACAATGTTCCCATATTCTGTTGTGCTGCAGCAAGTAAGAATTTCATTGTTCTATCTGGGACACATGACAATAAAACACTCTTGACTCTAATGCAGGAAGTTCACAGCATCAGAACCGGAGGTGACTCAGCTGCATCTGAAAATAAAAATAAATCATTCATGGATCTGTGTGTGCCTTCCAACACTAAATAAAACAATCCCACGCAAGCTTTTCTAATCTGACTGGCTGTTGGAAGAAATTGCTTTTCAATATTATACTTGCAGTGCTCCTTTTAAAAGGAAAGACATTCAATTCTGTAACAACATTTGCGTTGCATTGAAACTATACCACTCACCAAGTGTAATCAATAGTCAGTAGTTCAACGGTGCTTTGTTAGTCACAAATGCAACCGCACAGTGAAATTATTCTTGTCGCATTTATTACACGTGCGGGCGCCGCCATTTTTGGCGTCGTCATTCAAACTCCAAAGTCCGGTCGGCTCGCGCGCTCGATGTACTGGAGCAGTTCCCGCGAACCGAAGTCCATCTCCTCTCCTCTACTCTCCACTCCTCGCCCGTCCGGCCGTCTTTGTGCCCGGGGCGCGCCTCCTGCAGCCGACCCCAAAGATCCTATAGCGGAGCAAGATAGACCACTCCTGCTAAATGCAATGGGCTGACGAGTAGTACGTAACGGAGCGGAACGTCGGTCATTTCTTCGGCCATTTCAGTAACCCGACCCGACTTTGGTTATCCCTCTCGCAGTGTAATCAACGTTGCGGGGGAACAGATTGTTTTAATAAATTATAATTCTGAAAATGAGGAGAAGATTTTTACCAAAGAACTTTGATTTTTACGAGGATGTTTCCGTAACCGGCTTCCGTCTCCGCACTAGATATCTTTGCCGGTTACGGAAATGGGGCCGAAAATCTGCCCATGAATCTGCCCATGACCGTACTACGTCTTTTTCGTCGAGTGGACTATCTTGCTTGCTATAGGATCTTTGGCCGACCCTGAAGCCTGCAGCTTGGGGGCATTACCCTGGTTCACCCTCCCACCGGCACTCGCCCCTTGCGTCTGACGTACGAGCCTCCGGTTGGGTTCCCGGTGCCACCGGAGGCCACGGCGGGCGTGTTGGTGAAAATATTCACTGAGACCTGCGTAGGAGAAAAGCAGCGATGTTTCTGATCGACAGAGTACTGGGAAAAGGGTCAAGACCCCACGGTCTGTGAGCACCTTGTCTCCGAGTGATCCTTACAGCTGGTTTATATCTATTTTCCTTACAAACAATGGCAGGTGTTTACATTATCTGGGTGACGGGGGCCATTCAACCCCTTAGCAACTCGCCGGCCAATCAATCCTGAGTAAGGGAGGCACGGTGGCGCAGCGGTAGAGTTGCTGCCGTACACCTCTTGCAGCACCAGGAGGCCCGGGTTCGATCTGTGACTTGTGTGGGTTTTCTCCGAGATCTTCAGTTTCCTCCCATACTCCAAAGAGGTGCAGGTTTGTAGGTTAATTGGCTTGGTACAAATGTAAATATGGGGCAGAGGGCAGGTGCTAAAGACACTCCCGCGTCCTGGGCAGATGGGGCTCGTCAGCCTGGAAGGCAGTCCATCTAGGAGAGGGAAAACTTTGATTTAAAACCTCCACTGCCTTGTGGCCATATCCAGTCATGGAAAAGGCTCCTGGAGTAAACCTCAAGAAAATCCGGAGCCGGAGCCCCTAAGGCAGTTCGTCGTTGTCTACAACTTCGTTCTGGCAGCTCCTGCGACGGCGCTGGTGCCAAACTGTAACGGCCCTGCTGTTCCTTTGGATCGATCAGCGACGTGGAGAGGGGGGACGTGCTGCATGGGCAACAGCCTGTCCTCCATATGACATCGCCCAGGTTTGCATCCGACCAGGATGCATCACCCATGGTCAGTTATGACCGAGAGGGGCCTACTACTACAAATGTAAATTGTCCCTAGTGTGTGTAGAATAGTATTAGTGTGCAGGGGTCCGCTGGTCGGCACGGACTCGGTGGGCCGATGGGCCTGTTTCCGTGCTGTATCTCTAAGCTAAACTCCTTAGTAACTTAATCATGTTTTTCAGTCATTGCGGCTCAACAGTATCAATATTTTGGCTATTGAAGGAACTCAGCATATGGGCTTGTGACTTGGCTATGCACAATTCTCCACTAAGGCATGTAGCCAGCACAGTTAATGTTCGGTAAGCATGTTGCAGTGTCCACATAGTCAAGTATCCCGACATTCTCCCTGGTTCCCAAATTTACTCCAGCACAGGCCTACCAGGTGAGTCCTTCTCCGACGTCAGCTTGCCGGAAGCGTCCCGGCCCTCTAATTGCCTGGAGCCGGGAAGTTTCACCTTTGTCGGTGGTAGGAACGTCTGAGCTTTAGTATGCACGCAGCTACATCAACACGTCCAAGGAAGGCAATGTGTGACATCTATAACATCACAAGAGGAATAGATTGGGTGGACGCGCAGAGTCTCTTGCCCAGAGCAGGGGAATCGAGGACCTCACTCGCCGGTGAATCTGTAGAATACATTGCCACAGATGTCTGCAGAGGCCAAGGGAATTGGATATATTTGAGACAGAGATAGATTCTTGATTAGTACGGGTGTCAGGGGTTATGGGGAGAAGGCAGGAGAATGAGGTTGAGAGGGAAAGATAGATCAGCCGTGATTGAATAGCTGAGTAGACTTGATGGGCCCAAGCGACTTTGAGTCCTGAAAAGCGCTATATAAATAAAATCTACTATTATTATTATTAATGACCTAAATCTGCACCTCTCACTTATGAACTTATGAACTTCTAAAGCCTCAGCATTACATCCCTGTTTGTCCATGCCGAGCCTCATTGCTGCCAGCCGTGGACATCTCCACTTAAGGAGATGCAAGCCACCTACCATTATATTAATTGCTGAGTCACCCAATATTAATATCTAGGGGCGAGGCAATGAGCAGAAACTCGTGGATCTTATGTGTCGTAGTGAAGACGCTGGCTATCTTACAGTGAATGACTCATCTGACACTTCATCAACTAAACATGTCAGAAGTGTGATCGATCTTCTCCACTTACTTAATTAAATGAGGACAGCTCATTAGTAGCGCAGCGGTAGAGTTGCTGCCTTCCAGCGCCAGAGACGATCCTGACCATGGGTGCTGTCTGAACGGAGTTTGTACGTTCTCCCCATGACCGTGTGGGTTTACTCCGGGTGCTCCGGTTTCATCCCACAGTCCAATGATGTACAAGTTTGTAGGCAAATTGGCTTTGATAATAATGTAAATTGTCCCTAGTGTGTAGGATAGTGCTAGCGTACAGAGATTGCTGGTCGGCAGGGACTCGGTGGGCCGAAGGGCCAGTTTCAGAAGTTTATGAGGTCGTAAGTGTTGGGAGCAGAAGCTTTTGTTCCTGTTCAGTGAATTGAATTCATTAGTTCATGTACATAAGTGATAGGAGCAGTTAGGCCATTCGGCCCATCAAGTCTACTCCGCCATTCAATCATGGTTGACATATCTCTCCCTCCTAACCCTATTCTCCTGCCTTCTCCCCATAACCCCTGACACCCGTACCTAATCAAGAATACAGTGTTTCCGTGCTGCATCTCTAAACTAAACTACACATCATCTATAGAATCATGGAATTGCAGATGCCAATTTACAACAACAACAAAATAAATTGCTGGATTACCTCAGCGTGTCAGGCAGCATCTCTGGAGAACATGGACAGGTTTCGTGCCTGGACCCTTCTTCAGACATCATCTGTAGGTTCCATTTTGGGTCAAACCCAAGGCTGACTTGGATATCCACCATTGATGCTTTATCAACCGTGGGTCTAAATCCAAGATGGCGTCCAACCCAGGTGACTATTTGCGTGCCTGCCTCAGAAGCAGATTTGCAAACACACATTACAACAGCTCCACGCTCTTAAATCGCCGTGCAACCATAAATGGCTCGATTGGAATCATGTATCGTCTTCCCGTTGACTGGTATAACCCAAGCACCCATAGGCATGTCAACCAGAAGCTGCCAACCTGGAAATTATTCCATTCCGCACGACACTTCATTAGCACTTTCTAACTCGTTTTTCTTCAAGACAGCAAGGGATTGGAATACCCTACCAGTCAGCATCAGAGATCTCAAAAACATGAACACATACAAAGATGCACTCCAAAAGCATCTCCATCTCGACTAGCACGTCCATCACCATCATAGTGCTGAGTGATGCTCTGCCTAGAGCTGTTCGGCGTATTACATCCAGATCCAGTTCCAGGGGGAACAGGAGGCTTTTTACTGTACCCTCGGTACACGTGACCATAAACTAAACTGTAACTGTAAACTGTAAACTGAAAGGTTCAAACTTATATGTCAGGCTGTTATTCATTGACTACAGCTCGGCACTTAATACCATCATCCCCTCCAAGCTGGTTACCAAGCTCTCAGATCTGGGTCTCTGCGCAACCCTCTGCAATTGGATCCTCGACTTCCTCATTCACAGACCACAGTCTGTCCGTATTGGTGGAAATGTGTCATCCTCGATAACAATCAGCACGGGAGCACCTCAAGGCTGCGTGCTCAGCCCCCTGCTGTACTCACTCTATACTCATGACTGCGTAGCCGGACATATTGCGAACTCCATCATCAAGTTGCATCATGGGCGTGCATATTTCTGAAGATCTCTCCTGGTCCCAGAACACTGATGCAATCATAAAGAAAGCACATCAGCGCCTCCACGTCCTGAGAAGATCACGGGGATAACGTGCAAACTCCGCACAGACAGCACCCATAGAAGTAGGTATGTCAAGGAGAACTCACTCTAACTTCTACAGGTGCACAGTAGAGAGCATACTGACTGGTTGCATCGTGGCTTGGTTCGGCAATCTGAGCGTCCAGGACCGGAAAAGGCTGCAAAAAGTTGTAAACACTGCCCAGTCCATCATCAGCTCTGACCTCCCTACCATCGAGGGGATCTATCGCAGCCGCTGCCTCAAAAAGGCTGCCAGCATCATCAAGGACCCACACCATCCTGGCCACACACTCATCTCTTCGCTGCCATCAGGTAGAAGGTACAGGAGCCTGAAATCTGCAACATCCAGGTTCAGGAACAGCTACTTCCCCACAGCCATCATACTATTAAACACAACTTCAAACAAGCTCTGAACTATAACAGCCTATTGCACTTTATCTGTGGATTTATGTGTGTATGTACAGTATATATTCTATGGTATATGGTCACACTGATCTGATCTTATTCTGTTGTGCTGAAGCAAAGCAAGAATTTCATTGTCCTATCTGGGACACATGACAATAAACACTCTTGACTTGACTTGACTTGACTAACAGTGGTATGGCGCTGCATGGCAGGGTGAGGCCACGAGATACAGAACAAATGAATGAAAGATACGCAGAGAAGTAACGATGATAAAGGAAACAGGCCATTGTTAGCTGTTTGCGAGGTGAGAACAGGAACCTGGTGTAACTTGGGAGGGGGAGGGGGGAGGGGGAGGGATGGAGAGAGAGGGAATGCAGGGGTTATTTGAAGTTAGAGAAGTCAATATTAATAACACTGGGCTGTAAGCTGCTCAAGCAAAATCTGAGGTGCTGTTCCTCCAATTTGCGTTTAGCCTCACTCTGACAGTGGAGGAGGCCTAGGACAGAAAGGTCAGCGTGGGAATGGGAAGAGGAATTAAAGTGTTTAGCAACCGGGAGATCAGGTTGGTCCAGGCGGACTGAGTGATGGTGTTCAGTGAAACGATCGCCCAGTCTACGTCTGGTCTCGCCGATGTATAAGAGTCCACATCTTGAACAACGGTCACGGTGGCAGAGCGATAGAGTTGCTACCTTACAGCAAATGCAGCGACGGAGATCCGGGTTTGATCCCGACTACGGGTGCTGTCTGTGCGGAGTTTGCACGTTATCCCCGTGACCTGCGTGGGTTTTCTCCGAGATCTTTGGTTTCCTCCCACACTCCAAAGACGTACAGGTTTGGAGGTTAATTGGCTTGGTAAATGTAACAATTGTCCACAGTGGGTGTAGGATAGTGTTCATGTGCAGGGATCGCTGGTCGGCGAGGACCCGGTGGGCCGAAGGGCCTGCTTCCGCGCTGTATCTCTAAACTAAACTAAACTAAACGGATACAGTAGATGATGTTGGAGGAGGTGCAAGTGAACCTCTGCCTAACCAGAAAGGACTGTCGGGGTTCCACTGGGTGGAAAACCAAGACAAGTTACTGGAAGCATTTGTGGACAAATGAGGCTCAGCTTGGATGATATTTTACAGTGAACACGGATCCACAAACATTTTGCAATGTGTGACCTTCATCTGAGCTGTAAATTGACAACATATTGATGAGTACAAAGAATAGCACAATACCATCCATACCTTTATTCTCTCTCCTCAGTAGCTTTGGCCTTGGAACTAACAGCAGGAGTACAGATGAGGCAGAGGAACAAGGACCACCAATTGTTTCTGACTGAAAGAAATGGATCCTACAATGTTTCTAAGTGGATAATAAAATGAAAAGACCACTGAAATGCATTGATTACTGGGAACCAAAGGGGAAATCACACTTAAAGGGTGAGTCAGAGACTCTCAGGGTGACGACGGCTTGAATTTCTATTACTTTCTTAGTTTAGTTTAGTTTAGTGTAGAGATACAGCACGGAAACAGGCTCTTCGGCCCACCGAGTCCGCGCCGACCAGCGATCCCCGCACACTAACAACACCCTACGCTCAGGGCAATTTTTTACATTTGCGCCGAAGGGCTTGTTTCCGTTCTGTATCTCTAAACTAAACTTAAGAATGCAGCACCAGTTACTCCATGTAACTCATCTCACTTTGGTAAGGCTTCTCTGCACGCTCTCCAACCAGCAGAACCTTCCTCAAGAGCCTCGCAGGTCGACCTCGATGAGGGAGCGGGGGAACCACCGTGAGGTGGTGAGGGGGGAGAACAAAGGGGGGGAACAGGTGTGGGGGGGACCGCCGTTAGGGATGGGGGAAGAACAATGGACAATGGAGGACCTGTCGTGGGGGAGGGGGAGGAGGGAAGAATAATAGAGGAGTCGGCGCGGGATACCTTGTAACTTTGTCAGTGCCCATTATGTAGCTACTATTTGCATACCTTAGGTATGCAAGCAAAGAATTTCACATGGGACAATAAAGTATTCCATTCCCTTCCAGAAATGGGGCCCAAATGCAGAGGAGGTCACATCATGAACATTTATCACAGCACACTGGAATGGAAGAAGTTAAAGTGAATCGTTACAATAGAAAATAGACAATAGACCTTAGGTGCAGGAGTAGGCCATTCGGCCCTTCGAGCCAGCACCGCCATTCAATGTGATCATGGCTGATCATCCACAATCAGTACCCCGTTCCTGCCTTCTCCCTATATCCCCTGACTCCGCTATCTTTAAGAGCCCTAACTAGCTCTCCCTTGAAAGTATCCAGAGAACCGGCCTCCACCACCCTCTGAGGCAGAGAATTCCACAGACTCACTACTCTCTGTGTGAAAAAGGTGTTTCCTCGTCTCCTTTCTAAATGGCTTACCCCTTATTCTTAAACTGTGGCCCCTGGTTCTGGACTCCCCCAACACCGGGAACATGTTTCCTGCCTCTAGCGTGTCCAAACTCTTAATAATCTTATATGTTTCAATAAGATCCCCTCTCGTCCTTCTAAACTCCAGAGTATACAAGCCCTGCCGGTTACTTCACCTACAATGACTGGAGACCCTAGATGCTTGCCAAAGAAGATGTGAAAGGACAAGTGTTGCATCTCCTGTGCTTCATTTAGTTTAGAGGTACTGAAGGGAAACAGGCCCTTTGGCCCATCAGGTCCACGGCGACCACCAATCACCGCTTTACATACTAGCTTTATGTTATCCCAGTTTCTCATCCACTCACTACACACTGGAGTCAATTTACACAGACCAAATAATCTACAACCCATGGGTCATTGGGATGTGGGAGGAAACCAGAGGAATCCCAAAAGGTCCGAGGGTGGACCTGAAAACTCCACACAGACAGCACCTGGGCAGCACGATGGCGCAGTGGTAGAGTTGCTGCCTTATAGTGAACGCAGCGCCAGAGACCCAGGTTCGATCCTGACTAGAGATTAGAGATTAGAGATTCCTTTATTTGTCATTCAGACCTTTCGGTCTGAACGAAATTTCGTTGCCTGCAGTCATACATATAATAATAAATGACAAAACACACAATAAACACAAATTAACATCCACCACAGTGAGTTCACCAGGTACCTCCTCACTGTGATGGAGGCAAAAGTCTTAAAGTCTCTGTCTCTTCCCGCTTTCTTCTCCCTCTGCGCTGAGGCGATCCAGGCTTCTGATGTTGTGACCCCGCCGAGCGACGGTAAGCCAGTCCAGCGGCCAAATCCGTGCTCCGCGACGGGCCGGCTCAAACTCCGCGGCCCGGGGTGGTCGAAGCTGCCGAAGCTGCCGAAGCTGCCGAAGCTGCCGCCCTCCAGTCCAGCGGATTATATCCAGACTACGGGTGCTGTCTGCACGGAGTTTGTACGTTCTCCCCGTGACCTGCGTGGGTTTTCTCTGAGATCTTTGGTTTCCTTCCACACTCCAAAGACAAGAGTCAAGAGTCAAGAGTGTTTTATTGTCAGGTTTATAGGTTAATGGGCTTGGTAAATGTAAAAATTGTCCCTAGTGTATGTAGCATAGTGTTAATGTACGGGGATCGCTGGCCGGTGAGGACTCGGTGGGCCGAAGGGCCTGTTTCCACACTGTATCTCTAAACTAAACTGAAGTAAAGGTGGAGCGAAGGGGATGATACAGAGTGCAAAATATAGTTCTCATCATCAGTTTGATTTTGCTTTTAGAGATACAGCTTGGAGACAGGCCCTTTGGCCCAGCGAGTCTTCACCGACTAGCGCTGTGTGGCTGCAGCTCTATCTATTGTGCCACCCATAAACTATTTGTTTGTTTTGAGCTTACTGGCCCATATATTCATAAGTTATAGGAGCAGAATTAGGACATTCGGCTGATCAAGTCTATTCCACCATCCAATCATGGCTGATCTATCTCTCCCTCCTAACCCCATTCTCCTGCCTTCTCCCCATAACCCCTGACACCTGTACTAATGAAGAATCTGTCAATCCCCGCCTTAAAAAATACCCAATGACTTGGCCTCCACAGCCTTCTGTGGCGATGAATCCCACAGATTCACCACCCTCTGACTAAAGAAATTCCTCCTCGTCCCCATCCTAAAGGGGCGTCCTTTTATTCTGAAGCTATGTACGGCTTCTAGTCCGAGACTCTCTGATGGTGGAAACATCATCTTCACGTCCACTCTATCCAGGCCCTCGCCAGTGTGGTGATTAAAAGAGTGGATTTTATTCAACAAGGGAACTCAGTCGTCAAATGCTAATTCCTATAACTTTTGGACTGCAGACACAGCGTATAAAAACAGCGTACCAAATCAGATGCTAAGCTACTGCTCGAATTATTCTCAGACAACCTGTTCTTGCATGACTGCCTCCGACACTTCTTTAAATCAAAGATAGACACAAAATGCCGGAGTAACTCAACGGGACTTGACGCGTCTCTAGAGAGAAGGAACGGGTGACGTTTCAGCTCCAGACCCTTCTACAGTCCCGAAACGTCACGCATTCCTTCTCTCCAGCGACGCTGCCTGTCCCGCTGAGTTACTCCAGCA
>CM075978.1:85200945-85208445 GCA_038087875.1 Malacoraja senta | reverse complement strand
GAAAAAGTCGCGTAAGTGGGACAGGCCCATAACACTACCCTACACACACTTATGGGCCAATTTACAATTATACCCAGCCAATTAACCTACAAACCTGTACGTCTTTGGAGTGCGGAAGGAAACCGAAGATCTCGGAGAAAACCCACGCAGGTCACGGGGAGAACGTGCAAACTCCGTGCCGACAGCAGCCGTAGTCGGGATCGTACCCGGGTCTCTGGCGCTGCAAGCGCTGTAAGGCAGCAACTCTACCGCTGCGCCACCGTGGATGGATGGACGAAGGGCAGAGATGAAGAGACAGAAGGTGAGAGCTAAGGAGAAAAGAGGTGTGAAATGTGAAGCCAGAGGAAGGAATGCAGGAGGAAGGGGATGGGGAGAAGGGGGAAGGAGAAATGGGTGTACATCCAGATGAGACAAAAGCGACGTTCTCCTGAGATAGACAATAGACAATAGGTGCAGGAGTAGGCCATTTGGCCCTTCGAGCCAGCACCGCCATTCAATGTGATCATGGCTGATCATCCCCAATCAGTACCCTGTTCTTGCCTTCTCCCCATATCCCCTGACCGCTATTTTTAAGAGCCCTATCTAGCTCTCTCTTGAAAGCATCCAGAGAACCTACCTCCACCGCCCTCTGAGGCAGAGAATTCCACAGACTCACCACTCTCTGTGAGAAAAAGTGTTTCCTCGTCTCCGTTCTAAATGGCTTACTCCTTATTCTTAAACTGTGGCCCCTGGTTCTGGACTCCCCCAACATCGGGAACATGTTTCCTGCCTCTAGCGTGTCCAAACCCTTAATAATCTTACTTTCATGGACTGATGTACAAGGACCCGCAGATCCCGTTGTACTTCTCCTTTTCCCAACTTGACGCCTGTTGCTGCCTGAGTTAGTCCAGCACTTTGTGTCTTCATTTTTCTAAACCAGTATCTGCAGTTCCCCGTGTCTATGACATATAGTTTAGTTTAGAGATGCCTCACAGAAACAGGCCCTTCAACACCGAGTGCACGCCACCTATCCAGTTCACACTAGTTCTATGATATCCCACTCTCTCATCCACTCCCTACGCATTAGGGGCAACTTTAAAGAGGCAAATTAATCTACAAACCCCCAAGTCTTTTTGGTGTGGGAGGCAAGCAGGGCACACGGAGGAAACCCACACGGTCATAGCGAGAATGTGCAAACTGCACACCGGCAACACCTAAGGTCAGTATCGAACCTGGGTCTCCAGTGCTGTGAGGCAGCAACTCTACCATCTGCGCCACTGTGCCACCTCTTTTCCCATAGAGTCATAGAGTCATACAGCATGGAAACAGGCCCAGCAGCCCAGCTTGCCTGTGCCGACCAACATGTCCCATCTACACTAGTCCCACCTGCCTGCATTGACAATAGACAATAGACAATAGGCGCAAAAGTAGGCCATTCGGCCCTTCGAGCCAGCACTGCAATTCAATGTGATCATGGCTGATCATCCACAATCAGTACCCCGTTCCTGCCTTCTCCCCCTATGCCCTGACTGCGCTATCTTCAAGAGCCCTATCTCGCTCTCTCTTGAAAGCATCCAGAGAACCGGCCTCCACCGCCCTCTGAGGCAGAGAATTCCACAGACTCACAACTCCCTGTGTGAAAAAGTATTTCCTCGTCTCCGTTCTAAATGGCTTACACCTTATTCTTAAACTGTGGCCCCTGGTTCTGGACTCCCCCAACATCTGATAAATGTTTCCTGACTCTGGCGTGTCCAAACCCTTAATAATCTTGCATGTTTCAATAAGATTCCCTCTCATCCTTCTAAATTCCAGAGTTTACAAGCCCAGCCGCTCCATTCTATCAACATATGACAGTCTTACCCCTCCAAACCGATCCTATCCATGCACCTGTCCAAATGGTTCTTGAACATTGTGATGCAGCAGGACAACAGGTCCTTTGGCACCAAGTTGACACCAACTTCACAGTAGTTCGATGTTGTCCCACTTTGATCCAAATGGCTCGATTGTAATCATGTGTTATCTTTCTGCTGACTGGTTAGCAGGCCACAAGAGCATTTCACTGTACCTCGGTACATGTGACGATAAACTAAACTGAACTGATAGTACCTGCCTCAACTACCTCCTCCAGCAGCTCGTTCCATGCATCAACCACCCTTTGTATAAAGATGTTACCCCTCAGGTCAGGTACACAAAAGTGCTGGAGAAACTCAGCGGGTGCAGCAGCATCTATGGAGCGAAGGAGATAGGCAACGTTTCGGGCCGAAACCCTTCTTCAGACTGATGGGGTGTGGGAGGGGGCGGGGAGAAGAAAGGAAAAAGGAGGAGGTGGAGCCCGAGGGCTGAGGGAGGGCTGGGAAGGGGAGGAGACAGCAAGGGCTAACAGAATTGTGAGAATTCAATGTTCCTGCCACCAGGATGCAGATTCCCCTAGCGGAATATGAGGTGCTGTTCCTCCAATTTCTGGTGGTGCTCACTCTGGCCATGGAGGAGACCCAGTACAGAAAGGTCGGATTCGGAATGGGAGGGGGAGTTGAAGTGCTGAGCCTTGGTTAATGCGGACCGAGCGGAGGTGTTCGGCGAAACGATCGCCAAGCCTACGCTTGGTCTCACCGATGCAGATCAGCTGACATCTAGAGCAGCGGATGCAATAGATGAGGTTGGAGGAGATGCAGGTGAACCTCTGTCGCACCTGGAACGACTGCTTGGGTCCTTGAATGGAGTCGAGGGGGGAGGTAAAGCGACAAGTGTAGCATCTCTTGCGGTTGCAAGGGAAAGTGCCCGGGGAGGGGGTGGTGCAGGAGGGAAGGGAAGAATTGACAAGGGAGTTACGGAGGGAGCGGTCTTTGTGGAAGGCAGACAGGGGGGGAGATGGGAAGATGTGGCGAGTGGTGGGGTCACGTTGGAGGTGGCGAAACTGACGGAGGACTATATGTTGTATGTGACGGCTAGTGGGGTGAAAGTTGAGGACTAGGGGGACTCTGCCCTTGTTGCGAGTGGGGGGATGGGGAGAGAGAGCAGTGTTACGGGGTATGGAAGAGACCCTGGTGCGAGCCTCATCTATAGTAGGGGAGGGGAACCCCCGTTCCCTGAAGAATGAGGACATTTCCGATGCCCTGGTGTGGAACACCTCATCCTGGGAGCAGATGCGGTGTAGACGGAGGAATTGGGAGTAGGGGATGGAGTCCTTACAGGAAGCAGGGTGGGAAGAAGAGTGGTTAGATAGCCATGGGAGTCAGTGGGTTTATAGTGGATGTCGGTCAGAAGTCCTCTCAGGTCCTCAGGTTCCTATTAAATCTTTCATCCCCCCCCCCCCCCCTCCCGCCTTACATTAATCCTATGTTCTCTGGTCCTCGATTCCCGTACTCTGGGCAAGAGACTCTGTGCGTCTACCCGATCTATTCCTCTCATGATTTTGTGCATCACACAGTTATGCCACTGAACTGGTTTAGATATTACCTAATTTTTTGTTGGCAACATGCACTGCATAAATTGGCTGCCTAGATTGCTACATTGCATTAGCGAATACCATTTTAATAAAATATGTTGTTGGCTCTGAAGTGTTTTGGAACGCTCTTAGACAGTGAGAAACTCCCAGTGCATGTCATCTCCTTGGATTGGTTTTTGGCACCTCGTTGCAGCAGGGAAACATGCAAGGATACAGTGGCTGCACGCAGTGGCGCAGCTGGTAGAGTTGCTGCCGTACAGCGCCAGAGACCTGGGTTGGATCCTGACCTTGGGTGCTGCTAAAGTGGAGTTTGCACGTTCGTCCCGTGACCGCATGGGATTTCCTCTGGAAGATCTTTTTGGAAGGTGGCGCAGCGGTAAAGATGCTGCCTTACAGCGCCAGAGACCCGGGTTTGGGTACTGACTACGGGTACGGAGTGTGTACATTCTACCATGACCGCGTCGGTTCTCTCCGGGTGCTCTGGTTTAGACAATAGACAATAGACAATAGACAATAGGCGCAGGAGCAGGCCATTTGGCCCTTCGAGCCAGCACCGCCATTCACTGTGATCATGGCTGATCATCCCCAATCAGTACCCCGTTCCTGCCTTCTCCCCATATCCCCTGACTCCGCTATTTTTAAGAGCCCTATCTAGCTCTCTCTTGAAAGTATCCAGAGAACCCGCCTCCACCACCCTCTGAGGCAGAGAATTCCACAGACTCACAACTCTCTGTGAGAAAAAAGTGTTTCCTCGTCTCCTTTCTAAATGGTTTACTCCTTATTCTTAAACTGTGGCCCAGAGGAAACTGTGGTTTCCTCCAACACTCCAAAGAAGTACAGGTGTGTAGGTTAATTGGCTTTGGTAAAATTGCAGATTGTCCCTCGTTGTGAAGGATAGTGTTAGTGAATCCTTGCCACTGTATCCTTGCATGTTTCCTTGCTGCAATGAGGCGACAAACAAAATCTAAAGAGCTGCCATGTACTGGGAGTTTCTCACTATCTGAGAGTGGTCATTTATTAAAATGGTATTCACTAATGCAAGGCCTGGGCAGTGGGCAGGTGCTATAGACCTGCACGGGAAGGTAGACGCTCCCGCCCCCACGAGTCTCGGGCAGATGGGGCTCGTCAGCCTGGGAAGGCAGTCCGTCTAGGAGAGGGAAAACTCTGGTTTAAAACCTCCACTGCCTTGTGGCCATATCCAGTCATGGAAAAGGCTCCAGGAGTAAACCTCAAGAAAATCCGGAGTCGGAGCCCCTAAGGCAGTTCGTCGTTTGTCTACAACCTCGCTCTGGCAGCTCCTGCGACGGCGCTGGTGCCAAACTGTAACGGCCCTGCTGTTCCTTTGGATCGATCAGCGACGTGGAGAGGGGGGACGTGCTGCATGGGCAACAGCCTGTCCTCCATATGACATCGCCCAGGCTTGCATCCGACCAGGATGCATTACCCATGGTCAGTCATGACCGAAGAGGGCCTACTGTAATGCAATGTCGGAGTCGACTCGGTTTGCCGAAGGGCCTGTTTCCGCGCTGCATCTTTAAAGTTTCGGAGATTTGCAGTTCTATGGCCACTGTATCAAGCCACCAATAATAAAGCGGGTGAATGCATAGTGTCTTTTACCCAGAAGAGGGGAGTCAAGAACCAGAGGACATGGTTTTGAGGTGAGAGGGGAAAGATTTAATAGGGATCTAAGGGGCATCTTTTTCACATGAGGATGGTGGGTAGAGAACTAGGGTGAATGGGTGAACGATGATCGGCATGGATTCAGTGGGCCGAAGGGTCTGTCTCCACGCTGTGTCTCCAAAAGCAAAATAAAACTGGTGCTGAGAACTATATTCTGCACTCTGTATCATCCCCTTCGCTCCACCTTTAGTTTAGTTTAGTTTAGAGATACAGCGCGGATACACCGAGTCCTCACCGACCTGCGATCCCCGCACATTAACACTATCCTACACACATTAGGGACAATTTACACATACACCAAGCCAATTAACCTACAAACCTGTACGTCTTCGGAGTGTGGGAGGGAACCAAAGATCTCGGAGGAAACCCACGCAGGTCACGGTGAGAACGTGCAAACTCCGTACAGACGGCACCCGTAGTCGGGATCGAACACGGGTCTCGGGCGCTGCAAGCGCTGTAAGGCAGCAACTCTACCGCTGCGCCACCGTGGTCGCCCTTTGTACTTGAGTTTGACTTGATTGCATTTACGTATGGTGTTACTTGATTTGTTTGGACAGCGTGTAAAACAAAGCTTTTCACTGTACCTTGGTATACGTATACAACAATAAACCTAAACCTAAGCCAGGCACGGTAGAGTTGCTGCCTCACAGCACCAGAGACCCGGGTTCGATCCTGACCACGGGTGCTGTCTGTATGGAGTTTGCACGTTCTCCCTGTCACAGCGTGGGTTTTCTCCGGGTGCTCCGGTTTCCTCCCCCACTCCAAAGACGTATAGGTTTGTAGGTTTATTGGCTTGGTGTATGTGTAAATTGTCCGTAATGTGTGTAGGATAGTGTTGAGGCGTGCGGGTTTGTAGGTGAATTGGCTATGGTAAAATTGTCGATTGTCCCTGGTGTCCCTAGGATAGAACAGGTATATGGGTGATCGCAGGTTGGAGGCGGTGGGCCGAATGACCTGTTTCCGCGCTGTATCTCTAAACTAAACTAAACAATGGACTGAGGACTGTTTCCGTGTTGTGTGATACAGGGAAAGGAGAGCGATGGGGATAGTTTGCTGTGTGTTTCAAATCTCCATAGACAATCTTGAGAGGTGCGAGATCGCAACCTTCACGTGGTCCACCCTGTTTCGACTACGGCAATCAACCCGGCACGCACAATCAAGAGTCAAGTCAAGAGAGTTTATTGTCATGTGTCCCAGATAGGGCAATGAAATTCTTGCTTGCTGCAGCACAACAGAAATATTGTAGGCATAAATACAGATCAGATCAGATCAGTGTGACCATATACCATAGAATATATATATACACACATAAATACACAGATAAAGTGCAATAGGCTGTTATAGTTCATAGTTTGTTTGAAGTTGTGTTTAATAGCCTGATGGCTGTGGGGAAGAAGCTGTTCATGAACCTGGATGTACCAGATTTCAGGCTCCTGTACCTTCTACCTGATGGCAGTGGAGAGATGAGTGTGTGGCCAGGATGGTGTGGGTCCTTGATGGTGCTGGCAGCCTTTTTGAGGCAGCGCCTGCGATAGATCCCCTCGATGGTGGGGAGGTGAGAGCCGATGATGGACTGGGCAGTGGTCACAACTTTCTGCATTCTTTTCCGCTCCTGGACGTTCAAGTTGCCGTACCAAGCCACGATGCAACCGGTCAGCATGCTCTCTACTGTGAAGTTGGAGAGAGTCCTCCTTGACATACCGACTCTCCGTAATCTTCTCAGGAAGTAGAGGCGCTGTTGTGCTTTCTTTATACAGTATTGCATCAGTGCTCTGGGACCAGGAGAGATCTTCGGAAATATGCACTCCCAGGAATTTCAAGTTCTTGACCCTTTCCACCATGAAATAGAACAAGTTGTCCTACCACTTTAGGCTGTGCACACCATACGCAAGAAGAAGAAGTCAATCTTGAGATCATACGGTCACAAGTGATAGGAGCAGAATTAGGCCATTCGGCCCATCGACTACTACAGGCAGTTTATACCCTCGGATCGGCAGCTTCTTGTCACTTGGTGTTGAGTTACTAGCGATCTGGTGCCAGGGCTGCTCGTTAGTGGGAGTTGCCCTGTCTCACAAACTTCTGCAGCCAACAAAAGAAACATTTGTGTCGGAAAGAACAGCAGATGCTGGTTTAAAACGAAGGAAGACACAAAATACTGGAGTAACTCAGCGGGACAGGCAGCATCTGTGGAGAGAAGGAATGGGAGACCCTTCTTCAGTCTGAAGAAGTGTCTCGACCCGAAACGTTTCCCATTCCTTCTCTCCACAGATGCTGCCTGTCCCGCTTAGTTACTCCAGCATTTTGTGTCTTCCCAAGGAAACATCTTATTCTGTTCAAATTTATTCAAATTCCTCCTCGTCTCCTTCCTAAAGGAACGTCCTTTTATTCTCAGGTTT
>CM075978.1:85168803-85200745 GCA_038087875.1 Malacoraja senta | reverse complement strand
AATTTGCAAGCAAAGAATGAGAGCATCTGCCAGCCCTGTCAATTAGGTGCAAAATGCATAGAATGGATTGGATGGCTGCAAACCAGACATACACCTTGTAAATAATTGTAAATAATGTTGCAGAGTTTGACTTTGCCAAGTGTTGATTGGATGAGGTATTGAGCCTTGTCTGGGTTTCCTGCAGATCAGGGTAAATGTTTCTAAGTTGGCTTCCTTGAGAAGTCCGTTTTGAATACAATGTATTGAGCTGCTGTATTATTGGGTTAGGGAAATGTCTGTTATGTATGGGGTTAATCGATATCTGTAATTGGGTTATTAAGAGACCACCCCCATGTGGTTCGGCCCCTCGAGGTCCCGGGAGATATAAAAGTCCACTACCACGAGGTCCAACGTCGATCTTCTGGGAGAGCGCTTGGGACTGCGTGAACTTCTGGAGTGTCTCTGTTTGAGCGAGCCTAGAGGGCTTGAACAGGCAGATACGAGGATCGAACCACGGTGGGATAGGTACAGTAGTTGAAGTGTAACGCGCTTTTGTTAAAATAAAATGTAGTTGTTTCAAGTGCTTGATTCAGTGTTTTTACTGAAACTAGACTGGGGGGAAGCTTAGAAACGAGCAATTTACATTGGGGGCTCGTCCGGGATCTCAAACGACCCCCAAACACAAGTTTGCGATCAAGGGTGTTGAGCTGTTTCGATCGCGAGTGCAGAAATCGGGCCCCCGGTGCGATTTTCGCATTGATTTTCGGCACTTCGATAGTCGGAGCGGATCGATCATTCGCAGGCTTGGAAAGGGTCTAATCGAGATCATTAGAGCAGAGTCTAGCAAGCACGGGGGAGTGGTTAGCATGCCTTTGGGTTAGGGCCCATAAAACCAGGGTGGGTTAGAGGCCCTGCTGGGGTTGGGTTACAGGCCCTTTCCTGGGTTAGAGGCCCCAAACTTTGGCCGTAGTTGGCAGACTGCAGCTGCTTTAACGAGAGCCAAACGTGCTTCATCGGGCGAGGAGTGGCCCAGGGATAGACATGGTATCTAAATTGGTGGGGTATTAAAATACAGGTCTCGCCTTCGATCGGATCGTTGCCGGGAGCGCGAATTGAAAAGGTGCGCTCTGAAAATCGGCATCGATAACTCACAGCGCGAAGTGGCTAGTGTGTTTGCGTGTAGGTATCTGAGTCTCTCCCTGAAGTGACGGACGAAGAACCTCGAGAAGGTACTGGGCTTGGATGGACAGAGTATAGATTGGCCGGAATACTCCAGTCCGTTCAAGAATTCAACTGGCAATTTTTGTTGATTCGAGAGCCCGCGTAGTAAGAGAGATACGCACTAAAATGAGGAGATCGAGTTCGAGTCTGAGTCTGTATTTGCAAAGCCAAATTTTCAAATAATGAATTTCATATTGAAGTTCTGCCAGTAAGGTGGAATTCGAATTCCTGTATATAGAACTTCGAAGTTGGCGCATGTCCGTGATCGATTCCGAATAGCGACTGATCAACAGTGAATAGTAACCCTCTGGTCGATTGTTGACTAGTACCTGATAGCAAACCCCCCGGGCTCTGGATTTATGCCGTTGAACACGTGATCGTCATGCTGCACGCTCCGCTGGGCTTCTTGAAGTTCTACAACATGGCGGCGGCGGTCGTTATCGCAGCGCGGCCGCGGACAAGCGCAGTTGAAAAGTGGCTGTTGCGCCCGTCATTTAGGACGACCTCCTTTCCGTCTCCCCGTCTGTCACGCTGGTGGGTGCGCTTGCCCTCGCGGAAGCCACGATCGGCCGGCCCTCCCTGTTTTTCACCGTCCTCAAATCGCTCCGGGCCTCGCTCTGGTCCACGACGGCCGCCGCCTAGCTCGGGCCCGGCGCCTGGTGGGGAGGCTTGTGCTCTACGACTTGGATAGGTCCTGCCTCTACCCCCTCCCTCTCCCTCTCTACCCCCTCCCCGGGGCAGAGAAAGAGAGAGAGGGGGGAGAGGGGGTGTAGTGGGAGGGGTGGAGGGGGGATGGAGAGGGGGGTGTGGAGAGGGGGAGGAGAGGGGAGAGGAGAGGAGGGGGAGAGGGCCCTTCCTCTCTGCCACCCACCCCTTTCTGCCCCCCTCTCTCTCTGCCCCCCCCTTCCTCTAGGGAGTGGTGAATATTGGGACCTATGGGTGAGTGGGTGATTGCGTTCGGGAACCAGCCCTCCCCTGTGATGCCACCCCCCACCCCTCAATCTCTACCCCCTCCCTCTCTACCCCCCTACCTCTCCATCCCCCCCTCCCTCTCCAGCCACGCCTGCACAGTTGGGGGTTATGCGTGAGTGGATAGGGCGAGGGGTGGGGTAAAAGGAGCGAATTAATCATATTAATATAATATCAAGGGTGTGTGTGTGTGTGTGTGTGTGTGTGTGTGTGTGTGTGTGTGTGTGTGTGTGTTCCACCCCCACAATGGGTCCCCCTTGGTCTAGTTAAGGATTAAAAGTAAAAATTCAGATTGTGTTAAATCCGCAGACCGTCATTTGTGTTGCTACTTGTGCGAGTGTTTACATATTTCGAAACTTGAAGTCAGAGTGTGTTTAAGTAAAATATTCGTATTTGTTTAAGATTGTTTTGTAAGAATCTGAATCGGGGGGTTCGATCAGGGGTTGTTCTCCGTCGATCGCTGCATCGGGGGAGGAGTCATCCGCTGATTGATTTATATTGTGGTGTGTTTTGGGTTATGGATAATCGGGGGAATATTTTCGTTCTTTATTATAGTTCTGTTAGCTTGGTTTGTCTGTCTGTGCAAACTTAATGTGAATTGAGTGAGAGAAAGATTGCTGCGTGAGAGACTGCGATTGAGAGTTAGACTTGGATTGAGATCCTTTGTTTGAAAGTTGGAATTGAACGCAGTGATTGTGATTTAACCGATAAGAGAGTTGGGAGAGAGGCTGAATAGTAGCGGAGGTACACAAAAATGCTGGAGAAACTCAGCGGGTGCAGCAGCATCTATGGAGCGAAGGAAATAGGCAACGTTTCGGGACGAAACCCTTCTTCAGACTCTTCAGACTCTTCAGACCCACTGAGTTTCTCCAGCATTTTTGTGTACCTTCGATTTTCCAGCATCTGCAGTTCCTTCTTTAACGCTGAATAGGAACGAGTGGTTTGAATAATTGAATAGGAGTGATTGAATAGGAGTGACTGGGAGACAGTTGAAAGGAAGCGATTGCTAGAGTAAGTGTGAATCGGAAAGACCGTTGACCATTGTGTGGGAGAGATTCCATTGACTTTGGAGCCTGAGAGGAAGAGTGATTGAAAGAGGTGTTCGTGTCTGAAACCTTTATTTTGCACTTTGTGTTTTGACCATTGTTCCGAGAATGGGGAATGTCTCTGAGAAGGACGGATCAAACAGATTATAAAGCCCGAAAAGGATAATTTGCGGGGAGCTTCCAAATGAAGCGGATAGACTGAGAGGATTATCGGGGAAATTAAATGCAATTTGAAAGACAAACTTTGGCCATTGGGTGGACTAAAGTCTTTAATAGGGATAAACTATATAGTGATGATCGTTAAAAAATATGGGAATAGTGAGGAAGGAAACGAGTTAATTGGGATGTGGAGGATATTCTTCACTAAAAGAAAAATAAATAAAGAAATAGTTTTGCTGTCCACCCTAAGAATGGCGGCTTGTAAATTGGGAATAGGAGAAAACGATAGAGCTGATCCTTCTCAGGACATTTCAGAGCAGGGACAGGGAGAATTAGTAAGCCAACAGCAGGAGCAGGTGGAATACGGTGGAACAGACTTGACGACAAACAAGGACTTAAAATGTTGAAACTCTTTGCAGCCCAGATTCTGTTTTTCTTTTTTTTTTTCTTTCTTTTTTCTTCTTTAGTTTAGGGGGGGGTGGGGGGGTTGTTTTTTTCTCTTTTTGTTTTTATACATATAAGTTCTCCTTTAAATACTTAACTATATTTACATACAGACTGGGAGGTCTATATTCAATGTGTATTTTGACACTGGACTCATATTTAGGTTATACCTGCCATTAATGTGACCTTGATCCCTATGTATCAATATCACTGTGATTTTTATCATTATGTTTTTGAAAAAGGAGCAGGAGCAGGAGCAGGAGAGAATGTCATCTTTTGGAAGGGAGACTACTGTGACGGCTCTTAAAGGGAGGTGCTGACGACAACTAAATGGGTTAAATTCGGTAAGAGTGAAACAGGGTCTGCACATCTTGAAGGGAGATATATTTATTATATGCCAGGGTGTGCGGAATTCTTCGGAGTGGAGCTAGAGCCACAGTATTCCTCACAGAACTCTCGTGTTCCCAATTCGGAGAAACCATGCGCAGCCTGCGAGCGGGACACACAGGAGGAGTCAGCGTTAACTTCGGCACCTCCCCCTAAATTTTTAATCTGAAATAGAGCCATTGGGGAGTGATCCTCTATGTCCTATGATTAGCCCACAGGTGGAGGACAGTGGGGGGAATCAAGGAGCTAGAAGGAAGACTCCATCGACATTAATTAGGGATTCCAGTAGCGAGAAGATGAAAGAATCCTTCTTGGAGTACCGGGATAAAACAAATAGCCTTTCAGGGGGTGAGATAGGGGGAGAATATGGATGGATTGATCCAGACATGGATAAGATTCAAGATTCAAGATTCAAAAGAGTTTATTGTCACGTGTCCCTGATAGGACAATGAAATTCTTGCTTTGCTTCAGCACAACAGAACATAGTAGGCATGAATACAGAACAGATCAGTGTGTCCATATACCATTATATAAATATATACACACATGAATGAATAAATTGATAAAGTGCAAACAAACAGATAATGGGCTATTTTACTTCGGAGTCACGTGAGTGACTACGTGAAGACCCCGCCAGCACGCATGCGCGACATAGCGTCTCACGCAGTGCAACGCGACGGGCGGGGGAAGAGCTCTCCCGTGGCACGGTTTAAAACGGGACCTGCAGGTAAGGTAATCTTATTCTGAGGTCGTTATTTGGAACCCTTTTTGTGTTTGAATTTTAGCAGACATGGACAAGGGAAGAAAAACAAAGAAAGTCGCGTCCCGTACACCTGTGGTGGACCAGGAAGGTTCCGGCAGTGGGGGGCGACCGACGGCACCGGGACCGCATTCCACAGTCACCGACTGTAACACTGCACAGCCAAGGCCAACGCCGCAAGCTGCTCAGCTGGAACCAACGCAGCGGGTTGGAGGCAAGGCGAAGCAGAAGTCGGTCCGGCCGATAGACTCGGATGAGTCCAGTCAGGAGGACGCGCTGCCCGAGAGCAGCAAAGGTGACCGTCTATCCCTGCATGGAGCGGTTGATGGAGCAGATGCTCCAGCGAGACTTGCTCTGGGAGATGGAGCAAGCTCGCCATGGGAGTGCTTGCACACCCACAACAGCACCGTATTCGGTGCTGTCCATCGCATCTCTCTCGACAGAGGGGAGCGTTGGAGGCCAGGGCTGGGCTGGCCTGGAAGAGGGGTTCATGGCTGAAGATACCAGCAGTGTGCTGGGGGTGCAGGACCAGGAAGAGCTGCTGGGAGTGGTCAACAAGTTTGGGGTACCACCGCGAGCGGGACAACCATTGCAGACCAAACTGGTGGCCAGTATAGACTACCTGTCCTTCCACCCTCTACAGGAACAGGTAGTCAATGAAACTATGGAAAAATACATACCTCCGGAGAACTGCATCTCGCTAAATGTACCTGCCGTCAACAGCCAAATCTGGGGGTACATTGGGCTGGGCATAAGGGCCCAGGAGGTGAAACTTCAGAAGATATTAAAACTTCTGACTTCCTACGCTCGTTCTGTTGATGGGGTCGAAATGACGGATAACCAGCAGGACACACTGGCCCTACTGTATAATGCGGAAGAACGCCATCAAACCTGCCCTCAACCCCAAATTCGCAGGGTTGTGCAAAACTGCAACTGCACAGCCACAAATACTGCTGTTTGGGAAAGACTTGTCCAAACAAGTAAAAGAACTGGACGAAGAGTCTAAAGCCGTTAGGCTTATGAGGGCAGCTGCACGAACGAGCAAAACCACACACCCCAGGCGGCAGCACCCTATGCATCCACCAGCAGGCATCAACACCAGGGTGCTGGTGAAAGCATGAGGGTCGCACATCAACCACGAAGGTCTTTTTTAGGCCAAGGCCCAGAGCGGCCCTCATGGAAGATGCGCTAACCCCACACTCCGGCGCCTCAACAAGTGAAGAGACAGAGGCCGAAGAAGTGAACTGACCACCGGTAACCATGGAGGTAGGTGGGTCTGGTTCCTTCCAGAACATAAAAGGTGTAGGTCCTGTACTAACAGGGGGAAGGTTACACTTGTTTTGGGAAGCTTGGAGGACTATTACATTTGACAAATATATACTACAAAGTATTCAGGGATACAAAATTGATTTCATCCAAAAAAGTATGCCACCAGTTCAACATGTACCTGACAGGGAGTTTGTACTCTCACAAGGGGAAAAAGTCAAAGGACATGCAGAACTGGTGAGGTTACATGCTAAAGGAGTTATAGAGAGAACGGAGCATGACTCTCTGGAATTTGTATCGAACATATTTACAAAAACTAAGAAAGATGGTGGATGTCGCATCATCATTGACTTAACTAAACTGAATACTTTTGTTAACTATATACATTTCAAAATGGAAACATATGTTACTGCCAAACAATTAGTTTCCGAAGCATACTTCTTGGCATGCATCGATTTAAAAGATGCATACTATTCAGTACTCATTCATAAGGATCATCGTAGATACCTAAAATTTAACTGGATGGGGCAACTATGGCAGTATAAAGCGTTGCCTAATGGGTTAACATCAGCCCCTAGACTATTTACCAAGATATTGAAACCAGCCTTGGCAATACTAAGGAAACAAAAACAAATTGTTATGGCATATCTTGATGATATTTTGATAGTGGGGAAAACCCTGGAATTAGCTAAATCAGCGGTATTAGCTACCAAAAATCTGTTTGAAACACTGGGGTTTATCATACATCCAGATAAATCTAAGTTGACACCATGCACAACTATGGACTATCTGGGATTCACAATTAACTCTGTCCACATGTCTGCAACATTGCCAAAGGACAAAGCAGCAGATTTGGTGGGTTTGCAACAAATTGATTGTTACTAATCAACCATCTATTCGACAGGTGGCAAAAGTAATTGGGAAATTAGTAGCAGCATTTCCAGCTACTCAGTTTGGATCTTTGCATTACCAACATTTACAAAGGGAAAAGGTGCAAGGGCTAAAACAACATAAAGGTCATTTTGATCGGGCAATGCAATTACCAGCCAAGGCAATTTCGGAGTTACAATGGTGGAGAGCAAACATGTGGCATAGTTCCAGCCCCATTGTTATTAGTAACCCATCATTCACATTACAAACGGATGCCAGTGCTTAGGGCTGGGGAGCAACTAACAGTATATCTAGTACTGGTGGTAGATGGAACATACAAGAGTCATCACTACTACAGAGACTGGGTATAAATTACTTAGAAATGTTGGGTGCGTTTTATGGGCTAAAAGCTTACTGTTCAGCTATGCACCATTTGCATGTCCGCCTACAAATTGACAATACCACAGTGGTGGCTTATGTTAATCATATGGGTGGAATAAAATCGATATCGTGTGACGATTTGGTCAGCACAATTTGGCAATGGTGTGTCGACAGACATATTTGGCTATCAGCAACTTACCTACCAGGTAAGCTCAATACAGTGGCAGACACCAGGTCACGAAAATGTAATGACAACACCAAATGGATGTTGAACCACAAAGTATTTGCTGATATTACAATGCGGTATGGTACACCTGATATCGATCTCTTTGCATCCAGAATCACCAGTTACCAACATATGTCGCTTGGGAACCAGACCCTGAGGCAGTAGCGATGGACGCGTTTTTGTTGAATTGGGGAAAATTGTTTTTCTATGCCTTTCCCCCCTTCTGCCTCATTAGTCGGGTCCTACGCAAAATACAAATGGACTCAGCTTCAGGTATTTTGGTAGTACCCGATTGGCCTACACAGCCATGGTTCCCTGTGGTCCTCGACATGGTCTCTGAACCACTCATGACCATTCCCAAAAGACCAGACCCTTGGTCCATCCTGTTTTGGGCGAACGTCATCCATGCTATGACAGGATAAATCTGTTGACTTGCAGAATTTAAAAAGACCTCTTTTGGATCTGGGATTATCGGACAGGACCATGAACATGATGACGGCGGCCTACCGAGAATCGACTAAGAAGCAGTACCTCTCCAGCATTCGGAAGTGGGAAGCGTACTGCTCAAGGACTGGGGTAGCATACAAGTCAGCTACAATTACCAATGTCCTGGAGTTCCTATCCAGCCTTCACTTTGATGAAGGACTGAGTTACAGCACAATTAACAGGGCTAGGAGTGCTCTGTCAGCATATTTATGGCAGGATGTACCAATGGACCATATCCTGGCGACAGCAGTCCATGGGATCCCACCCTCTAGTTGCCAAACTAATGAGGGGTATCTACAACACCAATCCCCCCAGACCAAGGTACACCCAGATCTGGGACGTCAGTGTTGTACTGACATTGCTAAGGGGTTGGTCACCAGCAATGTCCCTGTCCCTGGAACAGCTCACACTAAAAACAGTAATGCTGATGGCTTTGGTCTTAGCTCAAAGGGTCCAGTCCCTATACAAATTAAGATTGGACAATATGAGAACATCAACTGACAAGATAACCTTCCAGATCTTGGAGTTGGTCAAACAGAATAGACCAGGAACTTCGGGACTGAGTTTAAAATTCCGGGCATACCCACCTGACCCCCATTTGTATGTCATGACACACCTACTGCTTTATCTTAGGACAACAAAATCCTTAAGAGTAAACGAAATGGCATTATGGGTTAGTTTCAAACAGCCTCATGGACGGGTGTCAGTACAGACCATCTCAAGATGGCTCAGACAGGTTCTGGGGGCTGCTGGGATGGATACTGACATTTTTAAATCTCACTCCACCAGGGCAGCAGCAACATCGGCGGCAAGAAATATGGATGTACCAATGGACCATATCCTGCCGACAGCAGGATGGTCTACGGAAAAGACTTTCCAAATATTTTATAATAAGCCGATCGCCAAACCTGCAGTGTTTGCAGAAAGAATTTTAAGTTCTGCAATATAATTTAGCCCGAGGGAGCATTATTTTCTTTGTTAAAAAATAAATAAATAAATTGATTCGTGTTTAATGACGATAACATACTTCCTCCCTTGGATGACTTCGGCAGTGAGTGAGGCATGGACTTGTTCCACGGTATGAAATCACAGATCTTTAAAATCTTCACGTAGTCACTCACGTGACTCCGAAGTAAAATAGTAAGATTAAAAGAGAACTTACCAGTTTGAAGTTTGATCTTTATTTTATGAGGAGTTACGTCGAGGGATTACGTGCCCTACACGCCCACCCTCTTGTAAAGGTCAACTGGTATCCTAGTTCTTCTTATCTTACTATGTTTATTTCATTACTATTACTGTAATTCCACACCGCTGCTTTGAAGAATGTCGCGCATGCGTGCAGGCGGGGTCTTCACGTAATCCCTCGACGTAACTCCTCATAAAATAAAGATCAAACTTCAAACTGGTAAGTTCTCATTTAATCTTACTATTAATGTTCAGGGTTTTGTCCGAGCCAAGTTTAATAGCCTGATGGCTGTGGGGAAGTAGCTATTCCTGAACCTGGTCGTTGCAGTCTTCAGGCTCCTGTACCTTCTACCTGAAGGTAGCGGGGAGATGAGTGTGTGGCCAGGATGGTGTGGGTTCTTGATGATACTGCTAGCCTTTTTGAGGCAGCGACTGTGATAGATCCCCTCGATGGAAGGGAGGTCAGAGCCGATGATGGACTGGGAAGTGTTTACGACTTTTTGTAGTCTTTTCTGCTCCAGGGCGCTCAAGTTGCCGATAATATTATTATGTCAGAACAATTCACCACGGAAGGGGATTTAGAACGGACTCCCCGTAGACAATGTGTTAGTAGGGAGATGCCCGCATTAGGTATAAATGTCCCCCAGACCACAGACAGTCAGACTTCAAGGCAGCCTGGTTCAACGGCAGCCCGGAAATTAGAGGTTCGAATAAAATAAATAAGGACGGACGAGGATAAGGAGGAAGAAGACCTCAAGGCCTGGATAGACCTCCCATTCAAAGAACCGGCCTTTCCTCGGTTTGGCTGGCGAGGTTATAGAGCGATCCTGCCCGATCAGTGTTACAGTTGTGGGAGATTGGGACACTGGAGTCGGTCGTGTCCTAGTGAGAGAATATCATCAGGAAGGAAGGGGGAAGAGAAGGAGGCCACGGGGTCACGGAAACCGATGGATTCCAAGAGGGTACCGACTCTCTTGGGACCCCGAAGGTAGAGGATGAGGACACTGGCAGGGAGATCAGGGGGGGAGGAACATTCAAACAATCCAACCCATTTCAATAGCCCTGACCTGCCAGTTAACAGCAATACCATCTATTAAAATTAAAGGTGTCCTCACATGGCCTGAGAAACAGCACTATACATTAAAAAGAACACCACCCCTTCCAAGTAGGAGGAGATACATAGAATCCGACTCTCGAAGAACCCCTCACTAAAAGGAACAAGCACGACAGGGAAACATAGTAGCTGGCATGAGAAGGGATGGCAACTAAGGAATGGAAATGGCACTAGGGAGAGAAGAAACAAACTTACTGTGCAGGAGGAATTGGAGCGGGGGGAAAGAAGATATTGAATTAATGTGTTGCTGAGTTTGTTCCTGCAGGACAGTATATTGACGAGAGACTATCTGGGGAGTGAGGTAAAAGAATGCACAGACGCCTTAAGGATGGGAAGAAGACAGCAAAAAGTAATGTAGCTCCCTAGAAACAGGTGACCAGCAGGAAGAACTGATACTGTTCTGCCCCTTTAAGACATTTGGGAGGGCCAGCAGGCAGAGCAACAGGCTCCTCAGTATCCCTACTCCCTAGTAACTGAAACTACCATCAGAAAGGAAGAAGCAAAGGACCTACCCTAGTGCCCAACTTTAATATCACCTAGCTATCGGAGAAAGAAGAGGAAGGAGAATAAAGGACACTTTAATCATCTTTGAAAGAAACAACTTCTGGGACAAGCCTCACTTTAAAGGACAGACTTCAAATAAAAAAACATTCCTCTGTGGTTTGGAGTAAAGTACCCGAATTGCGTCTAAATTATGGGTATTAGAAATAGATTTATAAATGTTGGATTCGGTCTCGAAATTGTATGGTGATGAATTGGAGGGACTTTCAATTTTTTTCGAGATTTGGAATAGACTTGTGGAATCTGGCTTAGGAATAATTGGAGTTTGATTATCAACTGACATTGTTATTATCTCATCCTCAGAAAGGCAGACAGAGATGGAAAGGATTGTTCAAAGGGCGTCAAGAAGATCTGGTAACATGGAATTACTTTGGGAATATGAGAGTTGGAATTAGAATTGTCTGTGGAATTCTCTGCCTCAGAGGGTGGTGGAGGCCAGTTCTCTGGATACTTTCAAGAGAGAGCTAGATAGGGCTCTTAAAGATAGCGGAGTCAGGGGATATGGGGAGAAGGCAGGAACGGGGTACTGATTGGGGATGATCAGCCATGATCACATTGAATGGCTGTGCTGGCTCAAAGGGCCGAATGGCCTACTCCTGCAACTATTGTCTATTGTCTAATTGGGATCAAAACTGGAATTAAAATTGAAAATTAAAATGGGAATTGAAATTGAAACTGGAGTGGAATTGGAGACCGGACTAAGGAATTATTCAGTAGTTAAGAACTAGTACCAGCGAGAACCCCTAGATAGAGAACGAAGCCAATAGAGTAAAAGTCAGAACCCCTAGACAGAGAACGAAGCCAACAGAGCAGAGAATCAACATAGTAACGAGTTACCATAGTGAGGAGTGCATACATAAATAAGAAGAGGTACTGGAGGAAAGACTTGGTTAACTGTAGGGGGAAACTTGAATTGTATTGAGAATATCAGAGCCAATACATATTTGCCCGATGGATTTGAATTGTTTAACCCGTGATGGTAAAGCGGCTTCTATTATCAAGGTGGATTTAGGATAAAATTAATAGCAAAGGACATTGATTCTTTAAATTTGAACAGCTGGGAATTCCACAGGAATTGGAATGGAATTGTATTATTAGCTACAGTGCTGTGGAATGAGAAGGGTGAGATGGTAATTGAAATTTGAAATAGTAAATTGAAGGCTGAGACTGAATTTGGTTAAATTGGAACATTTATCATGGTTTGCTCTAAATTAGAGTCACACCTGTAGGAATATCTGGACTGAACCCAGCTGAAATTTATATGATTACCCGTCATCAGATATACATATCATAACTTTGTGTGAGTATGAAGAAGGCTAATTAGTGTCGATCCTAGAATAATAAAGAGTATATTAGGGAACAGAATAGGAATAGGAATAGGGAATATAATAGGTTTGAATAGGGATAGTATTGCGAATGTGTGGGAAAGCATGAGTACATGATGGTAACTTGCTTTGTCCCAAGTTTAATTTTTAGGTTTTAGGTTTGACTGTGGAAGGTGATGGAAGACTGGGCAGCAACACAGATGGAGGGAATGAATGCCCACGAAAGCTCGGGAGATAAAGACTCCTCAGACAGAACTTGTGAAGTTATGCTCATGAAAACTCGGGACGCTTGACAAGATTCTGGGAAGAAACATCATCATCTTGTGTTGCTGATAGATGGGACATGTAAAGCACATAGATACATAGAAACATAGAAAATAGGTGCAGGAGTAGGCCATTCGGCCCTTCGAGCCTGCACCGCCATTCAATATGATCATGGCTGATCATCCAACTCAGTATCCTGCACCTGCCTTCTCTCCATACTCCCTGATTCCTTTAGCCACAAGGGCCACATCTAACTCCCTCTTAAATATAGCCAATGAACTGGCCTCAACTACCCTCTGTGGCAGAGAGTTCCAGAGATTCACCACTCTGTGTGAAAAATGTTTTTCTCATCTCGGTCTTAAAGGATTTCCCCCTTATCCTTAAGCTGTGACCCCTTGTCCTGGGCTTCCCCAACATCGGGAACAATCTTCCTGCATCTAGCCTGTCCAACCCCATAAGAATTTTGTAAGTTTCTATAAGATCCCCTCTCAATCTCCTAAATTCTAGCGAGTATAAGCCGAGTCTATCCAGTCTTTCTTCATATGAAAGTCCTGACATCCCAAGAATCAGTCTGGTGAACCTTCTCTGCACTCCCTCTATGGCAATAATCTCCTTCCTCAGATTTGGAGACCAAAACTGTACGCAATACTCCAGGTGTGGTCTCACCAAGACCGTGTACAACTGCAGTAGAACCTCCCTGCTCCTATACTCAAATCCTTTTGTTATGAAAGCTAACATACCATTCGCTTTCTTCACTGCCTGCTGCACCTGCATGCTTACTTTCAATGACTGGTGTACCATGACACCCAGGTCTCGCTGCATCTCCCCTTTTCCTAATCGGCCACTTTTTAGATAATAGTCTGCTTTCCTGTTTTTGCCACCAAAGTGGATAACCTCACATTTATCCACATTATACTGCATCTGCCAAACATTTGCCCACTCACCCAGCCTATCCAAGTCACCTTGCAGTCTCCTAGCATCCTCCTCACAGCTAACACTGCCCCCCTAGCTTAGTGTCATCCGCAAACTTGGAGATGTTGCTTTCAATTCCCTCATCCAGATCATTAATATAAATTGTAAATAGCTGGGGTCCCAGCACTGAGCCTTGCGGTACCCCACTAGTCACTGCCTGCCATTGTGAAAAGGACCTGTTTACTCCTACTCTTTGCTTCCTGTTTGCCAGCCAGTTCTCTATCCACATCAATACTGAACCCCCAATACCGTGTGCTTTAAGTTTGTATACTAATCTCACACTTATGTATATCTGGTTAGCTGATTGAGCCATTTTGGTTATCATAAATGATGGATTATCATATATGGTAAAAAGGAAGGAATGTTAATCCTGGCTAAATTCTAGAGGCTAGGACTTCAAAATGGGGTAAAAGCTTCAGGGCTGCTGGAAGATTTGGTCAATTTGGAATTGCTCTCTGCAGAGATGGGACAAGCTACGAAGAGGTGCTAGTGGGTCTAGAGCTTAGATACAATTTGCAAGCAAAGAATGAGAACATCTGCCAGCCCTGTCAATTAGGTGCAAAATGCATAGAATGGATTGGATGGCTGCAAACAAGACATACACCTTGTAAATAATTGTAAATAATGTTGCAGAGTTCAACTTTGCTGAGTGTTGATTGGATGAGGTATTGAGCCTTGTCTGGGTTTCCTGCAGATCAGGGTAAGTGTTTCTAAGTTGGCTTCCTTGAGAAGTCCGTTTTGAATACAATGTATTGAGCTGCTGTATTATTGGGTTAGGGAAATGTCTGTTATGTATGGGGTTAATCGATATCTGTAATTGGGTTATTAAGAGACCACCCCCATGTGGTTCGGCCCCTTGAGGTCCCGGGACATATAAAAGTCCGCTACCACGAGGTTCAGCGTCGATCTTCTGGGAGAGCGCTTGGGACTGCGTGAACTTCTGGAGTGTCTCTGTCTGAGCGAGGCCTAGAGGGCTTGAACAGGCAGATACGAGGATCGAACCAGCGGTGGGATAGGTACAGTAGTTGAATGGTAACGCGCTTTTGTTAAAATAAAATGTAGTTGTTTCAAGTGCTTGATTCAGTGTTTTTACTGAAACTAGACTGGGGGGAAGCTTAGAAACGAGCAATTTACACACTCTATCCAGGCCTTTCACTATTGTTCCTGGTATAATAGATCCCCAGGATTTAGCAGTCACTCACATAAGGAACGGTTTATAGCAGGGGTCGGTAACCTTGTTCTGCATAGGGGCCAGGACCCATGTCTGTGAGCGGATGGCGGGCCACATCTATCGCCATAGTGTGACACTTGGTGTTGTTTTTTGCATTCGTTTTCAAGTGTTTTTCAATTAGTTTTCTGCAGTTCCCAGGTCGCCTGCGTGCCCAGGAACTGGCTGCAGTTCCAAGATCAGCTCGCGTCCCCGGGACTGGCTGCAGTTCCCAGATCGGCAAAGAACAGGGGCAAGTTTATTTACACAGGTGGGTGCCTGGAACGCGCTGCCAGGGGTGGTGGTGGTGGAGGCAGATACAATATTGGCGTTTAAGAGGCTTTTCGATAGGCACAAGGATATGCGATGAACGGGGGAATATTGATTATGTGCTGGCAGATAAGAGTTGGTCTTGGCATCATGTTCTGCACAGACATTGTGGGCCGAAGGGCCTGTTTTTATGCCATACTGTTCTATATTTTATGTTCTATGTCTTAGAGTCATAGAGTCATACAGCATGGAAACAGGCCCTTCGGCCCAACATGCCCATGCCGATCAAGATGCCCCAAGCTGTTCTAACCATGTTGCTGTACAAATGTCTTTTAAATGTTGCTATACAGAAGTACCTGCCTCAACTACTTCCATCATTCCATATGCCCACCACCCTCTGAGTGGAAAGGTTGGTCCTCAGATCCCCCCAAATATCTTGGTCTTCTCACCTTAAACTTATGTCCTCTATCTGGGACATATGACAGTAAAACACTCTTGACTCTTGGCTCTTGATTTCCTGTATCTTGGTTAAAAGGCGTTGTGCACTCACCTGATCTATTCCTCTCATGATTTTATACACCTCTACAGTATAACATCACCCCTCATCCTCCTGTGCTCCAAGGAATAAAGTCCCAGCCTGCTCAAGCTCTGACATTCACTGGTCGCATCGAGGCCTGGAATAAAGGTGGGGTACAATGTGAAATTAGTGGTTGGGTAGGGGTTGGCACGGACCCGGTGGGCCGAAGGGCCAGATTCCACGCTGTATCCTTAAACTATACTGAAGAATGTGGGGAGAATTAAAACGGGGGCCGAAGGGCCTATTGCCGTGCTATATCTCTCTGCGACCCTCAGAATCGGTGATTTGCATTCATCAATTTTTAGAAGCTGAAGCCTTGTTTTCGGGCACCGACACTCTCCATCGCAGCCTGCGGCTGGCTATCGCATTCAGAAGCAGCTCGGAGCAGCTCAGTGCAATAGGTACTGCAATCTCAATCTGTTGGCTCACTAGATGGCAACACTAAAGTATTGCACCAAAATCCAGCCAATCAGCTCAGGCAGAGACTGAGCCTGAGGGAACAGCTCTTTCTGATTCTCTCTCATCCAATTTGTAAAAAGAAAATCATTCAGGAGGTTTTAAAACGACGAGCTGTTGGCTGCAAGAAGCCACTGGGTTCTCCTGTGCTGGTGACTCTTGCTCCCCTCTGGACCCGAGGCACGAATCAGAGCTGAAATAAATTAGCAAAGCTTCTCTCCGCACCCCCCCCCCCCCCCCCCCCACCGTGAGGCAGCCAGCCAGGTTCAAGAAGGGAATAAATAATCTTTGTCTGGAGAATTCACTAAAGCGTTGGTAAACAAAATCACGAGAGGAATAGATCGAGTGGAAGCACGGAGACTCTTGCCCAGAGTAGGGGTATCGAGAGCCAGTGGGGCATAGGTCTCAGGTGGGGGGGGGGGGGGGGGGTGGGTGGGATAAGGAGATTTTATTGGAGGCTGAGGGGTAACATTTTCACACAAAGGGTGGTGGGTGTATGGAACGAGCTGCCGGAGGAGGGACTCTGTTGTGGCAGGGACTATCCCAATGTTTTAGAAGCAGTCATAGAGGTACATAGATGGGACAGGTTTAGAGGGATATGGGGCAAACGCAGACAGGTGGGACTAGTGTAGATGGGGCATGTTGGCCGGTGTGGGCAGGTTTGGCCAATGGGCCTGTTTCCACACTGTATCGCTCTATGAGTCCATAGATCATAGAACAGTGCAGCACAAAAACAGGTCCTTTTGCCACAACAGAAAAATGTTGATTCAAAGGGTTAATTTTTTTGTTTTGAAGTTCTTAGTTTAGTTTAGTTTAGAGATACAGCGCGTAAACAGGCCTTTCGACCCACCTCACCGACCAGCGATTCCCGCACATTGGCACTACCCTACACACACTGGGGACAATTTACAATGATACCAAACAAATAATACAAACCTACGAACCTGCAAGTCTTTGGAGTGTCGGAGGAAAACCGATCATCTCAGAGAAAATCCACGTGGTCACGGGGAGAACATATCAACTCCGTACAGACAGCACCCGTAGTCGGGATCGAACCCGGGTCGCTGGCGAGCTGTAAGCTGTGCGGCAGCGACTCTACCACGATGCCGCCCGTTCCTAATCTTCAATTTTAGGAACTAGAGCCCTGTACAACTGCAGAAGGGTCCCAAGTGATCGATGGTTAGCGTGGACTCAATGGGCCGCAGGGCCTGTTGCCATGCTGTATTTCTCAATCAACCTAAACCCATGAATGTCAAAGAGGGGTGGGATTTTATTTTTGTCGTAGAGTTTGGAGGGAAGGGGGAATCACAGAGGGGTGAGACCAAGCGTAGGCTTGGCGATCGCTTCGCGGAACACCTCCGCTCGGTTCGCAATAACCAACCTGATCTCCCGGTGGCTCAGCACTTCAACTCCCCCTCCTATTCCGAATCCGACCTTTCTGTCTTCGGCCTCCTCCATGGCCAGAGTGAGGACCACCGTAAATTGGAGGAGCAGCGCCTCATATTTCACTTGGGCAGTTTGCACCCCAGTGGTATGAACATTGACTTCTCTAATTTCAGGTAGTCCTTACTTTCTCCTCCCTTTCTCAGCTCTCCCTCAGCCCATTGGCTCCTCCTCTTCCTTTCTTCTTCCTGCCACCCCTCCCCCCCCCCACCCTCACATCAGTCTGAAGAAGGGTGTCGGCCGAAACGTTGCCTATTTCCTTCGCTCCATAGATGCTGCCTCACTCGCTAAGTTTCTCCAGAATTTTTGTCTACCGTGAATGTCAAAGGTGTGTTGTTCAACTCTTGCTGCAGATATTCATATCGTGATACATGATGAATAATTTTTGGGCATCTCGGTTGTCAGACGGAAGTCGGATTTAGCAGCAAGTCAGTATGCACCTGCTCCAAGATGACACATGCCTCTTTAGCTTTGCTAATTCTGTGCCATGCTTTCTAAAAGATTTAAAGTTTAAATTGCAAATTAAATTACCAAGAGAAACATGTTGAGCAAAGAGGAGCAAAGAGGTCCTTCTGCAGTTGTACAGGGCTCTAGTGAGACCACACCTGGAGTATTGTGTGCAGTTTTGGTCTCCGAATTTGAGGAAGGACATTCTTGCTATTGGGGGAGTGCAGCGTAGGTTCACCAGGTTAATTCCCGGGATGGCGGGACTGTCATATGCTGAGAGAATGGAGCGGCTGGGCTTGTATACTCTGGAATTCAGAAGGATGAGAGGATATCTTATTGAAAACATATAAGATTATTAAGGGTTTGGCCACACTAGAGGCAGGAAACATGTTCCCGATGTTGGGGGAGTCCAGAACCAGGGGCCACAGTTTAAGAATAAGGGGTAAGCCATTTAGAACAGAGATGAGGAAACACTTTTTTACACAGAGAGTTGTGAATGTGTGGAATTCTCTGCCTCAGAGTGCGGTGGAGGCCGGTTCTCTGGAAACTTTCAACAGAGAGCTAGATAGGGCTCTTGAAGATAGTGGAGTCAGGGGATATGGGGAGAAGGCAGGAACGGGGTACTGAATGTGGATGATCAGCCATGATCACATTGAATGGTGGTGCTGGCTCGGAGGGCCATATAGCTTACTCCTGCACCTATAGTCTATTGTCTATTGTTGAATCAGAAGATTCCAAAATGGTGCAGAATAGGACAGTGAAATGCCTGGATAGAGTCAAGAGTGTTTTATTGTCATATGTCCCGAACGGGACAATGAAATTCTTACTTGCTGCAGCACAACAGAAAATGTGAATATGTAAACATTGTATATAACGGGACAAAAAAAGAAAAAGTTCAATAAATAACAAATATAGCGCAAATAACAAATAATAATATAGTATTTTGCAGTGCAGAGCTCATAGCTTATTCGTTGTGTTTAATATCCTGATGGTTGGGGCGAAGAAGCTGTTCCTGAACCTGGACGTTACAGTCTTCAAGCTCCTGTACCTTCTTCCTGATGGCAGTGGTGAGATGAGTGTGTGGCCAGGGTGGTGTGGGTCCTTGATGATTTTGACTGCCTTTTTGAGGCAGCGACTACGATAGATCCCTTCGACGATGGGGAGGTTAAAGCCGGTGAAGGACTGGACAGTGTTTACAACTTTTTGTTGTCTTTTCCGCTCCTGGACCTTCGAGTTGCCGAACCAGACCACGATGCAACCAGTCAGAATGCTCTCTACCGTGCACCTGTAGAAGTTTAGGAGAATCCTCTTCGACATGCCGAATCTCCGTAATCTTCTCAGGAAGTAGAGTCGCTGATGTGCCTTCTTTTACAATTGCATTGGTGTGCAGGGTCCAGGAAAGATTTTCCGATATATGCACACCCAGGAATTTGAAGTTATTGACCCTCTCCACCATCGTCCCATTGATATAAACAGGATTGTGGGTCCTCATCCTTCCCCTACTAAAGTCCACAATCAGTTCCTTGGTTTTGCTGATGTTGAGAGCCAGGTTGTTGTGCTGGCACCATTTGGTCAGTCGGTCGATCTCACTTCTATACTCTGACTCGTCCCCATCTGTGATTCATCCAACTACAGTGGTGTTGTCGGCGAACTTGTTGATGGAGTTCGCACTATGTCCGGCTACGCAGTCATGAGTATAGAGTGAGTACAGCAGGGGGCTGAGCACGCAGCCTTGAAGTGCTCCCGTACTAATTGTTACTGAGGATGAAGTGGTTCCTCCAATTCAAACAGACTGTGGTCTGTGGATGAGGAAGTCGAGGATCCAATTGCAGAGGGATGCGCAGAGGCCCAGTTCCGTGAGCTTGGTAACCAGCTTGGAAGAGATGATGGTATTGAATGCCGAGCTGTCGTCTATAAACAACAACCTAATGTAGATGTTGACGTACAGTGGATGTGGAGAGGATGTTTCCACTGATGAGAGAGTCTAGGACCAGAGGTCACAGCCTCAGAATTAAAGGAAGTTCTTTTAGGAAGGAAATGAGGAGGAATTTCTTTAGTCAGAGGGTGGTAAATCTGTGGAATTATTTTGCCACAGAAAGCTGTGGAGGTCAAGTCAAGGGATATTTTTAAGGCAAAGATTGATAGATTCTTGATTAGTATGGGTGTCAGGGTTTATGGGGAGATGGCAGGAGAATGGGGTTGAGAGGTAGAGATAGATCAGCCATGATTGAATGGCGGAGTAGACTTGATGGGCCGAATGGCCTAATTCTGCTCCTATCAATTTGTGAAAAACATCATAACCTAACCTAAGTGGTTTCTCACACAATATCCATTCACTTAACTCTGCCCAACATGTTTGCGTATTCATTCATAAGATGTGGCCATTACTGTTAAAGGCTGAAATTTACTGCATTGGTTGCTATGGAAATCCAGCAATTTCATGATCACCACATCAGATTCTCAATTCAAGATTTTATTTCGTTAACCGGATATAAATTCCTCAGCAATCTGTCCGCACACATATCTGCATTATTAACACACCAGAAGAACCACTATTTAACTTAAGATAGACACAAAAAGCTGGAGTAACTCAGCGGGTCATACAGCATCTCCGGGGAAAAGGAATAGGTTGAGACCCTTCATCATACCGAGAGTCAGGGGAAGGGGAAACGAGAGATATAGACGGTGATGTAGAGAGATATAGAACAAATGAATGAAAGATATGCAAAAAAGTACCGATGATAAAGGAAACAGGCCATTGTTAGCTGTGGGCCAGGTGAAACACTATTTGACTACATTTTTACGAGGATGTTGCCAGGACCTGAGGGGCGGAGCTATGGGGAGAGTTTGAGTAGGCTGGGACTCAATTCCATGGAGCGCAGGAGGATGAGGGATAATCTTATGGAGGTGTGCAAAATCATGAGTGGAATAGACCGCGTAGATACGTAATTCCGGTTCTAATCTTACCTCCCTAGTCTGGTTCAGTCACACACCGAACACGAAGCACTGGAATCCAACTCTCTTTATTATACAGCACCAATACAATACCTAGTCCAATACCGCGGGTCCAATCCTTGTCTCTACTCATTCGAGCCCATCAGCCTCGTGCGAATAGAATAACTGCAGAAGATTAGCACACTCCCAATGCGCTATCCCAGAAGATCGGCACACCCCAATTTGCTCTCCCCTCTTTTATATCCTTATGGACCCTTGGCGCGAAAATACATGGGGGGTGTGGCGGGGGGGGGGGGGGGGGGGGTTGGTCTACCCCTACAAGCCAATTTTCAATAAGGATTACAAAATACACTAATTGACAGTTCCCTAACCCAATCACAAATCATCACATAACATAGTTTCAATAGAAAGCACTTAGTGGGAAACAGTTCCATTAAGCAAAGAAACATTCTAGCAGGTACAGTAAACAGTTTGGGCAAGGCCCCTCTCATTGACCGATCACAAGTAACGGCGCAAAGACCAGGCAACATAGTTTGCAACAATATTGTAACCCATCATTTCCCAACAAATGCCAAGCATGCATTTGCAACAGGACCTAGCTCCGTCTGCAAAACCCTCATACATATTAACAATTAAAGGCCATCTGGACATCAACCTTTATGCAACCTCGTCCCCAGGCAACAGATACTCTGGAACCATGATCCTCATGGTCTTTGCAGCTTTTGCAAAAAGATGTCAAGCAGGTTTTACAAAAGCAGAAATCCTCCATTTTGTCAAGCACCCAAAATGCCTGATATTATCAGATGCACAGAGTCCCTTACCCAGAGTAGGGGAATCGAGAACCAGAGGACATAGGTGACGGGGAAAAGAATTAATGGGAACCTGAGGGGTAACATTTTCACACAAAGGGTGGTGGGTGTATGGAACGAGCTACCGGAGGAGGTAATTGAGGCTGGGACTATTGCAACATTTAAGAAGCATTTAGTCAGGTACATGGATAGGACAGGTTTAAATGGATATGGGCCAAATGCAGGCAGGTGGGACTAGTGTAAATGGGGCATGTTGGTCTGCGTGGGCAAGTTGAGCTGAAGTGCCTGTTTCCACACTGTACCGATAGAGCCATCCAAGATTCGAATGGAACTGAGGGATAATAATAGGACCCAGTATAACAATAACATCACAAAACGTCTTCCCCTGCAGAGCCCTGGGGCTATTGGAGTTTAGAAGGATGAGGGGGTACCTCCTTGAAACTTACCGAATAGTGAAAGGCCTGGATAGAGTGGATGTGGAGAGGATGTTTCCACTAGTGGGAGAGTCTAGGACCAGAGGTCATAGCCTCAGAATTAAAGGACGTTCCTTTAGGAAGTTAGAGGTTCCTGTTAGTCAGAGGGTGGTGAATCTGTGGAATTCATTGCCACAAAAGGCTGTGGAGGCCAAGTCAGTGGATATTTCTAAAGCAGACGTTGATAGATACTTGATTAGTACGAGTGTCAGGGGTTATGGGGAGAAGGCAGGAGAATGAGGCCATTCGGCCCATCAAGTCTACTCCGCCATTCAATCATGGCTGATCTATCTTTCACTCTCAACCTGTATGAAAAAATAGCATTGACTTGACCTCTACAGACATCTGTGCCAATGAATTCCACAGATTCACTACTGTGCTAACCAGACAGCGGAAAGACAATTGCGGCATGGTGGCAGAGCGGTAGAGCTACTGCCTCACAGTGCCAGAGACCGGGTTCTATCCTGACTATGGGTGCTGTCTGTACGGAGTTTGTACGTTCTCTCTGTGACCTGCGTGAGTTTTCTCCAGGATCTCCGGTTTCCTCCCACATTCCAAAGACCTATAGGTTTTGCAGGTTAATTGGCTGGGTATCATTGTAAATTGTTCTTAGTGTGTGTAGGATAGTGTTAGTGTGCGGGGATCGCTGGTCGGTACGGACCCGGTGGGACAAAGGGCCTGCTTCCACTCTCTATCTCTAAACTAATCAAAACATTACACAATTAAAATCGAGCAGTCCACAGTGTAGACAATAATAGACAATAAGTGGTCCATATCCCTCCAAACCCTGTCCTATCCATATACCTGCCTAACTGTTTCTTAAACGTTGGGCCTCTTCGGTTGTGACCTCTTCTGTTGTGTGGGTGATTTGGTAATTCCTGGAAGCAAATAATATCTCAATCCTGAGTCTTAAGGGCCTGTCCCACTGTACGAGGTAATTCAAGAGCTCTCACGAGTTTAAAAAAAAATCAAACTCGTGGTAAGCACGTAGAATGTACGTAGCGGGTACGTCGGAGCTCGGGGACGTCTCTTAGCGGCTCGTTACGCTAACGGCAGGTACTCGGGAAATGTGGTAAGCTCGTGAAGACTCGTGAAGATTTTTCAACATGTTGAAAAATGTCCACGAGAGCCCCGAGTACCGACGAGCGTCCATTACCGTAATTCTCCGAGTTCGAATCAGGGGAAACTCGGGAGAACTCTTGAATTAGCTCGAACAGTGGGGCAGCCCCATTATTGTGTCCACACAAGATGTCTGTCTTGCTGCACATTATCTCAACAGGAGTTGGACTCATTCATTCGTGAGTTACGCTCACCGCTGGCAAAGAACACATTGTATTCCTCTGGTTTCTATGACAATCCAGTACTTTCATAAGACTGTACCCGGAGTATGGCGTAGAGAAAAATGACACTGCTTACTCAAGTAAAAATGTATTTGCAATATGTGTGGGAAGGCATTGCAGATGCTGGTTTAAACCGAAGATCGACACTAAAAGCTGGGAGTAACTCAGCGGGTCAGGCAGCTTCTCTGGAGAAAAGGAATAGGTGACGTTTCGTGTCGAGACCCTTCTTTGGGTTGCAACAGACGGAGTGCAGCAAAGGTCATTTCTTCTCCCCCCTCCTGTCTTGCAGAAGGTACAGAAGGATGAAAGCAATCACCACCAGACTCAGGAACAGCTTCTTCCCCTCTGTTATCAGGCTTCTGAACGGTCTTTCCATAAGCTAGGATAGTTTTGGGTTTTTTTAGTTTATTTTAGCCATTGTCACGTGTACTGAGGTACAGTGAAAAGCTTTTTTGTTGCTTGCTAACCAGTCAGTGGAAAGACTACAGGTGATTACAATCAAGCCATCCACAGTGTAGAGATGAAGAATAGAGGGAATAAAGTTTATTGCAAGATAAAGTCCAGTAAAGGCCAATTAAAGTTAGTTTGAGGGTCTCCAAGGAGATAGATGGTGGTCAGGACCGCTCTCTAGTTGGTGATAGGATGGTTCAGTTGCGTGATAACAGCTGGGAAGAAACTGTCCCTGAATCTAGTGGTGTGCGTTTTCACACTTCTGTACCTCTTGCCGGATGGGAGAGGGGAGAAGAGAGAGTGGCCAGGGTGAGACTGGTCTTTGATTATGCTGCTGGCCTTGCCGAGGCAGCGTGAGGTATAAATGGAGCCAATGGAAGGGAGGTAGACACAAAATGCTGGAGCAACTCAGCGGGTGAGGCAGCATCTATGGAGAGAAGGAATGGGTGACATTTCGGGTCGAGACCCTTCTTCAGACAGATGTCGTGGGGGGGTGGGGAGCGGGAAAAAGCAGAAAGTGGGCGGAGACAGCAGGACTTCTAGGAGAATTGGGAAGAGGGAGGGGAAGGAGGGAGAAAGCAAGGGCTATCTGAAATTAGCGAAGTCAATGTTCATACCGCTGGGGTGTAAGCTACCCAAGCGAAATATGAGATGCTGTTTCTCCAATTTGCACTGGGACTCTGACAATGGAGGAGGCCCAGGACAGAAAGGTCAGATTGGGAATGGGAGGGGGAGTTGAAGTGCTGAGCAACCGGGAGATCAGCGGAGGTGTTCAGCGAAACGATCACCGAGCCTGCGCTTGGTCCCGCCGATGCAGAGAAGTTGATACTTGGAACAGGTTTGTTTGCGTGACGGTCTGGGCTGCGTCCGTAATTCTCTGCAATTTCTTGCGGTCTTGGATGGAGCTGTTCCTAAACCGTGCTGTGATGCATCCCGATAAAATGCGTTCTCCGGCGCATCGGTAATAGTTGGTGAGAGTTGTTGGGGACATGCCGAACTTCCTATGATTGCTGAAGAAGTACTTCTGAGGTTCAATTCAACTTTACCCTATTGCGGAAATTGCACTTTGTCTATGGAAGTGATGCGCTACAATGCTGAGAATTATATCCTGCACTCTTCTCCTTTGCTCTACCCATTGAACTTCAGTTTGGCTTGACTGTATTCTTTATACTATTTCCGATCTGATTGTATAGTATGCAAAACAAATCTTTTCACTGTACCTCGGTACATGTGTTAATAATAAACCAAAGCCTAAGAGTCACTCTGCTGTTTCCAGGGGAGTTGGAGGTATGATTTTTTTCGTGTTCGTTTTCTAGGTCTGCACAAAAACTTGAGAGTCTTCAAGGTACAACAGAAGTCTTTATTACATTACTAAATGCTGGCAGCAAGTCAACTCAAAATGACTGTACACACAGAATCTGACTGCACACACAGACTGTTCACAGACAGGATAAACTATATACAAAACATCTCCCTTTGTACTGTGCAGTGCCACCTGCTGCACGGGAGGAGCAACGGGTCCTCCCACCCCACACAGTCAACCAAACATCACAATTTTAGACTTTAGACATGCGAGACAGAGCGTGGAAACAGGCCCTTCAGCCCATCGAGTCGTCGCCGTGCAACGATCACCCGTACACTAGTTCTATACTACACACTAGGGACATTTACAGAAGCCAATTAACCTGCAAGCCTGCACGTCTTTGGAGTGTGGGAGGAAACCCTCGCAGGTCATGGGGAAAACATACAAACTCCGTACATACAGCACCCGTAGTCAGGATCGAACTCGGGTCTCTGGCGCTGTAAGGCAGCAACTCTACCGCTTGGCGCCCCCGTGCCATATGAGGAGAGATTGCGTAGATTGTCAGAGAGCTTACCCCATCTCATACCCCTCCTATAGAGTCTCCAACGTAAGGCGGCATGGTGGCGCAGCCGGTAAGAAAGTGGCCGATTCGGGAACTCCAAGCCTCGGAGTGTGTTCCATCCATCCCGACGTCGGAGCTTCGATCATCCCGACGAGAGGGCTTGTACATCGGGCCGTCCGTGGCGGCGACTACGGAGGGTCAAGGCCCCAAACACGGGTGAACAAAGGAGGAAGACTGACTGAACTTTATTGCCTTCCATCACAGTGATCACTGTGGTGGATGTTTATGTTAAGTTCTTTCGTTCTTTTAATTGTGTTGTGTTCTTTTAATTGCATGGCTGCACGGTAACGCAAATATCACTGTACCTCAATTGGTGCATGTGACAATAAATGTGAACTTGAATGAGGCTGCCTTACAGCGCCAGAGACCCATTTTCATTCCTGACTATGGGTGCTGTCTGTGCAGAGTTTGCACGTTCTCCCTTTGAGCGCTTGGGTTTCCTCCAGGTGCTCAAAGTTCCTCCCACACTCCAAAGACGTGCGGGTTTGTAGGTTAATTGGCTTCTGTAAATTGCCCTTCAAGTGCAGGAAGTGGATGTGAAAAGGGCCTGTCCCACTTGGCGGGTTTTTTCGGCGACTGCCGGCGTCGTTGACTGACGTATCAGGGTCGCCGAAAGATTTTGAACATTTCAAAATCCAGTGGTGACAAAAAAAATGTTGCGGCACTTGAGGAGACGCCGAGCGTCAATACGTCGTCGCGACTTTTCCGGTGACCTGATACGTCAGTCAATGGTGCTGGCAGTCGCCGAAAAAAATCGGCAAGTGGATCAGGCCCTAAAGTGTGATAAATATGTGTGTATGATAAATGTGTGATAAAAGGGTGGTGAACCTGTGGAATTCTTTGCCACAGATGGCTGTGGAGGCCAAGTCAAGGAATATTTTTAAGGCAGAGATAGATAGATTCCTGATTAGTACGGGTGTCGGGGGTTATGGGGAGCAGGCCGGAGAATGATTCAGATTCAGATTCAGATTCAGAAAACTTTATTGTCTGTCGTAACAGAAAATCTTCTTTGGCGTGGCTCAACATACAAACAGGACAATGTACTGATAAGCAGTCATACTACATAGATTTCTGCGAGCACACACCGTGTGTATAGATCTTAAAAGCAAGTATAAGGATTAAAAACTGTAAAAATAGACAAGATGAAAGTTGTGGATACGTGTAAAGTGACAGTGCGTCAGGGTTAATTTGTCCATTGTTCATTTTTTATTTAAGCTGTTTATGGCAATGGGTATGAATGAGTTTTTGTGGATGTTTTTCTTAGATTGGGGGGACTTTATATCGGCGGCCTGATGGCAGAAGTTGGAAGGACTTCCAACATTGGAAGGATATGGATATTGGATAGCGGACTAGATTTGATGGGCTGAATGGCCTAATTCTGCTCCTATAACCTATAACATAGAACTTTTGTATGGGTGATCGATGGTCAGCGTGGACTTGGTGGGCTGAAGGGCCTGTTTCCATACTGTACCTTTCAATCCAATTCAATTCAACTCAATTTAATTCAATTGAACCCAATGATGTGAAACTCAACGGGGAGATCAAAGGGGAAGATACAGAATATAGTTCTCAGCATTGTAGCGCATCAGTTCCACGGACAAAGTCCAATGTCCGCAAAGGGGTTGAGGTGAATCGGACAGTACTCCTAGCTTACGGAAGGACCATTCCAGTTTCAATGCACCCTGACCACCCAGAGCAGGGGAATTAAGAACCTGAGGACATAAGTTTAAGGTGAGGTGGGACAGATAAATAGGAATCTGAGGTGCAACTTTTTTACACAAAGTGTGGTGGGTCTTTGGAGTGTGTGAGGAAACCGATGATCTCGGAGAAAACCCACGTTGGTCACGGGGGCGAACATACAAGCTCCGTACAGCCAGCACACGAGCTGCCGGAGGAGGTAGTTGAGGCATATGCTATCGCAACATTGAAGAAACATTTGGACAGGTGCATGGATAGGACAGGTTGAAAAGGATATGGACCAAATGCAGGCAGGTGGGACAAGCATGTTGGTTGGTGCAGGCAAGCTGGGCTGAAGGGCCTGTTTCAACGCTGTCTGACTCTCTCTTTTCATCATGGAAACATGTTCCCGATGTTGGGGGAGTCCAGAACCAGGGGCCACAGTTTAAGAATAATGGGTAAGCCATTTAGAACGGAGACGAGGAAACATTTTTTCTCACAGAGAGTGGTGAGTCTGTGGAATTCTCTGCCTCAGAGGGCGGTGGAGGCCGGTTCTCTGGATACTTTCAAGAGAGAGCTAGATGGGGCTCTTAAAGATAGCGGAGTCAGGGTATATGGGGAGAAGGCAGGAACGGGGTACTGATTGGGGATGATCACATTGAATGGCGGTGCTGGCTCGAAGGGCCGAATGGCCTACTCCTGCACCTATTGTCTATTGTCCATTGTCTATTATCATCATTTTGTTCATCCTTCCCATTTCTTCTTTCCCACTCTGTTTTATCTCGTTTACTTTCCGTTTTAACAACCTTACATTACCTGTTCCCAATTGGAAGTCACACATAATCCCTATGAGACAAAGATCTATTACAAGCCCCCACTTTAGGAAATATTACATATCAAAGGAACCTTTGGCAGTTCTCAATTCCAACCATCATTAAAAACAGACAGGAGGCTTCAGCAACCGATGAAGATCATTCCACGCTTACCTTAATGATAGGTTCAGATCTCATTACATACTCAATCATGGGCGATGTGTCAGAACAGAAATTCATTTTACGTTAAATTGTCTTTGCTGAACTATTAACCCAGCAGTAGAATACCAATGCAATGCTCCAGGTAAGGCTTTTAGCTATTTTGGAAGCTTTGGTTCCTGTTCGGTGAATTGAATTCATAAGTTCATGTTCATAAGTGATAGGAGCAGAATTAGGCCATTCGGCCCATCAAGTCTACTCCGCCATTCAATCTTTCCCCCTCAACCCCATACTCCTGCCTTCACCCCATAAACATAGAAACATACAACATAGAAAATAGCTGCAGGAGTAGGCTATTCGGCCCATCGAGCCAGCACCGCCATTCAATATGATCATGGCTGATCATCCAGAATGAGTACCCCGTTCCTGCTTTCTCCCCATATCCCTTGATTCCGTTAGCCCAAAGAGCTATATCTAATTCTCTCTTGAATACATCCAGTGAATTGGCCTCCACTGCCTTCTGTGGCAGAGAATTCCACAGATTCACAACTCTCTGGGTGAAAAAGTTTTACCTCATCTCAGTCCTAAATGGCCTACCCCTTATTCTTAAACTGACCCCTGGTTCTGGACTCCCCCAACATGGGGAACATTCTTCCTCCATCTAGCCTGTCCAATTCCTTATGAATGTTATATGTTTCTGTAAGATCTCCTCTCATCCTTCTAAATTCCAGAGAATATAAGCCCAGTCAATCCATTCTTTCATCATATGTCAGTCCTGTCATCCCAGGAATTAACCTGGTGAACCTACGCTGCACTCCCTCAATAGCAAGAATGTCCTTCCTCCGTGTGTGGTCTCACCAGGGCCCTGAACAACTGCAGTAGGATCTCCCAACATGCCATTAGCTTTCTTCACTGCCTGCTGTACCTACATGCTTACTTTCACTGATGTACTAGGACACCCAGGTCTCATTGCACCTCCCTATTTTCCTAATCCGACACAATTCAGATAATAATCTGCCTTCTTGTTCTTGCCACCAAAGTGGATAACCTCACATTTATCCAAATTATACTGCGTCTGCCATGCTTCTGCCCACTCACCCAACCTATCCAAGTCACCCTGCAGCCTCATAGCATCCTCCTCGCAGCTCACACTGCCACCCAGCTCTGTGTCATCCGCAAACTTGGAGATGTTACATTTAATTCCTTCGTCTAAATCGTTAATATATATTGCAAATAACTGGGGTCCCAGCACCGAGCCTTGCGGCATCTACTAGTCACTGCCTGCCATTCTGAAAAGGACCCGTTAATTCCTACTCTTTGCTTCCTGTCTGCCAATCAGTTTTCTATCCATGTCAATACCTTACCCCAATACCATGTGCTCTAAGTTTGCACACTAATCTCTTGTGTGGGACTTGTCAAAGGCTTTTGAAAGTCAAGATACACCACATCCACTGGCTCTCCCTTATCCAATCTACTTGTTAACATCCTCAAGAAATTCCCGATTTTCCCCTTCATAAATCCATGCTGACTTTGACCGATCCTGTCACTGCTTTCCAAATGCGCTGCTATAACATCTTTCATGATCGACTGAAGCATTTCCCCCACTCCCGATGTCAGGCTAACTGGTCTATAATTCCCTGTTATCTCTCTCCCTCCTTTCTTAAAAAGTGGAGTTACATTGGCTACCCTCCAGTCTGCAGGAACTGACCTAGAGTCGAAAGAACTTGGAAAATTATCACCAATGCATCCACGATTCCAGGGCCACCTCCTTGAGTACTCTGGGATGCAGTCCATCAGGCCCTGGGATTTATCTGCCTTCAGTACCAACAGTTTACCCAACACCATTTCATGACTAATGTGAATTTCCTTCAGTTCCTCCCTCCCACTAGATCCTCGGTCCCCCAGTATTTCTGGGTGTTTGTTTGTGTCTTCCTTAAAGCCCTGTCCCACGGTACGAGTTCATTCCAAGAGCTCTCCCGAGTTTGCCCTGATTCAAACTCGGAGATTTACGGTAATGGCCGCTCGTCGGTACTCGGGGCTCTCGTGGATATTTTTCAACATGTTGAAAAATCTTCACGAGTCTTCCCGTGCTTACCTGCCGTTAGTGAATCTTCCCGAGTACCTGCTGTTAGCGTTACGAGCCGCTAAGAGACGTCCCCGAGCTCCGACGTACCCGCTACGTTCATTCTCCGTGCTTACCACGAGTTTGATTTTTTTAAACTCGGGAGAGCTCTTGGAATGAACTCGTACCGTGGGACAGGGCCATTAGCGAAGACAAAACCAAAGTACCCGTTTTAACTGTTCTGCCATTTCCTTGTTTCCCATTATAAATCACCTGTCTCTGACTATAAGGGACCTACATTTGCCTTAATTAATCTTTTCCTTTTTACATATCTAAAAGAAGCTTTTATTGTTAGTTGTTATATTCCCAGCAAGCTTTCTTTCACGCTCTATTTTCTCCCCTCTTAATTAACCCCTTTGTCCTCCTCAGTTCCAAATTTCTCCCAGTCCTCTGGTCTGCTGCTTCCTCTGGCCAATTTATATGCCTCTTCCTTGGATTTTTCACGATCCCCAATTTCCCTCGTTAGCCACCTTCCCTGTTTTATTTTTACACGGACAGGGATGAACAATTGTTATAACTCACCCATGCGATCTTTAAAAATCCAGACACCCCAGACATCCGTACTAATCAAGAATCTATCTATTTCTGCCTTAAATATATCCACTGAACTGGCCTCCACAATCATCTGTGGCAATGGGTTCCACAGATTCACCACCCTCTGACTAAAGAAATTCCTCCTCATCTCTTTCCTTAATTCTGATGAAAGATATTCCAAATTGAAAGATACAACATGGATACAGGCCCTTCGGCCCACCGAGTCCATGCTAACCAATGAATAGTGAAAGGCATGGATAGAGTGGATGTGGAGTGAATGTTCCCCTAGTGGCAGAGTGGACATGATGGGCAGAATGGCCTAATTCTGCTCCTAGAACTGACGAACAACTCTCACCAACTTCTACTGATGCGCCGCAGAGAGCATTTTATCGGGATGCTTCACAGATTGGTTTGGGAACAGCTCAATCAAAAAACGCTAGAAATTGCAGAGAATTGTGGACGTAGCCCATCTATCACACAAACCTCCCTTCCATTCACTCCATTTATACCTCAAGCTGCCTCGGCAAGGCCAGCAGCATAATCATGAACAAGTCATACCCTGGTCACTCCCTCTTCTCCCTCTTTCATCAGGCAAGAGGTACAGAAGTGTGAAAACGCACACCTCCAGATTCAGGGACAGTTTCTTCCCAGCTGTTATCCAGGCAACTGAA
>CM075978.1:85136658-85168603 GCA_038087875.1 Malacoraja senta | reverse complement strand
TTTAAAACTGAAATGAGAAAAAACTTTTTCACCCAGAGAGTTCTCTGCCACAGAAGGCAGTAGAGGCCAATATACGGGATGTATTCAAGAGAGAGTTAAGCCCCTGTCCCACTCAGGAAACCTGAACGGAAACCTCTGGTGACCTTGCGCCCCACCCAAGGTTTCCGTGAGGTTCCTGGAGGTTTCGGTCACTCTCCCAAATGGTCGAAAGTGGTTTCCGCATAGTCGAGGCTTCTTCTATGTTCCTGCGATTATTTCAACAAATTCAAAACCGGGGTCAATTTTTACATTTACCAAGCCAATTAACCTACATATATGTACGTCTTTGGAAAGTGGGAGGAGACCGAAGATCTCGGAGAAAACCCACGCAGGTCACGGGGAGAACGTACAAACTACTTACAGATACCACCCGTAATCGGGATCGAACCTGGGTCTCCGGTGTTGCATTCGCTGTAAGGCAGCAACTCTACCGCTGCGCTACCGTGGCTTAGACAGGTACATGGATAGGACAGGTTTAGAGGGATATGGGCCAAATGGAGGAAAGTGGGCCTAGTGTAGATGGGACGTAGGTCGTTGTGGGCAAGTTGGGCCAAAGGGGCTGTTTTCATACTGCATGACTATGACTCTTTGACTTCTATTCTTTAAACTATTGAATGAATTCCCTGCTGGCACGGGGTATAGCACAATGCAAGTGGATTTAGACAATAGACAATAATAATAATAATAATAATGGATTGGATTTATATAGCGCCTTTCTAATACTCAAGGCGCTTTACATCACATTATTCATTCACTCCTCAGTCACACTCGGTGGTGGTAAGCTACTTCTGTAGTCACAGCTGCCCTGGGGCAGACTGATAGAAGCGTGGCTGCTAATCTGCGCCTACGGCCCCTCCGACCACCACCAATCACACACACACATTCACACACATTCACACACACATTCACACGCAGGCAAATGTGGGTGAAGTGTCTTGCCCAAGGACACAACGACAGTATGCACTCCAAGCGGGATTCGAACCGGCTACCTTCCGGTTGCCAGCCGAACACTTAGCCCATTGCGCCATCTGTCGTCCTGTGCAGGAGTAGGCCATTCGGCCCTTCGAGCCAGCACCGCCATTTTATGCGATCATGGCTGATCATCCCCAATCAGTACCCCGTTCCTGCCTTCTCCCCATATCCCCTGACTCCGCTATTTTTAAGAGCCCTATCTAGCTCTCTCTTGAAAGCATCCAGAGAACCTGCCTCCACCGCCCTCTGAGGCAGAGAATTCCACAGACTCACCACTCTCTGTGAGAAAAAGTGTTTCCTCGTCTCCGTTCTAAATGGCTTACTCCTTATTCTTAAACTGTGGCCCCTGGTTCTGGACTCCCCCAACATTGGGAACATGTTTCCTGCCTCTAGCGTGTCCAAGCCCTTAACAATCTTATATGTTTCAATGAGATAACCTCTCATCCTTCTAAACTCCAGAGTGTACAAGCCCAGCTGCTCCATTCTCGCAGCATACGACAGTCCCGCCATCCCGGGAATTAACCTTGTAAACCTACGCTGCACTCCCTCAATAGCAAAAATGTCCTTCCTCAAATTAGGGGACCAAAACGGCACACAATACTCCAGGTGTGGTCTCCCTATATTCGATTCCTCTTGTTATAAAGGCCAACATGCCATTCGCTTTCTTAACTGCCTGCTGTACCTGCATGCTTACTTTCATAGACTGATGTACAAGGACCCCCAGATCCCATTGTACTTCCCCTTTTCCCAACGACGCCATTTGATTTGAATCTCCACCTACAAAACAGTGCCAAAAGATTGAGGAAAGCCTGAAACCGCAGATGCTAAAATTCTGAAATAAAAACAGAAGGATGAATGAGTACGTCATTGAAACTTACCGAATAGTGAAAGGCCTGGATAGAGTGGATGTGGAGAGGATGTTTCCACCAGTGGGAGAATCCTGGACCAAAGGGCATGGCCTCCCGAACAAAAGGAGGCACCTTTAGAAAGGAGATGAGGAGGAATATATTTAGCCAGAGGGTGGTGAATCTGTGGAATTCTTTGCCACAGACGGCTGTGGAGGCCAAGTCAATGGATATTTAAGGCGGAGATTGACAGATTCTTGATTAGTACAGATTCTTGATTAGTTAGGAAGCAAAGAGTAGGAGTGAACGGGTCCTTTTCAGAATGGCAGGCAGTGGCGAGTGGAGTGCTGCAAGGCTCGGTGTTGGGGCCGCAACTGTTTACCATATATATTAATGATTTGGAAGAGGGAATTAGGAGCAACACTAGCAAGTTTCCGGATGACACAAAGCTGGGTGGCAGTATGAACTGTGAAGAGGATGTTAGGAGGTTGCAGTGTGACCTGGACAGGTTGAGTGAGTGGGCAGATGTGTGGCAGATGCAGTATAATATGGATAAATGTGAGGTTATCCACTTTGGCGGCAAAAACAAGGGGGCAGATTATTATCTCAATGGGGTTAGGTTAGGTAAGGGGGAGGTGCAGCGAGACCTGGGCGTCCTTGTACACCGGTCACTGAAAGTTGGCTTACAGGTACAGCAAGCAGTGAAGAAAGCTAATGGCCTTCATAACAAGAGGATTTCAGTATAGGAGTAAAGAGGTTCTTCTGCAGTTGTATAGGGCTCTGGTGAGACCACATCTGGAGTATTGTGTACAGTTTTGGTCTCCTAATTTGTCAAAAAAAGGACATCCTTGTGATTGAGGCAGTGCAGCGTAGGTTCACGAGATTGATCCCTGGGATGGCGGGACTGTCATATGAGGAAAGATTGAAAAGACTAGGCTTGTATTCACTGGAGTTTAGAAGGATGAGGGGGCATCTTATAGAAACATATAAAATTATAAAAGGACTGGACAAGCTAGATGCAGGAAAAATGTTCCCAATGTTGGGCGAGTCCAGAACCAGGGGCCACAGTCTTAGAATAAAGGGGAGATCATTTAAGACTGAGGTGAGATAAAACATTTTCACCCAGAGAGTTGTGAATTTATGGAATTCCCTGCCACAGAGGGCAGTGGAGCCCAAATCACTGGATGGATTTAAGAGAGAGTTAGATTGAGCTCTAGGGGCTAGTGGAGTCAAGGGATATGGGGAGAAGGCAGGCACGGGTTATTGATTGGGGACGATCAGCCATGATCACGATGAATGGTGGTGCGGGCTCGAAGGGCCGAATGGCCTCCTCCTGCACCTATTGTCTATGTTTCTATGTTTCTATGTACGGGTGTCAGGGGTTATGGGGAGCAGGCAGGAAAATGGGGTTGAGAGGGAAAGATAGATCAGCCATGATTGAATGGCGGAGTAGACTTGATGGGCCGAATGGCCTAATTCTCCTCCTAGAACGCATGAATGTATGACCTTATAAAGATGGTGGAAACACTCAGTGGGTCAGGCAGCATCTTTGTGTTGAAGATGTCTGTGTCCAGTTGATGGCCGCACAATTTCAGAACCCGTACAGAGACGTCATTATCGCAACTGGTTTCCAAGAGTTGTGCAGCCACGGTGGCGCAGCGGTAGAGTTGCTGTCTTACAGCGCTTACAGCGCCAGAGACCCGGGTTCGATCCCGACTACGGGTGCTGTCTGTAAGGAGTTTGCACGTTCTCCCCGTGACGGCGTGGGTTTTCTCCAAGTTCTTCGGTTTCCTCGCACACTCCAGAGACGTGCAGGTTAGTAGGTTAATTGGCTTGGTGTAGATCTATAAATGTAAAATTGTCCCTGGTGTGTGTAGGGTCGTGTGTTAATGTGCAGGGATCGCTTGTTGGTACGGACTCGGTGGGCCGAAGGGCATGATTCCGCACTGCATCTCTAAACTAAACTAAATTAAACTCAGGTTTACACTTGTGAAAGCAGTTTAGATGTCTTCCACCAAGATGTATGGGACAAATCCAACATGCGAGGGTTGGCAAGATGTACCTTGTTGTGGCAGGGTGGCACAGTGGTAGAGTTGCACTCCAAACTTGAGAACTACAGTATGTTTCTATCTCTTTGATTATCTCCTCTAGTTTAGTTTAGAGATACAGCGCGGAAACAGGCCCTTCGGCCCACAGAGTCCGCACCAACCAGCGATCCCCCGCACACTAACACTATCCTACACACATTAGGGACAATTTTACATTAAGCCAATTAACCTACAAACCAGTACGTGGGAGGAAACCGATGATCCCATAACGTCACCTATCCATGTTCTCCACAGATGCTGCCTGACCCGCTGAGTTACTCCAGCACTCTGTGAAACGTCACCTATCCATGCTCTCCACAGATGCTGCCTGACCCGCTGAGTTACTCCAGCACTCTGTGAAACGTCACCTATCCATGTTCTCCACAGATGCTGCCTGACCCGCTGAGTTACTCCAGCACTCTGTGAAACGTCACCTATCCATGTCCTCCAGAGATGCTGCCTGACCCGCTGAGTTACTCCAGCACTCTGTGAAACGTCACCTATCCATGTCCTCCAGAGATGCTGCCTGACCCGCTGAGTTACTCCAGCACTCTGTGAAACGTCACCTATCCATGCACCTTTGTATCTTTTTTTCGTAAACCAGCAACCTGCAATTCCTTGTGTCTCCTTGCGTTTTCACTGCGGGCGACAGTGATAAAAATGAAAGCGGGTTTGTCCTCTATGCCTGTAGATATTGTTTCATATTTTGGGAATTAATAAAGCCTTTCAGAACAGCCACTGATCCCATCTGAGCAAATCAATCACGAGGGTGTGAAGCGGCCGGGATAATTAAAGACACTCGCTGTTGATGCGGACACGTGTTCACTAATCTGATCTTTCCTATTCCAACAGGAAATTAATATCTTCATGATTTGGGAAACCTCATTGTGACACCTCCCTAGAACAGGCTCCAGTGATCTATATCTGCACCATCATCTCCGAGTTAAGTACACCATGAAGCTAGCAAAGAGTTTGTATCAGATGGTTGCCTTGGAGAGGCACCCACACCTCCAGAAGATCACTCCTCATCCTCCTGCGCTCCAAGGTACAGAATATCGAGCCACAGAGTCATAGAGTGATACAGCGTGGAAACAGGCCCTTCTGCCCAACCTGCTCACACCAGCCAACATGTCCCAGCTACACTAGTTCCACCTGCTCGCGTTTCGCCCCACATCAAAGTCAAAGTCAAAATCAAACCCATATCAAAGTCAAAGTCAAACCTGTCCTATCCATGTTCCTGACTAACTGTTCAGGCTGAAGAAGGGTCTCGACCTGAAAAGTCACCCATTCATTCTCTCCAGAGATGCTGCCTGCCCCGCTGAGTTACTCCAGCTTTTTGTGTCTATCTTCGTTTTAAACCGGCATCTGCAGTTCTGTCCAACACATAACTGTTTCTTAAACGTTGGAGATAGTCCCAGTCCTCAACTACCTCCTCCGGCTGCTCGTTCCATACACCCACCGCCCTTTGTGTGAGAAAGTTACTCCTCCGATTCCTATTAAATCTTTTCCTCTTCACCTTAACCCTGTGTCCTCTGTTTCCCGATTCCCCTACTCTTGGCACGAGACTCTGTGCATCTACCCGATCTATTCCTCTCGTCATTTTATACATTGTATAGTTCAGGCTCTTGAGTCCTGGCCATATCTTCGTAAACCTTCTCTGCACCCTTTCCGGCTTGATAGCATCTTTCCTATAACGTCTAGGAAGGAACTGCAGATGCTGGTTTACACCGATGTTAGACAAAAAACGCTGGAGTAACTCAGCAGGACAGGCACCATCTCTGGAGAGAAGGAAGGGGTGATGTTTCCCTCAGCCAACAATAAACTATTCTACATTTTACTTCGGAGTCATGTGAGTGACTACGTGAAGAAGACCCGTCAGGGCGCCTGCGCGTCATTACGTCAGACGCATTGGCGCGAACGGACGTGAGGAGCAGCGCTCCTCTAGTGGAAATGTAGTTGTAAACTACAAGGTAAGTAAAAAACTTTTTTCGATATTTCCGGGTCCGTTTGCTGTGGGTCTGTGGGGATTTTTCCACAGGTACCATGGAAAAAACGGACAAGGGGAAGAGGCGAGCGGCAAAGCCGGTGGAAAGTCGCAAGATTGCGGTCGGCAAACAGCTGCCTCAGACCCCTGTACAGTCGCCGGCTGGGAGCGTAGCGACTGTGGACTTGGGGTTGAAAATAACTCAGTCAGCGCCAGTGGGGCGCAAGGCTAAAGTCAAGTCCATGAGGCCCACTGAGGAGGAGTCCGATCAGGAGGATGCGACTCCAGGGCTGGATACCGCTTTTGGAGCGGATTTCTCGGATGAAAAGCCTGTTACACAGGTTACTGGAGGAAAGCACACTCAGGGAAGAGTGTAGCCAAAGCCAGGCTCCAGAAGCCAGGTCAGCAGCACCTAGAAAAAGGGCTGTTTAAGAGCACCCTCATTGATGAGGCGCGTGCACAGGGTCAGCAGAGTTTCCGATACAAGCGAAGACGGCAGCTGCCAGATGTGCTATTCCTGGTAGTACGATTCGCTGCTCTGTGAGAGTTCTGACCCTGAATCTGACGTTGACGCCGATATAAGCGAAGACGGCAGCTGCCAGATGTTTTACTCCAGGCAGTACGATTCGCTGCCCCGTCAGAGTCAGGAGAGCCACTGGGAAAGGAAGTGGCCTCTGCGATCAACTATTGTGTCTTTCATCAGCTCTAGTAGCTTACGATGGATGGAAATGCCAAAAAAAGCACGAGACCCCAAGGAACTGCGTATTGCTGAAAGTACTAGCAGTGAACCAAGATATAAGGGGTTAGATGGGCGAAGGCAGGTGAGCCTAAGAAAAGTAAACTGCAGAGAATATTGAAGCTGCTGGGTTGATGAACAACTGCAATTTGCAAAAACAATGGATGGAGGCCAGGGATGGAGACGCATCAAGTGGCACTAGGGTTGCTAAGTAGCGCCCACTTCGAGAGGAATTGTTTCAGGAAGTATGCCATTCGGTCCACCATCAACCCCAAGTTGCAGCAACTCTGTAAAGCCCAGCAATGTGCAGTCATTCAACTTACTCTTCAGAGAAAAAACCTCACAAAACGTGGGAAAGAGTTGGATGATGAGGCAAAAACAGCAAGGTTGATCAAAACATCAATGGTCGGCAAGTCTGCAAAGAGGAGGTATCCTTTCAGACATCATACAAAATACTGGGCCTACACCAGGAACAAATCGACCATTGAAGCAGGTGTGCAGTCGGTGTCCTGCAGCGGGAAAACGAAAAAGCGTGGGTTTTCCTGCCAGGAGCCAGGACCACAGGTCACTCAGGTGACAAATGAGGTAGGTGGACCTGGTTCTCATGGGAACATATTAAGGCAAAAACAGCCAAATATTGGAAGCAAATTACTTCAGATTTATTATTCTGAGTATTATTCAAAGGTTACGAATTGATTCGATCCAAAAACTGATTTGCCATCCAGCATGTTCCAAGCGGAACACTCCAATTTCACAAAAAGAAGTGATGGAAGTTCAAGCTGAATTGAAAACTTGTCTATAAACAAGTAATTGAAAAGTTGGTTTATCAAAACCACCAAATTGTGTTTTAAAATTTCTCGACCTAAAAAGGTGAGGAGTATTTTAGATCTGACAAGTCTTTAAAAATTTTGTGAAGTGTAGACACTTCAAAATGGAGACTTTAAGACTGCCAAACAACTTATTTCAAAATAAGTTATATGGCACATAGAATTTTGGGGCTAATTAGAGTCCAAGGACAGATGTTAATGGCTTAACTGGATGATGTCCTAATTAGGACGAACAAGAGAATTAGTGAGTTATTGTTCAATCCACTTTTGAAAGTCGGGTTTAATTCATCCAGAGAGAAATTAAGGTTAACGCCACTTAAAACAATTGATTATTTTAATTTCACAATTGATTCAATTGACAGGGTAGTAATTTACCCAGGGTAAAGAGTAGAGCTGGTTGCATTAAGCTGTTGGAAAAGCAACAATCTTCAATTAAGACAGGTGGCCAGCTTGCTAGGAAAATTAGTGTTATTTCCAGCAATACAATATGGGCCATTGTACTACCAGCAGCTACAGACTGCAAAAAGAAAAGACACTAAGATGCATGGTGGCCATTTTTGATAGGCTATGCAGTTAAACAACATATGCTGCTTCTGATTGCAGTGGTGGATTTAACATGTTTCCAGTAGTTCAAGCAAGATACTGATTGAACAGCCTTCCATGGTCTTACAGACTGATGTCAGTGCACTAGGATTGGTGCCACTGAAAAGGTATCCATCTGTGGACAGATGGAATATGGAAGAAGTATGATTTTGCAGACATGGAGAATCTATGTTTTACAGCTATTGGAAGGCTTATGAGCTCCAAGCTTGTTGTTAATACAACTAATCTGCATGTTCAGTTTCAAATTAACAACATTACAGCAATGGCATGTATTAATTGTATGGGATTAAGTTGGTGTCATATGACAAATTGGCTAATCAAATCTGGACTTGGTGTGTTGACAAATATTTGGTTTCAGCTATTTATCTACTAGTTAGATTCAATATAGTAGCAGACACCAGGTTACAGGAATTTCCATGATAACAAAGAATGGATGTTGAACATTAAGATTTTAATGATATAGTAGTCAGATTTGGGAAGCAAGATACGATTTGTTTTCCCATCCAGACTCAATCACCAGTTACAGAGATATGTGTTATGGGACTACATCGGGAGACAGTAGCGATTGATGTTTCTCGCTACATTAGGGTGGTATGTATTTATATGCATTTTCCATCATTCTGTCTCATAAACCGGTGTCTGCTTAAAATGAAGCAGGATGCTGCCTCTGGGGTACTGGTGGTACCAGACTGGTCTACGTAGCCGTGGTTCCCTTTGATTTTGGAATTTATGACACAGTTTCTGATAAAGTTTCCCAAAAGAAGGGAGTTACTGGTGTATCCGATAATTGGAGAGTAACATCCGTTATATGCCTGTATGGATCTGTTAATTTGCAGGTTGTTAAAAAGAGGATTGTCTGGGCATACTGTGGACATGCTTACAGCAGTCTGGCGGAAGAGTACTCAAAAGCAGTACATTTGCGAATCTGAGTTGTGACTCTGTAAATGCTGCTTTCCCATTATGTAAAGATTGGGGAAAAATTTTCTGTGCATAAAAGAACATGAAATGTTGTACGGCACATGTCTCAAATGTCTTGGGTTTTCTCAACACTCTTTTTGAGGGGTTGAGTTACAGTGCGTTTTATTCAGCCAGCAGTACATTATCCTCATTTTTTATTGATGAGGTCGGAAAGACATCCTGTTGAGTCTCGTTCTTTCATTTCCAGATTAATGAAAGGCCTAAACCTAGGATGGGAATCTGGAATATAGAGTTGTTTTAAGCTACTTCATCAATGGACTCTTGGTACGATTCTGATTTGGCCAAGTTCAGCATGAAGGTAGTCATGCTTATGGCACTTGTAACAAGCACAGAGAGTGGAGACATTACAAAAGTTACAGATACACAGGATGGAAGTACCTCAGGATTATGTTATGTTTTACATTTTATGACCTACTCGAAGTAGGATCAGGTGTGACAGGATTCAAGAGTGTTTTATTAGCATATTCCATGGATCCATGGCTATGTGTTAAGACATATTTGTTGCAATACATTGAGGCTACAAAGGTCTTATGAAATATGAAAACAAGATTGTTTATCATTCACGAAAAACCATACAAGATAGTGTCAGTTCAGACTATTTTAAGATGGTTAAAACAAGTTTTGGTTGCTGCAGGTGTGAACATTGATGTTTTTACATCCCATTTGATTTAGCAGCAATGTTGGCGACCAGGGTGAAGGACGTCCCGTCGACCATATTTTCGCAGCCGCCGGGTGATCTAGTAAGTTGGTGTTTCAACACTTTTACCATCGGCCTATTGCCAATACGGGGCTGTTTGCAGATACTATATTAACTTCTGCTTAAATTTCCCTGGGTTAAAGGGGATACTATTAATTATTTTATTCAAATAAATGAATTACTGCATTTGTCATGCAAATGTCATTATTAATGCATTGTTGATTATTTCTCGTTCCGAGTCAATCAATGCAGTGAGAAGCCGGGATTTGTATCTACGGCATGAAATCACAAAGCTTTAAAATCTTCACGTAGTCACTCACGTGACTCCGAAGTAAAATAGTAAGATTAAATGAGAACTTACCAGTTTGAAGTTTGATCTTTATTTTATGAGGAGTTACGTTGGTGATTACGTGCCCACCACGGCCCAACCCTCTATCATAAAGGTCAGATGGAAGTTCTTAATTTACTCGTTTTATTAGGTTACTATATTACTTTGTTCTTGTTGTTTGTAATTTTACACCGCTGCTTTGAAGATTGACACGCAGGTGCCCTGATGGGTCTTCTTCACGTAATCACCAACATAACTCCTCATACAATAAAGATCAAACTTCAAACTGGTAAGTTCTCATTTAATCTTACTATTTTCCTCCATCAGGGTCCCTTTGATCACACCTTGTGAGCAATTTTGGGCCCCATATCTGAGGAAGGATATGTTCTCTCACGAGAGGGTCCAGAGGAGGTTGACAAGAATTATCCATGGAATGAGTTAAGATTAATGAGCGTTTGACGGCATTGGCCTGTACTTGCGTGAGTTTAGAAGAATGAAGGGGGACCTCATTGAAACTTCCCAAATAGTGAAATACTTGGACCTATTGTCCATTGTCTATTGTCTATTGTCTTCTGCCCATTTCCCTCCACAGATGCTGCCTGACCTGCCGAGTTACTCCAGGCCCTTACTGAACGCGAAAGGACTGGATAGAGTGGATGTGGAGAGGATGATTCCACTAGTGGAGAGTCTAGGACTAGAGGTCACAGCCTCAGAATAAAAGGACATTCCTTCAGGAAGGAGATGAGGAGGAATTTCTTTAGTCGGAGGATGGCGAATCTGTGGAATTCATTGCCAAGTCAGTGGATATTTTTAAGGGAGAGATAGATAGATTCTTGATCAGTATGGGTGTCAGGGGTTATGGGGAGAAGGCAGGAGAATGGGGTTAGGAGGGAGAGATAAATCAGCCACGATTGAATGGCGGAGTAGACTCGATGGGCCGAATGGCCTAATTCTGCTCCTATCACTAATGACCTTAAGACCTTATGACCTTACCCTTCCGTATCTCTATGTCTCCCTCTCCCCTGACTCTTAGTCTGAAGAAGGGTCTCGACCCGAAATGTCTCTAGTTTCTTCTCACCGGAGATGCTGGCGGTCCCGCTGAGTTACTCCAGCATTTTGTGTCTTTGCTAAAACGAATAGGAATGGAAATGGTAGTTGAAATGGCTGGCAACTAGAAGATCCCATAGGCCTAGGCAGAGGGAGCAAAAGTGTCCAGGGAAACGATCGCCATGTCTACGTTTGGTCTCGACCCGCTGAGTTACTCCAGCATTTTGTGTCCACCTCCATCACACCTCAAACTCAGTCACAGTGCAGTCACTCAGTGGCATGGAGCACCATCTGCTGGTTGCTGACCAAAATGCAGTCACTGCAACCAAATACCTGCAGGCACGAGGAACTGCAGATGCCGGTATACCAAAAAAAAAGACACAAAGTGCTGGAGTAACTCAGCGAGTCAGGCAGCATCTCTGGAGAACGTGGATAGGTGGCGTTTTGGGTCGGGACCCTTCTTCACACAGATTGTAGTTAGGAGGGGGGAGGTGGGTGCAAAGCTGGAAAAGAGATGAGACAAAGCCTGGTGAGTGATAGAAACATAGAAAATAGGTGCAGGAGTAGGCCATTCGGCCCTTCGAGCCTGCACCGCCATTCAATATGATCATGGCTGATCATCCAACTCGGTATCCTGTACCTGCCTTCTCTCCATACCCCCTGATCCATTTAGCCACAAGGGCCACATCTAACTCCCTCTTAAATATAGCCAATGAACTGGCCTCAACTACCTTCTGTGGCAGAGAATTCCAGAGATTCACCACTCTCTGTGAGAAAAATGTTTTTCTCATCTCGGTCCTAAAAGATTTCCCCCTTATCCTTAAACTGTGACCCCTTGTCCTGGACTTCTCCAACATCGGGAACAATCTTCCTGCATCTAGCCTGTCCAACCTCTTAAGAATTTTGTAAGTTTCTATAAGATCCCCCCTCAATCTTCTAAATTCCAGCGAGTACAAGCCGAGTCTATCCTGTCTTTCTTCATATGAAAGTCCTGACATCCAGGAATCAGTCTGGTGAACCTTCTCTGTACTCCCTCTGTGGCAAGAATGTATTTCCTCAGATTGGAGACCAAAACTGTACGCAACACTCCAGGTGTGGTCTCACCAAGACCCTGTACAACTGCAGTAGAACCTCCCTGCTCCTATACTCAAATCCTTTTGCTATGAATGCTAACATACCATTCGCTTTCTTCACTGCCTGCTGCACCTGCATGCCTACTTTCAATGACTGGTGTACCATGACACCCAGGTCTCGTTGCATCTCCCCTTTTCCTAATCGGCCACCATTCAGATAATAGTCTACTTTCCTGTTTTTGCCATCAAAGAGGATAACCTCACATTTATCCACATTATACTGCATCTGCCATGCATTTGCCCACTCACCCAGCCTATCCAAGTCACCTTGCAGCCTCCTAACATCCTCCTCATAGCTAACACTGCCCCCCAGCTTTGTGTCATCCGCAAACTTGGAGATGTTGCATTCAATTCCCTCGTACAAATCATTAATATATATTGTAAATAGCTGGGGTCCCAGCACTGAACCTTGCGGTACCCCACTAGTCACTGCCTGCCATTCTGAAAAGGACCCATTTACTCCTACACTTTGCTTCCTGTTTGCCAGCCAGTTCTCTATCCACATCAATACTGAACCCCCAAAACCATGTGCTTTATGTTTGTATACTAATCTCTTATGTGGGACCTTGTCGAAAGCCTTCTGAAAGTCCAGATATAACACATCCACTGGTTCTCCCTTATCCACTCTACTAGTTACATCCTCGAAAAATTCTATAAGATTCGTCAGACACGATTTACCTTTTGTAAATCCATGCTGACTTTGTCCAATGATTTCACCACTTTCCAAATGTGCTGCTATCCCATCTTTAATAACTGACTCTAGCAGTTTCCCCACTACCGATGTTAGACTAACTGGCCTGTAATTCCCCGTTTTCTCTCTCCCTCCCTTTTTAAAAAATGGGGTTACATTAGCTACCCTCCAATCCTCAGGAACTACTCCAGAATCTAAAGAGTTTTGAAAAATTATCACTAATGCATCCACTATTTCTGGGGCTACTTCCTTAAGTACTCTGGGATGCAGCCTATCTGCCTCTGGGGATTTATCAGCCTTTAATCCATTCAATTTATCTAACACCACTTCCCGGCTAACCTGGATTTCACTCAGTTCCTCCATCTCATTTGACCCGCGGTCCCCTGCTATTTCCGGCAGATTATTTATGTCTTCCTTAGTGAAGAAAGAACCAAAGTAGTTATTCAATTGGTCTGCCATGTACTTGTTCCCCATGATCAATTCACCTGTTTCTGACTGCAAGGGACCTACATTTTTAAAAACTAATCTTTTTCTCTTCACATATCTATAAAAACTTTTGCAGTCAGTTTTTATGTTCCCTGCCAGTTTTCTTTCATAATCTATTTTCCCTTTCCTAATTAAGCCCTTTGTCCTCCTCTGCTGGACTCTGAATTTCTCCCAGTCCTCTGGTATGCTGCTTTTTCTGGCTAATTTGTACGCTTCATCTTTTGTTTTGATACTATCCCTGATTTCCCTTGTTATCCACGATGCACTACCTTCCCTGATTTATTCTTTTGCCAAACTGGAATGAACAATTGTTGTAGTTCATCATGCAGTCTTTCAATGCCTTCCATTGCATATCCACCGTCAACCCTTTAAGAATCAATTGCCAGTCTATCTGGCCAATTCACGTCTCATACCCTCAAAGTTACCTTTCTTTAAGTTCAGAACCCTTGTTTCTGAATTAACAATGTCACTCTCCATCCTAATGAAGAACTCAACCATATTATGGTCACTCTTGCCCAACGGGCCACGCACAACAAGACTGCTAACTAACCCTTCCTCATTACTCAATACCCAGTCTAGAATAGCCTGCTCTCTCGTTGGTTCCTCTACATGTAGGTTTAGAAAACTATCCCGCATATATTCCAAGAAATCCTCTTCCTCAGCACCCCTGCCAATTTGATTCACCCAATCTATATGTAGATTGAAGTCACCCATTATAACTGTTTTACCTTTGTTGCACGCATTTCTAATTTCCTGTTTGATGCCATCCCCAACTCCACTACTACTGTTAGGTGGCCTGTACACAACACCCACTAGCGTTTTCTGCCCCTTAGTGTTTCGCAGCTCTACCCATATCGATTCCACATCCTCCAAGCTAATGTCCTTCCTTTCTATTGCGTTAATCTCCTCTCTAGCCAGCAACGCTACCCCACCTCCTTTTCCTTTCTGTCTATCCCTCCTGAATATTGAATATCCCTGGATGTTCAGCTCCCAGCCTTGGTCACCCTGGAGCCATGTCTCCATGATCCCAACTATATCATAATCATTAATAGCTATCTGCACATTCAACTCATCCACCTTATTTGCGAATGCTCCTTGCATTGAGACACAAAGCCTTCAGGCTTGTTTTTACAACGCTCTTACCCCTTATACAATTATGTTGAAAAGTGGCCCTTTTTGATTTTTGCCCTGGATTTGTCTGCCTGCCACTTTTACTTTTCACCTTGCTACCTATTGCTTCTACGCTCATTTTATACCCCTCTGTCTCTCTGCTCACACATTTAAGAAACCCACCACCTCTTATTCTCTGTATATTATTTTTTTCTTCTTCCCCCCCTACACGTTGGGCCTGGGTGCTTCCCTTCTCTGCCTCCTGCCTCACACTGTCTACTAGCATTCTCTATTTGAGTCCCCCCCCCCCCCCAACAATAGGTGGATACAAGTGTGGGTAGCGGAATGGGGGGGGGGGAGGTGGGGGGGTTGGAGAACGGCCAGAGAAATGAAAAGGACAAAAAGTGTGAGATAAGGAGACAAGGATGGAAGAGGTTCAAATTGAGAACCTGGAGAGTGTCATCATGGCGTCGAATGACAATTTCAATGCATAGGAATGGCACGGTGGTGCAGCAGTAGAGCTGCTGCCTCAGTGCCAGAGACCCAGGTTCGATCCTCACTACAGGTGCTGCCTGTACGGAGTTGTACGTTCTCCCTGCTGCGAAAAATTAATTGACCCTACTGTGTGGGATAGTGCTAGTGTACAGGCTGATGGTTGATCAGAACAGACCCGTTGGGCCGAAGGGCCTGTTTCAGCACTCTACCCCTAACAATCTGAAGGGATGCAAGAGGCTGCAGAGAGTGGTGGACTCAGCCTGGTCCATCACTGGCACTGCCACCCCACCACTGAATGTATCTACATAGAAACATGCAAAATAGGTGTAGGAGTAGGCCATTCGACCCTTCGAGCCAGCACCCCCATTCAATATGATCATGGCTGATCATCCAAAATCAGTACCCCGTTCCTGTTTTCTCCCCGTATCTCTTGATTCCGTTACCCCAAAGCGCTATATCTAACCCTCTCTTGAATACACCCAGCAAATGGCCTCCACCGCCTACTGTGTCAAGTCAAGTTTATTCGTCACATACACATACGAGATGTGCAGTGAAATGAAAAATGGCAATGCTCACAGACTTTGTGCAAAAAACAAACAAACTACAAACAGAATGGAACAGAATCACATATTCTTTTACATATTACATATTGTGGGAGGAAGGAAAAAGGAAAAAAAACAGCAATTTAAAAAAAAACAGTCGAGTGGTACAGTAAAGTTAGTCCCTGGTGAGGTAGGGGTTTACAGTCCTAATGGCCTCTGGGAAGAAACTCCTTCTCAACCTCTCCATTCTCACAGCATGGCAACGGAGGCGTTTGCCTGACCGTAGCAGCTGGAACAGTCCGTTGCAGGGGTGGAAGGGTCTCCCATGATCTTATTGGCTCTGGCGTTACACCTCCTGATGTATAGTTCCTGCAGAGGGGTGAGTGAAGTTCCCATAGTGCATTCGGCCGAACGCACTGCTTTCTGCAGAGCTTTCTTGTCCTGGGCAGAGCAGTTCCCAAACCAAATCGTGATATTTCCGGACAAGATGCTTTCCACAGCCGCTGAGTAGAAGCACTGAAGGATCCTCAGAGACCCTCTGAATTTCCTCAATTGCCTGAGGTGGTAAAGGCGCTGTCTTGCCTTACTCACGAGTGCTGCAGCGTGTGATGTCCATGTCAGATCCTCAGAGAATTCCACAGATTCACAACTCTCTGGGTGAATTTTTTTTTCCTTATTGTGTGCAGTTTTGGTCCCCTAATTGAGGAAGAACATTCTTGCTACTGAGGGAGTGCAGCGTAGGTTTACAAGGTTAATTCCCGGGATGGCGGACTGTCATATGCTGAGAGAATGGAACGGCTGGGCTTGTACACTCTGGAGTTTAGAAGGATGAAACATATTGAAACATATAAGATTACCAACGGTTTGGACATGCTAGAGGCAGGAAACATGTTCCCGATGTTGGGGGAGTCCAGAACATGGGCCACAGTTTAGGAATAAGGGGTAAGCCATTTAGAAGGGAGACGTGGAAACACATTTTCTCACAGAGAGTTGTGAGTCTGTGGAACTCTCTGCCTCAGTTGGCGGTGGAGGCCGGTTCTCTGGATACTTTCAAGAGAGAGATAGATAAGGCTCTTAAAGGTAGCGGAGTCAGGGGATATGGGAGAAGGCAAGAACGGGGTACTGATTGGGGATGATCAGCCATGATCACATTGAATGGCGGTGCTGGCTTGAAGGGCTAAATGGCCTGCTCCTGCACCTATTGTCTATTTTCTATTGTCTCATCTCAGTCCTAAATAGCCTAGCCCTTATTCTTTAAACTGTGACTCCTGGTTCCGGATTCCCCCAACATCGGGAACATTTTTCCTGCATCTGGCCTGTCCAATCCCATAAGAATTTTACATGTTTCTATAAGATCCCCTCTCATGCTTCTAAATTCCAGTGAATACAAGCCCAGTAGTTCCATTTGGACACAGGCACAGGCCTGTGCACACAATATTCCAGTTGTGGTCTCACCAGGGCCAAGCCTCCTCAAGGACCACCACCCTCACCACCGCCATGCCCTCATCTCACTGCTCCCATCAGGCACAGGGTACAGAGCCCTGAAGCCCCACACCACCAGGTTCAGGAACAGTTAGGTCATGAGGTCATGTGACAGGAGCAGAATTAGGCCCTTCGGCCCATCAAGTCTACGCCATCCAATCATGGCTGATCTATCTCTCCCCCCCTAACCCCATTCTCCTGCCTTCTCCTCGTAACCCCTGACACCCGCACTAATCAAGAATCTGTCAATCTCTGCCTTAAGAGACAAGGACTTTAAGACTTTTGCCATCTATCACAGTGAGGAGGTGCCTGGTAGACTCACTGTGGTGGATGTTAAACTGTGTTAAGTGTGTGTTTTGTTATTTTATTCTATGTTATGACTGCAAGGTATACAATTTTGTTCAGACTGAAATGTCGGAATGACAATAAAGGATACTTTAAATATATCCACTGACTTGGCTTCCACAGCCTTCTGTGGCAAAGAATTCCACAGATTCACCACCCTCTGACTAAAGAAATTCCTCCTCATCTCCTTCCTAAAGGAACGTCCTTTAATTCTGAGGCTATAACCTCTAGTCCTAGACTCTCCCACAAGTGGAAACATCCTCTCCACATCCACTCTGTCCAGGCCTCTGTCCAATGAGCGTAGCTTGACTTCTCCTGACGTAGGAGCTGTCGTAGGTTGTCGCCAGGATGACATCGGTTGTCGCCGGTTTTTCGCCGACCAGCTACGACTAAATCGCCAAGTGGGACAGGCCCATAACATTGACTGATTATTGAAGGGTATTAAAGATTGCCCACCAGCGCCTTCTCACCTTGTTTATTTCCAGTCAAACAAGCACGTAAAATAACATTGATATTTACAATTAACTTAACACCTACATTATAATTAGACACTTACAGAAATAACTTAAACACTTGAAGAAGTGCTGCTGCTGTACAAGTCTGTTTATCTTGTAGATTCGATGAACTGCAGGTGCTGGTTTACAAGAAAAAAGTGCTGGAGTAACCCAGCGGGTCAGGCAGCATCTGTGGAGAACATGGACAGGTGACGTCTCGAGTCTGTTTATCCTGTGGTCATTTTGATAGCGTTAGGACATGAATCGTTACAGAGATAGTCGCATCACAGGTAAAAAAGGGCCTCACAGGTAGACAGTGGCGTCACAGGTAGATAAGGTGGCTGAAAAGGCTTTCGGCACATTGGCTTTCACCAGTCAGAGCTCACTGGGTTAAGATTAAAAGTGAATGAGATAGTTTAAAGCCCCTGACCCACTTAGGAAACCAGAACTGGAAACCTCTGGTGACCTTGCGCCCCACCCAAGGTTTCCGTGAGGTTCCCGGAGGTTTCGGTCACTCTCCCTAATGGTCGAAAGTGGTTTCTGCGTAGTCGAGGCTTCTTCTATGTTCCTGCGATTATTTCAACAAATTCAAAACCGGCCTCGACTAAAAATAGGTTGCTGTTTGGTCGAAGCCAGTGGAGTGGGGTCGCTATTTACTTACAGGCAGTCGAAGGCAATCTCCTTCGCTGATCGCCCATTTTGTTTGGCTCATTGAAGTTATCAGCAAAGATCCTATAGGATTTTTTGTTTTCAGGACCTAGAAGAGCCGCCGGAAGGTAAAATGCCCGCTAACTTTATTAAACTTCTTAAAACCGTCTCCACTCCTTCTCCCCCCCCCCCCTTCTCTCCCCTTCTCTCCCCTTCTCTCCCTTCTCTCCCCTTCTCTCCCCTTCTCTCCCCTTCTCTCCCCTTCTCCCCCCTTACTCCCCTTCTCTCTTCCCCTTCTCTGTCCTTCTGTTACAACTCAGCAAGTTAGTAACTCAGTCAGAGTAACGCAGAAACACGGAATGGCAGGTACAGGTTTACAAAAAATGGCAAAGTGCTGGAGTAACTCAGCAGGTCAGGCAGAAAAGGAAGAGGTCCGGAGAAAAGAAAGAGGTGACATTTGGGTCGAGCCCCTTCTTCAGACTGAGACTACAGCTTTGAGATAGATTAGTTTAGTTTAGAGATACAATGTGAAAGCAGGCCCTTCGGCCCATCGAGTCAGCGCCGACCAGGGATCTCCGTACACTAGTTCTATCTTACACACTAGGGACAATTTACAGAAGCCAATCTACCTACAAACTTGCACGTCTCTGGAATAGACAATAGACAATAGACAATAGGTGCAGGAGTAGGCCATTCAGCCCTTCATTCAATGTGATCATGGCTGATCATCCCCAATCAGTACCCAGTTCCTGCCTTCTCCCCATATCCCCTGACTCCACTATCTTCAAAAGCCCTATCTAGCTCTCTCTTGAAAGGGTCCAGTGAACCTGCCCCCACCGCTCTCTGAGGCAGAGAATTCCACAGACTCACAACTCTCCGCGTGAAAAAGTGTTTCCTCGTCTCCATTCTAAATGGCTTACCCCTTATTCTTAAACAGTGGCCCCTGGTTCTGGACTCTCCCAACATCGGGAACATGCTTCCTGCCTCTAGCGAATCCAAACCCTTAATAATCTTATATGTTTCAATAAGATCTCCTTTCATCCTTCTAAACTCCAAGAGTGTACAACCCCAGCTGCTCCATTCTCACAGCATATGACAGTCCCGCCATCCTGGGAATTAACCTTGTAAACCTATGCTGCACTCCCTCAATAGCAAAAATGTCCTTCCTCAAATTAGGGGACCAAAACTGCACACAATACTCCAGGTGTGGTCTCACGAGGGCCCTAGACAACTGCAGAAGGACTTCTTTGCCCCTATACTCAACTCCTCTTGTTATGAAGGCCAACATGCCATTCGCTGTCTTCACTGCCTGCTCTACCTGCATGCTTATTTTCAGTGACTGATGAACAAGGACCCTCGGATAATGTTGTGCGAGGAAACCGCAGTCAAACATTCAAACTCCGTACAGACAGCATCTGTAGTCAGAATCGAACCTGGGTCTCTGGCACTGTAAGGCAGAAACTCTATTGCTCTGCCACTGTACTCAAGATAGCAAGATAGATTGATAAGGTTGCTGGAATCACAGCTGGGACGGTTTATTCCCCCCCACCCCCGCCTCACTCCCAATCATTATCAGTCAGAAGAAAAGTCCCGTCCTGAAACGTTACCTATCCACCTTCTCCGGAGATGCTGCCTGACCTGCTGAGTTACTCCAGAACTTTGCCTTTTTTTGTAAACCAGTATCTGCCATTCCTTGTTTCTCAGCTTTCCTTCATCAGCTGATGGTCAGATATAGGAATATAAATAGTGTGTGATGGCACGATGGCGCAGCGGTTGAGTCGCTGTCTTACAGCGCCAGAGTCCCAGGTTCGATCCTGACCACGGGTGCTGTCCATACGGAGTTTGCACGTTCTCCCTGTGACCCCGTGGGGTTTCTCTGGGTGCTCCGGTTTCCCTACCACATTCCAAAGATGTGCAGGTTTGTAGGTTAATTGGCTTCAGCAAAAATTGCAAATTGTCCCTTGTGTGTAGGATAGTGCTAGTGTACGGGGTGATCACAGCAAGGGTCTTTTTCCGTGCTGTATCGCTAAGGTCTAAAGACTAAAGGTCCCGGTACAAAATGTCACCTATCCACCTTCTCCAGAGATGCTGCCTGACTCGTTGAGTTACTCCAGCACTTTGTGTGTTTTTTTTTTGGTAAAGCAGCAATTGCAGTTCCTTGTTTCTCTGCTTTCCTTTACCAGCTGAGAGACAGCTATAAGAACAGGAAGATAGACACAAAATGCTTGAGTAACTCAGCGGGACTGGCAGTATCTCTGGAGAGAAGGAATGGGTGACTTTTCAGGTCGAGACCCTTCTTCAGACTGAGAGTCAGGGGAGTGGGAGTCTGGAGATATGGAAGCATAAAGTGTGAAAACGACAGATCAAAGAAGAAACGTCACCCATTCCTTCTCTCCACAGATGCTGCCTGTCCCGCTGAGTTACTCAAGCATTTTGTGTCTATCTTCGGTGAACACTAGCACCTGCAGTTCCTCCCTAGACATATAAGAACTGGAGGTTCACTAAGGGGGCACTGCCTCAAGAAGGCGGCATCTGACAACAGCCATCCGGGCTGTGCCCTCATCCCACTGCTACCGCCGGGCAGGAGGTGCAGAGGCCTGAAGTCCCACACCACCAGGTTCAGGAACAGATACTTACCTACAACCTCCTACAGTTGTACAGGGCCCTGGTGAGACCACACCTGGAGTGCGATTGTGTGCGGTTTTGGTCTCCAAATTTGAGGAAGGACATTCTTGCTATTGAGGGAGTGCAGCGTAGGTTCACAAGGTTAATTCCCGGGATGGCGGGACTGCCATATGCTGAGAGAATGGAGCGGCTGGGCTTGTATACTCTGGAATTTAGAACGATGAGAGGGGATCTTATTGAAGCATGTAAGATTATTAAGGGTTTTGACACGCTAGAGGCAGGAAACATGTTCCCGATGTTGGGGGAGTCCAGAACCAGGGGCCACAGTTTAAGAATAAGGGGTAGGCCATTTAGAATGGAGATGAGGAAACACTTTTTCACACAGAGGGTTATGAATCTGTGGAATTCTCTGCCTAAGAAGGCAGTGGAGGCCAATTCACTGGATGCTTTCAAGAGAGAGCTGGACAGGGCTCTTAAAGATAGTGGAGTCAGGGGATATGTGGAGAAGGCAGGAACAGGTTATTGATTGTGGATGATCAGCCATGATCACAGTGAATAGTGGTGCTGGCTCGAAGGGCCGAAGGGCCTACTCCTGCACCTATTGTCTATTGTCTATTGTCTAACCACCAGGTTCTTGAACTGACCGGCACAACCCCAATCCTATCTTGGCAACAGATCACCACAGACCCCCGTGTGTGGGAAGGAACTGCAGATGGTGGTTTAAACCCAAGATAGACACAAAATGCTGGAGTAACTCAGCGGGACCGGCAGCATCTCTGGATAGACGGAATTGGTGATGTTTCGGGTCGAGACCCTTCTTCTGACTGAAGAAGAGTTACTCCAGCATTTTGTGTCTCACTGCAGATCACCTCTTGAACTATCATAAACATATTTTGCACGACTGCACTGTCTTTGTGCTTTTGCTCAAGCACTTTCTTTTTAACCATCATGTTTCATGTGCAATTAATGTTTTTGCCTAAGTAAGACACTGAATGCTGGAGTAACTGAGCGGGGTCAGGAGCATCTCTGGAGAAAAGGAACAGGTGAGAACCCTTCTTCTGTCGGAAAGTGGAGGAGGGGGGAGGCAGAGGGGGATGAAACCGGAGGCGAGCAAAGGCCAGAACCAATCAGGGCCGGCAACAGATGACCTGAGTAAAGGTGGAGCCCACAATGGTCCATTGTTGGCTGGGGAAGGTGTGCTAATGAGAGGGATACATGGATGCAAACAGTGGAACTGGTAGGATGACTAGGGTGGGGGAGGGGGGAAAAGAGGGGAGAAAAGGTAATGCAATAGTTACTTGAAATGAGAGAAATCACGGATCACACCGTTGGGTTGTAAGCTGCTCAAGCGGGGTGCTGTTGAGTCTATGCGTCTGTGATACTGCTGCAAGCTAACTGTTCATTGCACCTCACCTAACTTATGCACATGACAATAAACACAACTTGTCTTCACTTTCATTTCAAATTATAGAAATACAGCATTGAAAAAGGCCCTTCGGCCCACCGAGTCCATTCCGGCCCATCGATCACCCGCACACACTAGTTCCATGTTATCCTACCCTCTCACACACTAGGGGCAATTTGGAAAGGCCAATTAACTTTGAGATGTGGGAGGAAACCGGAGCACCCAGAGGAAACCCCGAGCAGTCACTGGGGAGAACGTGCAAACTCCGCGCAGACAGCACCCGGAGGACACCCCGTGCGTGTCCAGGGGAGAAGGTGCAAACTCCACACAGGCAGCACCCAAAGTCAGGATGTATCAGCTGTGCCGCCTTGACTTGACTTGCTTTGACTATTGTTGGCCAGTTTTTCAGTGGAGCTAAGCAGAGATCAAGAGTCACGAGCCAAGAGTGTTTTATTGTCATTTGTACTGAAATGGAACAATGGACATTCTTACTTGCAGCAGGGCCACAGGTTTGTAAACACAGCACTCAATCGATAATATAACAGACAAACAAAAAAATTTCGATAAATTAAAAAAAATAAAAATAGTGCAAAAACAAAATCAAGCCCCAAGTCCCTAGTATAACTAAGGCAGTTTGTAGTTCAGAGTTTTGTTGGAGTTCGTAGTGTTCAATAGCCTAATGGTTGAAGGGGAGAAGCTGTTCCTAAACCTGGACGTTGCAGTTTTCGGGCTCCTGTACCTTCTTCCCGATGGCAGGGGTGAAATGAGAGGGTGGCCAGGGTGGTGTGGGTCTCTGACGATGCTGGATGTCTTTTTGAGGCAGCGACTCCTGTAGATCCCTTCGATGGTGGGGGAGGTCAGTACCTGCGATGGGCCCACAATTGTAATCCCCTTCATTCCTGGGCGTTCAAGTTGCCGAACCATTCAATCGGACGCCCGATCCCCCCTCCGATACTCTGACTCCATCGTTATCCATAAGTCGTCCAAACAACGGCGGTGTGGTCAGCGAGGTTAAAGATGGAGTTGGAACTGTGTCCGGCTACTCAGTCACGGCTATAGAGTGAGTGGAGGAGGGGGCTGAGCACAGTGGTCGAGTTGCTGCTTTATAGCGCCACAGCCTCAGATTCCATCCTGGCCTCAGCTGCTGCCTGTACGGAGTTTGTGCGTTCTCGCTGTGACCCCGTTGGTTTTCCCCTGGTGCTCCGGTTTCCTCTCACACTCCAAAGAGGTGCTGGTTTGTAGGTTAATTGGCCCTCTGTAAATTGTCCCTCGAGTGTGGGGTAGTGCTAGTGTATGGGGGATCAGTGGTCGGTGAGGACTCGGTGAGCCAAAGGGCCTGGTTCCACGCTGTATCTCTAAACTAAACTAAACTAAAGAGAGATTTTGGAAATCTCTACTCTATGATGCCTACACACAGCCTCTAAGTGATTTGAAGATGAACTCAATAGATTTTAGTGATTAGACTCTTAGTCTGAAGAAGGGTCCCGACCGGAAACATCATCTATTCTTTTTCTCCTGAGTTGCTGCCTGACCCGCTGAGTTACTCCAGCATTTTGTGTCTTTTCTTCGATATATACCAGCATCTGCAGTTCCTTCCCACACAATGATTGCTTTGATGTGAAGAGGATCGGGCAGGAGAATGGATTTGAAAACACTGATCTCACAGAATGGCACAAAGGAGTAGAAACAAGGAACTGCAGATGCTGGTTAATACACAAAAGGACACAGAGTGATGGTGTAACTCAGCGGGTCAGGCAGCACCTCTGGAGAATGTGGATAGGTGACGTTTCGGGTTGCGATCCTTCCTCAGTCTCAAGCACAAAACGTCACCTATCCGTGTTCTCCACAGATGCTGCCATTGAAACGTATAAGATGGTTAAGGGCTTGGATACGCTAGAGGCAGGAATGATGTTGGGGGAGTCCAGAACCAGGGGCCACAGTTTAAGAATATGGAGTAAGCCATTTAGAACGGAGACGAGGAAACACTTTTTCTCACAGAGAGTGGTGAGTCTGTGGAATTCTCTGCCTCAGAGGGTGGTGGAGGCAGGTTCTCTGGATGCTTTCAAGAGAGAGCTGGATAGGGCTCTTAAAAATAGCGGAGTCAGGGGATATGGGGAGAAGGCAGGAACGGGGTACTGATTGGGGATGATCAGCCATGATCACATTGAATGGCGGTGCTGGCTCAAAGGACCAAAGGGCCTACTCCTGCACCTATTGTCTATTGTCTATTGCCTGACCTGCTGGGTAACTCCAGCACTTTGTATCCTTTTCGCACAGAAGGAGTCCTGTAGTCATCTCCTGCTCATGAACAATGAAGCAAAGTCAACAATAATATTGGCGGCCGTGATGTAAATGCCTTGGAGATGTGGTCGATGCATTTCATGTTCGATTCTTAATGGATGATAACCTGTTCTATCGCAACCTTGTTGTGGGGTGGGGGGGGGGGTGGGGGGGGGGGTGGGGGGGCACGGTGGCACAGCGGTAGAGCTGCTGCCTCACAGCGCCACGGGTGCTGATGTACCTTCTCCCCTGTGAGCGCGTGGGGTTTCCCCCGGGCGCTCCTGTTTCCTCCCATACTCCAAAGACGTGCGGGTTTGTAGGTTAATTGGTTTCGGTAAAATTGTAAATTGTCCCACATGTGTGTAGGATAGTGCTGGTGTGTGGGTTGCACGGACTCGGTGGGCCGAAGGGCCAGTATCTCTAAACTAAAAAAAAAAAGGAACTCATGTGCAGGAAGGAACTGCAGATGCTGGTTTACACCAAAGATAGACACAAAATGCTGGAGTAACTCAGCGGGACAGGCAGCATCTCTGGAGAGAAGGAATGGGTGACGTTCCGGGTCGAGACCCTTCTTCAGACTGAGAGTCAGGGGAGAGGGGAGACCAGTGGTATGGGAGGGTTAAAATTAACTCAGTTCTTCCCATGTTGCTTTCAGGATTTGATCAGGGTTAACAACTCCAGTGCAAAAGACAAAATCGAGGGGGGGTGGGGGGGAGGGGGGAAGGGGGTGTAGGGTGGTCTGTGGCAAGATCACACCCGGGTCCCGCAGTGTTCAGTGATAGTGTCCGTTGATGTTGTTGATGCCAGCGATGTTGCCAATGGTGCCCAGGTGCCCCCCACCCACGGGGCTGAAGTGGGAGGGGGTCTGTAACCCGTGGCCCGGGTACATGGCCGGGGCCGACCCCGACCAGTAGGAGAAGCCGGAGGGTGAGACGTTGGAGGTGACGAGGTTGAGTTTGGGGATTTCGGAGAAGGGGATGTGGGCCAGGTTGGTCTGGAACTTGTAGAGGGCGTGCTCGGCGGCGGAGGGCTGGCACACCTGCGCCAGGCCGTGGAAGTCGAACTTGTAGGCGTAGCGCTTGCCGTGGATCTTGGTCATGATGTTCTTGTCGTAGTAGTAGCGCAGGGCCCGGCTCAGCTTGTCGTAGTTCATGTTGGGCTTGCTCTTGCGTTCTCCCCAGCGCCGCGCCACCTCGTCCGGGTCCGTCAGCTTGAACTCTCCGTTAGTCCCTTCCCAGGCGATGCAGTTCACGTTGGCGCTGTCCGACAGCAGCTCCAGGAGGAACTGCCACAACTGGATCTGACCACTGCCTGGAGCAACAATAAAGAGAACTAAGTTACAGACTTAAGGGCCCGTCCCACTTGGCCGCCATTTGTCACGTAATTTGCGCGACATCATTTACTTGTCACGACACACGACGCACGCATGGTGCGTGGTGACATAAGCAGTGACGCGCGGCTGCGCGCGGCGTCCCAGGATTTTGTGATGTACAAAATCTTCACGCGCCATCTGCCATGACGCGCAAATGACGGCCAAGTGGGACAGGCCCTTTATGTGTGGGAAGGAACTGCAGATGCTGGCTTAAATCATTGGACATCGGTTGGCAGCGGCGACTACCGAGGGTTCAACAGCTGGCTAGAGGGCCTGTCCCACTTAGGCGATTTTTCAGGCGACTGTCAGCGACTGTCAAGTTGCCGGCAGTCTCCTGAAAAACAGGCAACTGGAACGGCGACTGTCAGAGTGGAACACACACACGCACGCACGCACGCGCACGCACACGCACACGCACACGCACACGCACACGCACACACGAAGGTTGGCGCTGTAATTAAGACGGTGGAAGCACAGTGTATGGTAAGTCCTTTAAAGGAGGGGGGGAGGGGAGAAGGGGGGAGTAGGAGTGAACACAACATTTCAGAAGCCAGAGATACACAGCTGTGAAGCTCGGCGGACATTTAACATTACCGGTCGGTTATCCTTGGTTCTGAAAACTATTGCTTACGTTTTTTTTCCCCAATGAGCCAATGAAATTCACCGGTCAGCACCGGCTACCACCAACGAGAACCTAAGAGAACCTTCGACCTCCTGGCAACCCACTAGGACCTCCTTGTGACCCACCTACGGCTCAAGAATTCTCGCTACTCTCCATGGAGGTTTCATTCTGGTTGAAAAATTCTCGGCGGCCATAATGAGGCCGCGACCAGTTCCCAGAATGCTGGGACTCCACACGACCATGAAAGCGACTCCCCGGCAACCACCCGCGGCGACCATGTGGCGACCGCATAGTCTCCTGCAATCGCATAAAAAGTCGCCTAAAAAGTAGCCTAACAAGTCGCCTAAAGAGTCGCCTAAGTAGGCGACTTAGGCGACTCTTTAGGCGCCTGCCAGGGACTAGTTTTAGTGCAAATCACCTACGACACCTGGCGACAACCTACGACAACACCTACGACAGCTGGCGACAACCTACGACAGCAAAAAAATTGTCGCCACTGTTGCCGAAAATTTTTCAACATGTTGAAAATTTTGCGGCAGTCGCCTGTAGTCGCCCAAAAAATCGCCTAAGTGGGACAGGCGCATTAAATCATCGGACATTGGACCGTCGGCTGCGGCGACTACGGAGGGTTCAACAGCCCCGACCACGGGTGAACAAACGAGGAAGATGATTGAACTTTATTACCTTCCATCACAGTGAGGAATGTGGATTCCGCTGTGGTGGATGTTTATGTTACATTTTATTTTATGTGGCTGTGTGCCTTGTTGCTTTTTACTTAGTATGGCTGTATGATAACTCAAATATCACTGCACCTTAATTGGTACATATGTCAATAAATTCGAAATTGAACTTGAAATCAAAGATAGCCACCAAAATGCTGGCGTAACTCAGCGGGACCTCTGGAGAGAAGGAATGGGTGATGTTTCGGGTCGAAACCTTTCTTTAGACTAGAGTCTCGACCCAAGACGTCACCCATTCCTTCTCTCCAGAGATGCTGTCAGTTAGACCTCCACAGTTGGCTGTGGCAATGAATTCCACAGATTGCAGATTTTGTTTTCGAATATAAGAGCAAAGAGGTCCTTCTGCAGTTTTACAGAGCCCTAGTGAGACCACACCTGGAGTATTGTGTGCAGTTTTGCTCCCCTAATTTGAGGAAGGACATTCTTGCTATTGAGGGAGTGCAGCGTAGGTTTACAAGGTTAATTCCCGGGATGGCTGGACTATCATATGCTGAGAGCATGGAGCAGCTGGGCTTGTACACTCTGGATTTTAGAAGGATGAGAGGGTATCTCATTGAAACATATAAGATTGTTAAGGGCTTGGACACGCTAGAGGTAGGAAACATGTTCCCGATGTTGGGGGAGTCCAGAACCAGGGGCCACAGTTTAAGAATAAGGAGTAAGCCATTTAGAACGGAGACGAGGAAACACTTTCTCTCACAGAGAGTGGTGAGTCTGTGGAATTCTCTGTCTCAGAGGGCGGTGGAGGCAGGTTCTCTGGATGCTTTCAAGAGAGAGCTAGATAGGGCTCTTAAAAATAGCGGTCAGGGGATATGGGGAGAAGGCAGGAACGGGGTACTGATTGGGGATGATCAGCCTTGATCACATTGAATGGCGGTGCTGGCTCGAAGGGCCAAATGGCCTATTCCTGCACCTATTGTCTATTGTCTATTGTTTTAGAGTCAGCACAGAAACAGGCCCTTCGGCCCGCCGAGTCCACGCCCACCAGTGATCTCCCCACACTAAAACAATCCTACACACACCAGGGACAATTTACAATTGTTACCAAAAAAACTCAACCTACAAACCCGTATGTCCTCTGGTTCTCGATTACCCTACTCTGAGCAAGAGACTCTGTGCGTCTTCCCGATCTATTGCTCTTGTGATTTGTGCACCACTATTAGATCACCCCTCATCCTCCTGCGCTTCGAGGAATAGAGTCCCAGCCTGCTCAACCTCTCCCTATAGCTCAGGCCCTCGACCCTGGCAACATCCTCGTAAATCTTCTCTGCCCCCTTTCCAACTAGTGTTTAATAACTTGATAGGTGTAGCACTTTGCACTTTGATATTTTTATTGTCGCGATATTTTCTCAAAATTTTATAACCATAAGATGGTTTCATTAATATATTGCCTTTCATGACAGTGTGTTAAGGGCCTGTCCTACTTGTGTCGCCAAAAGATTTTCAACATTTCAAAATCCAGCGGCGACAAAAAAAATGTTGCAACACTTGAAAAATCACCGCGCGTCATACGTCATCACGCTGCATCACGCTGCATCACGCTGCTTCACCGCCGCATCATGCAGCAAATTTTTCGGTAACGTGATACGTCAGTCAATGATGCCGGCGGTTGCCGAAAAAATCGCCAAGTGGGACAGGCCCTTTAGGGTGACAATTTTCAGGGAGTGAGATAGGTGATTGTGGATGATCAGCCATGATCACATTGAATGGCGGTGCTGGATCGAAGGGCCTACTCCTGCACCTATTGTCTGTTGTCTATATTGTCTATAAGCATCCCTCCCATCCCTACTGGTCTCACTACTAAAGATTCAGTCTCCCTAGACACTGCCATTGTGGTCCAGGTCACAGCATCATGAGAAACATAGAATAATAGGTGCAGGAGTAGGCCATTCGGCCCTTCAAGCCAGCATAACCAATCAATTTGATCATGGCTGATCATCTAAAATCAGTACCCCGTTCCTGCTTTCTCCCCATGTCCCTTGATTCCTTTCGCCCGAAGAGCTAAATGTAACTCTCTCTTGAAAACATCCAGTGAATTGCCCTCCACTGCCTTCTGTGGGAGAGAATTCCACAGATTCACAACTCTCTGGGTGAAAACGTTTTTCCTCATCTCAGTCCTAAATGGCCTACCCCTTTTTCTTAAACTGTGACCCCTGGTTCTGGACTCCCCCTACATCGGGAACATTTTTCCCGATGTTCGGGGATTCCAGAACCAGGGGTCACAGTATAAGAATAAGGAATGGTGCCCCAATCTCTCCTTCTCCAGGAGAGTTTAAGAAGCAATTAGACAGTTACATGGATAGAACAGGTTTAGAGGGATGTGGGCCAAACACAGGCAGGAGGGACTAGTGTAGCTGGGACATGTTGGCTGGTTTAGTTTAGTTTAGTTTAGAGATACAGCGCGTAAACAGGCCCTTCGGCCCACCGTGTCCGTGCCGACCAGCGATCCCCGCACATTAACACTACCCTACACCCACTGGGGACAATTTTTACATTTACCAAGCCAATTAACCTACAAACCTGCACATCTTTGGATGTGGGAGGAATCCGAAGATCTCGGAGAAAACCCACGCAGGTCACGGGGAGAACGTACAAACTCCGTACAGACAGCATCCATAATCGGGATCGAACCCGGGTCTCCCGCGCTGCATTCGCTGTAAGGCAGCAACTCTACCGCTGCACCGCCGTAACTGCCCACGCGGCTGGTGCGGGCAAGTTGAGCCGATGAGCCTGTTTCCGTGCTGTATGACACTATGTAATGTACTGTATATTTCTGGATTTCGGAGGAATTAAAGGACATGAGAACAGGGAATGGAACTTGTGAAGGGAGTATAGGGTCTGCCATTGAATGGCAGAGCAGACAGATTAACACCGATTTAGAGGGATATGGGCCAGACACAGGCAAGTAGGACGAGTGTAGGTTGGCCGGCGTGGGCAAGTTGGGCCGAAGGGCCTGTTTCCACGCTGAATGACTCTGCGTCTCTATGACTCTATAAGGATGGGAATGTGAACATTGAGGTATTAATCAATGTATCGCAGCCAGTGCAGAGTATGGAACAACCCTGCTGCCTATCCAGCCTTCCTAGTGCTTGACATCTTGCCTGAGTCTGAAGAAGGGTCTTGAGTATAGAAGTTGAGACATTATGTTACAGTTTTACAACACTTTGGTAAGGCTGCATTTGGAGTATTGTTTATGAGTTCATGTTTATAAGTTATAGACAATAGTCAATAGACAATAGGTGCAGGAGTAGGCCATTCGGCCCTTCGAGCCAGCCATTCAATGTGATCATCCCCAATCAGTACCCCGTTCCTGCCTTCTCCCCATATCCCCTGACTCCGCTGTCTTTAAGAGCCCTATCTAGCTCTCTCTTGAAAGTATCCAGAGAACCGGCCTCCACCGCCCTCTGAGGCAGAGAATTCCACAGACTCACAACTCTCTGTGAAAAAGTGTTTCCTCGTCTCCGTGCCAAATGGCTTACCCCTTATTCTTATTCTTTTCGGAGCAGAATCAGGGCATTCGGAACATTGTGTCTACTCCGCCATTCAAACATGGCTGATCTATCTTTCCCTCTCAACCTCATTCTCCTGCCTGCTCCCCACCAACACCACAGCACACAATCACCTTCCCCACAGCCAACAATGGACCATTGTGTGCTCCATCTTTCCTTGATCCTCGTTGCTTTTTGATTGTGTGCCCTGGTGTTCCTTAGGTTACAGGTTGGGGAGGGGGGGGGGGCGTTTGTAGATGTTAAGATACTTCTGGTTTATGCGTTCCATGGACATGCCCCTATCTCTCCTTCTCCAGGAGATAGCTGGCACCTTACCTTTCTGTACACCTGGGCTCAGCGACCCCCATGCCCCCTGCTTTCCCTCCTTCAGGATATTGTCGTGGGCCGTATCTGGGGAAGAAAACAGCAATGAATCATCGCACAGAAAGTATGACATCCTAGAACTATGGACTGCACCTTTTAGTTTCGTTTAGTTTAGTTGAGAGATACAGTATTCATGATTAGTCGGGGTGTCAGGGGTTATGGGGAGAAGTCAGGAGAATGGGATTATGAGGGAGAGATAGACCAGCCATGATTGAATGGCGGAGTGGACTTGATGGACCGAACGGCCTAATTCTGCTCCTATAACGTATGACTTTATGAAACAGGGCCTTCGGCCCACCGACCAGCGATCCCCACACACTAACACTATCCTACACACACTAGGGACAATTTACAATTTTTTAACCGAAGCCAATTAACCTACAAAACTGGGTCGACTAAAAAATTGCTGGAGAAACTCAGCGGGTGAGACAGCATCGGTGGAGAGAAGGAAATAGGCGAG
>CM075978.1:85092462-85136458 GCA_038087875.1 Malacoraja senta | reverse complement strand
CATGATCCTGCCGTGATTCTTCACCTGCTGCGATCTGGGGTACGCAATTCCAATTTCAATTTCATTTTGTTTATTTGTCTTTTGGACAATTTGTCGTTTGGACCTTGGGCAAACGAAATGTCGATCTATTCTCAGCATACACTCACATAGAAACACACATGATTTTATTCCCTGCCCGAGTTTTATTATGGGTGTGACCACAGGCAGGATATTTGCTAACACTGATCTGCTTGCTGACTGCACAACCTCAACAGAAAGGTTCTACAACAAATAATGCATCACCTCGTAGGTTCATTGGCCTTCAGTCAGTCAGGGTATTGGGTATCAGTCTGAAGAAGGGTTTTGGCCCGAAATGTTGCCTATTTCCTTCGCTCCATAGATGCTGCCTCACCCATTGAGTTTCTCCAGCATTTTTGTCTACCTATTGGGTATTGAAGTTGGGATTGATAAAAAATACACCTATTGATACTCCTGAACCCAACATCAGTGATGTAACCTGGAGTTATTGGGTGTTTCGGGTCTTTCAACATCAGACACCCTCAGCCAGGCGACTCAGCCGTGGTTGATCAGACCACGATTTGTGTTCAGGTTGTATTCGCTCCTCCCCATGGACCTCCTCTCCTGATCCAGAGCCATCTCGAGGCCTTCTCCGCTGCCTCTGTGGTGTTCTTGATGGCTCTTCTCCTCTCCATTCCGTTGATGCCCAGCGCACTCAAGGCTTTGTAGAGCGATTGCCCTGCAAAACCTCTGCACCCAACCTCGAATGGGAAGTTGTGTACAGAAGGAATGGGTGATGCTTCAGGTCGAGACCCTTCTTCAGACTGATGTTTCGGGTCTTCTCTCTAGAGATGCAGACTGTCCCGCTGAGTTATGGGGCTGTCCCACTGTACGAGCTAATTCAGTAGTTCTCCCGAGTTTCCCCTGATTCGAACTCGGGGAATTACGGTAATAGCCGCTCGTAGGTACTCGGGGCTCTCGTGGACATTTTTCAACATGTTGAAAAATCTTCACGAGCCTTCACGAGCTTACCGCGTTTCCCGAGTACCTGCCATTAGCGTTACGAGCCACTAAGAGATGTCCCCAAGCTCCGACGTACCCGCTACGTACATTCTGTGTGCTTACCACGAGTTTGATTTTTTTTTAAACTCGGGCGAGCTCTTGAATTAGCTCATGCAGTGGGACAGCCCTTTTCCTCCAGCATTTTGTGTCCATCTTCGGTTTAACCAGCATCTGCAGTTCTTTCCTATACATTTTGGGAAGTTATGCTGCAAGACATTAGTGACACCACATTTGGAGTATTGTGTCCAGTTTTTTTTCACCCTGCTATAGGACAGATGCCATCATGCTGGAAAAAGTGCAGAGAATATGGGGATCTTACCGGGAGGGGGAGGGGGAAGGGGGGAGGGGGGAGGGGGGAGGGGGAGGGGGGGAGGGGGAGGAGGGAGGGGAGAGGGAGGGGGAGGGGGAAGAGGGAAGTAGAGGGGGAAATAAAGAGAGGGATCTAGACAGGGCTTGGCTGGGGAGGTGTGGGGAGCAGGGGGAGGGGGTAACAGACAAGAGAGGCAGAGGAAGGGGCCTGACAAACCGACCTCCCTTCCATTGACTCCATCTACACCTCACGCTGCCTCGGCAAGGCCAGCAGCATAAACAAGGACCAGTCTCACCCCGGTCACTCCCTCTTCTCCCCTCTCCCATCGGGCAAAGGTACAGGTGTGTGAAAACGCACACCTCCAGATTCAGGGACAGTTTCTTCCCAGCTGTTATCAGGCAACTGAACCATCCTACCACAACCAGAGAGCAGTCCCGAACTACTATCTACCTCTTGGTGACCCTCGGATTATCCTTGATTGAACTTTGCTGGCTTTACCTTGCACTAAACGTTATTCCCTTATCATGTATCTGTACTCTGTAAATGGCTCGATTGTAATCATGTATTGTCTTTCCACTGACTGGAAAAGCTTTTCACTGTAAAACAGTGAACAAAAGCTTTTCACTGTACCTCGGTACAGGTGACAGTAAACTAATCTGAAACTGGACTGAGTGTGGTAGATGGTGTTTCTGTGGGGGGAAAGTGGGGGGAGGGGGGAAGAGAGAGTGGGGGAAAATATGGGAATTAGAGAGGTGGATTGGGCGAGGGGCAAGGAGGTGAGTAACAGAGGAAAGAGAGGGTGATTGTGAAGCATGCAAGAGGGCAGAGGGTGAGAATGCGAGAGGGGAAGAGGGAGCAAGTATAGGATCAGAGCAAGGGAAAGAGTGTGGATGAAAGGGGTATCAGAGAGGGGGTGAGAGAGAAAGAGAAAAATGAAGGAGAGAGAGAGAGAGAGAGAGAGAGCGAGAGAGAGAGAGAGAGAGAGAGAGAGAGAGAGAGAGAGAGAGAGGAGAGAGAGAGAGGGGGGGTGGAGAGAGAGGGTGAGGGGAGAAAGGGAGTGGGGGTGAGAGGCGAGGTAGTGAGAGAGAGGGTGAGGGGAAATTAATGAGAGGAAGTGATGGGGCAGAAAGGGAGAGATGGGGGAGAGAGGGAGTGAGGGGAAAGGGAGGGAGTGAGAAGAGATAGAGAAATGTAAGGAGTGAGAGAAGGAGAGAGGGTGGGGAGAGAGAAAGGAAGATGGTGTAAGGAGGGAGAGAGAAAGGGCGAGGGGGAGAGAAAAGGGGGAGGGAGTGGGGGGAAAGGGAGAGGGATTGTGGGTGAGAGAACGGGAGAGGGAGTGAGGGGGGAGTGAGGGAGGGAGAGCAGTGTGAGAGGGGGAGCGGTGAGGGAGAAAGAGAGAGAGTGAGAGAGAGAGAGAGAGAGAGAGAGAGAGAGAGGGGGGGAGGGGGAGAGAGGAGAGAGGAGAGAGGTGGAGGGGGAGAGGAGACAGAGAGGGGGAGAGAGGAGAGAGGGGCAGATTAGAGGGGAGAGAGGAGAGAAGGGGAGAGAGGTGAGAGGGTGAGGGGGGAGAGAGGGAGAGGAGGAGGGGGAGAGGGGAAGAGAGGGGGTGAGGGGGGAGAGAAGGGGCGAGGGGGAGAGGGGGTGAGGGGCAGAGAGGGAGAGGAGGGGGGGGAGAGGGGAAGAGAGGGGGTGAGGGGGGCAAGAAGGGGCAAGGGGGAGTGGGGGTGAGGGTAAAGAGAGGGGGCGAGGGGGAGAGGGGAAGAGAGGGGGCGAGGGGGAGGGGGTGAGGGTGGAGAGAGGGGGCGAGAGGGAGAGGGGTGAGGGGGAGAGAGGGAGAGGAGGAAGGGGGAGAGGGGAAGAGAGGGGGTGAGGGGGGAGAGAAGGGGCGAGGGGGAGAGGGGGTGAGGGTGGAGAGAGGGGGCGAGGGGGAGAGGGGAAGAGAGGGGGTGAGGGGGGAGAGAGGGGGGCGAGGGGGAGAGGGGGTGAGAGGGAGAGAGGGGGAGAGGGGGAGAGAGGGGGCGAGAGGGGAGGGAGAGAGAGGGGGAGAGAGGGGGTGTGGGGGGGAGAGGGGAAGAGAGGGGGTGAGGGGGGAGAGAGGGGGGCGAGGGGGAGAGGGGAGAGAGGGGGAGAGGGGGGAGAGAGGGGGCGAGAGGGAGGGGGGAGAGGGGGTGAGGGGAGAGAGGGGGGAGGGAGAGAGAGGGGGAGAGGGAGAGAGGGGGTGAGGGGAGAGAGGGAGGCGGGGGAGAGAGGGGGTGAGGGGCGAGAGAAGGGGAGAGGGGCGAGAGAAGGGGAGAGGGGGAGGGTGAGGGGGGAGAGAGGGAGAGAGGGAGGGGGGAGAGGGGAAGAGAGGGGGGAGAGAAGGGGCGAGGGGAGAGGGGCAGAGAGGGAGAGGAGGAGGGGGGAGAGGGGAAGAGAGGGGGTGAGGGGGGAGAAGGGGCAAGGGGGGAGTGGGGGTGAGGGTAAAGAGAGGGGGCGAGGGGGAGAGGGGAAGAGAGGGGGTGAGGGGGGAGAGAGGGGGCGAGGGGGAGGGGGTGAGGGTGGAGAGAGGGGGCGAGAGGGAGAGGGGGTGAGGGGGAGAGAGGGAGAGGAGGAAGGGGGAGAGGGGAAGAGAGGGGGTGAGGGGGAGAGAAGGGGCGAGGGGGAGAGGGGGTGAGGGTGGAGAGAGGGGGCGAGGGGGAGGGGAAGAGAGGGGGTGAGGGGGGAGAGAGGGGGCGAGGGGGAGAGGGGGTGAGAGGGAGAGAGGGGGAGAGGGGGAGAGAGGGGGCGAGGGGGGAGAGAGAGGGGGAGAGAGGGGGTGGGGGGGAGAGGGGAAGAGAGGGGGTAGGGGGGAGAGAGGGGGCGAGGGGGAGAGGGGAGAGAGGGGGAGAGGGGGGAGAGAGGGGGCGAGAGGGAGGGGGGAGAGAGGGGGTGAGGGGAGAGAGGGGGGAGGAAGAGAGAGAGGGGGAGAGGGAGAGAGGGGGTGAGGGAGAGAGAGGGAGGCGGGGAGAGAGGGGGTGAGGGGTGGAGAAGGGGAGAGGGGCGAGAGAAGGGGAGAGGGGGGAGATGGGGGTGAGGGGAGAGAGGGAGAGGAGGAGGGAGAGAGAGGGGGAGGGAGAGAGAGGGAGAGGAGGAGGGGGGAGAGGGGGGGGTGGGAGAGGGGGAGATGGGGGTGAGGGGGGAGAGGGTGAGGGGAGAGAGAGGGAGAGGAGGAGGGAGAGAGAGGGGGAGAGGGAAGAGAGGGGGTGAGGGGAGAGAGAGGGAGAGGAGGAGGGAGAGAGAGAGGAGGAGGGAGAGAGAGGGGGAGAGGGAGAGAGGGGTGAGGGGAGAGAGAGGGGGAGGAGGAGGGGAGAGAGGGGAGAGGGGGAGAGGGCAAGAGATGGGGGGTGAGGGGGGAGAGAGGGTGAGGGGGAGAGAGAGGGAGGAGGAGGGGGAGAGAGGGGGAGAGGGGGGAGATGGGGAGGGGGGGAGATGGGGGTGAGGGGAAGAGAGGGAGGAGGAGGGGGAGAGGGGGGAGAGGGGGAGAGAGGGAGAGAGGGGGGAGATGGGGAGAGGGGAGAGAGGGGGGGGAGATGGGGAGAGAGGGGGAGAGGGAGAGAGGGGGTGAGGGGAGAGAGGGAGAGGAGGAGGGGAGAGAGGGGAGAGGAGGAGGGGGAGAGAGGGGGAGGGGGGGAGATGGGGAGAGAGGGGGAGAGGGAGAGAGGGGGTGAGGGAGAGAGAGGGAGAGGAGGAGGGGAGAGAGGGGGGAGAGGGGGAGAGGGGAAGAGATGGGGAGAGGGGGGAGATGGGAGAGGGGGGAGATGGGCGTGAGAGGGGAGAGAGGGTGAGGGGAGAGAGATGGAGAGGAGGAGGGGGAGAGAGGGGGAGAGGGGGGGGAGATGGGGAGAGGGGGAGATGGGGGTGCATGGCGGCGTTGGTTTTCTGAGCAGCGTTGGGCTTCAGTGCATGAGGGAGCGCAGAGAACAGTCTACTCACTGAGGGACCGTCGCCAAATCACTGGCCGCGGCGAGCCGTGCGGCCGCACATTCGCCTTTGCTGCGTTGCCTGGTTCTCCCACGCTCCTGACGGCGGAGACTGGAGTGAACCCGGAGCCGGATCAGGATGTGAATGCGTGGCGCTCCCTGCCCCTCCACATCTCCCTGCCGCCGTGGACGGGTGCAAGGAATCTAATCCAGCATCTCCGGAGAGAAGGAATGGGTGGCATTTCATGGCCGGGACCCTTCAGACTGAGAGTCAGGGGAAAGGGAAACGAGAGATATGGACTGTGATATAGAGATATACAGAACAAATGAATGAAAGATATGCAAAAAAATAATAATAAAGGAAACAGGCCGTTGTCAGCTGTTTGCTGGGTGAGAACGAGAAGGTGGTGTGACTTGGGTGGGGGTGGGATGGAGAGTGAGGGGATGCAAGGGTTACTTGAAGTTAGAGAAATCAATATTCATACCATTGGAGATAGACACAAAATGCCGGAGTAACTCAGCCGAACAGGCAGCGTCTCTGGAGAGAAGGAATGGGTGACATTTCGGGTCGAGACCCTTCTTCAGATTCATGTCAGGAGAGAGGGAGATACATAGATAAGGAAATGTACATTGTGAAAACAGGGCAAAGGGGATGGTGATCAAGGAAAATTCAAACCGCTGGGGTGTAAGCTGCCCAAACGAAATATGAGTTGCTGTTCCTCCAATTTGCGATCAACCTCACTCTGACAATGGAGGAGGCCTAGGACAGAAAGGTCAGTGTGGGAAAGGGAAGGGGAGTTAAAGTGTTTAGCAACCGGGAGATCAGGTAGGTCCAGGCAGACTGAGTGAAGTGTTCAGCGAAACGATCGCACAGTCTGCCTTTGGTCTCGCCGATGTATGAGTCACAGGAGTAGGCCATTCGACCCTTCGAGCCAGCACCGCCATTCAATGGGATCATGGCTGATCATCCACAATCAGTACCCAGTTCCTGCCTTCTCCCCATATCCCTTGACTCCGCTATCTTTAAGAGCTCTATCTAACTCTCTCTTGAAAGTATCCAGAGAACCGGCCTCCACCACCCTCTGAGGCAGAGAATTCCACAGACTCACAACTCTCTGTGTGAAAAAGTACTTCCTCATCTCCATTCTAAATGGCCTTACCCCTTATTCTTAAACTGTGGCCCCTGGTTCTGGACTCCCCCAACATCGGGAACATGTTTCTTGCCTCTAGCGTGTCCAACCCGTTAATAATCTTCGGTAGACCAAAATGCTGGAGAAACTCAGCGGATGAGGCAGCATCTATGGAGCGAAGGAAATAGGCAAAGTTTTGGGTCGAAACCCTTCTTCAGACTGATGTGAGGGTGGGGGGGAGGCGGGAAGATGAAAGGAAGAGGTGGAGCCAGTGGGCTGAGGGAGAGCTGAGAAGGGGAGGAGAAAGTATGGACTACCTGAAATTAGAGAAGTCAATGTTCATACCGCTGGGGTGCAAACTGCCCAAGCGAAATATGAGGTGCTGCTCCTCCAATTTTCGGTGGTCCTCACTCTGGCCATGGAGGAGGCCCAGGACAGAAAGGTCAGATTCGGAATGGGAGGGGGAGTTGAAGTGCTGAGCCAACGGGAGATCAGGTTGGTTATTGCGAACCAAGCGGAGGTATTCGGCGAAGCGATCGCCAAGCCTACGCTTGGTCTCACTGATGTAGATCAGCTGACATCTAGAGCAGTGGATGCAATAGATGAGCTTGGAGGAGGTGCACATGAACCTCTGCCGCACCTGGAAAGACTGCTTGGGTCCTTGAATGGAGTCAAGGGGGGAGGTAAAGCGACAAGTGTAGCATTTCCTGCGGTTTCCTTCCCTTAATAATCTTATATGTTTCAATAAGATCCTCTCTCATCCTTCTAAATTCTAGAGTATGCAAGCCCAGCAACTCCATTCTATCAGCATATGACAGTCCCGCCATCCCAGGAATTAACCTGGTGAACCTATGCTGCACTCCCTCAATAGCAAGAATGTCCTTCCTTAAATTTGGAGAACAAAACTGCACACAATACTCCAGGTGTGGTCTCACTAGGGCCCTGTCTAACTGCAGAAGGACCTCTTTGCTCCTATACTCAACTCCTCTTGTTATGAAGGCCAATATGTCATTCGCTTTCTTCACAGACTGCTGTATCTGCATGCTTACTTTCATTGACTGATGAACAAGGACCCCCCAGATCCCGTTGTACTTTCCCTTTTCCCAACTTGACACCATTTAGATAGTAATCTGCCTTCCTGTTTTGCCACCAAAGTGGATGATCTCACATTTATCCACATTAAACTGCATCTGCCATGCATCTGCCATGCATCTGCCCACTCACCCATCCTGTCCAAGTCACCCTGCGTCCTCATAGCATCCTCCTCACAGTTCATACTGCCACCCAGCTTTGTTTCATCAGCAAATTTGCTAATGTTACTTTTAATCCCTTCATCTAAATCTATATTACTAAAAGTCTGATCTTGACCACTTTTGGCTCGCTGTGGTGTGATTTCCAAGAGAACGCCGCCACCTACAGCCATCATTTTTGGCCACCTCGCTCAGAGCCCCCCTCTGCCCTCCTGGACCAGAGGATTTTTCCCATCAATGAAAAATCAGAGAGATGTTAATGTTTTTGAATCTTGCCATTCTCTCTGCTGCCCCTGTTGGAGGGAGGGGGAGGGACTATAAAACCAGGAAGTGGTGTGCCTCACTCAGTCTCTGCAAGATGGAGAAGCCAAAGGGTCACGTCTCTCTGAGCTCGGAATAACACTGAACACATGTCTACTCAAGGGACGACAGATGGCGCAATGGGCTAAGTGTTCGGCTGGCAACCGGAAGGTAGCCGGTTCGAATCCCGCTTGGAGTGCATACTGTCGTTGTGTCCTTGGGCAAGACACTTCACCCACCTTTGCCTGCATGTGAATGTGTGTGAATGTGTGTGAGTGATTGGTGGTGGTCGGAGGGGCCGTAGGCGCAGATTAGCAGCCACGCTTCCGTCAGTCTGCCCCAGGGCAGCTGTGGCTACAGAAGTAGCTTACCACCACCGAGTGTGACTGAGGAGTGAATGAATAATGCGATGTAAAGCGCCTTGAGTATTAGAAAGGCGCTATATAAATCCCATCCATTATTATCATTATTATTACTCAACTGTGAGTGCACTTAATGTGGTTTGAAAATGAAAATATGGTTGGTTTGAAGTAAAAAGGCACTGCCTGCAAATGGTTGTTTGGGTGCTTTGGCTTGAAGTTAATAGGCACTACTGCAAATGGTGGTTTGGGAGCTTTGGCTTGAAGTTAAAAGGCACTACTGCAAATGGTGGTTTGGGTGCTTTGGGTAACTTCCTGTTTGCACTGTAGATTGATTTTAGATAAAACGCTACCACTTACGGCTGTGATATTTGGCCATCTTACTCAGTCCCCCTCCGCTCAGCAGGTGCAGAGGATTCTTCCCATCAACGAAAATTAAAAGTGTTATTGGTGTTTAAAAAATGTTGAGAATCTCTCTCCTGTCAATCACGCCATAAATGCCACACCTTTTCCGGTGGGAGGGGGAGGGGTTATAAAACCCGGAAGTGTGGGTGTGATTGGGGAGGGAGAGGTCACGACTGTCTGAGCTGTGAATCAACTGAACACGCTGAATGTCTACTGAACTGTGAGTTTGGTGTTTTGTGTGGTTTTATGGTGGATTTATGGTGGTTTCACCCTGCTTGAAATGGTATGAAACTGCATTTGAATGTGGTGGCCTTGCACCCTGCATGAAATGGTATGAAACTGCATTTGAATGTGGTGGCGTTGCACCCTGCATGAAATGGTATGAAACTGCACTTGAATTTGGTGGCCTTGCACCCTGCTTGAAGTGGAATGAAACTGCACTTGAATTTGGCGGCCTTGCACCCTACTTGAAGTGGTATGAAACTGCACTGAATTTGGTGGCCTTGCACCCTGCTGAAAGTGGTATGAAACTGCACTTGAATTTGGTGGCCTTGGATCCAGCTTGAAGTGGTATGAAACTGCACTTGAATTTGGTGGCCTTGCACTCTGCTCGAAGTGGTAAGAAACTGCACTTGAATTCGGAGGCCTTGCACCCTGCTTGAAATGGTAGGAAAATGGATTTGAATTTGGCCTTGCGCCCTGCTTGAAATGGAATTTCAAAGAATAGCCATGAGTCAACTGCCAGCCCACCAGCCGTGAGTGAGCTGCCAGCACATCAGGCTTGAGGGACTGAGCTGCCACCCAAGAACCCATACCAGCGCTCCAGAAAGCCCCCCGACTGGCCACCAATATTGGAATTGGTGGAGAGGTGGAATATTGCGTTGGGGGACCAGCCCTCCCGTGTGAACATGGGACCCAACGGGTCCCACTTAGTCTAGTCATTAATATAATTGTAAATAACAGCGGTTCCAGCACCGAGCCGTGCAGTACCCCACTAGTCACTGCCTGCCATTCTGAAAGGGACCCGTTAATCCCTACTCTTTGTTTCTTGTCTGCCAACCAATTTTCTATCCATGTCAGCACTCTACCCCTAAGATCATGTGCTCTAATTTTGCCCACTAATCTCCCATGTGGGACCTTATCAAAGGCTTTCTGAAAGTCCAGGTACACTACATCCACTGGCTCTCCCTTGCCCATTTTCTCAGTTACATCTGCAAACAATTCCATAAGATTAGTCAAGCATGATTTCCCCTTTGTAAATCCATGCTGACTCGGACCGACCCTGCTACTGTTACCCTACATCTTGAACAACGGATATAGTAGGTGAAGTGGGAGGAGGTGCAAGTGAACCTCTGCCTCACCTGAAAGGACTGTCGGGGTCCCTGGACAGAGTCGCGGGAGGAGGTACAGGGACGGGTCCTAATCCAAAGGCAGGAGATAAATGCAAGACTCATGGGGGAGAGAGACTTTTCCCAAAGTGTGTAGGAAGGAACTGCAGATGCTGGTTTTAGACAAGATAGACACAAAAAGGTGGAGTAACTCATAAAAACATGAAAACATATGTTTTTCCTGCATCTAGCCTGTGCAATCCCTTGAGAATTGTATATGTTTCTATAAGACCCAAACTATGCTTAAACACAGTGAGGTGTAGGCATGCTTGGATCTCCTCCAATCTGAAGATCCAAGGTCCTGGGCTGTTGTCAGCTCAGCCGCGTCTCTGCGTAAGTCCAGTGCTGGAGATTTGTGTGTCACTAAAAGGCCCACATTCCTGCTGCGACACAGCTAGATGCTGCACTCACTCCGTGGTGCCTCACTTCAAATGAGACATTTATCGAGGTCTACCTCCTGTCTTGACGAGGAGCCAGTGAGTGCCGGCACAGTGGCGCAGCGGTAGAGTTGCTGCCTCACAGCGCCAGAAACCCGGGTTCAATCCCGACCATGGATGCTCCCTGTACGGAGTTTGTACCTTCTCCGGGCCCGGTGACCACGTGGGTTTCCTCCGGGTGCTCCGGTTTCCTCCCACTTCCCAAAGACATGCAGATTTGTGGGTGAATTGGCTTCTGGGAACTTGTCCCTATTGTGTAGGATAGAACTAGTGTTTATTGGTGCGGACTTGGTGGGCCAAAGCACATGTTTCCACGCTGCATCTCTAAACTAAACTAAACTATTGTATCTCCTGTGTCCTGGCCAATATTTATCTTCGAGTCTAGTAGTTACAATTTGGGGAATTTACTGTGTGTACAAAAAGGATGGGACGGTAGCGTAGTGGTAGAGCTACTGCCTTACAGTGCTGGGGGACCCTGGTTCGGTCCCGACTACGGGTGCTTGTCTGTACGTAGTTTGTACGTTCTCCCCGTGACCTGCGTGGGTTTTCTCCGAGATCTTCGGTTTCCTGCCACACTCTAAAGATTTACTGGTTTGTAAGTTAATTGGCTCGGAATGAATGTAAAATTGTCCCTCGTGCGTGTAGGGTAGTATTAATGTGCGGGGACCGATGGTCGGCGTGGGATTCTCTGCCTCAGAAGGCGGTGGAGGCCGGTACTCTGGATGCTTTCAAGAGAGAGCTGGATAGGGCTCTTAAAAATAGCGGAGTCAGGGGATATGGGGAGAACGGGTTACTGATTGGGAATGATCAGCCATGATCACATTGAATGGCGGTGCTGGCTCGAAGGGCCGAATGGCCGAATGGCCTTCTCCTGCACCTATTGTCTATTGTCTATTGTCTATTGGACACGGAGTGCCTGTTTCCGCGCTGTACAGTATCTCTAAACTAAACCATCTCCTCGGGCAGTAAATCCAAAGTGCTCCACCATGCCTTAACACTTTGGTAATTTAAGGTCATTAAAGGCTCTCTTAGAAATACATGTTTTTCACCTTTGTGAGGGAATGGCAGTTAGCTGCATGAAAAATGGACGCCTTCTAGTGCTATTCTCCATTGTTCTATTAAGAAGTCATGTTGCTCTTTTTAATAGAATGTAGAAAACAAGGAACTGCAGATGCCAGTTCACCAAGTAAACGTAGACACAAAGTTTTGAAGAGTCTCGACCCGAAACATCATCCATTTCTTCTCTCCAGAGACGCTGACTGTCCCGCTGAGTTACTCCAGCCTTTTCAATCAATCAATCAATCAGTACGGGTGTCAGGGGTGATGGGGAGAAGGCAGGAGAATGGGGTTAAAAGGGAAAGATAGATCAGCCATGATTGATTGGCGGAGTAGACTTAGTTTAGTTTAGTTTAGTTTTGAGATACAGCGTGGAAAACGACCCTTCGGCCCACTGAGTCCGCGCCCACCAGCGTTTCCCCCGCACTAACACTATCCACTGGGGACAATTTACAATTATACCAAGCCAATTAGCCTACAAGAGTCCCTTGCCCAGAGTAGGGGAATCAAGGACCAGAGGACATAGGTTTAAGGTGAAGGGGAAAAGATTTAATAGGAATCTGATGGGTAACTTTTTCGTACAAAGGATGGTTGGTGTCGGAGGAGGTAGTTGAGGCAGGGACTATCGCACCATTTAAGAACAGTTAGACAGGTATCGGGATAGGACATGTTTGGGGGATATGGACCAAATGCGGGCAGGTGGACGAGTGTAGCTGGAACATGGTGGCTGGTGCAGGCTAGTTGGGCCGAAGGGCCTGTTTCCATGCTGTATCACTCTGGTCAACTTATTGAAAGGAAGATTTTTCACACAGAGAGTTGTGAGTCTGTGGAATTCTCTGCCTCAGAGGGCGGTGGAGGCCGGTTCTCTGGACACTTTCAAGGGAGAGCTAGATAGGGCTCTTAAAGACAGCGGAGTCTACCAACGCTTAAAATGTGGATTTCAAATATGTTGGACACCGCACATCTTGAGGAAATGCGATTCCTCCTAACAGATAAATCAGACCAATTCTTAATGAGTTGGTCTCCATTTGTTGACTTTTGGAAGCATATGGTGCAACAGAACCGTAGTAGCTAACTGTTTCAGGATTGGGTGAGGGATGGTCAAGAATATAGATAATGATCTCCTTAATCTCTTTCTACTCTTTCTCTCTCTATCTTCTTTTCTTCAGTTTTCTTCTTTCACCCTTTTCTCCTTTTCACACACTAGAATATCACACGTTTTCTATTTTTTATTATGTATTCTCTCTTTTTCTTTTTCGTTATTAAAAATTTTTTTAATAAAAAGACAGCGGAGTCAGGGGATATGGGGAGAAGGCAGGAACGGGGGTACTGATTGTGGACGATCAGCCATGATCACATTGAATGGCGGTGCTGGCTCGAAGGGCCGAATGGCCTAATCCTGCACCTATTGTCTATTATCTATGATGAACTAAGACATGCACAGGCCTCAGATGTTTTCAAAGATGCAGATGCTTTATTGTTCAGTACAGTTCCTTCTTTATGCAGGCAGCTGATATCATTTCCCGAGCCCCGCTCCTCCCCTCCCCTCCCTTCAATCCCCTAGTGGGTAGATGGTCTCTTCACAGTCTAGTGCTGGACTCTGCGCATGGACTGCATCTGGTTGGTGTGGGCCTGGGTACTGTACTCATTGTAGTTCTTGTATTCACCGTTGTGTCGGTCCCTCTCGAAGATGTACTGGTAGCCTCTGTAACCAGGGTACTGGTATCCAACCCAGCTGTGAAGACAACACAACCAATCATTGTAGTAGATGCCCTCTAGCCTTGGACATTTCCACCCCCGGGAATGTCCTCCGCTCCCATCCGGAACGAGGTACAGCAGATTCGAACGCACCAGAATCCCCCCACATTCAGGGAGGGTTTCTTCCCCAGCAGTTAACCAGGAAACTGAACGGCCCCTTTGGTTCAAAGGTAGATAAAAATGCTGGAGAAACTCAGCGGGTGAGGCAGCATCTATGGAGTGAAGGAATAGGTGACGTTTGGGGTCGAGACCCTTCTTCAGACTGATGTGGGGGTGGGGGGGGAGGGCAAGAAGATGAAAGGAAGAGGCGGAGACAGCGGGCTGTGGGGGAGCTGGGAAGGGGAGGGGAAGGAGGGAGAAAGCAAGGACTACCTGAAATTGGAGAAGTCAATGTTCATACCGCTGGGGTGCAACTACCCGGGCAAAATATGAGGTGCTACTCCTCCAATTTGAGGTGGGCCTCACCCTGGCCATGGAGGAGGCCCAGGACAGAAAGGTCGGATTCGGAATGGGAGAGGGAGTTGAAGTGCTGACCATCCACCACCCCTACCAGACATCGCCTCGGCCTCCGTCCACTCACCTGCCTTCCTCCGGCCCCAACCCTCATCCTTGCCGCAACCCAGGCCCTTTAGTTCAGTTCAGTTCGGTTTAGTTTATTGTCACGTGTACCGAGGTACAGTGAAAAGCCTTTGTTGCGTGCTATCCAGTCAGCCGGAAAGGCAATACATGATTACAATCGTGCCAGTTACAGTGTGTACTGTGATACTAAGGGACTAACATTTAGTGCAAGGTAAAGCCAGTAAAGTCCGATCAAAGATAGTCCGAGGGCCACCAATGAGGTAGATAGTAGTTCAGGACCGCTCTCTGGTTGTGGTAGGATGGGTCAGTTGCCTGATAACAGCTGGGAAGAAACTGTCCCTGAATCTGGAGGTGTGTGTTTTCACACTTCTGTACCTTTTGCCTGATGGGAGAGGGGGGAAGAGGGAGTGGCCGGGGTGAGACTCGTCCTTGATTATGCTGCTGGCCTTGCCGAGGCAGCGTGAAGTGTAGATGGAGTCAAATAGGTGAGGTAGACAAAAATGCTGGAGAAACTCAGCGGGTGAGGTAGCATCTATGGAGTGAAGGAAATAGGCAACGCTTCGGGCCGAACCCCGTCTTCAGAGGTTGGTTTGTGTGATGGTCTGGACTTTAGACTTTAGACTTTAGAGATACAGCGTGGAAACAGGCCCTTCGTCCCATCGAGTCCGTGCCGACCAGCGATCACCCCTTACACTGGTACTACCCCTACACACCAGGTATAAGTGAGTCTGTAGGATAGTGTTAATGTGCGGGGATCGCTGGTCTCTGAACTAAACCGGTGTGTAGGAAGGTACTGCAGATGCTGGTTTAAACCGAAGATAGAAACTTTTCCCTTTCCCATGACTTTCAGTCTGAAGAAGGCGTCTCGGCCCGAAACGTCACCCATTCCTTCTCTCCAGAGATGCTGCCTGTCCCGCTGAGTTACTGCAGCATTTTGTGCCCATCTACACTAAACCAGTGGCAACTTACGCTCCAGAGTGGACCTTGATGGAAGCAACCTCCTTGCTGCACCAGCCCATGGCTTGCAGGGATGGGTAGTCATCGCAGAGTTCAAACTTGCGCCCCTGGAAGTTCTCGTTTTCGTACAGGGAGATCTTACTATCACTGTGGATCTGTGGGGGGCAGAGAGAGAGAGAGAGACAGAGACAGAGACAGAGAGACGGAGAAAGAATGACTGCGTTAGGAATCTCTGATCAATATTCACGGCAACGTTTCCACACATGAGGCTAATTGCAGAGCTGTCACCGAGACTTCCGTTCACTTTCCCCGGTAAGTCCTGGGTTCGATCCAGGACTACTGCCGCGTATACGGAGTTTAAACATTCCCTCTGTGACCGGGCGTGGGTTTTCTCCGGCCGCTCCGGTTTCCTCCCACACTCCAAAGACGTGCAGGTTTGTAGGTTAATTGGCTTCGGTAAAACTTATAAATTGTCCTAGAGTGTCGCATAGTGTTGGTGTATAATAATAATAATAATAATACATTTGATTTATATAGCGCGGTGATCACTGGTCACACCCGGAGGAAGCCCACACGGTCACAGGAGAACATGCAAACTACATACAGACAGCACCCGTAGTCAGGATCGGACCTGGGTCTCTGGCGCTGTAAGGCAGCAACTACCGCTGCTAAACCATGCCGCGCCTACACTGAGGAGACTGTACTTCGCTACTCACAGGCCTGGAGTAGCAGAAGTGCTTCAGAGCCTGACAGAACATAGAACATGGAACAGCACAGAAATGGGCCCTTCGGCCCACAATGAACATGATGCCAAATCAAACTGATCTCATCCACCTGTACGTGATCCATGTCCCTCTATTCCCTGCACTTCCACGTGTCCTTCCAAAAGCCTCTTAAAAGCCTCTTCTTCTCCGTGGACGGTCACCTTGTCGTGGTGGAGAAGCTTGTGTGGTCCTGAGATCCTGAGAGCGATGCCGTCTGGAGCTGTGCTCCTGGTAGGGCCACCCATGGCGGTAAGGTCGAGGGGGAGGTCTCTGACAAAGAGCAATCCAACCAAGACCTCAACGGTGGAACAGGCCGAGGACGATGGCTGACCTTAGTGGAGCATCACAACCGGTGGGAAGGCGGATGAAGGCTGCAGCAGAAAAGGGTCTCCAGTCGTCTTGGACTCCATGCCACTGGATCCTGACCCAGATCTGTCAAGGACCCTGTGGTGGCCGTCTGTGCACCAATCTCCCCACGTTAAACAAAGTCACGCACAGGCGTCCTCCATGAGAGGACAGTCATACTCGTTTCCAGTGACCGCCGATGATGAAAAGCCACACTCGTATCTGCCTCCACCACCACCCCTGGCAGGCATTGCATTCCAGGCCCCCACCACCCACTGGGTAAAAAACGTACCCACATATCTTCATTAAAATTCCCCCACCCCCCCCTCTCACCTTATAGCTATGCCCTCTCGTGTTGGACAATTCCACCCTGGGAAAAAAGTTTCTGACTGTCTAGGAAGGAACTGCAGATGCTGGTTTACACCGAAGATAGACAGAAAATGCTGGAGTATCTCAGCGGGACCGGCAGCATCTCTGGAGAGAAGGAATGGGTGACGTTTCGGGGTCGAGACCTTTCTTCAGGAACTGCAGATGCTGGTTTAAACCGAAGATCGACGCTAAAAGCTGGAGTACGGCTCTGAAGGTGGGCAGACTTGGTGGGCCGAAGGGCCTGTTTCAGCGCTGCATCTCTAAACTAAGAGCAGAGGTGTAGGCAGAACATGTTGGCCAGTGCGGGCAACAGTTGGGCCGAAGGCCTGTTCCCACGCTGAATCTGTGGAATTCTCTGCCACAGAAGGCAGTGGAGGCCAATTCACTGGATGTAATCAAGAGAGCGTTAGATGATAGCTCCAAGGGCTAACGGAATGAAGGAATATGGGGAGAAATCAAGAACGGGGTATTGATTCTGGATGATCACCCATGATCATATTGAATGGCGGTGCTGGCTCAAAGGGCCGAATGGCCTACTCCTGCGCCTATTTTCTATGTTTCTATGATTCAGACTTCTTCAGGTCCCGAAACATCACCCATTCCTTCTATCTAGAGGCTTGTCCCGCTGAGTTACTCCAGCAATTTGTGTCTATCTTCTTGCGTGCTACTCAAGGTGGTGTTAGAGGCAGATGTACAATAGTGACATCTAAGAGACTTTTGGATGGGCATCTGGATATTTAAGGGGAATGGAGGAGGGTTTGGATTGTGTGCAGGTAGGTAAAGGGGCTGTCCCACTTGGGTGACCTAATCTGCGAGTTCTGGCGAGTTTGCTCTTGACTCATACTGGCAGCATGCTCGACACAAGGTCGTAGGAGGTCTTTGTAAAGGGCCTGTCCCACTGTACGAGGTAATTCAAGAGCTCTCCCGAGTTTTAAAAAAATCAAACTCGCGGTAAGTACTTAGAATGAACGTAGCGGCTACGTCGGAGCTCATGGACGTCTCTTAGCGGCTCGTAACGCTAACGGCAGGTACTCGGGAAATGCGGAAACTTGTGACTTTTTTCAGCACTGTGAAAAATGTCCACGAGAGCCCTGAGCAGCTACGAACGGCTATTACCGTAAATCTCCAAGTTCAAATCAGGGGAAACTCGGGAGAACTCTTGAATTACCTCGTACAGTGGGGACACGCCCTTTATAGCCCAGTCCCACGGTACGAGTTCATTCCAAGAGTACTCCCCGAGTTTGCCCTGTTTTTGAACGCGGAGATTTACGGTAATGGCCACTCGTCGGTACTCGGGGCTCTCGTGGACATTTTGCAACATGTTGAAAAATCTTCACGAGTCTTCCCGTGCTTACCTGCCGTTAGCGAGTCTTCCCGGGTACCTGCTGTTAGCGTTACAAGCCGCTAAGAGACGTCCCGAGCTCCGACGTATCCGCTATGTTCATTCTCCGTGCTTACCACGAGTTTGATTTTTTTTAAAACTCGGGAGAGCTCTTGGAATGAACTCGTACCATGGGACATGGCTATAACTCTCCTTCATGCTCGAGAGTAGTCCCCGCGTACTCGAGGCCTCAGCTAGGTCGCGGCCTATTTTTCAACATGTTGAAAAATGCCCGCGAGTAAAAAAAGTCGCCATGGAAAAAATCAATACTTTTTTACTCGTAGGTTTAGTCGAAGTAGGTCGTAGTAGGTCGGCATGTTAGTCGTAGGTAATCGAGGGTAATCGAAGGTGATCGAAGGTAGCCGTAGGTAGTCTTCAACATAGTCGAAGGGAGGGCGAAGGGAGGTCGAAGGGAGGGCGAAGGGAGGTCGAAGGAGATCGAAGGAGGTCGTCTTCACTCCACTATTCGGTGTTCAACATGACATTTTTTTCAAACTCTCCTAAACTCTTCTAAACTCGCCAATTAGGTCGCCCAAGTGGGACAGCCCCTTAAGAGATGGCAGCCTGAAGACAGTCTGTGTACCCTGTCCACTACACGCCTCTCACAGTTTTATACACACACAGAAAGTGCAAAGTATTGAAGGGCTTACGGCACTCTTGATGGGGCGGAAGGAGAGAAGGTGTTCGGTCCTGTAGCCACTGTTTCCGCTCCAGGCATCCCAACGTGGGTAGTCTCCCTTCTCCAGAATGAACTGCTGCCCCTGGAATTCTGGGTGTTCGAATCCTGCCCAGCTACAAGACGAACAGATAGAGAGAGAGAGAGAGAGAGAGAGGGGGGGGGGGGGAGGAGATGGTCAACGGTCATTCCACCAGATATAAAGGTGATGCATAAATGTGTCATTCTTAGGTCCAGATATGAGACATAGATGTAGATAATAGATGCAGGAGGAGGCCATTGGGTATCCCAGCATCTCAGTAGCTGGTGTCCCGTCACCGCTTTGCTCCACATGGAAAACAACTCCTAGCATCCATCCAGCCAACCGAGGCAAAAGCACACTGGATAGCCACCAAGTGGTCACAGGAGTGGAAGGCAACCTCATCTCCATTACACAGCTATATCTCTTCACCAGATAAAAGCTGTCCAGGGTCTGACCTCCCCCAGAGGAGCATGGGTGAAGCTCAACAGACTTGGTACTGGAGTCGGGCGTTTCAACGCCAGCGGGTGAGATGGGGGCTCCGCCAGAGCCCAGCCTGCAAATGCGGAGCAGAACAACAAGACAGCCAACCATGTCATCTCTGGGTGCCCGCTCTACCACCCACCAAATGGAGCTCAGGGCCTGGCAGACATTGACGCAGAGACAACAACCTGGCTGCTCAACAACCGGCTTGAGATCTAACTATTCCTTTGGTTTATGTTTCATTCGCAAGAAGAAGAGGAGTATCTGGAATTTAGAAGGATGAGAGGGGAACTTATGGAAACATATACAATTCTTATGGGATTGGACAGGCTAGATGCAGGATGTTCCCAGATGTTGGGGGAATCCAAAGACCACCTCCAGTTTAAATTCCATTTGGAATATTTTGGAGAACCAGGAACCAAGAAGCAGGGGTCACAGTTTAAGAATAAGGGGTAGGCCATTTAGGACTGAGAGGAGGGGAAATTTGTTTTTCACCCAGAGAGAGAATCTGTTCAAATTCTCTGCCACAGAAGGTAGTGGAGGCCAATTCACTGGATGTGTTCAAGAGAGAGTTAGATATAGATAACTCTTAGGGCTAAGGGAATCAAGGGATATGGGGAGAAAGCAGGAACGGGGTACTGATTTTGGATGATCACATTGAATGGCGGTGCTGACTGGAAGGGGCGAATGGCCAACTCCTGCACCTATTTTCTATGTCTATGTCTGGTATCTGGACCTAACAACGACTCACATTGATGTAACACCTTCTTCATCACAAACGCTCTACTGCCAAATGTTCATGGCTCATCTATCTCTCCCTCTCCACCCCATTCTCCCCGTAACCCCTGACACCGTACCAATCAAGAATTTATCTATCTCTGCCTTAAAAATATCCATTGACTTGACCTCCACAGCTCAGTGGCAATGAATTCCACAGATTCACCACGCTCTGGGCAAAAAAATTCCTTATGTGTAGGAAAGAACTGCAGATGCTGGTTTAAATCCCATTCCTTCCCTCCAGAGATGCTGCCTGGCCCGCTGAGTTACTCCAGCATTTTGTGTCTACCTTAAATAAATTCCTTCTCATCTCCTTCCGTAAGGAACATCATTTTATTCTGAGGCTTTGGCCTCTCATCCTAGAACTCCCCCCCCCCCCCAACCCCCCTACAAGCAGAAACATCCTCTCGACATTCATAAGGTCATAAGTGATAGGACCAGAATGAGGCCATTTAGCCCATCAAGAGTACTCCACCATTCAATCATGGCTGATCTATTTTTCCCTTCTAACCCCAGTCTCCTGCCTTCTCCCCATAACCCCTTACATCCTTACTAATCAAATATTCTACTGCTGTATATCGAACAGCATTAACTCCTCGTTGTCCAACATTAGGTGGCCGATTAGGAAAAGGGGAGATGCAACGAGACCTGGGTGTCATGGTACACCAGTCATTGAAAGTAGGCATGCAGGTGCAGCAGGCAGTGAAGAAAGCGAATGGTATGTTAGCATTCATAGCAAAAGGATTTGAGTATAGGAGCAGGGAGGTTCTACTGCAGTTGTACAGGGTCTTGGTGAGACCACACCTGGAGTATTGCGTAAAGTTTTGGTCTCCAAATCTGAGGAAAGACATTCTTGCCATAGAGGGAGTACAGAGAAGGTTCACCAGACTGATTTCTGGGATGTCAGGACTTTCATATGAAGAAAGACTGGATAGATTCGGCTTGTACTCGCTAGAATTTAGAAGATTGAGGGGGGATCTTACAGAAACTTACAAAATTCTTAAGGGGTTGGACAGGCTAGATGCAGGAAGATTGTTCCCGATGTTGGGGAAGTCCTGAACAAGGGGTCACAGTTTAAGGATAAGGGGGAAATCTTTTAGGACCGAGATGAGAAAAATATTTTTCACACAGAGAGTGGTGAATCTGTGGAATTCTCTGCCACAGAAGGTAGTTGAGGCCAGTTCATTGGCTATATTTAAGAGGGGTATGGAGAGAAGGCAGGTACAGGATACTGAGTTGGATGATCAGCCATGATCATATTGACAGGTTGGCGAGATATGGGCCAAACGCAAGCAGGTGGGACTAGTGTAGCTGGGACATGTTGGTCGGTGTGGGCAAGTTGGGGCAGAGGGCCTTTTTCCACATGGTATCACTATATGACTCTGTGAGAAAGAGTCCTCTGGGTAGGCCGCCATCTTGGATCCATTCTGGCATCTTGCCGTGTTCTCTACCCTCCCAATGTTGGGAGCCTTCCTTGGGCAGGGAGATGAAGTTGGGGAAAGCAGGTGATAGAGATGGGGCTAAATGTTGAGGTACTTACGGTCCACATTCTACCTTGATGGATCGGATCTTGTTGAATCCACGTTCCATGATGTTGGGACATTCCAGCATAAACTCACAGTGTTTTCCTTGGAAGTTCTGCTCTTCCCACATGGTGATCTTCCACTGACCCATGACATCCATTGGCTGGGTCGTCATCTTGAATTGTACTGTATCTACTGGAACAGCAACAAAGTAAGTCAATGGCCAATCAGGTCACAAATCAAGGAGATATCTCCAGTGTTGGTCTGGACGGCACCATTTCAACTTGCCATCATACATTCTGGGAGCAAAGTTAGGCCATTCGGCCCTTCAAGTCTACTCCGCCAATCAATCATGGCTGATCTGTCTATCCCTCTCAACCCCATTCTCCTGCCTTCTCCCCATAACCCCTGACACCTTTACTAATTGAGTATAGTATAGGAGTTGAGTATAGGAGCAAAGAGGTCCTTCTGCAGTTGTACAGGGCCCTAGTGAGACCACACCTGGAGTATTGTGTGCAGTTTTGGTCCCCTAATTTGAGGAAGGACATTCTTGCTATTGAGGGAGTGCAGCGTAGGTTTACAAGGTTAATTCCCAGGATGGCGGAACTGTCATATGCTGAGAGAATGGAGCGGCTAGGCTTGTATACTCTGGAGTTTAGAAGGATGAGAGGGAATCTTATCGAAACATATAAGATTATTAAGGGTATGGACACGCTAGAGGCAGGAAACATGTTCCCGATGTTGGGGGAGTCCAGAACCAGGGGCCACAGTTTAAGAATAAGGAGTCTAAGAATTAGGTCTGTGTGTCTTGAATAAACCACAATGCTCAGTGTACCTTTGCCTCTGTGCGTTTAAATTAATATTTTCCATATATTAAGAATAAGTGGTAAGTGGTAAGCCATTTAGAACAGAGACGAGGAAACACTTTTTCACACAGAGAGTTGTGAGTCTGTGGAATTCTCTGCCTCAGAGGGTGGTCGAGGCCGGTTCTCTGGATACTTTCAAGAGAGAGCTAGACAGGGCTCTTAAAGATAGCGGAGTCAGGGGATATGGGGAGAAGGCAGGAACGGGGTACTGATTGGGGATGTTCAGCCATGATCACATTGAATGGCGATGCTGGCTTGTAGGGCCGAATGGCCTACTCCTGTACCTATTGTCTAATCAAGTATCTGCCGATTTACACCTTAAAAATATCCATTGACTTGGCCTCCACTGTTGTCTGGGAAATGAATTCCACACAATTCCCATCGCCTGACTAAAGAAATTCCTTCTCATCTCCTTTCTGTAAGACAGTAACTCACCCGTTGCGCCACTGTGCTGCCCCTCGCCTGACCTTTGATCTCTGATGTCTGCCTCATCAAAACACTCATCTCACCTGTGTCCACCTATCACTCACCTATCATCTACACAGAAAATGCTGGAGTAATTCAGTGAACCAGGCAGGAACCTTGGAGAAACTCCAGGAGATCCTGATTCCTGGAGAATTCTCCAGAGATGCTGCCTGACCCGCAGAGTTGCTCCAGCACTTTGTGTCTATCTTTGGTTTAAACTAGCATCTGCAGTTCCTTATTATTCCACCTCCCCCCCGCCCCAATTTTCTCTCCCCCCCCCCCCCCACACACACCACAATCAGTCGGAAGAAGAGTCCCGACCTAAAACGTCACCTATCCATGTTCTCCAGAGATGCTGCCTGACCCGCCGAGTTACTCCAGCACCTTGTACCTTTTATTTTAATAAACCACCACCTGCAGTTCCTCGTATCCAAATCTCAGACATACCCATTGCTTGTTATTTTCTATACTGTGATCTCCAAGACCAGGAAGGTCAAAAAGAGTAGAAGCTTGAGTGAGAGTTATGTCTAATTGCAGATGCTGGTTTACCAAAAAAAAAAAGACACAAAGTGCTGGAGGAACTCTAATGGAAACAGTTCTCTCCTGTCCACCATGACTAGAATTGCCAAGAATCCACCCCCCCCCCCCTCCCCCTGCTATCTCTTCTGAATTTTCCCTGCTGTAAGATAGGTCTCTAGACCGACCCTGTAAAATTAGTCGGTCATCTCTGGAATTAATCTTGTAAATTATTTCCACACCATCTGTAGGGCTGCACGGTGGCGCAGCGGTAGAGTTGCTGCCTTACAGTACCGGGTTCGAGCCTGACTACGGGTGCTGTCTGTACGCAGTTTGTACGTTCTCCCCCGTGACCCGTGTGGTTTTCTCCGGGTAGGGACAATTGACAATTTTTAAAATCAAAACCAATTAACCTGCAAACCTGTAAGTCCTTGGAAACCAGAACACAAGGAAAAAAACCCACACAGGTCACAGGGAGAATGTACTGCCTTAATTATATCCACTGGCTTTACCTCCACAGCGGCCGGTGGCAAAGAATTCCACATATTCACCACCCTCAGCCATGATAACAATGAATGGCGGTGCTGGCTCGAAGGGCCGAATGGCCTCCTCCTGCACCTATTGTCTATGTTTCTAAAGATATTTCCCGTCATCTCCTTCTAGAAAGCCCTTTAATTCTGAGGCTATGACCTCTCGTCCTAGACTCTCCCACCAGTGGAAACATCCTCTCCACATAAGAATAAGGAGTAAGCTATTTAGAACGGAGACGAGGAAACACTTTTTCTCACAGAGAGTGGTGAGTCTGTGGAATACTCTGCCTCAGAGGGCGGTGGAGGCGGCTTCTCTGGATGCTTTCAAGAGAGAGCTAGATAGGGCTCTTAAAAATAGCGGAGTCACGGGATATGGGGAGAAGGCAGAAACGGGGTACTGATTGGGGATGATCAGCCATGATCACATTGAATGGCGGTGCTGGCTCGAAGGGCCGAATGGCCTACTCCCGCACCTATTGTCTCTATTGTCGATTGTCTATTGTCACATCCACTCTATCCAAGCCTTTCACTATTTGGTAAGTTTCAATGAGATCGTCCCTTCATCCTTCTAAACTCCAGCGAGTACAGGCCCAGGGCCGTCAAACGCTCATCATAGGTTAACCCACTCGTTCCTGGGATCATTCTCGTAAACCTCCTCTGGTCCCTCTCTTCAGAACCTCAGTTAGGGTGTCCAGATACTCCAAATGCAGCCTGCCCAGCGCCCCATAGAGCCTCAGCATTTCACCCCTGTTTTTGCACGCAAGCCCTCTCGAAATAAGTGCTAGCATGGGAGGTGGTCATCGCTCTTACCTGGGTCCCGCGGTGGCTGGTTCCCGAGAGGCTGGTGTGTTGATGCTCAGCGCAGCAGAGCCCGCTTTTATACGCCATGGCCCGTCCCTGGCATGTGCCGAATGGGCAAAAAACCGTGCTGGCTCAGCGGACTCCGGTCCCCCGCCCGTAGAAATGTTATCCACGCGCACGAGCCAAAAAGCTTCCCGTGCAGATTCCCGCAGGCCATTGTCGCATAGATCAGCGCTCTCTCCCTCTCTCCCTCTCTCCCTCTCTCCCTCTCCCCCCCCCCCCACCCCCCCCCACCACTCTGGACCCATCGCAACAATGGAAAATGCTGTTACCAAGCTTGATCCGAAGCCAGAGACCCAGCGAAAGGGACTGACGCGACACTCCAGCTTCACTGCCGAGATAATCCAACACACATCACTTTCCAAACACAATACCTTGGATACACAGCGGAGGTTTAGCGAGATTAGGCGCGAAATATTTCTGAAATAGTGCAAGGTCTGGATGTGGGAGGATGTTTCCACTGGTGGGAGAGTCTAGGTCCAGAGGTCACAGCCTCAGAATACCTTAGGAAGGACGAACCTTTAGAAAGTTTAGAAGAACGAGGGGGGGAGGGGGGGACCTTATTGAAACTTAGCAAATAGTGAAAGGCTTGGATGGAGTGGATGCGGAGAGGATGTTTCCACCAGCGGGAGAGTCTCAGAATATCTTTAGAAGGACGTACCTTTAGAAATGAGATGAGGAGGGATTTCTTTAGTGGGAGGGTGGTGAACCTGTGGAACTCTTTGCCACAGAAGGCTGTGGAGGCCAAGTCAGTGGGTATTTTTAAGGTGGAGATTGATAGGTTCTTGGTTAGTACGGGTGTCAGGGGTTATGGGGAGAAGGCAGAATGGGGTTGAGAGGGGAAGATGGATCAGCCATGATTGACTGGCGGAGTAGACCTGATGGGCCGAATGGCCTAATTCTGTTCCGAGAACTAACTTAATTATGAACTCCCCTCTCCTCTATCTCTGATGCTCAGGAGTTACTTAGGTTAGATTTAGTTTTAGAAATGCAGTGTAGAATCAGGCCTTTCAGCCCACCGAGTCCATGCTGGCCAATGATCACCCGTACACTTGGTCATCTGCACACCATGTACTATGTACTATTGGGCGGCATGGTGGTGCAGCGGTAGAGTTGCTGCCTTACAGCACCTGAGACCGGGATTTGATCCTGACCACGTGTGCTGTCTGTATGGTGCTTGTACGTTCTCCCTGAGACCTCGTGAGTTTTCTCCGGGTGCTCCGGTTTCCCTCCCACACACCAAAGACCTACAGGTTTGTCGTTAATTATGGGTTAATTGGTTTCTGTTAAATTGTCCTTGGTGTTTAGGATAGTGTTATGGGCCTGTCCCACTTAGGCGACTCTTTAGGCGACAGCCAGGGACTAGTTTTAATGGAATTCACCAACGACACCTGGAAACAACCTACAACAACAAAAATTGTCACCACTGGTCGTCGAAAATGTTTCAACATGTTGAAAATTTTGCTGCAGTCGCCTGTAGTCGCCCAAAATAATCGCTTAAGTGGGACAGGCCAATTAGTGTACGGGATGATCGCTGGTCGGCGCGCACTCGGTGGGCCGAAGGGCCTGGTTCCGTGTTGTATGTCTACAGCCAGTACAGTCTACACTAGGGACAATTTACAATGCTCATTAACCAACAAACCTGCACGTCTTTGGAGTGTGGGAGGAGACAGGAGCACCCGGAGAAAACCCACGTGGTCACGGGGAGGACGTGCAAACTCCGTACAGACAGCACCTGTAGTCAGGATCGAACCCGGGTCTCTGGCGCTGTGAGGCAGCAACTCTACCGCTGCGCCACCGTGCTGCACAATAGTACATGGTGTGTGGATTGAACTAGTGTACGGGTGATCATTGGCCAGCACGGACTCGGTGGGCCGAAGGGCCAGATTCTACACTGCCGCCCTCTGCACAACATCCCAGAGGGGATAAATAAACATTTATTTAGTTCTGCCCCATGCGGTTCTAAAATTCATAATCAGAGTCTCGCACTGTAAATGATCACTCTCCAAATTATCAAACATCTTAAATGTCATGTGTAGGAAGGAACTGCAGATGCTGGTTTAAACCAAAGATAGACACAACATGCTGGAGTAACTCAGCGGGACAGGCAGTATCTCTGGAGAGAAGGAATGGGTGACGTTTCGGGTCGAGACCCTTCTTCAGACTGAACTTAATTATCATAGTACACTGAACATAGAACTTAAAACAGTACAGCACAGGAACAGGCCCTTCGGCCCACAATGTCTGCGCCAAACATGATAGAGTCATAGGTTCATACAGCATGCAAACAGGCCCTTCCGCCCAACTTGCCCACACCGACCAAGATGCCCCATCAACACTAGTCCCACCTGCCCACATTTGGCCTATATCCCTCTAAACCTGCCCCATCTATGTACCTGTCAAAATGTCTTTAAAATGTTGTTATAGTATCTGCCTCAACTACGTCTCCTGGCAGCTCGTTCCATACACCCACCACCCTCTGTGGGAACATGTTGCCCGTCAGGTTCCTATTAAATTATTCCCCTCTTATCTTTAACCTATGTATAGGAAGGAACTGCAATGCTGGTTTAAACCGAAGATTGGCACATAAAGCTGGAATAGCTCAGCGGGTCAGTCCAGGCCCTCTCATAGATGAACTGAGGCCTAGGCCAATTTCAATTTTTAGAAGCCCCCAAACCAAGATCAAGCAGAGGTCCCTCAATTTTAGAGGCCCCCAAATCAACATCCCTCAGACAGGCATGAGGCCCATGCCAAATGGCACTTGTTGCCCCCTCTGATAGGGCCTGGGTCAGACAGCATCTCTGGAGAAAAGGAATAGGTGACGCTTCGGGTCGAGACCCATCTTCAAGGATCTGACAAAGGGTCTCGACCCGAAACGTCACATATTCTTTTTCTCCAGAGATATCGTGTGAGCCGCTGAGTTACTCCATCTTTTTGTGTTTCATCCTTCTCCTTTGGTTCTTGAATCCCCCACTCTGGGTAAAATACTGTGCATTCACCCTATCTATTCCCATCATAATATTATACACCTCTATAAGATCACCACTCATCCTCCTGCGCTCCAAGGAATTAAAGTCCTAGCCTGCTCAACCTCTCCCTATAGCTCAGTCCCTCGAGTCTTGGCACTCTACCTCTGCGCCACTGTGCCACCCTCTGGTACTAGTTTGTTATTGGCACTTGTCTGTGGAGGCGCTGCGAGTCGGCTGCCCTGCCAGCAGCGTGTTCGTTATTTCGACTTTTTTTGTTTTTTTGGTGTGTCTAAATGTTAATTTAGTTGTCTCTTGGTGTGTCTTGTGTAGGGGGTGGTGGGGGGGTGTGGGGAAGGGGGAAACCGCTTTCGGTCACCTCCTCGACGGAGAGGCAACTTTTACCGTGTCGCCTCCCTCATGGCCTAACAGCATGAATTGGAGCGGCCTTTCCCGGTGTTGGGCCCGGAGCTTCAGCAGCGGGCGCAGCGTGGACTTTTCCATCGCGGAGCGGGGCAAACCCTTGCCGGGGATCACCAGGGAGGAGTGCTCCGATCGCTGGCCTGTTGACTTTGGCATCATGGGGCTGTGTTCTGCGGAGCTTCTAGCCGGGGCGTGGCGTGGACTTACCATCCGGAGCCTGGGATCCCTTGCCGGGGATCGCCAGAGAAGAGCTCCGACTGCCGGCCTGCGGCCTATAATCATCCTGAAGCCGCAGTCTCCGCTAGGAAAGTGCAAATTCGGGCGCTCCGAGCCGCGGAATGTGTTTGACCGTCCCAACGTTGGAGTTTGGATCATCCCGACGAGAGGGCCTGTACATCGGGCCGTCCGTAGCGGCGACTACGGAGGGTTCATGGCCCCGACCACGGGTGAACAAAAGAGGAGGACTGACTGAACTTTGTTGCCTTCCACCACAGTGAAGAATGCTGTGGTGGATGTTTGTGTTACATTTTATTGTGTATTGTGTGTCCTTTTTAAGTGTATCGCTGTTGGCAAATTCATTTCACTGCACCTTCGGGCGCATGTGACGAATAAAATTGACTTTGACTTTGTACCGAGATACAGTGGAAATCTATGGAGAGAAGGAAAAGGTGACTGATGTCGGGGGGTTGGGGGGGAGGGAAAAAGGAAAGGAAGAGGCGGAGACAGTAGGCATTGTGGGAGAGCTGGGAAGGGAGAGTGTGTCGGTGCTGCTCCTTGCGGCAGCAATGGCGTCGTGGGACTGGGCCTCGTGGTGTTGGGGCCGGCAGGCGCGGACCAGCGGTGGAGCCCCGGGCCTGCGGGCGGTCGAGTCGAGGAGTGGCAGTGGCAGGAACGGTCTGGAGGCGGGCAAGTTTACGATCCTTTGTGGAGTCCAGGTCGCAGAGGAATCGTTTGTTGAAGGCGTGGAACTGCCGTTGGATAAAGTATAGTTGCGGCCTGTCGCAGGTCTGGGTGAGTGAGGGTCAGAGCTGCGGGAAGGTATCTTTATCCTGTATCTGTACAATGTGGACAGCTCGATTGTAATCATCAATTGTCTTTCCGCTGACTGGTTAGCATGCAACAAAAGCTTTCCAATGTACCTTAATCAACTTAACCAAACTAAACTTAATGAAACTAAACTTAATTAAACTAAACTAAACTAAATTAAACTAAACTAATCTGTTAAATCGTACACAAGTTCACAAGTTACAAGTTATAGGAGTAGAATTAGGTCTTTCGGCCTATTGAGTCTACTCTGCCGTTCAATCATGGCTGATCTCTGTAACAAATCCCATTTTCCTGCCTTCTCCCCATAACCTTTGAGACCCATTCTCATCAAGAACCTGTCTACCTCTGTCTTAAAAATATCCACTGGCTTGACTTCCAAAACCCTCTGTGGCAACGAGTTCCACAGATGACTAAAGCAAGGGTGGGAAACCTTGTTCTGCATAGGGGCCGGGACGCATGTCTGTGAGTGGATGGCGGGCCACATCTATCACGTGGACACATGGATCCCGCCCCCATCCCGCCCCGGATGGCAGGCATCAAATCACGTGCTCACAGAAGGTAGACGAAAGTTGCTGCAGAAACTCAGCGGGGTGAGGCAGCCTCATGCAATCCTTGCATGTCTCACCCGCTGAGTTTCTCCAGCATTTTTGTCTACCTTCGATTTTTCCAGCATCTGCAGTTCTGTCTTAAACGTGTTCACAGAAGGTGCGCGGCCGTGCCGGCGGCTTTGCGCAGGATGCGGTTCAGCCAGAGTTCGGCGCTCGGCGGGCTGGATAATTACGGGAAGAAAAATCCGCCTGCAGGCTGGATGATTTCGGGTTACAGGCCGCATTCGGCCCGGGGGCCGTAAGTTGCCGACCCCTGGACTAAAGCATACATAAGTAGTATCGAACCATGTACAACCATCAGTCTGAAGAAGGGTCTCGACCCGAAACGTCACCCATTCATTCCATTCCTCCAGGGATGCTGCCTGTCTCGCTGAGTTACTCCAGCTTCTTGTGTCTATCTTCAGTGTAAACCAGCATCTGCAGTTCCTTCCCACACGTGTACACAGTGCAGCAGGTAGTGCTGAGGGAAGGGGACATCTCAGCGCACGCGATCGAGCCGCGCTACACGGTCCCGCCAGACGACGAGAACATCGACCCTTCGGTCCACCAGCGGACACGAGCGGCGGCAGACCTGGCTCATCGCCGCGATGAAGGACCTGGGGTGGTCTCTGCCTGCAAGGTAACCCCTGAAGCATTTAGGGCCTGTCCCACTTGGCGATTTTTTTCGGCAACTGCCGGCAGTCTGGCTGCCAAAAAAAATGTTGCGACTCCAGGCGTCAATACGTCATCACGCCGCGTCACCGCCTCATCATGCCGCGACGTTTTCGGTGACCTGATACGTCAGTCAATGATGCCGGCAGTTGCCGAAAAAACGGCAAGTGCGCCAGGCCCTTTAGATTCACTAGAATTTAGGAGGATGAGAGGGGATCTTATAGAAACATATATAAAATTCTTAAGGATTGGACAGGCTAGATGCAGGGATAATGGTCCCCATGTTGACGGGAGTCCAAAACCAGGGGTCACAGTTTAAGAATAATGGGTAGGCCATTTAGGACTGAGATGAGGAAAGACTTTTTCACCCAGAGAGTTGTGAATCTGTGGAATCCTCAGCCACAGAAGGCAGTGGAGGCTGGTTCCCTGGATGTATTCAAGAGAGTTAGATTTAGCTCTTAGGGCTAACAGAATCAAGGGAGATGGGGAGAAAGCAGGAACGGGGTACTGATTCTGGATGATCAGTCATCATCATATTGAATGGCAGCGCTGGCTCGAAGGGCCGAGTGGCCTACCCCTGCACCTATTGTCTATGTTTCTATGTTTCTAAGACCGGAGAGTCTGGACCCGAAATGTCGTCTGTCCATCCCTGCACAGATAGGGTGAAAATTGTCCCTAGTGTGTGTAGGATAGTGTTAATGTGCAGGGATCGCTGGTTGGTGCAAATTTCTTCGGTGGGAAGGGTGGTGAATGTGGAATTCATTGCCACAGAAGGCTGTGGAGGCTGTCAGTGGATATATTTAAGGCAGAGATGGATAGATTTTTGATTAGTACTGGTGTAAGGGGTTATGGGGAGAAGGCAGGAGAATGGGGTTAGGAAGGAATGTTAGATCAGCCAACAAAATTGGATAGGTATATGGACGGGAAAGGAATGGAGGGTTATGGTCTGAGTGCAGGTAGATGGGACTAGGTGAGAGTAAGTTTTCGGCACGGACTAGAAGGGCCGAGATGGCCTGTTTCCGTGCTGAAATTGTTATATGGTTATATGGTTATATGGTTATATGATTGAATGGCGGAGTGGACGATGGGCCGAATGGCCTAATTCTGCTCCTATCACTTATGAACTTATGAACACAGTAGGTCAGGCAGCATCTATCGTATCCGCCTCCACCACCACCCCTGGCAACTCGTTCCAGAAACCCACCAACGTCCATGTAAAAAATACATGCCCCGCATGGTACTTCTCAACTTGAAGCTGTGGCCTCTAGTGTTTGTGTAGGAAGGGACTGCAGATGCTGCTTTAAACTGAAGCTAGATGCCAAGAAGCTGGAGAAAAGCAACGGGTCAGACAGCATCTCTGGAGAAAAGGAATAGGTGACGTTTCGGGGCGAGACCCTTCTTCAGACTTCTACACTTTGACTTTTGCAACCTGTCAAAATGGTTCTGATTGTGTACCCTATCGTAATTTTATATACTTCTATTTGGGGTGGCACGGTGGCGCAGCGGTAGGGTTGCTTCCTCACAGCGCCAGAGAACGGGTTCGATCCTGACTACGGGTGCTGTCTGTACGGAGTTTGTACGTTCTCCCGGTGACCTGCGTGGGTTTTCTCCGGGTGCTCCAGTTTCCTCCCACACTCCAAAGACGTACAGTTTGCAGGTTGATTGGCTTTCGTAAAAGTTGTAAATTGACCCTAGTGTGTGTATGATTGTGCTAGTGTGCGGGGAATCACTGGTCTGTGCGGACTGTGGGCCGAAGGGCCTGTTTCTGCTCTGTATCTCTAAACTAAACTTTATGGGGAAGGGAAAAATATTTAATATGCATCTGAGGGCTACCTTTTTCCACACAAAGGGTGGTGGGGTGTTTGGAACAAGTTGCCAGAGGAGGTAGTTGAGGCTGGGACTATCCCAACATTTAAGAAGCAGTTAGACAGGTACATGGATAGGACAGGTTTGGAGGGATATGGACCAAACGCAGGCAGGTGGGATTAGTGTAGCTGGGACATGTTGGCCAGTGTGGGCAAGTTGGGCCAAAGGCCTGTTTCCACACTGTATCACTCTATGACTCTAATACCGATCACCCTGTCTGGTTCCACCAAGATGCAGCACAGAACACCACAGGAGATCCTTCTTCCCTGTGGCTATCAAACTGTACAACTCCTCCCCCTTCTGCCATGGGGTAGACTGAGACTGACTCCCCCCCCCCCCCCCCCCACCCCGCTTCACTCCAATCTTTGCACATCCCCAATCCTTTCCACTCATCACTTTAATTTCATGTTTCATGTATTTTGTGTTTTTATGATAGACGTGTTCGCGGATCAATTTCCCTCCTGGGATAAATAAAGTTCAATCCTGGGAATTAACAACGTTAATTCCCAGGATGGCGGGACTGTCATATGCTGAGAGAATGGAGCGACTGGGCTTGTATACTCTGGAATTTAGGGGATCTTATTGAAACATATAAGATTATTAAGGGTTTGGACACGTTAGAGGCAGGAATGATGTTGGGGGAGTCCAGAATCAGGGGCCACAGTTTAAGAATAAGGGGTAAGCCATTTAGAACGGAAATGAGGAAACAGAGAGTTGTGAGTCTGTGGAATTCTCTGCCTCAGAGGGCGGTGGAGGCCGGATCTCTGGATACATATAGATTGGGTGAATCAAATTGGCAGGGGTGCTGAGGAAGAGGATTTCTTGCAATGTATGCGGGATAGTTTTCTAAACCAACATGTAGAGGAACCAATGAGAGAGCAGGCTATTCTAGATTGGGTATTGAGTAATGAGGAAGGGTTAGTTAGCAGTCTTGTTGTGCATGGCCCCTTGGGCAAGAGTGAGCATAATATGGTTGAGTTCTTCATTAGGATGGAGAGTAACATAGTTAATTCAGAAACAAGGGTTCTGAACTTAAAGAAAGGTAACTTTGAGGGTATGAGACGTGAATTGGCCAAGAGAATGGCAATTGATTCTTAAAGGGTTGACGGTGGATATGCAATAGAAGGCATTTAAATGGATGAACTACAACAATTGTTCATCCCAGTTTGGCAAAAGAATAAATCAGGGAAGGTAGTGCATCCGTGGATAACAAGGGAAATCCGGGATAGTATCAAAACAAATGATGAAGCATACAAATTAGCCAGAAAAAGCAGCCTACTAGAGGACTGGAGAAATTCAGAGTCCAGCAGAGCACAAAGGGCTTAATTAGGAAAGGGAAATTAGATTATGAAAGAAAACTGGCAGGGAACATAAAAACTGACTGCAAAAGCTTTTATCGATATGTGAAGAGAAAAAGATTAGTTAAAACAAATGTAGGTCCCTTGCAGTCAGAAACAGGTGAATTGATCATGGGGAACAAGGACAGGGCAGACCAATTGAATAACTACTTTGGTTCTGTCTACACTAAGGAAGACATAAATAATCTGCCGGAAATAGCAGGGAACCGGGGGTCAAATAAGATGGAGGAACTGAGTGAAATCCAGGTTAGTCGGGAAGTGGTGTTAGGTAAATTGAATGGATTAAAGGCCGATAAATCCCCAGGGCCAGATAGGCTGCATCCCAGAGTGCTTAAGGAAGTAACCTCAGAAATAGTGGATGCATTAGTGATAAGTTTTCAAAATTCTAGATTCTGGAGTCGTTTCTGAGGATTGGAGGGTAGCTATTGTAACCCCACTTTTTAAAAAGGATGGGAGAGAGAAAACGGGGAATTACAGACCAGTTAGTCTAACATCGGTAGTGGGGAAAATGCTGGAGTCAGTTATTTAAGATGGGATAGCAGCACATTTGGAAAGTGGTGAAATCATTGGACAAAGTCAGCATGGATTTATGAAAGGTAAATCATGTCTGACGAATCTTATAGAATTTTTCGAGGATGTAACTAGTAGAGTGGATATGGGAGAACCAGTGGATATGTTATATCTGGACTTTCAGAAGGCTTTCGACAAGGTCCCACATAAGAGATTAGTATGCAAACTTAAAGCACATGGTATTGGGGGTTCAGTATTGATGTGGATAGAGAACTGGCTGGCAGACAGGAAGCAAAGAGTAGGAGTAAACGGGTCCTTTTCAGAATGGCAGGCAGTGACTAGTGGGGTACCGCAAGGCTCAGTGCTGGGACCCCAGCTATTTACAATATATATTAATGATTTGGACGAGGGAATTGAATGCAACATCTCCAAGTTTGCGGATGACACAAAGGTGGGGGGCAGTGTTAACTGTGAGGAGGATGCTAGGAGGCTGCAATGTGACTTGGATAGGTTGGGTGAATGGGCAAATGCATGGCAGATGCAATATAATGTGGATAAATGTGAGGTTATCCACTTTGGTGGCAAGAACAGGAAAGTAGACTATTATCTGAATGGCGGCCGATTAGGAAAAGGGGTGATGCAACGAGACCTGGGTGTCATGGTACACCAGTCATTGAAAGTAGGCATGCAGGTGTAGCAGGCAGTGAAGAAAGCGAATGGTATGTTAGCATTCATAGCAAAAGGATTTGAGTATAGGAGCAGAGAGGTTCTACTGCAGTTGTACAGTGCCTTGGTGAGACCACACCTGGAGTATTGCATACAGTTTTGGTCTCCAAATCTGAGGAAAGACATTCTTGCCATAGAGGGAGTACAGAGAAGGTTCACCAGACTGATTCCTGGGATGGCAGTACTTTCATATGAAGAAAGACTGGATAGACTCGGCTTGTACTCGCTGGAATTTAGAAGATTGAGGGGGGATCTTACAGAAACTTACAAAATTCTTAAGGGGTTGGACAGGCTAGATGCAAGAAGATTGTCCCCGATGTTGGGGAAGTCCAGAACAAGGATAAGGGGGAAGTCTTTTAGGACCAAGATGAGAACAAAAAATTCACACAGAGAGTGGTGAATCTGTGGAATTCTCTGCCACAGGAAGTAGTTGAGGCCAGTTCATTGGCTATATTTAAGAGGGAGTTAGATGTGGCCCTTGTGGCTAAAGGAATCAGGGGGTATGGAGAGAAGGGAGGTACAGGATACTGAGTTGGATGATCAGCCATGATCATATTGAATGGCGGTGCAGGCTCGAAGGGCCAAACGGCCTACTCCTGCACCTATTGTCTATTGTCTATTGTGTAGTATTGTATCGTATCGTACTCTATAACTCTATAACCAGAAGGTTATCTTTGCGTTATCGTTAAAACTAGCATCTGAAGTTCCTTGCTTTTATTTAATTACTTGGCCTTAGCTAAATGGGACTAAAGCACACAAGCTTACAAATGCTTACTGTGTTGGCAATTATTATTATGGGGCAGTGGAGAGACAAGGTACTGCAGTAATGCAGCTCTTGTCTATGAAAGGGTTGGCCAGCAGAGGTCGCCGATGCACCATCATTCATCCTGTCCCAGTCAAAGACAGATTCAGACTGTTGAGAAAATGGACACAAAATGCTGGCGTAACTCAGCGGGTCAGAGACAGCATCTCTGGAGGAAAGGAATAGGTGACGTTTTGGGTCGAGACCCTTCGTCAGACTTCTGGGGTCCAGGGTCGAGACCCTTCTTCAGGCGTCTGAAGAAGGGTCTCGACCCAAAATGTCACCTATTCCTTTCCTCCAGAGATCATTCCTGCCTGACCCGCTGAGTCACTCAAGTTTTTTGTGTCTATCTTCGGTTTAAACCAGCATCTGATGAAGATGAATACGATTATTGGCCAAGTATCCACATACAAGAAATTTGCCGTGGTGCTCCGCCCGCAAGTGACAATATGACGTACAGTGACAATTAGGAATGACACATAAAATATTAAACATTAATAATAACACATTATCTGCAGTTCCTTCCTACACTGGAAATACTTTACATTCACGGAGAAACAAGTAACTGCATATTCCGGTGTCTCGCGGCAAACCTGGTAGCCACTCAGTGCTGGAGACCCACTTCGATCCTGACCTTGGGTGCTGTCTGTGTGGAGTTTTTTACGTTCTCCCCGTGACCGCGTGGGTTTCCTCCGGGTGCTCGGGATTCCTACCACACCGCAAAGATGTGTCGGGAGTGGATGGGAAGGTGGGATAACTGGGACTAATGTGAACGGGTGATCGACCTGGCCCTTTGGAATGAGTGCAGAGGATATTTATCAGAATGAGGCCTGGATTAATGGGAGTCCTTGGACAGACTTAGATTGTTTTCTCTGGAATGCTGGAGTTTGCAGGGGAGACCTGATAGAAGGTCAGAACAATTTCCCAAATATGAAATATCAAAATACTATAGCTTTAAGGTGAGAAGTTTAAAGGAGGTGTGTGATACCGAGTGAAGTGTACAAGGAACTGTAGATGCCCGAAGAGAGACACAAAACGCTGGAGTAACTCAACGGGTCAGGCAGCATCTCTGGTGAGAAGGAATGGGTGACGTTTCGGGTCGAGTCTGAAGAAGGGTCTCGTCCTGAAACGTCACCCATTCCTTCTCTCCAGAGATGCTGCCTGTCCCGCTGAGTTACTCCGGCATTTTGTGTGTATCTTCTTGCTTGCTAACAGGGATAGTGCTGGAGGCAGATACGATAGTGAGGTTCAAGAGACTTTTGGATGGGCCTAAGGGAATGGAAGGTACAGATTGTGTGCAGGTAGATAAGAGATGGCAGTCTGAAGAAAGGTCCCAATCCAAAACGTCGCCTGTCCATTTTCTCCAGGGATGCTGCCTAGCAAGAGGAAACTCTATCTAGAGTTAGATAGAGCTCTAGGGGCTAGTGGAGTCAAGGGATATGGGGAGAAGGCAGGCACGGGTTATTGATAGGGAACGATTAGCCATGATCTCAATGAATGGCGGTGCTGGCTTGAAGGGCCGAATGGCCTCCTCCTGCACCTATTTTCTATGTTTCTATGTTTCTATGACCCACCGAATCATTCCAGCATTTGGCGGCTATCTTTGGTGTAAACCAGCATCTGCAGCTCCTTTTTATTAGGTGTGAGATGGACTTGGCATCATTGTTGGCGCATGCCTTGTGGGCCAAAGGATGAACGATCTTGATCGGTTGGGCAGCAGCATCTATGGAGCGAAGGAAATAGGCAACGTTTCGGTCCGAAACCCTTCTTCAGACCCGAAACGTTGCCTATTTCCTTCGCTCCATAGATGCTGCTGCACCCGCTGAGTTTCTCCAGCATTTTTGTCTACCTTCGATTTTCCAGCATCTGCAGTTCCTTCTTAAGCAAAGGATTTTGATCGGTTGGCAGGTGGGCTGAGGAATGGTTGGTAGAATGAAACACAGAGGTGTGCAAGGTGTTGCATTTTTGCAAGTCCCGCCAGGGCAGGACGTACACAGTGAACGTCAGTCAGTGCCTTGGGCAGTGCTGTAGACCACGGGGATCGAGGAGTGCAGGTACACAGATCCTTGAAAGTGGTGTCACACGTATACATGGTGGTCAAGACGTATTTTGGCTCATTGGTCTTCATCAGTCGGTGTATTGAGCATGTTTAAGAAGGAACTGCAGATGCAGGCAAAATCGAAGGCAGAGAAAAATGCTGGAGAAACTCAGCGGGTGAGGCAGCATCTATGGAGCGAAGGAATAGGTGATGTTTCGGTCAGATCGAGACCCTACTTCAGACCAAGTAGTGAGCATGGGAGAAGTTGGGAGGTCATGTTATTGTTGCACAAGACATTGGTGAGGCCGCTCTTAGAGTATTGTGTAGAAAGGAACTGCAGATGCTGGTTTAAATCGAAGATAGACACAAAATGCTGGAGTAACTCAGCGGGACAGGCGGCATCGTTGGAGGGAAGGAATGGGTGACGTTTCGGGGCGAGACCCTTCTTCAGACTGGTCAGAGTATTTGTGTTCTGTCACACACTGATATTATGCTGTGTAGGAAGGAACTGTAGATACTGGTTTATGCCGTAGACACAAAGTGCTGGAGTAATGGGCCTGTCCCACTTGGCCACTTTTTAGGCAACTGCCGGCGACTGTCATAGTCGTAGCAGGTCGCCGAAAAACCGCGACAACCTACGCCATCCTGGCGACAACCTACGACAGCTCCTACGTCAGAAGTCAAGCTACGCTCATTGGCGTCAAACCCAATGTCGCCGAAAATATTTTCAACATGTTAAAAATTTAGCGCCGACCAGAAAGACGCTACGACTGTTTGCCCGACTGAGGAGACGACTCCCGGCGACCACCGGCGAACACGTGGCGACAAACTAGTCGCCTGTAGTTACCTAAAAAAGTGGGACAGGCCCATAACTCAGTAGCTCCGGCAGCATCTCTGGAGAAAAGGAATAGGTGATATTTTGGGTCGGAACCCTTCTTCAGACTGAAAGACAGAGGGTAGATTAAAGGGCCTGTCCCAATTGCGCATCACGCAGGTGGCGAGCAAGGATTTTGAACATCCCAAAATCCTGGGGCGCCGCGCGCTCACCGCGCGTCACTGCATACGTCACCACGTCTTACCGCGCACGTCACAATGCGCGCGTCTTGCATCATGACGCGTAAATGATGTCGCGTAAATGACGCGCAAATAACGCCCAAGTGGGACAGGCCCTTTAGACTGAAAGGTAGATATTAAGCTGGTGCCTGTTAACCCCTTTGCACTGGCATGCTGATTAACCTCTTCTCTTCATGGTCTCCACAAATTGAATCATCCCGCCCTTTCTACTAAACCCTGTCGTTTTGTTCCCACTCCACCTGTACGTTGACCTCTCACCTTACAATAGAGTGGCTCACAACCCAAGCAATGAATGGCATGGTACTGGACTGATGTAAAACCCAGTTCATTGGAGGCCACCTGGCATTTAAGAGGGCGATATAAGGGTGAGAGTTGTAAGTCTGTGGAATTCTCTGCCTCAGAGGGCGGTGGAGGCTGGTACTTTCAAGAGAGAGCTAGATAGGGCTCTTAAAGATAGCGGAGTCAGGGGATATGGGGAGAAGGCAGGAACGGGGTACTGATTGGGGATGATCAGCCATGGTCACATCGAATGGCGGTGCTGGCTCAAAGAGCCGAATGGCCTACTCCTGCACCTATTGTCTATTGTCTATTTAGCGGCGACCATTAATAGGTTGCTGTACAAAGTCCTGACAAATTAATTAGCAGGCTCCAGGGTAGTAATATTGCTGTTCTTTCCTGTGGAGTAATATCAGTTGGGCAGGAGGACGAGAGCTGGTCTGTGTCAGTGGAGGATTTAATGTTAATTGAATACAAAGGTCCCAGAAAAACTAGTTCACAGAGGCAGCTACTCGACACACCAGGCCTCTATTCAGATTAGATCGGGTAGTTATTGCCTGAAGGACTCCTGTTTTTAATATAATGGCAGCTCTGTTGTGCCTGTGTGTTCCCAGCGAAGATCTGTGCATTAACTTGGAGCCCTAATTAAATCTTGGGAACAGGTTTAGCTCCCTGCACTATGCAGCCCAAGGCTTTAGGCCTCATTTAGGAGCAGGTGTTTCTCTGCCCGCCTCTGGTGCTTAAAGGCGTCATTGAGTCACACGGCGTGGAAACAGGCCCCCTCGGCCCAACTTGCCCACGCAGGTCACGGGGAGAACGTACAAACGCCGTACAGGCAGCACCCGCAGTCAGGGACGAACCCGGGTCTCCGCCGCTTTAAGGCAACGGCTCCACCGCTGCAACACCGTGCCACCACCACCCTCCCTTCCACACCCTCCTCAATGCCAGCAAAACTTACATGGAAATGAGTAGTTGGCCTCGATTTGCATGTTTGATTAACGTGACTCAGGTGTAACTAATGGAATTAATATCGCTAGTACAGAGGCTGGCAAATTGTGTGTGTCTCTCTCTGAATGTTGCAATTTCTACACCCTTGTGGTTTTCAATATTCTTCCTTCCAGGAGACAATATCTCTGAGACATTTATTGTTATTTTTTGTGATCATGTATTGTCTTTCAGACGCAAAATGCTGGAGTAACTCAGCGGGAGAGGCAGCATCTCTGGAGAGAAGGAATGGGCGACGTTTCGGGGCGAGACCCTTCTTCAGACTTCCCGCTGACTGGTTAGCAGGCAACAAAAAGCTTTTCACTGTGCCTCGGTACACGTGACAATGAACTAAACTGAGCGATAGATAGACACAACAAGCTGGCGTAACTCAACGGGTTAGACAGCATCTCTGGAGGAAATCTGAAGAAAGGTCTCGACACAAAACGTCACCCACTCCTTCTCTCCAGAGATGCTGCCGCCTGTCCCGCTGGGTTACTTCAGCATTTTGTAACTATCCTTGGTGTAAACCAGCATCTGTAGTTCCTTCGGTTGACCCTTGACTCTTGACTCTATGGCCTTGATGGACCGGGCCGAGTCCACCACTCTCTGCAGCCTCTTGCGTTCCTGTGACACACTCCGACTGTCTTTGATCGGACTTTACTGGCCTTTATCTTGTACTAAATGTTATTCACGTTATTCCCTTTATCATGTATCTGCAGGCAGTAAAAGAAAGCGAATGGCATGTTGGCCTTCGTAACAAGAAGAGTTGAGCCTAGGAGCAAAGAGGTCCTTCTGCAGTTGTACAGGGCCCTGGTGAGACCACACCTGGAGCATTGTGTGCGGTTTTGGTCTCCAAATTTGAGGAAGGACATTCTTGCTATTGAGGGAGTGCAGCGTAAGTTCATGAGGTTAATTCCCGGGATGGCGAGACTGTCATATGTTGATAGAATGGAGCGGCTGGGCTTGTGCACTCTGGAATTTAGGATGAGAGGGGATCTTATTGAAACATATAAGATTATTAAGGGTTTGGGCACGCAAGAGGCAGGAAACATGTTCCCGATGTTGGGGGAGTCCAGAACCAGGGGCCAAACTTTAAGAATAAGGGGTAAGCCATAGAGAATGGAGATGAGGAAAAACTTTTTCACACAGAGGGTTATGAATCTGTGGAATTCTCTGCCTCAGAAGGCGGTAGAGGCCAATTCTCTGGATGCTTTCAAGAGAGAGTTAGATAGAGCTCTTAAATATGGGGATATGGGGAGAAGGCAGGAACGGGGTACTGATTGTGGATGATCAGCCATGATCACAGTGAATGGCAAAGGGCTGAATGGCCTACTCCTGCACCTATTGTCTATTGTGTTTTGTTCCGTTAGCCCTAAGAGCTATATCTAACTCTCTTTTGAGAACATCCAGTGAATTGGCCTCCGCTGCATTCTGTGGCAGAGAATGCCACAGATTCACAACTCTCTGGCTGAAAAGGTTTTTCCTCATCTCAGTTAAAAAATGGCCTACCCCTTATTCTTTAACTGTGACCCCTGGTTCTGGACTCCCCCGAACATGGGGAACAATTTTCCTGTTAAAACTGCCCCCGTTTTGCGAGTTGAAATCTAAAGCATTCTATGCCGAATGCCTGTGGCAGCCTTTGTCATTGTCTGGCCCAGACTGTGTAAAACCAAGTCAGACCCAAAAGCCCTTGCCCCGACGCAAGGCAGCTGTGAATCGTACATATTGATGTCCCGTTAAGCCCTGCGCAGCACAGAGTGACAGGTCACCCGACCCTGCCAAGTCACGCAGGGGTCGACTGTCATCTGTACCATGGTGTGGAAGAGAACGGTTTATATTCAAGAGTTTACACTTCAAGAGTCTTTGACATCTGCACCCTGTCAAAATGGTTCTGACTGTCTACTATGTCATCATTTTATATACTTCTACCATGGGTAGCACAGTGGCGCAGCAGTGGAGTTGCTGCCTTACAGCACCGGAGACCCAGGTTCGATCCTGACCACAGGTGCTGTCTGTACGGAGTTTGTACGTTTTCCCCATGACCTGCGTGGGTTTTCTCCGAGATCTTCAGTTTCCTCCCACAAGCCAACGAAGTATAAGGTGAATTGGCTGGGAGTGTGTGTAAATTATCCCTTGTGTGTGTGTGTGTAGGATAGTGTTAGTGTGCGGGGATCGCTGGTCGGCGGGTTGAAGGGGCCTGCTTCCGGCTGTATCCGGACTGTATCCTCTCTGATCCTGACCACGGGTGCTGTCTGTACGGAGTTTGTACGTTCACTCCCCCCGTGAAACATATAAGATTGTTAAGGGTTTGGACACGCTAGAGGCAGGAAACACGTTCCCGATGTTGGGGGAGTCCAGAACCAGGGGCCACAGTTTAAGAATAAGGAGTAAGCCATTTAGAATGGAAACGAGGAAACACTTTTTCTCACAGAGAGTGGTGAGTCTGTGGAATTCTCTGCCTCAGAGGGCGGTGGAGGCAGGTTCTCTGGATGCTTTCAAGAGAGAGCTAGATAGGGCTCTTAAAAATAGCAGAGTCAGGGGATATGGGGAGAAGGCAGGAACGGGGTACTGATTGGGGATGATCAGCCATGAGCACATTGAATGGCGGTGCTGGCTCGGAGGGCCGAATGGCCTACTCCTGCACCTATTGTCTATTGTCTATTGTCTGTTGCCCTGCGTGGGTTTTCTCCGGGCGCTCCGGTTTCCTCCCGCACTCCAAAGACGTGCAGGTTTGTCGGTGAATTGGCTTCGGTAAATAATTGTAAATTGTCCCCAGTGTGTGTAGGATGGTGCTAGTGCGTACGGGGTGATCGACGGCCTGAGATTCAGATGTCTTTTGCTGAACACAGTGATTCAAGATTCAAGATTCAAGATTCAGGAGAGTTTATCGTCATGTGTCCCAGGTAGGACAATGAAACTCTTGCTTTGCTTCAGCACAACAGATTATATATAGTAGGCGTAAATAAATACAGAACCGATCAGTGTGACAGTTATGATCAGGGACACACTGCCTGAAAAAGAGGTGGAGACCAATTAAATGGGAGTTTTCAAAAATAAATTAGACGATTATTTAAATTGGGAACAATTACAGATTTAGAAAGGAGAGGAGAATAATTAGAATGTTTCTTCAAAGGACTTTGAAACTGCCCGATTCTCCCAAAGGCAAACATCCCAAAGTAATGAATCGGTGACAAAGTATGACCATTGCTTTGTAGAACATTGAAGAGTGTTCTACAATGAATTCTCTGCCTCAGAGGGCGGTGGAGGCAGGTTCTCTGGATGCTTTCAAGAGAGAGCTAGATAGGGCTCTTAAAGATAGCGGAGTCAGGGGATATGGGGAGAAGGCAGGAACGGGGTACTGATTGGGGATGATCAGCCATGATCATATTGAATGGTGGTGCTGGCTCGAACGGCCAAATGGCCTACTCCTGCACTATTGTCTATTGTCTATTGTCTATTGTCTATTGTCTATTGTCTATTGTCTATTGTCTATTGTCTATTGTCTATTGTCTATTGTCTAGTACAGAGTCGACACGTGGAACTGCAGATGCTGGTTTAACACAAAGAAAACACAGGGCTGGGGTAACTCAGTGGTGCAGGCAGCATCTCTGGAAGGCATAGATAGGGGACGTTTCGGGTCAAGAAACTTCTTCAGACCCAGGATTCGGGTCGGGACCCATCTTCACTGATCTATGTTTCGAGATACAGCACGGGAAACAGGCCCTTCGGCCCACCGGGTCCGCGCCGGCCAGCGATCCTCGCACATTAACACCCACTAGGGACATTTTTTACATTTACACCAAGCCAATTAATCTACAAACCTAAATGTGGGAAGGAAACCGAAGAACTCGGAGAGAACGTACAAACTCCGTACAGACAGCACCCGTGGTCGGGATCGAACCCGGGTCTCCGGCGCTGCATTCGCTGTAAGGCAGCAACTCTACCGCTGCGCCACCGTGACTGCCAGTGAATGTCTTCCAGAGATGCTGCCTGACCTGCAGAGTTACTACTGTGAAAGACGCAAAGTGCTGGAGTAACACGGCGGGCCAGATAGCATCTCTGCAGAAAAAGGACGGGTGACGTTTTGGGTCGGGACCCTTCTCCTTCAGACTGAAAGTAAAGGGTGGGGGGTAGAGGGGGGGGGAGGGAGGGGGGGGTGGGCT
>CM075978.1:85003118-85092262 GCA_038087875.1 Malacoraja senta | reverse complement strand
GGTCTAGGCATGGGCAAGGGAGAGGTTGGGGCAAGCTGGGACTTATTCCTTGGAGCGCAGGAGGATGAGGGTGATCTTATAGTGGCGTACAAAAACTATGAGTAGGAATAGATCAGGTAGGCGCACAGTCTCTTGCCCAGAGTAGATGAAGCGAGGACCAGACGACATAGGTTTAAGGTGAGGAAAAGATTTAAATAGGAATCTGAGGGGTAACTTTTTCACACATATGGGGGGGGGGGGGGGGGGTGGGTGGGTGTATGGAACGAGCTGCAGATGAGGTAATTAAGGCAGGAACTATCGCAACATTTAAGAAAGAGTTAGATAGGTACATGGATAGGACAGAAGACAGACACAAAATGCTGGAGTAACTCAGCGGCCAGGCAGCATCTCTGGAGAGATGGAATGGGTGACGTTTTGGGTCGAGACATCGGCCCATTCCTTCTCCCCAGGGATGCTGCCCGTCCCCACTGAGTTACTACAGCTTTGTGTCTATCTTTGGTTTGAACCAGCATCTTGCAGTTCCTTCTCTACATAGATAGGACAGGTTTGGAGGGATATGGACCAAATGCAGGCAGGTGGGACTAGTGTAGATGGCGCATGTTGGTCGGTTTGGGCAAGACCCTGCATCTGATGAAGCATCATACGAGTTGCTTGCTTTCATCGGTCCGGCCTTGAGTAGAAGAGTCAGGAAGTCACAATGCAGCTTTATAGGACATAGGGAGGGTAGTGGGGTAGTGGAGGGGAGGGGGTGGTGAAGGGGGTGCGGGAGGAGGGGAGGGGGTGGGAATGGAGGGGGTGAGAGGAGGAGGGAGTGAGGGGAGGGTTGCGGGAGGTGGAGGCGGGTGAGGGGAGCAGGGTGCGGGGAGGGGGTGTAGGATTGGGAAGAGGTGAGGGAAGGTTCGTGTGGAGAGAGGAGGGGGGAGAGTGTGGGTCAGGAGGGACATGTATGGATTGGAGGGATATGGGCATTGCGCAGGTAGGTAGGTGGAATGCCGTAGCATCAATGTTCAGCACAGATTATTCATACGTCATAGGGGAAGTCATGTTATAGGAGCAGAATTAGGCCATTTGGCCCATCAAGGTCTACTCCACCATTCAATCATGGCTGATCTATCTCTCCCTATCAACCCCATTCTCCCTGCCTTCTCCCCGTAACCTCTGACGCCTAATACTAATCAAAAATCCATCATCTCTGCTTTAAAGATACCCAATGAAAACATAAAGCAATATTAGATCAAAAAACTGATCTAAAACTCTCCGCCTTCTCCCCATAACCCTTGACACCCACAGCAGTGGCACGGTGGCGCAGTGGTGGAGTTGCTGCCTTACAGCGCCAGAGACCCAGGTTCGATCCTGACTACGGGTGCTGTCCGTACGGATTTTGTACGTTCTCCCCATGAATTTCCCGCGTGGGTTTTCTCCAGGTGCTCCGGTTTCCACTCCAAAGACTTACAGCTTTGTACGTTCATTGGCTTCGGTGAAATTGTAAATTGTCCCTCGTGTGTAGGATAGTGGTAGTGTATGGGTAGAGCTGGTCGGCGCGGACACGGTGGGCCGAAGGGCCCGTTTCCGCGCTGTACCTCTAAAGTAAAGTAACAACATTTCTGGGATAAAGGTAGACAAAAATGCTGGTGAAACGCAGCTGGTGAGGCAGCAAGACAAAGGGTTTCAAGACATTTCCCGGATAAAGGGTATTTTAGCATTGTATTGATCTACATTCTATCAGGTAACATCTCGCCGTGTCTTCAGGTAACGGGAAACATTGTTATTATGAGAAGGTAGACACAAAATGCTAGAGTAACTCAGTGGGACAGGCAGCATCTGTGGAAAGAAGAAATGGAGGGACGTTTCTGGAAGAATCATCTTGGCTAACATGGACCACCAACATGCCCAAGTAATGAGACAAGAGAGTTTTTTTTGTGAAACAATAATTTATTTCCTTAGGTTTCAGAGTTTGAGATAACAAGAAACAAAATTCAATATTTTAAATGCCTCATTTAAAAAAATTGTTTTCCAAAATAGACAATTGGATCCCATTCTAACAAACAGTGCGTTAAAGATTCATCTTGAACTGGACTTAGACGGAAGTGATACGAGTCCCATCGCACCCAACATTGTACATATTCTACATCACCCTGGAAAATTCTGGCCATTAGTTTGTCTTCCACTCGTTTTCTTGATGTGTCCAGGATGCTTTTGAAAAGAGGTGGCGACGTTTTGGGTAGAGGTGGTGTGTGTGTGTTGTGTATGTGTGTGTGTGCGTGTGTGTGTGTGAGTGTGTGTGTGTGAGAGAGCGTGTGTGTGTGTAAAGAGTGTGTAAGAGTGTGTTTGTGTGTAAGAGTGTGTGTGTAAGTAAGTGTGTGTAAGCGTGTGTGTGTGAGTGCGTTTGTGTCGGTGTGTGTGTGAGTGTGAGTGTAAGTGTGTGTGAGTGTATGTGTGTGTGTGTGTGAGTGAGTGTAAGTGCGTGTGTGAGTGTAAATGCGCGTGTGAGTGTAAATGCGCGTGTGTGTGTGTAAGTGTGAGTGTAAGTGCGTGTGTGTGAGTGTAAGTGTGTGGATAGATAGTCCAGCAGATAAGCCGCCCCTGCGTAAACGCGAGCCGAACGAACAAAACTCTCACAACAGGTATTGTTTGCTTGGCTCGGCGTCTTGCAAGCAGCAGTTAGCCCGGGATTTATCCTCGGGTCGGTCACGTTAGCCTTCTTAGAACGGGTCCACGCCGAGTTAGAGAGGCAGGGAGGGAGGGGAGTGAGGGAGGGGAGTGAGGGAGGTAGCCTTTTAGAAGGCAACATGTGTCCGGGGAAGAAACGTCTTCGCGTGTCCGTCAGATGCATCCGTCGAGTCGCGTTGATCCCGACACAACTCGCGTCTGAGCCTCAGCCTCGCCGCCCGGGTCAATGAATTATCTCTTTGTATTTCTGACGTGGCTCTCTCTGTGGCTGGGGTGTGGCGGATATCAATCTTCTCAAGTGTGTGTGTGTGTGTGTGTGTGTGTGTGTGTGTGTGTGTGTGTATATGTGTGTGTGTGTATGTGTGTGTGTGTGTATGTGTGTGTGTGTGTGTGTGTGTGTGTGTGTGTAAAAAAAAGAAACAAGACCCGAGTCTTTCACCTGGAACAAGAGAGGCAACTCAGAGAATTAATAACCGCCCGCAGTCCTCGCGTTGAAACATTGTGCGTCAGGGGAGGGTGGATTTAAAAAAATACACACAAAATGCTGGAGTAACTCAGCGGGACGGGCAGCATCTCTGGCGAGAAGGAATCGGTGACGTTTCGGGTCGAGACCCTTCTTCGCCCCCTCTGCTTTTCACAGCCAAACAGAAACTGGGGGAAACCTATAACAATTTTTCAGTTCGACTCTCTGCCAAAGTTGCTCATTTCAAACGACATTACATATCTCTCTAAGGTAGATAAAAATGCTGGAGAAACTCAGCGGGTGAAGGTAGCATCTGGTGACGTTTCGGGTCGAGACCCTTCTTCAGACCTACATATCTCTCGACATCACCGTCCCTATCTCTCGTTGCCCTCTCCTCTCGACTCCAGTCTGAAGAAGGGTCTCGACCCGAAACGTCACCCATTCCTTCTCTCCAGAGGTGCTGTCTGTCCCCGCTGAGCTACTCCAGCATTTTTGAGTCTACCTTTTAGACACATAGAAAAAAAAAATAGGTGCAGGAGTAGGCCCTTCAGCCCTTCGAGCCAGCACCGCCATTCAATATGATCATGGCTGATAATCTAAAATCAGTGCCCCCCCCCCCCCCCCCGTTCCTGCTTCCACCCATGTCCCTTGATTCCTTATCTCTGCAGCTCGCTTCTGGTGAAGGCAGTTTGAATTTCGCAGTTGCACTTCCAATGTTACCATTCACTCAACGTGAAGCGGAACTGCGCTAAAAAATAAAAAATAATTAAAAAAAATAAGGTGCGGAACTCTAGTTAAGTAACGCCCCCACATATACATGTGAAACGCGCCACAGACTATAGACAGCGTTTCACTAACCAGCTGGAAGCATTAGAAAGAAAGAAAGAGAAAATGTATTTTTAAAACAGTCGAACGAACCTTCATCACATTTTCTCGGCCGTAAATGAAATTCTTCCCAGTGTAATCAATACTTACTGGTGACACTAAAGTAACCTCAATTTTTTTTTAAATAGTTGTTTTAAAATTTAAGCTGCGTCAACTTTCTTACAAAATGTGACATTTCCTAGAATTAAAAGCTTAAAAAAAAAAAAAGTTATTTAAAAAAAAGTGGGCAGGAAAACAAAAAATAACCCTTTATCCCCGGTCTTGCCAGCTGGTAATATTACTGTGATGGAAGTCTGATGTTTATATGTACACAGACATACACACACCGAACTATCGGGTATATTTCACAAACAACACTAGGGAAATTGGTTGTAACCGCGGCCAATTATTTCAACAAACACCCAGTGGAATAACAGTTGTTTAAGAAGGAACTGCAGATCCTGGTTTAAAACTAGTCAGAGGTTGTTTTTTTAAAGACAGGAGTGAATCAAACGAGATTGAAGTCTGAACGATTTCAGTTGAGCCAGAGAAAGGAGGGGGAAAAGTTCCAAAATATTCTCAAATTGTTTTTTAAAATTGAAATTTGAAGCTACTGGGGTGAATCTGTTGTTGTGTAAGCTGTTCAGCAAACTTCTAGGTGCAAACTTACCTGCGTAAGGGTGTTTCAGGTAAGTGACACGTAGGCAAGAATGCACGGTTGCAGGTATGGCTGGCTTCGCTCGCTGGCTCGCTCGCTCACTCAATCATCTTGCCCGCTGAAACCGGTCCCCTATTAATGGGCCGGACTCAACGGCGCTGTCTTTTATAAAGCCCTCCGCCGCACGGCGAGACAAAAAGGAGTGTCTGGTTCGAGGGGGGCTAGTTAGCATCTGAGCAATGAACATCTCGACTGCAGCACCTGTCAGCGAATGAGTTCAAATATTGACACTGCCGGCGAGGTATCACAATTCACAATCGCTGGAGGGGAGGTGGAGGAGGAGGAGGCGGAGAGGAGGAGGAGAGGAGGAGAGGAGGAGGGGAGGAGAGGAGGAGAGGAGGAGAGGAGGAGGGGAGGAGGAGGGGGGGGGAGGGAGTCTATCTACGCAAAAAAAAACTCGCCTCACTCCGGCGAATGGGAGGGAATGTGCAGGAAGGAACTGCAGATGCTGGTTCAAACCGATGAAAGACACGAAATGCTGGAGTAACTCAGCGGGACAGGCAGGCAGCATCCCTGGAGAGAAGGAATGGGTGACGTTTCGAGGCACTTCTTCAGACCGAGAGTCAGGGGAGTGGGAAACGAGAGATATAGACGGTGAATTAGACATCTGTAACCTGATACTAGTAATGGAAGTTCTCTCTCTCTCTCTCTCTCTCTCCCCCCTCACTCTCTCTCTCTCTCTCTCCCTCTCTCCGGTAGTAACAAGGAACTGCAGATGCTAGTTAACACACGAAAGGGCACAGAGTGCTGGAGTATTCATTGCCACAGAAGGCTGTGGAGTCCAAGTCAATTGATACTTTTAAGGCAGATAGATAGATTCTTGAGTAGTACGGGTGTCAGGGGTTATGGGGAGAAGGCAGGAGAATGGGGTTTGGAGGGAGAGATAGATCAGCCATGATTGAATGGCGGAGTAGACATGATGGGCCGAATGGCCTAATTCTGCTACTATCAATAGACAATAGGTGCAGGAGTAGGCCGTTCGGCCCTTCGAGCTAGCACCGCCATTCACTGTGATCATGGCTGATCATCCACACTCAGTATCCCGTTCGTGCCTTTTCCCCATATCCCCTGACTCCACTATCTTTAAGAGCTCCATCCAACTCTCTCTTGAATGCATCCAGAGAATTGGCCTCCACTGCCTTCTGAGGCAGAGAATTCCACAGATTCTCAACCCTCTGTGTGAAAAAGGTTTTCCTCATCTCTGTTCTAAATGGTTTAAACCAAAATCGCTTATGAACATATGAATAATTCAGCGGATCAGGCAACATCTCTGGAGAACATGGATGTTTCGGATTGGGACCCTGAGTTTGTTTAGTTTATTGTCACGTGTACCGGGGTAGAGTGAAAAACTTTTTTGTTGCATGCTAACAAGTCAGCGGAAAGACTATACATGATTCACAATGTACAGATACAGGATAATGGGATTAACGTCAATAATGTTTAGGGCAAGATAAAGTCCAGTAAAGTCCGATAAAAGATAGTCTGAGGGTCTCCAGTGAAGTAGATAGTAACTCAGGACTGCTCTCTAATGGTAGGATGGTTCAGTGACCTGATAACAGCTGGGAAGAAACTGTCCCTGAATCTGAAGGTATACATTTTCAAACTTTTAGTTTAGTTTAGAGATACAGCGTGGAAACAGGCCCATCGGCCCACCGAGTCCACGCCGACCAACAATCCCTGTACACTAACACTATCCTACACACACTAGGGACAATTTACAATTGTACCAAGCCAATTAGCCTACAAACCTGTACGTCTTTGGAGTGTGGGAGGAAACTGGAGCAATCGGAGAAAAACCCAAGTGGGTCAAGGGGAGAACGTGTATATATATATATGGTCTATGCTATATAGACACACTGAACTGTTCTGTATTTATGCTTACAATATTCTGTTGGGCTGCAGCAAGCAAGAATTTCATAGAAACATAGAAAATAGGTGCAGGAGGAGGCCATTTGGCCGTTCGAGCCAGCACCGCCATTCATTGTGATCATGGCTGATCATCCCCAATCAATAACCCGTGCCTGCCTTCTCCCCATATCCCTTGATTCCACTAGCTCCTAGAGCTCTATCTAACTCTCTCTTAAATCCATCCAGTGACTTGGCTTCCACTGCCCTCCGGCAGGGAATTCCATAAATTCATAACTCTCTGGGTGAAAAAGTTGTTTCTCACCTCAGTCTTAAATGGCTTCCCCTTTATTCTAAGATTGTGGCCCCTGGTTCTGGACACGCCCAACATTGGGAAAATGTTTCCTGCATCTAGCTTGTCCAGTCCTTTTATAATTTGATAATTTTCTATAAGATATCCCCTCATCCTTCTAAACTCCAGTGAATACAAGCCTAGTCTTTTCAATCTTTCCTCATATGACAGTCCCGCCATCCCGCCTATCTGGGACACATGACAATAAACTCTCTTGACTTGACATACAAACTACGCACTCAGACAACAACCGAGCTCAGGATGCAACCCCGGTCTCTGTCGCCGCGAGGCAGCGGTTCTACCAGCTGTGCCACTGTGCCGCCCAGTCTTTTGTTCATATAATAAACAGAAAATCAATAAGTTAATAACCCTAATACCGGGGCCAAAAATAACCACGACGCCCTTAGTGCGATTATAAACAAGTTTAATTTAAATAAACACGCCTTCATTTAGTGTGGAAGCCTTCACAGAGGGCAGTGAGCGAGAGGTGGAAGGAATAGGGAGAGAGATACAGAATGAGAAACAACAAGAAGGAATTGAACGTCGAATAAAAATGATGGTTCACAATTTTACAAATTATAGGAGTACAATTAGACCATTCGGCCCATCTAGACTACTGCGCCATTCAATCGTGGCTAATCACTGCCCCCTAATCCCATTTTCCTGCCTTCTCCCCATAACATAGAAACATTGAAACATAGAAAATAGGTGCAGGAGTAGGCCATTCGGCCCTTCGAGCCTGCACCGCCATTCAATATGATCATGGCTGATCATCCAACTCAGTATCCTGTAGCTGCCTTTTCTCCATACCCCCTGATCCCTTTAGCCACAAGGGCCACATCCAACTCCCTCTTAAATATAGCCAATGAACTGGCCTCAACTACCTTCCGTGGCAGAGAATTCCAAAGATTCACCACTCTCTGTGTGAAAAATGTTTTTCTCATCTCGGTCCTAAAAGATTTCCCCTTTATCCTTAAACTGTGACCCCTTATTCTGGACTTCCCCAACATCGGGAACAATATTCCTGCATCTAGCCTGTCCAACCCCTTAAGAATTTTGTAAGTTTCTATAAGATCCTCCCTCAATCTTCTAAATTCTAGCGAGTACAAGCCGAGTCTATTTAGTCTTTCTTCATATGAAAGTCCTGACATCCCAGGTGAACTTTCTCTGTACTCCCTCTATGGCAAGAATGTCTTTCCTCAGATTTGGAGACCAAAACTGTACGCAATACTCCAGGTGTGGTCTCACCAAGACCCTGTACAACTGCAGTAGAACCTCACTGCTCCTATACTCAAATCCTTTTGCTATGAATGCTAACATACCATTCGCTTTCTTCACTGCCTGCTGCACCTGCATGCCTACTTTCAATGACTGGTGTACCATGACACCCAGGTCTCATTGCATCTCCCCTTTTCCTTGACACTAATAACCCTTGACACCCGTTCTAATCAAGAATTTGTCTATCTCTGCCTTAAAAATATCCACTGACTTGGCCTCCACAGCCCTCTGTGGCAATGAGTTCCACAGATTAACTACCCTCTGATGAAAGAAATTCCTCCTCACCTCCTTTCTAAAAGTGCACCCTTGAATTCTGAGGCTATGACCTCTGGTCCTAGACTCTCCCACCAGTGGAAACATCCTCTCCACATCCACTCTATCTATGCCTTTCATTATCCTGTAAGTTTCAATGAGGTCCCCCCTCAACCTTCTAAACTCCAGCGAGTAGAGGCCCAGTGCTGTCAAACGCTCATCATATCCCAAACCACTCATGGTAAATGGAGCTAGGGCTAAAGATAGCAAGAGAGAGTGTCAAAAGATGTAGCACACGAGAGGTAGTTTAATTTAGAGATGCAGCGTGGAAACAGGCCCTTCGGCCCAACGAGTCCGCGCCGACCAGCAGTCACCCCGTACACTAGCACTATCTTACACACTCTAGGGACAATTTACAATTGTACCAAGCCAATTAGCCTACAAACTTGTACGTCTTTGGTGTGTGGGACGAAACCGGAGATCGCGGAGAAAACCCATGTGGTCACGGGGAAAATATACAAACGCCGTACAGACAGCACCCGTAGTCAGGATCAAACCCGAGTCTTTGGTGCTGTCTGGATCGGTCCACGGATTTACGAAGGGGAAATCATGCTTGACTAATCTTCTGGGATTTTTTGAGGATGTAATTAGAAAAATGGACAAGGGAGAGCCAGTGGATGTAGTGTACCTTGATTTTCAGAAAGCATTTGACAAGGTCCCACATAGGAAATTAGTGGACAAAATTAGGGCACATGGTATTGGGGGTAGAGTGTTGACATGGATAGAAAATTGGTTGGCAGATGGGAAACAAAGAATAGGGATTAACGAGTCCCTTTCAGAATGGCAGGCAGTGACTAGTGGGGTTCCGCAAAGCTCGGTGCTGGGACCGCAGCTATTTACAATACATTTTAATGATTTAGATGAAGGGATTACAAGTAATATTAGCAAATTTGCAGATGACACAAAGCTGGGTGGCAGTGTGAACTGTGTGGAGGATGCCATGAGAATGCAGGGTGACTTGGACAGGTTGGGTGAGTGGGCAGGTGCATGGCAGATGCAGTTTAATGTGGATAAATATGAGGTTATCCACTTTGGTAGCAAAAACAGGAAGGAAGATTGTTATCTAAATGGTGTCAAGTTGAGAAAAGAGGAAGTACAACGGGATCTGGGGATCCTTGTTCATCAGTCCATGAAAGTAAGCATGCAGGTACAGCAGGCAGTGAAGAAAGCGAATGGCATGTTGGCCTTCATAACAAGAGGAGTTGAGTATAGGAGCAAAGAGGACCTTCTGCAGTTGTACAGAGCAAAGAGGTCCTTCTGCAGTGAGACCATACCTGGAGCATTGTGTGCAGTTTTGGTCTCCAAATTTGAGGAAGGACATTCTTGCTATTGAGGGGGCGCAGCGTAGGTTCACAAGGTTAATTCCCGGGATGGCGGGACTGTCATATGCTGAGAGAATGGAGCAGCTGGGCTTGTACACTCTGGAGTTTAGAAGGATGAGAGGGGATCTTATTGGAACATATATCGGAACATATAAGATTATTAAGGGTTTGGACACGCTAGAGGCAGGAAACATGTTCCCGACAGTTTAAGAATAAAAGGTAAGCCATTTAGAACGGAGATGAGGAAACACTTTTTCACACCGAGACTTGTGAGTCTGTGGAAGTCTGTTGCAGTGGAGGCCGGTTCTCTGGAAACTGTCAAGAGAGAGCTAGATAGGGCTCTTGAAGATAGCGGAGTCAGGGGAAATGGGAAGAAGGCAGGAAAGGGGTACTGATTGTGGATGATCAGCGATGATCACATTGAATGGCAGTGCTGGCTTGAAGGGCCGTATGGCCTACTTCTGCGCTATTGTCTATTGTCTGTCAGCAACTCTACTGCTGCACCAGGGTGCTGCCCTAAGACTTTTGTTGCCAGGACTCTCGCGCCTGAGCTATAGGGAGAGGTTGAGCAGGCTGGGACTTTATTCCATGGAGCGCAGGAGGATGAGGGGTGATCTTATAGAGGTGTAAAAAATCATGTGGGAATAGATAGGGTAATCATGAGGGGAATAGATAGGGTAAATACACAGTCTTTTACCCAGAGTAGGGGAATCAAGAACCAGAGGTTTAAGGTGAGGGGGGAAAGATTGAATAGGAACCCGAGAGGCAACTTTTTCACACAATTGCTGTTGGGTGCATGGAACGAGCTGCCGGAGCAAATAGCTGAGGCAGGAACTATCCGAACATTTAAGAGATATTTGTGCAGGTATCCAACAGGTGCGGGAAGGAACTGCAGATGCTGGTTTATACCGAAGATAGGCACAAAATGCTGGAGTCACAGCACGTCAGGCAGTATCTCAGGAGAAAAGAAACAGGTGGAACCCTTCTTCAGGTACATGGTTAGGACAGGTCGAGAGGGATATAGGGCATAAGCAAACAGGTGGAACTAGTGTAGATGGGGCATGTTGGTTGGAGTGGACAATAGGTGCAGGAGTAGGCCATTCAGCCCTTTGAGCCAGCACCACCATTCAATGTGATCATGGCCTATCATCCCCAATCAGTACCCCGTTCCTGCCTTCTCCCCATATCCCCTGACTCCGCTATTTTTAAGAGCCCTATCTAGCTATCTCTTGAAAGCATCCAGAGAACCTGCCTCCACCGCCCTCTGAGGCAGAGAATTCCACAGACTCACCACTCTCTGTGAGAAAAAGTGTTTCCTCGTCTCCGTTCTAAATGGCTTACCCATTATTCTTAAACTGTGGCCCCTGGTTCTGGACTCCCCCAACATCGGGAACATGTTTCCTGCCTCTAGCATGTCCAAACCCTTAACAATCTTATATGTCTCAATGAGATTCCCTCTCATCCTTCTGCTCCATTCTCTCAGCATATGACAGTCCTGCCATCCCGGGAATTAACCTTGTAAACCTACGCTGCACTCCCTCAATGGCAAGAATGTCCTTCCTCAAATTAGGGAACCAAAACTGCACACAATACTCCAGGTGTGGTCTCACCAGGGCTCTGTACAACTGCAGAAGGACCTCTTTGCTCCTATATTTGATTACTCTTGTTATTACGAAACATATTTAGTTTAGTTTATTGTCACGTGTACCGATGTACGGTGAAAAGCTTTTGTTGCGTGCTGCCCAGTCAGCAAAAAGACGATACATGATTACAAATCAAGCCGTCCACGGTGTACAGATACACTGATAAGGGAATAACTTTTGGTGCAAGATAAAGTCCAGTAAAGTCTGATCAAAGATAGTTGGAGGGTCCCCGATGAGGTGTGACATATTGACCCCTCTCCCCATATCCCTTGACCAGGGGATATGGGGAGAAGGCAGAAAAGGGGTACTGATTGTGGATTGATCAGCCATGATCTCAGTGAATGGCGGTGCTGGCTCGAAGGGCTGAATGGCCTACTCCTGCACCCATTGTCTATTGTCTATTGATTTGCATATAATAAGCAGAAACAGCTGCATGGGACACGGAAAGTTTCCAGGATGTATTCTGCTTTGTTAAACACTCTTTAATGTGTTTTGCTGCCTTCAAGGATACAGTCTCTGCACAAGGATGTAGCTGGCTTTCTGCACATGCTATAGAACCATGTCAGTCAGACTAATCACCTGCCCCTCCTTATTTTTTAACTAAACTAAACTAAGGTGGAGTAACTCAGCAGGACAGGCAGCATCTCTGGAGAGAAGGAATGGGTGACGTTTCGGGTCGAGACTGGGTCTGAAGAAGGGTCGAGTCCTGAAACGTCACCCATTCCTTCTCTCCAGAGACGCTTGCCTGTCCCGCTGAGTTACTCCAGCTTTTTGTGTCTATCTTTGGTTTAAACCAGCATCTGCAGTTCCTTCCCAAGACTAAACTAAACTTATTTCTCCTGCTACAGTATGACCCTTCACTCTCTCCTCTGTATTCAATTTGATTTACCACCTGTTTGCCGACTTGCAGAGTCATACAGCGCAGGAACAGGCCATTCGGCCCACCGTGTCTGTGCCAGTCACTTTCATTGCCAATCCCATTCTCAAAAGGTCAAGAGTATTTCAATGCTTGCCAGGATTGAGCCCTGCCCCGCCTCTTTACTGGCTTTACCTTGCACTAAATGTTATTCCCATATAATGTATCTGTACACTGTAAATGGCTTGAATGTAATCGTGTATTGTCTTCCCTCTGACTGGATAGCACGCAACAAAAGCTTTTCACTGCACCTCGTTACACGTGACAATAAACTAAACTGAAACTAAAACTGAAGCTCTTCCAGCTTTCTCCCCCCTTCCACAATCAGTCTGAAGAAGGGACTCGACCCAAAATGTCACCTATTCCTTTTCTCCAGAGATGCTGCCTGTCCCGCTGAGTTACTCCAGCTTTTTGTGTCTATCTTCGGTTTAAACCAACATCTGCAGTTCCTTCCCCACACACACGCACACACACACACACACACACACACACACACACACACACACACACACACACACACACACATGCATACACACACGCGCATACACACATATACACACACGTACGCACACACACACGCATACACACATATATACACACGTGCGCACACACACACACAAACGCATACACACATATACACACACACACATACACACGTACACACACACATACACACACACACACTCACACGCACAGACACATACACATACACTCACACACGCATACACACATATACACACACACACATACACATACACACACACACACATACACACACACATACACACACACATACACACATACACACACATTCACACACACCTACACACACACACACATACACACACATACACACATACACACACACACACATACACACACACACACACACACACACATACACACACACACGCATAAACACACACGCATACACACATACACACACACATACACACACACACGCACACACACACAGAGTTTGTACAGAGTTTGTACGTCCTCCCTGTGACCGTGTGGTTTTCCTCCGGGTGCTACGGTTTCCTCCCACATCCCAAAGACGTGTGTAGGTTAATCGGCCCTCTGTAACTTGCCCAAGTGTGTAGGAAGTGGGTGTGAAAGTGGGATAACATACAACTAGTGTACAGGTGATTGATGGTTGGCATGGACTTGGAGTTTAGTTTAGTTTAGTTTAGAGATACAGTGAGGAAACAGGCCCGTGGGCCCACTGAGTCCGCACTGACCCGCGATCCCCGCACACTAACACTATCCTACACACAATAGACACAGTTTACAATTAGGGACAATTTACACTTGTATCAACATACCTGTACGTCTTTGGAGTGTGAGAGGAAACCTGTGTTCTCTGTCCTCGATTCCCTTACTCTGGGCAGGAGATTCTGTGCATCTACCCGATCTATTCCTCTCATGTGGTGGTGTAATGTCTCTCAGTTAAACGGCGGTGTCTAAACTAAACTAAACCAAATTTCTCCAAAATTCGAATCTATGCACCCCAAGGTGATGGACTCAGCCATTATGGGCACAAAGTTGCCCACCATCGATGGTATGTACATGAGGCATTGCCTCAAGAAGGGAGGTTAAGAAGGAGCAGTGGTGTGCATACCTTCAATGCTAGGGGGCATTCAATATAAGAGTCAGGAAGTCATGATGCAACTCTATGGGACTTTGGTTAGGCCACTTTTGGAGTATTGCGTGCAGTTCTGGTCGCCCAATTGCAGGAAAGATTTGGAGGCTTTGGAGAGGGTGCAGAGGTTTTATCAGAATGCTGCCTGGTATGTCATGTTGTCACTTGCGAGCGGAGCACCAAGGCAAATTCCTTGGATGTGAATACTTGGCCAATAAACGTATTCATCATTCATTAGCCGGTTTCAGCTACAGAGAGAGGTTGGATAGGCCTGGAGTGTTTTCTCTGGAACATAGGAGGTTGAGGGGAGATTAAACCTAACTTCTGCCCCATTTGAGACCTTCGGGCTATCTTTAATCGTACTTTAACAGGTTTTATCTTACACTAAATGTTTTTTGCCTTTTATCCTGTATCTGTACACTGTAGACGTCTTGATTGTAATCATGTATAGTCTTTACGCTGACTGGACAGCATGCAACAAAAAAGCTTTTCACTGTACCTCGATACACATGAGAATAAACTAAACTAACTCAGGGCGGCACTGTGGCGCAGCGGTAGAGCTACTGCCTCACAGTGCCAGAGACCCGGGTTCGATCCCGACTACGGGTGCTTGTCTGTACGGCGTTTGTACATTCTCCCCGTGACCTGCGCGGGCTTTCTCCGAGATCTTCGGTTTCCTCCCACACTCCAACGATGTGCAGGTTTGTGGGTTCATTGGCTTGGTATAAATGTAAAATTGTCACTGGTGTGCATAGGGATAGTGTTAGAGACTACTGGAGAGACAGTTGACGGCACGGAAAGACGGCACCCGGGACGGGCTGGGTTAGCACCCCAGTCTGTGTCTTACGTGAGAAAGACACCCAATAAAGCTACGGAAAGGCCTAATGAAACACCATGGCCTAAAAATCCATCAGGCGAGAATGAAATGCTCGGAGAAGGAGAAAGAGGTGCAGCACACAGGCCTTGAACCTGGTGAGATGCAGGAGGAGCCCGGCCAAGACTCATCCCACAGAGCCCAGTCCCTCCACGCACTAGAGTCTCCCAATCCCTGCAGAGTAGTTATTAAGATGGCTGATCCGTTGGCGGTTGCTGCAGGGACGCAAGTCGGGGCCTGATCGAGGGTATCTGATGTTGTGAGACCCGAAACACCCGATGACCCCAGGTCACATTACCGAGGATGCGTCCCAGCGCATCTAGAAGATGTATCTTTTTCACAGTGTGCCAGGATTGCTGGTCATAGCGGACTCAGTGGGCCGAAGGGCCTGTTTTCGTGCTGTATCTCTAAACTAAACTAAACTGAACTAATATGACCTTGCTCAACTCTATTGAACAGTTTTCTAAAGCAGAGCATTAACAAAATGGCTTCATCTTCGATGACCTTGTAAGCCTTCCATTCACGAGGATTGTTGCTAACCCTTGCTTTCTCAAAGGCAATTATGGGGTGGCAATAAATGCCAGCCTTACCCGCTGACCCACGCTCTGAGACTGGAATCCTCTACAATATTTCATATGACCACAGATAATATTTGATGTCAGCTGCACCCTGTATATTAAAGGAACCTGATTATTCTGGCAGTTGCCAGTTGAGAATCCCTTGGCCCTGCCTATTGTAAATATTTATAGAGGAGCATTTCAGTCCCATTTACTTAAAGTTGAATCCTGATTTAACTCACAATATTTAGCCCGTGAAAACAATCTATTGAGAAGAGGGAGGTAATTGTGAACAAAACCGCTAAATACTATTGTTACAATTGTGACACTCCTGGTTCATAGAGCATAGAACAGGCCTGGATAGAGTGGATGCGGAGAGGATGTTTCCACTGTTGGGAGAGTCGAGGGCCAGAGGTCATAGCTTCAGAATTAAAGGACGTTCCTTTAGGAAGGAGATGAGGATGAATTTCTGGTCCGAGACTCTCCCACTAGTGGAAACATCCTCTCCACATCCACTCTATCCAGGCCTTTCACTATTCTGTAAGTTTCAATTAGGTCCCCCCCTCCTCATCCTTCTAAACTCCAGCGCGTACAGGCCTAACGCTCATCATATGTTGACCTGCTCATTCCTGGGATCATTCTCGTAAATCCTCTGGACACCAGCACATCCTTCCTCGGACATGGGCCCAAAATTGCTCACAATACTCCAAATGCGGCCTGACCAGCGCCTTGTAAGGCCTCCGCATTACATCCCTGGTTTTATCTTCTGGTCTTCTCGAAATAAAAGCTAGCATTGCATTTGCCTTCCTTACTACCGATTTGACTTGAAAAATTAACATCTTTGGGAATCCTGCACCAGCACTCTACAAGTCCCTTGTGCAACAGCAACTTACATGCTAAAGATTATTGAATGCATGATTGTTTCCCATCTGACAGGTTGGCCTTTATAACAAGAGGAGTTGAGTATAGGAGCAAAGAGGTCCTTCTGCAGTTGTATAGGGCCCTAGTGAGACCACACCTGGACTATTCTGTGCAGTTTTGGTCCCCTAATTTGAGGAAGGACATTCTTGCTATTGAGGGAGTGCAGCATAGGTTTACAAGGTTAATTCCCAGGATGGCAGGACTGTCACATGCTGAGAGAATGGAGCGGCTGGGCTTGTACACTGGAGTTTAGAAGGATGAGAGGATATCTTATTGAAACATATAATGTTATTAAGGGTTTGGACACGCTAGAGGCAGGAAACATGTTCCCGATGTTGAGGGAGTCCAGAACCAGGGGCCACAGTTTAAGAATAAGGAGTAAGCCATTTAGAACGGAGACGAGGAAACACTTTTTCTCACAGAGAGTTGTGAGTCTGTGGAATTCTCTGCCTCAGAGGGCGGTGGAGGCCGGTTCTCTGGATACTTTCAAGACAGAGCTAGATAGGGCTCTTGAAGATAGCGGAGTCAGGGGATATGGGGAGAAGGCAGGAACGGGGAACTGATTGGGGATGATCACATTGAATGGCGGTGCTGGCTCGAAGGGCCGAATGGCCTACTCCTGCACCTATTGTCTATTGTCTATGATCTGATTCTTTACGTAGCTGTTATCCCGACTGAACGCTAACCCTGCCTCATCCCCATCTTAGATCGTCAACAGGACAGGCGGAGGTTGCCCCACAATTCTGCAGTCCTTCGATTGACTCGGGCCTAATTACAGGAGTTTGTCTCGCTGTGGGCCATTAGTGTATGAAAGATTAATGAGGCGCAGGGCGATCGTAGGGCACGGAGAGAGGGACAAGTGTATGTTTTCGCTCTTTCTCCATATGTTGATTCAGCAGAAATAGACGGGAAGAAGACGTCTCTCTGTAAATCATTGACGCAGAGTGAAGTCTCTTTGTCACGTATTAATGGAGTCTATCATGTCAAGAACACGCTGTACTGTTTTTAAGAGAGGAATACTCTCAAGCACAAACTTCCCTGGGCACATGTTGGAGAGAAAAAATATATTAATTCGGTTAGAAATTTATATCGCACTTTTCCCAGCTGAAATTTATCCTGAGCCACTACTCTCCCTCTTCTCCCCTCTCCCATCAGGCAAGAGAGAGCTAGACAGAGCTCTTAAAGATAGCGGAGTCAAGGGATATGGGGAGAAGGCAGGAACGGGGTACTGATTGGGGATGATCAGCCATGATCACATTGAATGGCGGTGCAGGCTCGAGGGGCCGAATGGCCTACTCCTGCACCTATTGTCTATTGACAGAAGTGTGAAGACGCACACCTCCAGATTCAGGTTCAGTTTAGTTTATTGTCACGTGTACCGAGGTGCAGTGAAAAGCTGTTGTTGCATGCAACCCCGTCAGTGGAAAGACAATACATGATAACAATCGAGCCGTTCACAGTGTACAGATACGTGATAAGGGAATAACGTTTTGTGCAAGGTAAAGCCAGTAAACTCCGATCAAAGATAGTCCGAGGGTCACCAATGAGGTAGATAGCAAAGATCCTATAGCGGAGCAAGATAGACCACTCCTGCTAAATGCAATGGGCTGACGTGTAGTACGCAACGGAACGGAACGTGGGCCTTTTTTTCATCCATTTCAGTAACCCGACCCGACTCGCAGTGTAATCAACGTTGCGGGGGAACAGTTTGTGTTAATAAATTATAATTCTGAAAATGAGGAGAAGATTTTTACCAAAGAACTTTGATTTTTACAAGGATGTTTCCGTAACCGGCTTCCGTCTCCGCACTAGTATCTTTGCTCCGCTCTGCGATCTTTGGTACGGAGACGGAAGCCGGTTACGGAAATGGGGCCGAAAATTACCCACGAATCTGCCCATGACCGTACTACGACTTTTTCGTCGAATGGACTATCTTGCTTGCTATAGGATCTTTGGTAGATAGTAGCTCAGCACTGCTCTCTAGTTGTGGTAGGATGGTTCAGTTGCCTGATAACAGCTGGGAGGAAACTGTCCCTTAATCTGGAGGTGTGCGTTTTCACACTTCTGTACCTTTTGTCCATGTGTAGGGTCAGAGTATGTAGGAAGGAACTGCGGATGTTAGTTTATTGTCACGTGTACCGAGGTACAGTGAAATGCTTTTCGTTGCGTGCTAAGCAGTCAGCGGAAAGGCTACACGTGATTACAATCGAGCTATCCACGGTGTACGGATACATGATAAGGGAATAACGTTTCGTGCAAGATAAAGTTCAGAAAGAGATAGTCCGAGGGTCTCCGATGAGGCAGATGGCAGTTCAGCACTGCTGTCTGGTTGTTGGTAGGATGGTTCAGTTGCCTGATAACAGCTGGGAAGAAACTGTCCCTGAATCTGGAGGTAGACACAAAATGCTGGAGTAACGCAGCAGGTCAGGCAACATCTCTGGAGAAATAGTATAGGTATAGGTGACGTTTAGGGTCGAGACCCTTCTTCAGACCCTTCTTTAGGGATAAGTGAAACGAGAGAGAGATATAGACGGATGTAGAGAGATAAAGAACAATGAATGAAAGATTTGCAAAAAAGTATCGATGATAGTCGGAGAGGGGAAACAGCGAGGGAGGATGTTGCAGGGCTCTCGTCGAAGAGAGGAGGAGAACTTACTCAAAGTAGACACACCTTGAGGAGATTTCGCACTGGAGCAGACAAAATGTGCAGGAAGGAACTGCAGATGCTGGTTCAAACCGAAGATGGACACAAGAAAATGTTGGCACCATTTTCAGGTCCCATTAGTTGTAAGTGTAGGGTACTCGGCCTGACCATGAAGGCCCGTTGTCATGGCGACGTTACAAGGTTGTCCTGGCCAAGCCTAGCCGTGGTGCCCTCCGATGCTGTAGGTGATAGGTTGATTAAGGTGAGAGGGGAAAGATTTATTAGGAACTTGAGGGGCGACTTTTTCACACAGAAGGTGGTGGGTGTATGGAACGAGCTGCCAGAGGAGGTAGTTGAGGTACTATAATAACATCTAAAATACACTTGGACAGGTACATGATAGGAAGGGTTTCGAGGGATATGGGCCAAAAGCAGGCAGGTAGGACTACATCAGGAACCTTGGTGGGCATGGGCAAGTTGGGCTGAAGGGCCTGTTACCCTGCTGTATGACTCTACGACTCTATGTCTGCAGTACATCTTCCAACCCAAAATGTTACCAATCCATGTTCTCCAGGTTGTTGCCTGACCTGTTGAGTTACTCCAGACTTTTGTGTCAGTGCTGCCACCTTCAGGATTGAAATGGGATTTGATTGACAAAACATCCTCGTGTACATCTCTACAGATGGTAGAATTACTTTAATTCCAGATTTAGTCATAGCGTCATACCGCACGGAAACAGGCCTTTCGGCCTGACCAAGATGCCCAATGAAGCTAGTCCCATTTGCCCACATTTGGTTCGATTTTAGATTAGGGATACAGCGCGGATACAGGCCCTTCGGCCCACCGAGTCCGCACCGACCAGCCATTCCCGCACATTAACACAAGCCTACACGCACGAGGGACAATTTACACTTACACCAAGTGTACAAACCCAAGCCAATTAACCTGCAAACCTGCACTTCTTTGGAGTGTGGGAGAAAACCGAAGATCTCGGAGAAAACCCATGCGGTCACAGGGAGAAGATACAAACTCCGTGCCGACAGCACCCGTAGTCGGGATCGAACCCGGGTCTCTGGTGCTGCAAGCGCTGTAAGGCAGCAACTCTACCGTTGTGCCAATGTGCTGCCCCATCAACACTCCCTCTCTATATCCCCTCCCTCTCTACCATCCCTCCCTTGCTATACCCTCTCCCTCTCTAGGGATTGAAGAGGGAGGGTGAAGAGGAGGAGGAGGGAGTGCTGGGGATGAGGAGAAATCCCACGACTGCGCAGTCGGGGGCTATGCGTGGGTGGTGCAATATTGCGTTGGGGGAGCAGACCTGCACTTGGTCTAGTATCCGACTGAAACCTTCCTATCCATGTAACAATCAAATTTTCTTTTAAGATTTTTTTTTTAATTTTAAGAAAATGTCTGAAGAAGAGTCTCGACCCGAAACATCACCTATTCCTTCTCTTCATAAATGCTGCCTCACCCGTTGACTTTCTCCAGAAGTTTTGTCCTCCTTCGATTTTTCCAGCATCTGCAGTTCTTTCTTTAAAAAAATTATTTTACATAGAAACATAGAAAATAGGTGCAGAAGTAGGCCATTCGGCCCTTCGAACCTGCACCGCCATTCAATATGATCATGGCTGATCATCCAACTCAGTATCCTGCACCTGCCTTCTCTCCATACCCCCTGATACCTTTAGCCACAAGGGCCACATCTAACTCCCTCTTAAATATACCCAATGAACTGGCCTCAACTACATTCTGTGGCAGAGAATTCCAGAGATTTCCAGAGCCTTTTAAAAAATTTAACATTACCTGCCTCAACTACCTCCGCTGGCAGCTCATTCCATATTACCCCCACTCTTTGAGTTTAAAAAAATGACCCACACATTTGTATTCAATCTTTTCCCTCTCACCGTAAACCTATGTCCTCTGGTTCTTGATTTCCCCCACCCTGGGTAAAAGACTGCATGCACCCTTTCTATTTCCCTCATGATCTCTATAGAGGAGAAGAGCTCTATAAGATCATACTTCACCCTCCTGCACTCCAAGGAGTAAAGTCCTTGTGTCACCAACCTCTCCCTGTTGCTCAAGTCCTCGATTTGATACAAAAATGTAACTCAATTAAGTGTAAGTTTTGGGACTTCAATTGACAACTATTTTCTATATTTATATCAAGAGAGAGTTAGTTTTAGCTCTTAGGGCAAACAAGGGATATGGGGATATGGGGAAAAAGCAGGAACAGGGTACTGATTTTGGATGATCAGCCATGATCATATTGAATGGCAGTGCTGGCTCGAAAGGGCCTATACTCAACAAGAGGAGATGAGTATAGGAGCAAAGAGGTCCTTCTACAGTTGTATAGGGCCCTAGTGAGAACACACCTGGAGCATTGTGTTCAGTTTTGGTCTCCAAATTTGAGGAAGGACATTCTTGCAATTGAGGGAGTGCAGCGTAGGTTCACCAGGTTAATTCTCGGGATGGCTGGACTGTCATATGCTGAGAGAATGGAACAACTGGGCTTGTAGTCACTGGAATTTAGAAGGATGAGGGGATCTTATTGAAACATATAAGATTATTAAGGGATTGGACACGCTAGAAGCAGGAAACATGTTCCCGATGTTGGGGGAGTCCAGAACCAGGGGCCGCAGTTTAAGAATAAGGGGTAGGCCATTTAGAACAGAGATGAGGAAAACCTTTTTCACCCACAGAGTTGTGAATCTGTGGAATTCTCTGCCTCAGAAGGCAGTGGAGGCCAATTCACTGTCTGCTTTCAAGAGAGAGTTAGATAGAGCTGTTAAAGATAGCGGAGTCAGGGGATATGGGGAGAGGGCGGGAACGGGGTACTGATTGTGGATGATCAGCCATGATCACAGTGAATGGTGGTGCTGGCTCGAAGGGCCTACTCCTACACTCAGTGGCCTAAAGGGTACATTCTCCATGTGACTGCGTGGGTTTTCTCCAGGGGCTCTGATTTCCAGGGACTGGAGTGGGTTTTCTCCAGGGGCTCTGATTTCCTCCCACACTCCAAAGGTGTACAGGTTTGTAGGTTAATTGGCTTTGGTAAAATTATAAACTGTCCCTAGTGTGTAGGATAGTGTTAGTGTACGGGGTGATTGCAGGTCGGCATGGACTCGGTGGGCCGAAGGGCCTATTTCTGCATTGCATCTCTAAATTTTAAAGTAAAAGTCTGCCTCTATGGCTCGATGACCCACTGAGTTATTTACAATATATATTAATGATTTGGATGAGGGAATTGAATGCAACATCTCCAAGTTTGCGGATGACACGAAGCTGGGGGGCAGTGTTAGCTGTGAGGAGGATGCTAGGAGGCTGCAAGGTGACTTGGATAGGTTGGGTGAGTGGGCAAAGGCATGGCAGATGCAGTATAATGTGGATAAATGTGAGGTTATCCACTTTGGTGGCAAAAACAGGAAAGTAGACTATTATCTGAATGGTGGCCGATTAGGAAAAGGGGAGATGCAACGAGACCTGGGTGTCATGGTACACCAGTCATTGAAAGTAGGCATGCAGGTGCAGCAGGCAGTGAAGAAAGCAAATGGTATGTTAGCATTCATAGCAAAAGGATTTGAGTATAAGAGCAGGGAGGTTCTACTGCAGTTGTACAGGGTCTTGGTGAGACCACACCTGGAGTATTGCATACAGTTTTGGTCTCCTAATCTGAGGAAAGACATTCTCGCCATAGAGGGAGTACAGAGAAGGTTCACCAGACTGATTCCTGGGATGGCAGGACTTTCATATGAGGAAAGACTGGATAGGCTCGGCTTGTACTCGTTGGAATTCAGAAGACTGAGGGGGGATCTTATAGAAACTTACAAAATTCTTAAGGGGTTGGACAGGCTAGATGTAGGAAGATTATTCCCGATGTTGGGGAAGTCCAGAACTAGGGGTCACAGTTTAAGGATAAGAGGGAAGACTTTTAGGACCGAGATGAGGAAATCATTTTTTACACAGAGAGTGGTGAATCTGTGGAATTCTCTGCCACAGAAGGTAGTTGAGGCCAGTTCATTGGCTATATTTAAGAGGGAGTTAGATGTGGCCCTTGTGGCTAAAGGGATCAGGGGGTATGGAGAGAAGGCAGGTACAGGATACTGAGTTGGATGATCAGCCATGATCATATCAAATGGCGGTGCAGGCTCGAAGGGCCGAATGGCCTACTCCTGCACCTATTTTCTATGTTTCTATGAGTTCCACCAGCACTTTGATTTTTTGGTCAATATTCCAGCATCTGCAGTCTTTTGTGGCTTCAGCTATTTTCTCAGTGACAATTTCTGTATGGTAACAATCCTGCGTAAAGTCGTGGGTTGATTTTATACGTTAAAGACCCTGCATACAGTGGCTTGCAAAAGTATTCATACCCCTTGAACTTTTCCACATTTTGTCATGTTACAACCACAAACGTAAATGTATTTTATTGGGATTTTATGTGATAGACTAACACAAAGTGGCGCATAATTGTGAAGTGGAAGGAAAATGATTCATGGTTTTCAAATTTTTTTACAAATAAAAAACTGAAAAGTGTGGCGTGCAAATGTATTCAGCCCCCTTTACTCTGATACCCCTAAATAAAATCCAGTGCAACCAATTGCCTTCAGAAGTCACCTAATTAGTAAATAGAGTCCACTTGTGTGTAATCTAATCTCAGTATAAATACAGCTGTTCTGTGAAGGCCTCAGAGGTTTGTTAGAGAACATTAGTGAACAAACAGCATCATGAAGCCCAAGGAACACAACAGACAGGTCAGGGATAAAGTTGTGGAGAAGTTTAAAGCAGGGTTAGGTTATAAAAAAATATCCCAAGCTTTGAACATCTCACGGAGCACTGTTCAATCCATCATTCGAAAATGGAAAGAGTATGGCACAACTGCAAACCTACCAAGACATGGCTGTCCACCTAAACTGACAGGCCTGGCAAGGAGAGCATTGATCAGAGAAGCAGCCAAGAGGCACATGGTAACTCTGGAGGAGCTGCAGAGATCCACAGCTCAGGTGGGAGAATCTGTCCACAGGACAACTATTAGTCGTGCACTCCACAAATCGGGCCTTTATGGAAGAGTGGCAAGAAGAAAGCCATTGTTGAAAAAAAGCCATAAGAAGTCCCGTTTGCAGTTTGCCACAAGCCATGTGGGGGACACAGCAAACATGTGGAGGAAGGTGCTCTGGTCAGATGAGACCAAAATTGAAGTGTTTGGCCTAAATACAAAACGATATGTGTGGCGGAAACCTAACACTGCACATCACCCTGAACACACCATCCCCACTGTGAAACATGGTGGTGGCAGCATCATGCTGTGGGGATGCTTTTCTTCAGCAGGGACAGGGAAGCTGGTCAGAGTTGATGGGAAGATGGATGGAGCCAAATACAGGGCAATCTTGGAAGAAAACCTGTTAGGGTCTGCAAAAGACTTGAGACTGGGGCGGAGGTTCACCTTCCAGCAGGACAACGACCCTAAACATACAGCCAGAGCTACAATGGAATGGTTTAGATCAAAGCATATTCATGTGTTAGAATGGCCCAGTCAAAGTCCAGACCTAAATCCAATTGAGAATCTCTGGCAAGACTTGAAAATTGCTGTTCACAGACGCTCTCCATCCAATCTGACTGAGCTTGAGCTATTTTGCAAAGAAGAATGGGCAAAAGTTTCAGTCTCTAGATGTGCAAAGCTGGTAGAGACATACCCCAAAAGACTTGCAGCTGTAATTGCAGCGAAAGGTGGTTCTACAAAGTATTGACTCAGGGGGGCTGAATACTTTTGCACGCGACACTTTTCAATTTTTTATTTGTAAAAAAATTTGAAAACCATGTATCATTTTCCACTTCACAATTATGCACCACTTTGTGTTGGTCTATCACATAAAATCACAATAAAATACATTTACGTTTGTGGTTGTAATGTGACAAAATGTAGAAAAGTTCAAGGGGTATGAAAACTTTTGCAAGCCACTGTAAATGCAAATAGTTGTGGTGTATTTTGGAACTGGGTGCTTGATTCTGTTAAAGTGCCTATCTAGCTCCCCCTTGTGGAGTACACGAGAATCCTGAGTCCGGTAAGTTTGGAAAGTAAATGATCACTAAATGATCTGTAGAAAGATCTCGACCCGAAATGTCACCGATTCCTTTTCTCCAGATATGCTGCCAGACACGCTGAGTTACTCCAGCTTTTTGTGTCAGTCTTCAGCTTAAACCAGTTCTTCCCCAGATATCACTCCTTCTGTCTAGGTATAGATTCATTATTGCTCTGTGTATTGCTACTGAGGGAGTGCAGCGTAGGTTCACCAGGTTAATTCCCGGGATGGCGGGACTGTCATATGTTGATAGAATGCAGCGGCTGGGCTTGTATACTCTGGAATTTAGAAGGATGAGAGGGCATCTTATTGAAACATGTAAGATTATTAGGGGTTTGGACACGCTAGAGGCAGGAAACATGTTCCCGATGTTGGGGGAGTCCAGAACCTGGGTCCACAGTTTAAGAATAAGGGGTAAGCCACTTAGAACAGAGATGAGGAAACACTTTTTCACGCAGAGAGTTGTGAGTCTGTGGAATTCTATGCCTCAGAGGGTGGTGGAGGCCGGTTCTGTAGATACTTTCAAGAGAGAGCTAGATAGGGCACTTAAAGATAGGGGATATGAGGAGAAGACAGGAACGGGGTACTGATTGGGGATGATCAGCCATGATCACATTGAATGGCGGTGCTGGCTCGAAGGGCAGAATGGCCTACTCCTGCACCTATTGTCTATTGTCTATTGTACAGTGAAAAGCTCTTTTTTTTTAATGCTATCCAAACGGATAATATATATAATACATAGGCACAATCAGTTCAACTCAAGTGCAATAGGTAGAGCAAAGGGGAAGCTACAGAGTGCAGAATAGAGTTCTACGCATTGTAACGACCAGTTCCAGAGACCCCCAATGTATGCAATGGGGTAGAGTTGAATCAGACAGTACCCTGGCTTATGGAAGGACTGTTCAGAAGCCTGAGTGATAACAGAGGGGAAGAAGCTGTTCCTGAGTCAGGTGGTGCGCGCTTCACACTTTTGTACCTTCTGCCACATGAGAGCAGAGAGAAGGAGGAACAACCGGGGTGGGACAAGACTTTGATTATGTTGGCTGTTATTCTGAGGCAGTGTGAATTGTAGATGGAGTTTATGGTGGGGGGTCTGGTCTATGTGATGCACTGCGCAACATCTTCAACTCTGAAGAAAGGGTCTCGACCCGAGACGTCACCCATTCCTTCTCTCCAGAGATGCTGCCTGGCCCGCTGAGTTATTCCAGCTTTTTGATGTCTACCTTCGGTGTAAACCAGCATCTTCAGTTCCTTCTTAAACACCTTCAACTCTCTGCCTGTTGGGAAAAGAGAAATTCTGGCATATCATGCACAACAATCATTTGCATTAGTAGATCACCATCAACATTGCAAAGCATTCACAAGACATTTCATAAGAGGGTATAAAGGAGAAAGATTGACCGAATCTCATTAGCTGGTCAAAAGCTTGGCTTCAAAGGTGGAGAAAGGGAGAGAGAGATGTTTAGTTTAGTTTAGGTAAACAGAAATGCTGGAGAAACTCAGCGGGTGAGGCAGCATCTATGGAGCGAAGGAAATAGGCAACGTTTCAGGCCGAAACCCTTCTTCAGACTTTAGTTTGGCTTAGATTAGTTTCGTTTCGTTTAGTTTAGTTTAGTTTAGTTAAGTTTTGTTAAGTTTAGTTAAGTTAAGTTTAGTTTAGCACAGTTTAAGAATAAGGAGTAAGCCATTTAGAACGGAGACGAGGAAACACTTTTTCACACAGAGTGTTTTGAGTCTGTGGAATTCTCTGCCTCAGAGGGCGGTGGAGGCCAGTTCTCTGGATGCTTTCAAGAGAGAGCTAGATAGGGCTCTTAAAAATAGCGGAGTCAGGGGATATGGGGAGAAGGCAGGAACGGGGTACTGATTGGGGATGATCAGCTATGGCGGTGCTGTCTCGAAGGGCCGAATGGCCTACTCCTGCACCTATTGTCTATTGTCTTAGCTTAGCTTAGTTTAGCTTAGTTTAGTTTAGTTTAGTGTAGTTTAGTTTAGTGTAGTTTAGTTTAGTGTAGTTTAGTGTAGTTTAGTGTAGTTTAGTTTAGCTTAGTTTAGCTTAGTTTAGTGTAGTTAAGTTTAGTTTAGTGTAGTTAAGTTAAGTTAAGTTAAGTTAAGTTAAAGTAAGGTAAGATAAGGTAAGGTAAGTTAAGGTAAGGTAAGTTAAGGTAGTTAAGGTAAGTTAAGGTAAGGCCAGCAGGTCCACGCAGACCATTGATCCTTGTATACTAGTACACAGGCCGAAGGGCCTGTTTCTGCGCTGTATCTCTAAACTAAACTAAACAGCGAAAACCCACGCATTCACGGGGAGAACGTACAAACTCCGTACAGACAGCACCTGGTCAGGGTCAAACCCGGGTCTCTGGCGCTGGAAGGCCGCAACTCTGTGCCACTTAGCCAGCAGTAGATTTGCTATGGAGTTGCCGCCTTACTGAGCTTACAGCGCCAGAGACACAGGTTCGATCCCGACTACGAGTGCTGTCTGTACGGAGTTTGTACGTTCTCCCCGTGACCTGCGTGGGTTTTCTCCAAGATCTTTGGTTTCCTCCCACCCGCCAAAGACGTACAGGTTTGTAGGTTAATTGGCTAGGTAGAAAAATGTAAATTGTCCCTAGTGTGTGTAGGATAGTGTTAGTGTGCCGGGATCATTGGTCGGTGCGGACTCGGTGGGCCAAAGTGCTGGTTTCCGCGCTGTAACTCTAAAACCAAAAATTGTGCACAGGGCTGCAGTGAAAAGCTTTTGTTGCTTGCTAACCAGCCAGTGGAAAGACAATACATGATTACAATCGAGCCGTTCACAGTGTATAGTTACATGATAAGGGAATATCATTTAGTACAAGGTAAAACCAGCAAAGTCCGATCAAGGACAGTCCGACGGTCATCAAAAAGGTAGATAGTAGTTCAGGACTGCTTTGTAGTTGCGGTTGGATGGTTTGTTGGCCTGATAACCGCTGGGAAGAAACTGTCCCTGAATCTGGAGGTGTGTGTTTTTACACTTCTATACCTTTTGCCCAATGGGAGAGGGGAGAAGAGAGAGTGGCCGGGGTGCGACTCGTCCTTGATTATGCTGCTGGCCTTGCCGAGGCAGTGTTAGGGTTAAATGGAGTCAATGGGAGGGAGGTTGGTTTGTGTGATGGTCTGGGCTGCGTCCGCAATTCACTGCAATGTCGTGCGGTCTTGGATGGATCTGTTCCCACACCACGCTGTGATGCGTCTCGATAAAATGCTTAATATGGCGCATCTGTAGAGGCTAGTGAGCATTAGTGGGGACATGCCAAACTTCCTTAGCCTTCTAAGGAAGTAGAGGCGTTGGTGTGCTTTCTTGGTCATTGCATCAATACGGGTGGTCCAGGAGAATAGACAATAGACAATAGGTGCAGGAGTAGGCCATTCGGCCCTTCGAGCCAGCACTGCCGTTCAATGTGATCATGGCTGATCATCCACAATCAGTACCCCATTCCTGCCTTCTTCCCATATCCCTCGACTCTGCTATCTTTAAGAGCCCTATCTAAGAGTTATCAGGTGTACCGAGGTACAGTGGAATACCTTTTTTGTATACAGCTCAGCAAGACTATCACCATACCTAAGCACCATCACCCTGGTCAGACCAGAATGTAAATAACAGGGCACTGAGTCCATATGCAAGAGTGTACTTTAGTTTAGTTTAGAGATACAGTCGGGAAACAGAAAGCACCCGTGGTCAGGATTGAACCCGGATCTCTGGTGCTGTAAGGCAGCAACTCTACCGCTGCACCACCATACCACCCTTTTTTCTCCACTAGGTGGTCACTACTGGAATACAGTGGAAACATAAGAGACTCCAAATGCCTGAGAACACCTCCAGATAGTTGACCATAAGACATAATGAGCAGAATTAGGCCATTCGGCCCATCAAGTCTACACCGCCATTGTGTAACTACCGCCATTAGGTGGATAATTGGTTACAGTGTCATCATTTTTAGACACTGTAACCTCATTTTTTTGATTTTTTTTTTAATGTCACAATAATGTACACTTTTTTGTTTCTTTGCTTAAGGACAATTTTGAGAGGGATGTAATAACTGAATTTAATATTGCAAATGCTCGTCCAACAGCCAGAGAACTAAGGTATGGGTTGCACCACATGTTTAAAAGGTATTAAATAATTCAAAATGCAAGACGATAAACAAAAGAAATTTGGAGGAATCACATTCTGCAGTTGGAATATTAGGGGTGCTAATGAACCAATTAAAAGGGGTAAGATTTTTGCACAATTGAAGTCACTCAATACGGACATAATATTTCTACAAGAAACTCACTTGAAACTGCAAGCTCAAGCCAGATTGAAGGCAAACTGGATAGGCCAAACATACCAATCTTCATATATTTCCAAAGCTAGTGACAAGGAATGGGTGACGTCTCGGGTCGAGACCCTTTCTTCAGAGTTGAAGATGTTGCGCAGTGCATCACATAGACCAGACCCCCCACCATAAACTCCATCTACAATTCACACTGCCTCAGAATAACAGCCAACATAATCAAAGTCTTGTCCCACCCCGGTTGTTCCTCCTTCTCTCTGCTCTCATGTGGCAGAAGGTACAAAAGTGTGAAGCGCGCACCACCTGACTCAGGAACAGCTTCTTCCCCTCTGTTATCACTCAGGCTTCTGAACAGTCCTTCCATAAGCCAGGGTACTGTCTGATTCAACTCTACCCCATTGCGTACATTGGGGGTCTCTGGAACTGGTCGTTACAATGCGTAGAACTCTATTCTGCACTCTGTAGCTTCCCCTTTGCTCTACCTATTGCACTTGAGTTGAACTGATTGTGCCTATGTATTATATATATTATCCGTTTGGATAGCATTAAAAAAAAAGAGCTTTTCACTGTACAATAGACAATAGACAATAGGTGCAGGAGTAGGCCATTCTGCCCTTCGAGCCAGCACCGCCATTCAATGTGATCATGGCTGATCATCCCCAATCAGTACCCCGTTCCTGTCTTCTCCCCATATCCCCTATCTTTAAGTGCCCTATCTAGCTCTCTCTTGAAAGTATCTACAGAACCGGCCTCCACCACCCTCTGAGGCATAGAATTCCACAGACTCACAACTCTCTGCGTGAAAAAGTGTTTCCTCATCTCTGTTCTAAGTGGCTTACCCCTTATTCTTAAACTGTGGACCCAGGTTCTGGACTCCCCCAACATCGGGAACATGTTTCCTGCCTCTAGCGTGTCCAAACCCCTAATAATCTTACATGTTTCAATAAGATGCCCTCTCATCCTTCTAAATTCCAGAGTATACAAGCCCAGCCGCTGCATTCTATCAACATATGACAGTCCCGCCATCCCGGGAATTAACCTGGTGAACCTACGCTGCACTCCCTCAGTAGCAATACACAGAGCAATAATGAATCTATACCTAGACAGAAGGAGTGATATCTGGGGAAGAACTGGTTTAAGCTGAAGACTGACACAAAAAGCTGGAGTAACTCAGCGGGTCTGGCAGCATATCTGGAGAAAAGGAATCGGTGACATTTCGGGTCGAGATCTTTCTACAGATCATTTAGTGATCATTTACTTTCCAAACTTACCGGACTCAGGATTCTCGTGTACTCCACAAGGGGGAGCTAGATAGGCACTTTAACAGAATCAAGCACCCAGTTCCAAAATACACCACAACTATTTGCATTTACAGTGGCTTGCAAAAGTTTTCATACCCCTTGAACTTTTCCACATCTTGTCACATTACAACCACAAACGTAAATGTATTTTATTGTGATTTTATGTGATAGACCAACACAAAGTGGTGCATAATTGTGAAGTGGAAGGAAAATGATACATGGTTTTCAAATTTTTTTACAAATAAAAAACTGAAAAGTGTGGCGTGCAAAAGTATTCAGCCCCCCTGAGTCAATACTTTGTAGAACCACCTTTCGCTGCAATTACAGCTGCAAGTCTTTTGGGGTATGTCTCTACCAGCTTTGCACATCTAGAGACTGAAATTTTTGCCCATTCTTCTTTGCAAAATAGCTCAAGCTCAGTCAGATTGGATGGAGAGCGTCTGTGAACAGCAATTTTCAAGTCTTGCCAGAGATTCTCAATTGGATTTAGGTCTGGACTTTGACTGGGCCATTCTAACACATGAATATGCTTTGATCTAAACCATTGCATTGTAGCTCTGGCTGTATGTTTAGGGTCGTTGTCCTGCTGGAAGGTGAACCTCCGCCCCAGTCTCAAGTCTTTTGCAGACTCTAACAGGTTTTCTTCCAAGATTGCCCTGTATTTGGCTCCATCCATCTTCCCATCAACTCTGACCAGCTTCCCTGTCCCTGCTGAAGAAAAGCATCCCCACAGCATGATGCTGCCACCACCATGTTTCATGGAGTGGATAGTAATGGAGAGAGAGGACTGTTCCCCTTTTAATATAGGAGCGATCCTTCTCTCACCAACAAAAATGAAGAATACAATATATAGTAAAAATCCAATTATTCATAGTACAATTAGAATTTGGAAACAAATAAAATTAACGTTAAAATTAAGAAATCTATCACTTCTCTCACCTATAATGAATAACCCTTCGTTTAAACCTTCTATGATAGATAGAGCTTTTTTAAATTGGGAAAGAGTAGGAATTAAAACGTTTGGAGATATGTATGATAATGGAAGTGTTTTAACATTTCACCAACTACAACTTAAATACAACCTGAATAGTAATCAATATTTCAAATATTTTCAAATACGTGACTATTTGAAAAAGTATACACGAGAATATCAAAATATGTCTCCTGACCTTTTAGATGGGATAATGAATATAAAAGCGGAATCAGCTAATTTAATATCATACCTATACAATTCCATTTTAAACATAGAAACTCCATCATCGGATGGGATTAGAAGAGAATGGGAACGAACTAGCTATAAATATCTCGAAAGAGAGTTGGGATAAACGCCTATTATATGTGCATAAATGCTCGATTAACGTAAGACATACTCTGATTCAATTTAAAATTTTACATAGATTATACTATTCAAAAGCTAAATTAAGTAAATTTTACCCAAATACCTCTGCTATCTGTGATAAATGCCTAATCCAAGAATCAACTATAGCACATTCTTTTGTATTTTGGAACAATAGAAGCAAGTTTGGAGCTGACTTCGTTTCAAAGGAGTTTTCTTAATTATGGCTTAATAACGGCAAAAAACCTGATACTGAAATTTTGGAAAAATGCTCCTACGCCAACAATAAAAATGTGGACTTCTAATATTTCGGAATTGTTACACCTAGAAGATATGAGATTCCTCCTAGCAGGTAAACAAGACCAATTCCAAAAGATTTGGTCTCCATATATCGACTTATTACAAACATAGGGTGCAACAAAAGGTTGATAATAAATGGTTTTAGGACCTGGCGAGGGGTGAGTAAAGATAAGAAGTAGGTACATCCCTCTCATAATGTCCAATCTTACTTTCTTTTTTCTTTTTTCTTTTTCCGCCTTTTGGTTTTTTTCTTTTCTTTTTTAAACTATTTCTTGTGGTTTAGGTTCATACGGGTGTTCCTGGACCACTCTTGCATTCACTCACTGACTATCTTTACAATACAATACAATACAATACAATACAATACCATTTATTGTCATTTGAACCTCAAATGAAGTTCAAACGAAACTTGGTTTCTGCAGTCATACAAACAAGTAAAAAGAACCAAGACACAACACAATTTACACAAACATCCATCACAGCGAATCTCCTCCTCGCTGTGATGGAAGGCAAAGTCTTATCTCTCCCCTGCACTCCCCATTCTCCTCCCGATGTCAGAGTCAGAGCCCCCGGCGGGCGATGGAAAATAAGTCCCGCGGCCATTAAAGCCGCGCCGGGCGATGCAAGGCCGCCCTCCGGGTCTGGATGTTGGAGCCCCCGGTAGCGCTAGCAAGTCCCGCGGCCATTAAAGCCGCGCCGGGCGATGTTAGATCCAGCTCCAGGTCATCTTCAACCCCGCAACTCGGGCGGGAGAAGTTACCGTTGCGGGGGCCCCGAAAAGCGGTCTCCCACCAGGGACCCGCGAGCTCCCGATGTTACCGTCCACCAGGCCTGCGGCTGGAGCCTCCGAATCTCCGGGGTTGGGTCACAGCCGCGCGTCACCGCAGCTCTCCACGCTCCGAACTCGGCCAGCTCCACGATGGTGAGTAGTCCGCAGGCTCCGCGACTGGAGCCCCAGGTCGTTCCGGTTGGAGGCCGCTCCACGGTGCTAGGCCCCAACAACAACGGAGACCCGACAGAGAAAGGTCGGGTCCTCCATACAGGGAAGGGATTTTTTAAAGTTTCCCCCTCCCCCCCCGCCCGCCCCCCACCCACATATACACAGTTAAAAACAATATAAAAAAACACAAACAACTATATTTAACTAGACAAAAATAAAAAAAAGACAGACGGACTGCAGTCGAGCCGCTGCCGTTAGGCGCCGCCTCTTCCTGTTCCTAACTCTTTCTATCCTTTTTTCCTATTAAAGTTTAAAATAAGAAGTGGTATAAGAACTGTATAAACTTACGTTATTGCAGATTACTGTAATGTAAAATACTTCTAATAAAAAAAAAAAAAAAAAAAAAAAAAAAGTCTACACCGCCATTCAATCCTGACTCATATATTTTCCCTCTCAACCCCATTCTCCTTCCATCTACCTGTAACCTTTGAGCCCTTCATAATCAAGTAAGTAAGTATGTTTATTGGCCAAGTATTTGCATACAAGGAATTTGCTTTGGTGCTCTGCCCACAAGTAACAACATGACATACATTAATAATAATAAAACATTAATGATAAAACACCATTGATCAAGCATGTGAACCAACAAAATACCAGATCAAAGGGAGGCTACAGATTTTTGGCTGTTGAGTAGAGCAACTGCTCGTGGATAAAAACTGTTTGTATGTCTGGCTGTGGCAGCTTTGACAGTCTAGAGTCGCCTTCCAGAGGGAAGTGATTCAAAGAGTTTGTGGCCAGGGTGAGAGGGGTCAGAGATGATCTTACCCGCTCGCTTCCTGGCCCTTGCAGTGTACAGTTCATCAATGGAGGGAAGGTTGCAGCCAATAACCTTCTCTGCTGATCGGACGATTCGCTGCAGCCTCCAGGTGTCGTGCTTGGTGGCTGAGGCAAACCAGACCATGATGGAGAAGGTGAGAACAGACTCTACGATGGCCGTGTAGAATTGGACCATCATTGCCTGTGGCAGATTGTGTTTCCTCAGCTGCTGTAGGAAGTACATCCTCTGTTGTGCCTTTTTGACTGTGGAGTAGATGGTAGCCCCCCACTTAAGTTCCTTGGAGATGATGGTTCCCAGGAACTTAAAAGACTCCACAGATGTGACTGTGGTGTTGTTGATGGTGAGTGGGGTGAGGGGAGGGGGAGCTCTCCTAAAGTCTACTATCAATTCCACTGTCTTAAGAGCATTGAGCTCCAGGTTGTTGCGACGGCACCAGGACGCCAGCTGTGTCACTTCTTGTCTGTAGGCAGATTCCTCCCCATCCTGGATCAGTCCAATCAGGGTTGTGTTGTCCGCAAACTTGAGAAGCTTGACAGAGGAGTCTGCGGAGGTGCAGTCGTTGGTGTAGAGAGAGTAGAGGAGAGAGTACGCACCCTTGCGGTGCTCCTATGCTGAGTGTTTACGGGTCCGAGATGTGCTTTCCCAGCCTCACATGCTGCTTCCTATCTGTCAGAAAGCTGGTGATCCAACGACAGAGGGGTTCAGGCACAGTCAACCCGGAACGTTTGGAGTGTAGTAGCTCTGGCACAATGGTGTTGAATGCAGAGCTAAAATCAACAAACAGGATCCTCGCATAGATCCCCTGGCGGTCTAGGTGCTGTAGGATGAATTTCAGGCCCAGGTTGACTGCATCATCCACAGATCTATTGGCCCAATATGCAAACTGCAGAGGGTCCAGCAGGGAGTTTGTGATATTTTTCAGCTTGGCCAGCACAAGCCTTTCAAGTGTCTTCATGACTACAGAGGTCAGTACGACAGGCCTGTAGTCATTAAGACAAGTAATCCTTGCCTTTTTGGGTACAGGGACAATAGTGGAGACTTTGAAGCAGGCAGGGACAGTACATGTTTGCAGGGACTGGTTAAAAATGTCTGTATAGACCAGTGCCAGCTGTTTGGCAAAGAGCTTAAGAGTAGAGGGGAAAACATTGTCAGGTCCTGGAAATTTCCGGCTTTTTTGTCCTCTGAAAAGCCTCTCCACCTCCTCTATTTTTAGTTGATATTGGATAAGTTATGTTGTGCAGCACAGAGGGTGTGGGTGATTGGGAGTGAAGTGATGATTGGAGGGGGGTGGGTGTAGAAAGGCCCAGTCTTTGCAGACTGAGGTCAGGCTGTGAGTGGGTGTGAAGTGTTGGTTGGGGTGGGAAATGGTCCAGTCTTTTCATACTGGAGTCTTGCCTTAAGTAGGTGTGAAGTGGTGAATGGGAAGGAGAGGGTGCAGGGTCCATTCTTTGTGGACTGGGGTCTGGCTGTGTTGGTTGTGGAGGGGGGGAGGGGGTACCAGGGTTACGTTTCTGCTTGTCAAACCTGCAGTAAAACTCATTCAGGTCGTTGGTCAGCTGACGATTGTCGAAAGAGCGGGGGGCTTTCCTCTTGTAGCTGGTAATTTCTTGCAAGCCCTTCCAAACTGAAGAAGCGTCACTAGCTGAGAACTTGCTCCTCAACTTCTCAGAGTACCTTTCCTTGGCAGCTCTGATTCCTCTTCTCAGCTTGTACTTGGCCTGCCTGTAGAGGTCTGCATCCCCGCTCCTGTAGGCCTCCTCTTTAGACCATTGGAGTTCTGCAATGAACCAGGGCTTGTTGTTGTTGAACCATGTCCGGGTCTTAGTTGGAATGCAACTGTCCTCGCAAAAGCTGACATATGATGATACAGCAAGAAAGCAAACTCAATGCTAGCATTTGTTTCAAGAGGGCTTGTAAACAAAAATAGGGATGCAATGCTGAGGCTCTAGAAGGTGCTGGTCAGGCCGCATTTGGAATATTGTGAGCAATTTTGGGCCCCATTTCTGAGGAAGAGATGTTCTGGCTCTGGAGAGGGTCCAGAGTAGGCTTACAAGAATGATCCCAGGAATGAGTGGGTTAACCTATGATGAGCATTTTGTCGGCACTGGGCCTGTACTCGCTGGAGTTTAGAAGAATGAGGGGGGACCTCATTGAAACTTGCAGAATAGTGAAAGGCTTGGATAGAGTGGATGTGGACCGGATGTTTCCACTAGCGGGAGAGTCTAGGACTAGAGGTCATAGCCTCAGAATTAAAGGACATTCTTTTAGGAAGGAAATGAGTATTAAATTTCTTTAGTCAGAGGGTGGTGAATCTGTGGAATTCTTTGCCACAGAAGGCTGTGGAGGCCAAGTCAGTGGATAATTTTAAGGCAGAGATAGATAGATTCTTGATTAGTACAGGTGTCAGAGGTTATGGGGAGAAGGCAGGAGAATGGGGTTAGGAGGGAGAGATAGATAGATCAGCCATGATTGAATTTTTAGAGGTATAGCATGGAAATAGACCCTTTGGCCCATCTAATCCATGCCAACCAGTTTACACTAGTTCTATGTTATCTAACTTTCTCATCCCCCTCCCTGCACACTAGGGGCTATTTTACAGAGGCCTATTAACCTACAAACCCACGCGTCTTTGGGATGAGGGAGGAAACCGGAGCACCCGGAGGAAACCCACGCGGCCACAGGGGAGAGCGTGCAAATTTTCTCACACCTGCCATCAGGAAGAAGGTAGAGGAATCTGCAAAAAACGTAACTTCTAGGTTCAGGAACCACTTCCTCCCAACAACCATCAGGCCATTGAACACTGCAAACACCAACTAAAATAAAGACACAATAGACAATAGACAACAGGTGCAGGAGTAGGCAATTCAGCCCTTCGAGCTAGCACCGCCATTCAATCTGATCATGGCTGATCATCCCCAATCAGTATCCCGTTCCTGCCTTCTCCCCATATTCCTTGACTCCGCTATTTTTTAAGAGCCCCATCTAGCTCTCAAAAGTGCTCGAATAACTCAGCGGGTCAGGCAGCATCTCTGGAGAGCATGGATCGGTGACGTTTTGGGTCAGGACCCTTCTTCAGACTGATTGCAGGGGGCGGGGGGGGGGGGGAGGAAGAACGTTGGAAGAGATGAAGGGTTGGACAGGTGATAGTTGAGATAGATACAAAGTGCTGGAGTAACTCAGCAGGATAGGCAGCATCTCTGGAGGAAAAGGATAGGTGACATTTTGGGTTGGAATCCTTCTTCAGACTGGTTGCAGGGGGTGGAACGGGGATGGGGGGGTGGAGTAAAGAGCTGGAGGCAAGAAAAGATCAGGGCCGGCAACAAATGACCTCAGGCAGGGCGATGAGGGGGATTTTGTTTGGCAGATTTTAGTTTAGTTTAGTTTAGTTTGGAGATATAGTGCGTAAACAGGCCCTTCGGGCCACCGAGTCCATGCCGACCAGCGATCCCCGCACATTATCACTATCCTACACGCACTAGGGACAATTTACAATTATACCAAGCCAATTAGCCTACAAACCTGGACGTCTTTGGAGTGCGGGAGGAAACCGGAGATCCTGGAGAAAACCCACGCAGGTCACGGGGAGAACGTCAACTTTCAACTCTAAAGTTAGGCAGATGTTGGTCGACAAAGAATATATATTGTGTAGGAAGCAACTGCAGATGTTGATTTAAACCGAAGATAGACACAAAATGCGACAACTGAAGATACTCTGTCGCCGGTACCTGTCGCCGGTTGACGTAGGTAGTCGCCAATGGAATTCACCGAAGTCAGCACCCGGTAACAACCTACGATTCTTGCTATTGAGGGAGTGCAGCGTAGGTTCACAAGGTTAATTCGCGGGATGACGGGACTGTCATATGCTGAGAGAATGGAGCGGCTGGGCTTGTATACTCTGGAGTTTAGAAGGATGAGAGTGGATCTTATTGAAACATATAAGATTATTAAGGGTTTGGACACGCTAGAGGCAGGAAACATGTTCCCGATGTTGGGGGAGTCCAGAACCAGGGGCCACAGTTTAAGAATAAGTGGTAAGCCATTTAGAACGGAGATGAGGAAACACTTTTTCACCCAGAGAGTTGTGAATCTGTGGAATTCTCTGCCTCAGAAGGCAGTGGAGGCCAATTCACTGGATGCTTTCAAGAGAGAGTTAGATATAGCTCTGAAAGATAGCGGAGTCAGGGATATGGGAAGAAGGCAGGAACGGGGTACTGGCTGGGGATGATCAGCCATGATCACATTGAATGGCGGTGCTGGCTTGAAGGGCTGAATGGCCTACTCCTGCACCTATTGTCTATTGTCTATTGTCACCTGGTGACAACCTACGACAGCACCTACGACAGGAGAACACAAGCTACGTCAAGCTCACAGTCGGCGAAAAGTTTTGAACATTTCAAAATCCAGCGACGACCAGAAACACGTTACGACTCTTTAGTCGACTTGAGGAGACTACTCACGACCATACAGGCGTCACCCCGCAACCATGTGGCGACAGCCTAGTCACCTGTAGTCGCCGTAAAAAATTGCCTAAGTGGGACAGGGGCTTAACTACGTTACCTATTGAGCACTTAATTTACAGATCTGTTATACCACTGTATGTTAGAATTTCCTTGTTCCTATTCAGTACATATGACAGACAATTAAAAACTCTTGACTTCACACAGACAACAACCGAGGTCAGGATCGAACCTGGGTTCTTGCGCTGTGAGGCAGCAGCTCTACTTCAGTTCAGTTCAGTTTAGTTTATTGTGACGTGTACCGAGGTACAGTGAAAAGCTTTGGTTGCGTGCTAACCAGTCAGCGGAAAGACTACACATGATTACAATCGATCCGTCCAGTGTACAGATACACGATAAGGGAATAGCGTTTATGGCAAGGTAAAGTCCAGTAAAGTCTGATTAAAGATAGTCCGAGATTCTCCAATGAGGTAGATAGGCAATTTGGAGGAACAGCACCTCATATTTCGCTTGGGCAGCTTACAACCAGTGGTATCAACGTTGATTTCTCTAAATTCAAATAGCCCCAATTCCCTATATCCCTCCCCCCCTCCCCCCACCCACCCTGGTCGTCCCACTAATTCCACTGGTCGTATTCTTGTATACCTTCATTATCACCTCTTCCTCAGCCAACAATGGGCCATTGTGGGCTCCACCCTTCCTTGATCATCTGACGTGTCCTGCTTTGTTCTGACCTTTTCTTATTTCCAGTTCCTTCCCCTCTACTTTCAGTCTGAAAAAAGGGTCCCCACCCGAAACGTCATCCATCCAGATATGCTGCCTGACCCGCTGAGTTAAGGACCTGTCCCACTTGCCGATTTTCTTCGGCGACTGCCTGCTTCATATCGGGGTCGCCAAAAGATTTTGAACATTTCAAAATCCAGCGGCGACAAAAAAAATGTTGCGACACTTGAAAAATCACCGCGAGTCATACGTCGTCACGCCGCGTCACACCGCGTCACCGCCAGGTCACGCCGCGACTTTTTCGGTGATCTGATACGCCAGTCAATGATGCCGGTCGTCGCCGAAAAAGTCGTGAAGTGGGACAGGCCCTATAGTCTAGCATTTTGTTGTTCCCTACTTCCTTAGAAGGCTTAGGAAGTTTGGCCTGTCCCCAACAAGTCACACCAACTTCTACAGATGTGCCATGGAAACATAGAAATATAGAGACATAGAAAATAAATGCAGGAGCAGGCCATTCGGCCCTTCAAGCCAGCACCGCCATTCAATATGATCATGGTTGATCATCCAAAATCAGTACCCCGTTCCGGCTTTTTCCCCATATCCCTTAATCCCTGTAGCCCTAAGAGCTAAATCAAGCTCTCTCTTGAAAACATCCGGTGAATTGGCCTCCACAGCCTTCTGTGGCAGAGAATTCCACAGATTCACAACTTTCTGGATGAAAAAGTTTCACCTCATCTCAGTCCGAAATGGCCTACCCTATATTGTTAAAGTGTAAAGTGTAAATTGTGACCCCTGGTTCTGGAGTTTATCAGGATGTATCACTCCTTAGTTTGGGGACAGCTCTATCCAATACCGCAAAACATTGCTAAGAATTACAGCCCAGACCATCTCACTAACCAACCCCATGTCCATGACTTCATTTATACCTCACGCTGCCTTGTCAAGGCCAACAGCATAATCAAGGATGAGTCACACCCTGGCCACTCCCTCTTCTCCCCTCTCCCATCAGGCAAAAGGTATGGAAATGTAAAAACGCACACTTCCAGATTCAGGGACAGTTTCTTCCCAACTGTTATCAGGCAACTGAACCATCCTACCATTAGAGAGTAGTCATGAGCTACTATCTACCTCAATGGTGACCCTCGGACTATCTTTGATCAGATTTTACTGGCTTTACCTTGCACTAAACTTTATTCCCTTATCCTGTATCTGTACACTGTAGACGGCTCGATTGTAATCATGTATTGTCTTTCCACAGTAGGGACTAAGTTGACATGCAACAAAAGCCTTTCACTGTACCTCGGTACACGTGACAGTAAACTAAACTGAGCTAAACTTGTGTTGGAAGGAACTGTAGATGCTGGTTTTAAACCGAGGATAGACACAAAAAGCTGGAGTAACTCAGCGGGACAGGCGGAGTAACTCAGCGGGACGGGACTGGAGAGAAGGAACGGGTGACGTTTTGGGTCGAGACCCTTCTTCAGACCGAGAGTCAGGGGAAAGGGAAATGGTAATATCGAGAGAATTAGGATAAATGAAAAATGACATGCAAAACAGTAAAGTCAAAGTCAAAATAAAATTTATTCATCACATGCACCCGAAGGTGCAATGAAATGAATTTGCCAGCAGCGATACACTTAAAAAGAACACACAATACACAATAAAATTTAACACAAACATCCACCACAGCATTCTCCACGGTGGTGGAAGGCAACAAAGTTCAGTCAGTCCTCCTCCTTTGTTCACCCGTGGTCGGGGCCACGGATGATAGTAATGCTGTTAAAGGAAACAGGCCATTGTTTGCTGTGGACTGGGTGAAAATGAGTTACAGACAATGAACCTCAGCAGGACCGCATTGAAGCTGATACAACGACAAGGGTGGGGCAGGACGGGTAGAGAGAGGGAATGCAAGGGTTACTTGAAGTTGGAGAAATCAATATTCATACCGCAGGGTTGTAATTTTGTGCCTATGATAGATAGTAGCTCAGGACCGCTCTCAGACCGTTCCCTAGTAGCTGTGACAAGCTACACCACCGTGCTTTATGACTCCGTGACTCTACAAGCCCGAGAGAATAGCAGTAATCACCGACAATGTTCACGTTACTGAAGTAGAATTAGGCCATTCGGCCCATCGAGTCTACTCCGCCATTCAATCGTGGCTGATCTCTGCCACCTAATCCCATTTTTCTGCCTTCTCCCCTTAACCCTTGACACCCGTTCTAATTAAGAACTTGCCTATCCCTGCCTCTAAAATATCCACTGACTTTGCCTCCACAGCCCTATGTGGCAATGAGGTCCACAGATTAACTACCCTCCGACCAAATAAGTTCCTCCTCACCTCCTTTCTTAAAGAACGCATCTTAATTCTGAGGCCATCACCACTGGTCCAAGACTCTCCGACAAGTGGAAACATCCTCTCCACATCCACTCTATCTATGCCTTTCATCAATGTAGCACTGTTCCGGGTCTGCAGAGTGGAAAATCAGTCCAGACCTTCTCGCTACGCGTGTAGGAAGGAAGTGCAGATGCTGGTTCACACCGAAGATAGACACAAAATGCAGGAGTAACTCACAAATGTACTCGCAGCGTTGGAGACCCAGGTTCGATCCTGACCACGGGTGCTGTCTGTACGGAGTTTGTACGTTCTCCCCGTGACCGCGTGGGTTTTCTCCGAGATCTCCGGTTTCCTGCCACACTCCAAAGACGTACAGGTTTGTAGGCCAGTCTGAAGAAGGGTCTCGACCCAAAATGTCAGCCATTCCTTCTCTCCAGAGATGCTGCCTGTTCCTGCTGAGTTACTCCGGCATTTTGTGGCCACCTTCGATTTAAACCAGCATCTGCAGTTCTTTCCTACATAGGTTTGTAAGTTAACTGGTTTGGTATAAGTGTAAATAGTCCCTACTGTGTCAGTGTGCGGGGATCGCTGGTCGGTGCGGACTCGGTGGGCCAAAGGGCCTGTTTCCGCGCTGTATCTCTAAACTAAACTAAACTCAGCGGGTCAGGCAGTATCTCTGGAGAGAAGAAATGGGTGACGTTTCGGGTCGAGACCCTTCTTCAGACTGAGATTCGGGGGAGGAGGAGACACGGGTGTGAAAACGAGACATCAAAGGGGAGGCAGCTCAAGGAAAATGCAGGACAGATCATTGTTAGCTCAGGGCATACAAAGATTAAAATGTATCAGGAGGACAGTCAGATTGGTCGGAGAACGAGGTTGGGGGAGGGATGGAGAGAGAGGGAAGAAGCAGAGGTTACTTGAAGTTAGAGAAGTAAGTTTATTGGCCAAGTATTCACATACAAGGAATTTGCCTTGGTGCTCCGCCCGCAAGTAACAACATGACATACAGTGACAGTTACGAATGACTCAGAAAACACTAAACATGAATAATAATAAAACATTAAGATAAAACACCATTGATCAAGCACGTGAACCAACAAAATAAAGAAGTCAATATTCACGCCAAGATAGGCACAAAATGCTGGAGCAACTCAGCGGGACAGGCAGCATCTCTGGAGAAAAGGCACGGGCGACGTTTCGGGTCGAGACCCTTCTTCAGACTCATACCGGCGCTGGATTGTAAGCTGCCCAAGCGAAACTTTTTCTCGCTACGAGGTTGTGCTCCGGGTTTGATCCCACAACCCCCTGACGACCAGCCAAGAGAGTGCCACAGATTGACTGCCCCCCAACACGTGGGCCTCTCTCTCTCTCACAAAGTTAAAGAGGGGAGGGCTTGTTGCATTGAGAAAGGAGAGGTGATGTCTCGAGTCGGTGCGTGGTTTAAAGTGGGGAGAATGAAAGCGCTGGCTCGCGTCTCGGGAGCGGTGCCAGGAGCCGGCAAGGACACTGCAGACAGGTCACCGGCGAAGCTGAAATGGACAAAGGACGCAGAGATATCCCGGGCCAGGTCGGCGCCGGCCGCACCAACACCCAAGAGCTTGTCCGATATGCCTGGACCCAGCACGCTGAGTAACTTCGTGGAGTTCTTCTGGAGAGACGGATTCAGCAGAATACACGACATACAAGTAAGTTAGTCACAAAGTCACTGACCAAACGCGCGTGTGTGTGAGAGAGAGGAAGAGTGTGTGTGTGTGTGAGAGAGTGTGTTTGAAAGAGTGTAACAGAGTGTGTGTGTGGGTGGGTGAGAGAGTGAGTGGTTGTATGTGAGTAATTGTGTGCGAGTGAGTGATTGTGTACGTGTGAGTGTGAGTGTGAGTGAGTGTGTGTGTGTGAGTGAGTGTGTGGATGTGTGTGTGTGGATGTGAGTGTGTGTGTGGTGTCAACTTTAGTTTAGTTTTTAGTTTTACTTTGGTACTTGTGCGCGCAAATGTGTTATTGAATCCACCGAGTAGTCTAGAGAATTAACTAGGAAAAAATACATTCGTGCGTGTGTGGTATCTCCAATTTTGTACTGGTACACACACAATGTGATATTTCTAATTAGTTTATAGAATTAACTGGGGAAAATATTCGTGTGTGTGTGTGGTGTCGTGAATTTCGTATTAGTCCACAGAATGTGCTATTTAATCTACTAATCAGTCTAGTAAATTAACTGGGAGAAAGCAATATACTCGCGTGTGTGGTGTCGCCAATGTTGTACAAGCCCACGCATAATGTGTTGTTTAATCTAGTAACTGCGAGAGAAGAAAATATTAGCGTGTGTGGTGTTACTAACGTTGCATTAGTTCACGCACGCACAACGTGTTAGTTAATCTACTGAACGATCGAGAAAAATAACTAGCAGGGGGGAAAATGTGTGTGTGTGTTTTGGGTGATCCCAAACTGAGACAAAGACCCTATTGATACATCAGTGTTTCCATATGTCCCACGATGACTTATTCGTTCCCTCACATAGATTTGTGTGTTTTTTAGAACTTAGGAAAAAGTTTAAGATTCGTTTAAACTTTGTAACTTTCCGAGTGCGCGATTGTTATTATTTTCGTTTCTTGACCTTTCATTCCCCCCCCCCCTCCTCCCCTGACCTCACCCCCCCCCCCCCCCCCGGGGTGGGGTGTAAACTGCCCAAGCGAAATATGAGATACAGCTCCTCCAATGGCTCATTGTTAGCTTTCCCTCTCTCTCTTCATCCCTCTCTCCATTCTAGTTCTCCAACTAGTTCTACTGTTCTCCTGATTAAATATTACTGATTGTATGCTGCGTTGTCACCTTCCCCTCAGCCAACAATGAACCATTCTACATTTCCTTTTTGGCATCTGACAATAGACAATAGACAATAGATGCAGGAGTAGGCCATTCGGCCCTTCGAGCCAGCCCCGCCATTCAATGTGATCATGGCTGATCATCCCCAATCAGTACCCCGTTCCTGCCTTCTCCCCATATGCCCTGACCGCTATCTTTAAGAGCCCTATCCAGCTCTCTCTTGAAAGTATCCAGAGAACCCGCCTCCACCACCCTCTGAGGCAGAGAATTCCACAGACTCACAACTCTCTGGGAGAAAAAATGTTTCCTCGTCTCCGTTCTAAATGGCTTACTCCTTATTCTTAAACTGTGGCCCCTGATTCTGGACCCCCAACATCGGGAACATGTTTCCTGCCTCTAGCAGAACCATCAGCTTTGATTTGTCGTTTTCACACCTTGCCCTTCCATATCTCTCGGCTCCCTCTCCCCTGAGTCTGAAGAAAGGTCTCGGCCCGAAACATGCTTGCCCGTGCCTCCATCTTCTCTAAACACTTTAATTCTCCTTCCCATTCCTGTACAGACCTTTCTGTCCTCTGTCTCCTTCATTGTCAGTGAGGCTAAACGCAAATTGGAGGAACAGCATCTCATATTTCACTTGGGCAGTTTAGCCCAGTGGTATGAATATTGATTTATCTAACTTCAAGTAGCCCCGGCATTCCCTCTCTCTCTATCCATCCCCCACCCCAGTCGCACTAGCTTCTCGTTTTCACCTGACAAACAGCCAACAATGGCCTGTTTCCTTTATCATCGTTACTTTTTCGCATCTTTCATTCATTGCTCTTTATCTCTCCACATCACCTATATTCTATATTCTCTCGTTTCCCTTATCCCTAACCAGTCTGAAGAAGGGTCTCGACCTGAAAAGTCACCCATTCCTTCTCTCCAGAGATGCTGCCTGTCCCTTCGAGCCATGGCTGATCATCCCCAATCAGTACCCTGTTCCTGCCTTCTCCCCATATCACCCGACTACTATCTTTAAGAGCCCTATCTAGCTCTCTCTTGAAAGTATCCAGAGAACCGGCCTCCACCGCCGAGGCAGAGAATTCCACACTCACCACTCTGACGCTGAGTTACTCCAGCTTTTTGGGTCTATCTTTGGTTTAAACCAGCATCTGCAGTTCTTTCCTACACAATGAAACACCCTATCTGATTTCCTTTATCCGCATCTGCTTTGATATGTGTTTTTCACACCTTACCCTTCCATATCTGTAGACTCCCTCTCCCCTGACTCTGAAGAAGGTTCTCGACCCAAAATCTCACCCATTCCTTCTCTCCAGAGATCCTACCTGTCCCGCTGAGTTACTCCAGCATTTTGTGTGTATCTGTGTATGGTGGAAGTTGCCCTGCAGCCCCTTGCTTCTCGACCCTCTCTTCCCCTCCTCGTCTCTGCAGATTATTGCCTTGCACTCTGTCGGAGTGACTTAGCCAAGGCTAGCTGATGGCAGATATTATTATTTTGTCTCAATATTTCTAGCAGTATTATTTTGAACACTTGGGGGGGGCGGGATCTTTGTGCTTTGTAGGATGTTACATATAGCGTAGTCACAGGGAGTGACCATGTCAGACCATTCGAGGGAGAGAGGACACAGTTCTTACCAGATAGTAAGATTGGAAAGCTACAATTTGTATAAGAACAGATGTGAGAGAACGGAAAGTTACAGCTTGTATGAGAATAAGGAATACCTGGTGTGAACCATCTCTTTGTTTGTACAACTACTTCAATAAAGAATCAATTAAACTGGAAATAACGACAGGAGGATCCGTGTTTTATCGTCTGCGTGTTCACTCCTATCTGCCTGTGTAGTAATGGCAACGGAAAGTTGGACATTGGAAAAGTTTGAAATTGCCACTACACCAGTGGTCGGCAACCGACGGCCCACGGGCCGGATCCGGCCCGTAACCTGAAACCATCCGGCCCGCAGGCGTTTCTTTTTTCTATTAGTTTTCGCGACCTGGGAACTGCAGCCAGACCCGGGGCTCAAAGGTGACCTGGGAACTGCAGCCAGACCCGGGGCTCGCAGGCGACCTGGGAACTGTAGCCAGACCCGGGGCTCGCAGGCGACCTGGGAACTGTAGCCAGACCCGGGGACGCGAGGGATCTGGGAACTGCAGAAAACTAATTGAAAAACACGTGAAAACTAATGTAAAAAACAATAGTTAGTATGTATTATTAGTATGTATTATTACTAATTTATGTATTAGTATGCATTATTACTAATTACTAATTTAGTTAGTATGTATTATTATTATTACCTCCATTTATTAACTATGGCGATAGATGTGGCCCGCCATCCACTCATAGATATGGGTCCTGGCCCCCATGCAGAACAAGGTTGCCGACCCCTTCAATAACATGATGCCTAGGGGGCTCTGATATTACTCGGCAGATTGCCGCCTTGTTACATAGCCTTCGAAAATCGTTCACTTCCCGCGCTGGAAACGAACGCTCTCTGCACCATGAATCAGAACAAAGCAGGCGTGTGAAACGGGAGCTTCAACACTGGTTTGACCCGTTTACGAGGATGTTGCCAGCACTGAAGAGTGTGAGCTATAGTGAGTGGGGTATGAGTGGGCTGGGACTCTATTCCCTGGAGCGCAGGAGGATGAGGGGTGATCTTGTAGAGGTGTATAAAATCATGAGAGGAATAGATTGGGTAGATGCACAGAGTCTCTTACCCAAAGTAGGGGAATCGAGTACCAGAGGACATAGGTTTAAGGTGAAGGGGAAAAGATGTAATCAGAATCTGAGGGGTGACTTATTCACACAAAGGGTGGTGGGTGCATGGAACGAGCAGCCAGAGGAGGTAGTTGAGGCTGGGACTATCCCAACATTTAAGTCAAACGGTTAGGCAGGTACATGAATAGGACAGGTTTGAAAGGATATGGGGCAAATGCAGGCAGGTGGGACTAGTGTAACTGGGACATGTTGGCCTGTGTGGGCATGTTGGGCCAAAGGGCCTGTTTCCACACTGTATCACTCTATGACTCTTATGTTCCTCCAGCAGCTTGTGAATTATTTTCTTGCTCAAGATTCCAGCATCTGCAATCACTTCAGACTATTCCCTCTTCTCCCCTCTCCCATCGGGCAAGAGATTGCAGAGAATTGTGCACATATCCCAGACCATTACGCAAACCAACCTCTATCTCCCCTCCATTGACTCCATCTACACTTCACGATGCCTCGGCAAGGCCAGCAACATAATCAAGGACGTGTATCACCCAGGTCACTCCCTCTTCTCCCCTCTCCCATCAGGCAAGAGGTACAGAAGTGTGAAAAGGGACACCTCCCAGCTGTTATCAGGCAATTGTACCATCCTACCACCAACTAAAAAGCGGCCCTGACCTCCCATCTATCTCTTTGGAGACCCTCAAACAACCTTTAATCGGACTTTATTGGACTTAGAAACATAGGTGCAGGAGTAGGCCATTCAGTCTTTCGAGCCAGCACCGCCATTCAATATGATCATGGCTGATCATCTAAAATCAGTACATTTTCCTGCATCTAGCCTGCCCAATCCCTTAAGAATTTTATATATTTTTATAAGATATCATCTCATCCTTCTAAATTCCTGTGAATACAAGCCCAGTCGACCCATTCTTTCATCACATGTCAGTCCCACATTTCCAGGAATTAACCTTGTGAACCTACGCTGCACTCCCTGAATAGCAAGCGGGGCCGGCCTTAAGCCGATTGGACCGATTTCTCCCAATTGCGCCATGCGCCTAAGGGGGGGCCCCGCGTTAATTTTCCCTATTTCGTACGGAAATACAAATTTGCTTTGTTAAATAAAGATTTTTTAAAATACATTCGCCATAGGGATTTTTTTACAAAACGAACATGGATAACAACCGCTGCACGGCCATCAGACACAAACGATTTGTTTTTTATATATATATATATTTTTTAGAAGTAAGTACAATTGTATACAATCATATTTTCATAATACATTTTATGTACAGCTTCTTATTTTTTTAATTTTGTAATAAAGAAGAAAAAGAAAAAGAAGTTAGATAATGAAGAATAGAAAAATGTGAGATGTATAGTGTGTGAAATAGAAAAATAGAGAGTGAAAAAAGAAAGTTAAGAAATAGAAAATAGAAGAAAGAGAGTAAAAGAAGAAAAGAGAAGAAAAAGAAAAAAGAAGTAAGGAGATCGTATTTATAATCTTGACCATTCCTCACCCAGTCACGGATTAGCTTTTACACTTGTGTTGCACCATATGTTTCCAAAAAGACGACAAATGGAGACCAACTTGTTATGAATTGGTCAAATTTATCTATTAGGAGGAATCGCATTTCCTCAAAATGTGCGGTATCCAACATACTTGCAATCCACATTTTGAGCGTTGGTATTGGTGTATTATTCCAAAATTTCAATATTAATTTTTTTGCTATTATTAAACCATAATTAAAAAATAATTTTTGAGATGGGTTCAATTTGTTCCCATCTTCCATTACCCCAAATATAATCAATTCATTATTGGGTTCCATTTTTGTCTTAAATAATTTTGTGAATATTTTGAAAATATCACTCCAAAATCCATGAAGTTTTATACATGAAACAAAAGAGTGTGTTATAGTTGCATCTTGGGTTAAACATTTATCGCAAATGGGGGATATATTTGGATAGAATTTATTTAATCTTGTTTTTGAGTAATATAATCTATGTAAAATTTTAAATTGAATTAGATTATGTCTTGCGTTAATCGAACATTTGTGAATGTATGTCAAATACTTTTCCCATGTAGCCTTCGTAATTTTTATCAATAATTCCCGTTCCCACTCTTCTCTGATTACCTCGGTCGCAGGTAAATCTATATTTAAGATACTATTATATAAATATGATATTAATTTTTGTGTATCAGCTTTAATATTCATTACTTCTTCTAGTAAATCAGGAGTTATTTTTTGATATCCCTGTATGTATGTCTTCAAGAAATTGCAAATCTGAAAATATTTAAAATAATGAGTGTTTTTCAATTTAAATTTTAATTGTAATTGTTGAAATGATAGTAAATCTCCCATTTCATACATGTCCCCAATCCTTTTAATTCCTAAACTTTCCCATTGATTATATATTTTATCTATCATAGATGGTTTAAATAAAGGATTATTCGCTATCGGTGTTAACAATGATAGGTTTCTTAGTTTTAAGGATAATTTTATTTGTTTCCATATTCTTATTGTATCTTGTATAATTGGGTTTTTCTTATATATTGTATTGTTCATTTTTTTCAGGGAGAAGAGGATTGTTCCTATATTACAAGGATAACAATCCTCTTTCTCCATTTTTATCCATTCTGTCTGTTGGGTTGAACTATCCAACCAGTAAATTATATTCTTAATATGTATTGCCCAATAGTAATACAAAAAATTGGGAGTGAAAGTCTCCCGACATCTTTTGGTCTACATCGTGTTCTTTTTTAATTCTATGTGATTTATAATCCCAAACAAAATGATTTGTTAACGACTACTATTAGCACTTGTTAACAGCCAGTAGTTAACTAGTAGTTAACATTTAACTAGTAGTTAACATTTACTGAGTAATGTAGATCGATGCATTGATGACACATTGAGAATTTCTTAAAACTCACCATCATAATTGAGGGCTTCTTCTTGGCGAGCTTCATCTTGATGTGCAGCAAAGATCCGTGTGCAGGTTCGTCATTCAATTTACCTACCGACCCATGTTGTGTCTCTCTGTCTTTCGCTCTCTCCCTCCCTCTCTCTCGCGCGCTCTCTCTCTCCCGCTCCCCATCTCATCTCTCTCTAGCTCTCTCGGCATTCCCGGAATCATTGACGTTTTGCGGTAGACAAAATTGCTGGAGAAACTCAGCGGGTGAGGCAGCATCTATGGAGCGAAGGAAATAGGCAACGTTTCGGGTCGAAACCCTTCTTCAGACCTGGCCCGAAACGTTGGCTATTTCCTTCGCTCCATAGATGCTGCCAAGCCCTGTCCCACTGTGCGAGTTCACTCAAGAGCTCTCCCGAGTTTTTAAAAAGACAAAACTCGTGGTAAGCACGTAGAATGAACGTAGCGGGTACGTTGGAGCTCAGGACATCTCTTAGCGCTAATGGCAGGTACTCGGGAAACTATTTATAACCGTTTGCAACATCAGTAACCACCTTAATGTTTGTGCGTTTAGTTCCGGGTATGCTTGAAATAATTTATTGTAATGTACTGTATCTAAAAAAAAAACGACATCAACCAGGTGTGAAAATTACACTGAATCGAACGATGATTGAAAATGTGTGGGAATCGACTAATCGCGATCCTGCTGCAAAATTTTTAAGTCGAAAGTTGTATTTGATTTAAAAGTGGGAATTTGAAGATAGGGACAGAGATGCTACACAGAGATTTTGATAGAAAGGAAATGTTACAGCAGCTGAGTAAAAGATTGGTCAAATGGTAGGTTCAATGAAGATCGAGCTAGGGGGATTGGGGGTGGGGGGAAAGTATCTATAGCTTGGGACTTGCCTAAATGAGTAGTGAGATGGATTATCATTCCACACCAAATTTCTTAGACAATAATACCTTTTATGCAATTATCACAACATTATGCTGGATATGGATCAACGGACTATGTATGGTACATGCTTGTAAATTAGTAAAACAAATGTTCATCTTTAAGTACTGTTGTTTCTGGGATGGGGTGACTGATTACAAATAACCTACTGGAGTTGGAGTTGGAGTTGGAATAACCTTCTGAAGTTGGCGGTGCGACTCACATTGCAGCGGCCCCTGCAGCCTGTCTTTTTTTAATTTTTTGTCTAGTTAAATGTAGTTGTCGTGTTTTTTTAATACTGTTTTTAACTGTGTATATGCGGGGGGGGGAGGGGGAAACTTTTAAAATCTCTTCCCTGCACGGGAGACCCGACCTTTTCCCTGTCGGGTCTCCATTGTCGTTGGGGCCTAGCACCGTGAAGCGGCCTCCATGGTGCGACCTGGGGGCTCCAGTCGCGGAGCCTGCAGAGCTGCGGACTCACCATCGTGGGGCTGGCCAGCCTCGGAGCGTGGGGAGCGGTGGTGGCTTGCTGCTGCGGCCCGACTCCGGAGCTAGGAGGCTCCAGCAGCAGGCTGTGACATCGGGAGCTCGCGGGTCCGGGTGGGTGACCACTTTTCGGAGCTCCCGCAACGCAACTTCTCCAGCTCGTGTCGCGGGGTTGGAACGACCCGGAGCGGGGCCGTAAATCGCCCGGTGCACCTTTAATGGCCGCAGGACATTCCAACGCCTGCCGGGGGCTCCAACTTTGTGACATTTAGACCTGGAGCGGGGCCGTACATCGCCCGGCACGGCCTTAAATGGCCGTGGGACTTACCATCGCCCGACTGGTGCTTCAACATCGGGAGAAAAATGGTGCAGGGGAGAGAAAAGACTTTGCCTTCCATCACAGTGAGGAGGAGATTCAGTGTGATGGATGTTTGTGTGAATTGAATTGTTTGTGTGTCTTGTAGGAATTGTTTTGTTTGTATGGCTGTAGAAACGGAGTTTCGTTTGAGCCTCACTGAGGTTCAAATGACATGGAATAAATATTGAATTGAATTGAATTGACCTACGTTCTATATTTTGTCATAATGTGGCTGAAACAATGGCATATTTTGTGATATTTATTGAGATACAAAGATACAACAGTTTGGGCAAAATATTACCTTGCAACATTCTGTATGTCTGATAGATATTGTGAAATGGAACTCAGAAATTATGGGAGGATTACATAAAACTACAATTCAAAGGTAATGAATATACTGAGTATTCTCTTTCCATCATGAACATACAATAGTGATATAGGACACCAGGTCCTACTACGGTAAACTCACGAGCTACGTGTTAAAAATGATCAAATTTTTACATCCCGAATATATTTTACTCGTGGACGTTTTTCAACATGTTAAAAAATCTTCACGAGTTACCACGTTTCCCGAGTACCTGCCGTTAGCGCTAAGAAACGTCACGAGCTCCGACGTACCCGCTACGTTCATTCTACGTGCTTACCACGAGTTTTGATTTTTTTTTAAACTCGGGAGAGCTCTTGGGTGCACTCGCACAGTGGGACAGGGCTTTCACCCGCTGAGTTTCTCCAGCATTTTTGTCTACCTTCGCTTTTTTCCAGCATCTGCAGTTCTTTCTTAGATGTTTTGCGGTGACGGCTGCATCTGCGGTTCCTTTCTGTTGGGGGGGGGGGGAGAGAGTCCTGGCCCGTGGCGGCTCCTGATAAGTGATATGTTCCCCCTGCGGGTACTGCCTTGCCTGCTGAGTTCCTCCAGCACTCTGTGTTTTTTGTTTGGCTCTGAAGTTGAAGGTGGACCTCCCTGTGTCTACCTTCAACTCCCTGTCTGTGGTGGCTCAGCGGGACGGGCAGGGGCTCTGTGGAGAGGGTTGCGGTTCTGGTCGAGACCCTTCTTCAGACAATCACAAGTACTCTCACCGATGAGAGTTCAGTTCTGTCTGAAGAAGGGTCTTCTCTCCAGGGTCGCTGCGCTGCCTGTCCTGCTGAGCTACTCCAGCTTTTGTCTATCTTCAATTTCGGAGTTAGATAAAATTTCTTGGGCAAATTGAATTGTTACTTTATTTATTTTTATTTTTACGGAGAGGAGAACAATCTGCGCATGCGCGGTTTAAGTTTTTTTAAAGCCGACTGACTGTCATATTACTCACGACGCGTGCCTGAATATGACTCATTTATAATTATATATTTATATTTCTATGAAAATTGGGCCCCGCATTGGGCCCCGCACCTCCTAAGGCCGGCCCTGATAGCAAGAATGTCGTTCCTCAAATTAGAAGAACCAAAATTGCACACAATACTCCAGGTGTGGTCTCACCATGGCCCTGTACAACTGCAGTAGGACCTCCTTGCTCCTATACTCAAATCCTCTTGCAATGAAGGCCAACATGTCATTAGCCATCTTCACTACCTGCTGTACCTGCATGCTTACTTTCAGTGACTGATGTACAAGGACACCCAGGTCTCGTTGCACCTCCCCTTTTCATGATCTGACACTATTCAGATAATGATCTGCCTTCCTGTTCTTGCCACCAAAGTGGATAACCTCACATTTATCCACATTATACTGCATCTGCCATGCATCTGCCCACTCATCCAACCTATCCAAGTCACCCTGCAGCCTCATAGCATCGTCCTCGCAGTTCACACTGCCACCCTGCACTGTATCATCCTCAAATTTGGAGACGTTACCTTTAATTCCCCCCTCTAAATCGTTAATATATATTGTAAATAACTGGGGTCCCAGCACCGAGCCTTGCGGCACCCTACTAGTCACTGCCTGCCATTCTGAAAAGGACCCGTTAATGCCTCCTCTTTGCTTCCTGTCTGCCAAACAGTTCTCTATCCATGTCAATACCCTACCCCCAATACCACGTGCACTAAGTTTGCACACTTCCCGGCGGGTGGGCCTATAATCATCGGGCTGCCATTGCGGCGACTGGCTGCGGTGGCCTCAAACTGGCCCCGACCTCGGGTGGACTAGGAGGAGGAGGAGGACTGGACATTTTAGTGCCTTCCCTCACAATGGAGAGTGTAGGTTCTGCTGTGGGCGGATGTTCGTGTTGAATCTCTTATAGTGTGTTGTGTCATATTTTTTCTACCTCTTTTTATCATTTATATGGATAATTTTCTCTGTAAAGCATTTTGGCTTCTTTGATTGAAATTGATTGAAAAGTGCAATATAAATAAATTTACTTTACTTTACTTTAATCTCTTGTGTGGGACCTTGTCAAAGGTTTTTTGAAAGCCTTTGTCTTGACTTTGAAAGGCTTTGACTCTACCCTGCGCTAAGCCTTATACCCTTTATCCTGTATCTGTACACTGTGGATGGTTTGATGCTACCTGACCCACTGAGTAACTCCAGCACTTTGCATTTGGCTCAAGAGTTAAGTCTATTTAAATACATATATACAATAATCAAACAAAAAATGAGCAACTAATACAGGGTATCCCTAGTAATGCAAAAACGCAAGGTACTCAATGAGTATATCTCTGTTTTTACCATGGAGAAAAAAATATGGACTGGGGAACTTGGGACCATTGATAAAGATGTGGCGCAGCGGTAGAGTTGATGCCTTATAGCGCCAGAGACCCGGGTTCGATCCTGACTATGGGCTCTGTCTGTTTGTACGCTCTCCCCGTGACCTGCATGGGTTTTCTCTGAGATCTTCGGTTTCCACCCACACTCCAAAGACGTACAGGTATGTGGGTTAATTGGCTTGGTATTAGTGTAAAATTGTCCACAGTGTGCGTAGGGTAGTGCTAGTTTGCGGGATTCGCTGGTCGGCGTGGACACATTGGGCCGAAGAGCCTGTGTCTGCGCTGTATCTCTAAACTAAACTAGTGCAATAATGAATGAATGAATGAATGAATAATAAGTTTATTGGCCAATTATTCACATACAAGGAATTTGCCTTGGTGCTCCACCCGCAAATGACAATGGCATGCAGTGACAGTTAGGAATGACACATAAAACGTTAAACATTAATAATAAAACATTGTTGATTAAACATGTGAATTAAATAAAATACTAGAGCAAAATACCGGAGCATAATGCAAGGTCCTCAATGAGTATTTCTTCTCTATTTTTATCACAGAGATAAAGGGGGACGACTGGGGAACTTAGGACTGGTAATAGAGATGTCTTGAGGACAATCTGTCGGACAGTTGAGGAGATGCTGGATGTCCTAATCATATGACGGTGAATAAATCTCCTTGGCCTGATCAGATATATCCTGGCGTTTTAATAGGAATCTGAGGGGTAACTTGTTCACACTAAAGGTGGTGGGTGTATGGAACGAGCTGCCAGAGGAGGTAGTTGGGACTATCCCAACATTTAAGAAACAGTTAGACAGGCCCTTTACTCCAGCACTCTGTCTCCTTCTTTAGACTTTGGACTTCAGACTCTTCTGACAATCTGATAAAAAACTTTACAGTTCATAAATGATAGGAGTAGAATTAGGCCATTCAGCCCATCAAGTTAATTCTGCCATTCATAGGCAGTCACGGTAGCGCAGCGGTAGAGTTGCTGCCTTACAGTGAGTGCAGCGCCGGAGACCCGGGTTCGATCCTTGCTACTGGTGCTGTCTGTACGGAGTTTGTACGTTCTCCCCGTGATCTGTGTACATTTTCTCCGAGATCGTCGGTTTCCTCCCACACTCCAAAGACGTACAGGTTTGTAGGTTAATTGGCTTGGTATAAATGTAAAAAAAAATTGTCCCTAGTGTGTGTAAGCCAGTGTTAATGTGCGGGGATCGCTGGTCGTCACGGACCCGGTGGGCCGAAGGGCCTGTTTCCACGTTGTATCTCTAAACTAAACTAAACTAAATTATAGCTGATCTATCTTTCCCTCTTAACCCCATTCTCCTGCCTTCTCCCCAAAACCTCTGACTTTAGAGACACAGAGTGGAAACAGGCCTTTCGGCCCACCAAGTCCACGCCGACCAGCAATCACCCCATACACTCGCACTATCCTACACACTAGGGACAATTTACAATTTTACCGAAGCCAATTAATCTAAGCCTGTACGTTTTTGCGTGGGTGGAAACCGGAGCACCCGGGGAAAACCCACGCGGTGACAATGTGAACGTGTAAACTCCGTACAGACGGAGGCCGTAGTCAGGATCGAACCGGGGTCTCTGGCGCTGCAAGGCAGCAACTCTACCGCTGCGCCACCATGCCGCTGCCATGCGACCCACGTTATGCTTTCTATGGCGCACCTGCTGTTGCTCCGCGTTGTCAGGCAGCAACACTACCGCCGCGCCGCCCCGACCCACCGTTTATTTGTCTTGCAGCTCCAGCACACGCAGCGGTACGGCAAGATCTTTAAATCGCACTTCGGACCGCAGTTTGTGGTGTCCATCGCTGATCAGGACATGGTAGCACAGGTGCTGAGAGCGGAAGGCAGGTCGCCACAACGGGCCAACATGGAGTCGTGGCAGGAATACAGGCATCTGCGTGGACGGGCCCTGGGACTTATATCTGCGTAAGTAGACGCCGGGCAGGCATGGGTGGTTCATAGAGTCACAGAGTCACAGTCACACAGTGTGGAAACAGGCCCTTCGGCCCAACTTGCCAATACCGGCCAACATGTGCCAGCTACTCTAGTCCCACCTGCCAGCATTTGATCCATATCCTCTCAAACCTGTCCTATCCATGTACCTGTCTAACTGTTCCTTAAACGTTGGGATAGTCCCTGCCTCAACTACCTCCTCTGGCAGCTTGTTCCATACATCCACCACCCTTGGTGTGAAAAGGTTACCCCTCAGATTCCTATTAAATCTTTTCCCCTTCACCTTAAACCAATCTCTGGTCCCCGATTCACCTACTCTGGGCAAGAGACTCTGTGCATCTACCTGATCTATTCCCCTCATTATTTTATACACCTCTGTAAAATCACCCCTCATCCTCCTGTACTCCAAGGAATAGAGTCCCAGCCTACTCAACCTCTCCCTAATGCTCAGACCCTCTAGTCCTGGCAACATCCTTGTAAATCTTCTCTGTAACCTTTCCAGCTTGACAACATCTTTCCTATAACATGGTGCCCAGAACTGAACACCTCTAAATGCGGTCTCACCAACTTCTTATACAACTGCAACATGACCTCCCAACCTCTATACTCAATACTCTGAATAATGAAGGCCAATGTGGCAAAAGCCTTTTTTGACCACCTTATCCACCTACGACTCCACCTTCAAGGAATCATGCACCTGCACGCCTAGATCCTTCTGCTCTACAACTGTCCCCAGAGCCCTACCATTCACTGTGTAGGTCCCGCCCATGTTAGACTTTCCAAAATGCAACACCTCACATTTCTCTATATTAAATTCCATTAACCATTCCTCAGCCCAGTTGCCCAACCGATCAAAATCCTGCTGAAATTTTTCACAACCATCTTCACTCTCTGCAAAACCACCCACTTTTGTATCATCAGCAAACTTGCTAATCTTGCCCTGTGTGTTCTCATCCAAATCATTGATGTAGATGACAAACAGTAACGGGCCCAGCAGCGAACCCTGAGGCACACCACTAGTCACAGGCCTCCAGTCCGAGAAGCAACCTTCCACCATCACCCTCTGTCTGCTTCCTTCCATGAAGGCAATTTTCTATCCATTCATCAATCTCTCCTTGGATTCCATGCGATCTGACAGGTGTCAGAGGTTATGGGGAGAAGGCAGTAGTAGAGATAGATCAGCCATGATTGAATGGCGCAGTAGACTTGATGGACCGAATGGCCTAATTCTACTCCTATCACTTATGACCTCAACCTTGCAGAGCAGCCTACCATGTGGAACCTTGTCGAACGCTTTGCTGAAGTCCATATGTACTACAGCTCTGTCCTCGTCGACCTTTTTTTGGTCACGTCTTCGAAAAACTCAATCAGATTTGTGAGGCACGACCTCCCACGTACAAAACCGTGCCGACTATCCCTAATCAGCCGTTGCATGGATGCAGTGATGGCTGAACCGTGACCGAGCCACTGGCTCAGGTGAGGAGCAGGTATTACCCTGGGATTCTCCTGGTCTCTCTGGCTCAGTATCACAGCGCTACTGCTGTTCATTTCAGGGAGGGCGAAGAGTGGCTGAAGATGAGGAACGTGCTGAAGCAGCGCATCATGAAGCCCAGGGACGTGGCCGCGCTTTCCGATGGAATGAGCGAGGTCGCCGGCGACCTGATCAAAAGGATGCGGTACATAAAAGACGGCAGCTCGCAGACCGTGGCCGATGTGAACAACTTGTTCTTCAAGTTCGCAATGGAAGGTGAGATGCTTCTTCGGAAAACAGCTCGGTGGCGCAGCGGTAGAGTTGCTGCCTTATGGCCCTGTCCCACTGTACGAGTTCATTCCAAGAGTTCTCCCGAGTTTGCCCTGATTCGAACTCGGAGATGTACGGTAATGGCCGCTCGTCGGTACTTGGGGCTCTCGTGGACATTTTTTCAACATGTTGAAAAATCTTCACGAGTCTTCCCGTGCTTACCTGCCGTTAGCGAGTCTTCCCGAGTACCTGCCGTTCGCGTTACGAGCCGCTAAGAGACGTCCCCGAGCTCCAACGTACCCACTACGTTCATTCTCCGTGCTTACCACGAGTTTGATTTTTTTTTAAACTCGGGAGAGCACTTGGAATGAACTCGTACCGTGGGACAGGGCCATTAGGAACACTCACCAACTATAGATCCATCCTGACCTCCCATCTACCCTGTTCGAAACCATTGGGCGGCACGTGGCACAGCGGCAGACACCCGGTTTTCGATCCCGACAACGGGTGCTGTATGTATGACGTTTGTACGTTCTCCCTAAGACCGCGTGGGTTTTCTCCGGGTGCTCCCATTTCCTCCCACACTCCAAAGACGTGCAGGTTTGTAGGTTTGTAGGTTAATTGGCTTTGGTAAAAATGGTAAATTGCCAGGACAGTGCTAGTTGTGCGGGGATCGCTGGTCGAACTGACTCAGTGGGCCGAAGGGCCTGTTTCCATGCTGTATCTCTAAACTAAACTAAACTAAAACTAAACGCCGCCTCCCATTCCAAATCTTTCCACCCAATGCAACACCATAATTAGATAGATTTGATTTGATTTGTACGGGTGTTAGGGGTTATGGAGAGGTGGCAGGAGAATGGGGTTAGGAGGGAGAGATAGATCAGTCATGATTGAATGGTGGAGTAGACTTGATGGGCCGATTGGCCATATTCTGCTCTTATCGCTTGTGTACTTATGAAGCATAAGACCCAACGCTGGAGTAGCTCAGCGCGTCAGGTAGCGTTTCTGTGGGAAAGGAATAGGTGACATTTCCCTTTTCTCCAGAGATGCAGCCTGACCGACTGAGTTACTCCAGCATTGTGTGTCTATCTTCGGTATCAACCAGCATCTGCAGTTCATTCCTACACCATAAGACCCAATACCTCCCTGGAGCACTGAGCTACCATCTACCTCATTGGAGACCTTCGGACTATCTTTAGTTGGACTTGCGTCTACTCCACCATTCAACCATGGATTTCTTTCTTGCCGGCTGTTAACAGGCAACTGAACCATCCTATCACCAACGAGAGAATGGCTACTATCTACCCAACTGGAGACCCTCGGACTATCTTTAATCGGACTTTACTGGACTTTATCTTGGACTAAACTTTTTCCCTTTATCCTGTTTCTGTACGCTGTGGAAGGCACGATTGCAATCATAGATAGTCTTTCCTTTGACTGGATAGCATGCAACACAGAAAGCTAATAATAAACTAACCTAAAAATTGAATGGATAAGATGAAGGCACAGAGTCCATTACCCAGAGTAAGAGAATCAAGAACCAGAGGACATAGGTTTAAGGTGGGGGGGGGAGGGGGAATAGATTTAATGGGAACCCTCGGGGTAACTTTTTCACACTGAGGATGGTGGGTATATGGAATGAGCTGCAGGAGGAGGTAGTTGAGGCAGGTCCAATCGCAATGTTTAAGAAATATTTAGACTGGTACATTGATTCCTCTACTCTGGGCAAGAGAATCTGTGCGTTTACCCGATCTATTCCTCTAATGATTTTGTACACCTCTATAAGATCACTACAAGATGTACCAAGATGGCGCCATGGTGGCGCAGTGGTAGAGTTGTTGCCTTACAGCGCCAGAGACCCGGGTTTGATCCTGACTAAGTGTGCTGTCTGTACAGAGTTTGTACGTTTTGTGGCTTTTCTCCGAGATCTTCAGTTTTCTCCAAAGGCATACAACAGAGCTGCCAAGTTGTACAGATTTTCCGGATTTTGTACAGGAATGCGATAAGAATATGGATGTACGGATTTGCTTTGTAAAATATGGATTTTTTTTTTAATCGGCCCGACTTCCTGTTTCATTTTGCTGCTTAAAAAATGCAAGGATATAAAAAGTCATACTGTACTTCTAAAAATTATAGCAGATTAAATCTATTAGTATTTTAAATTTCAAGATCGGGATGATTATTTTTGTACGCTTTGATCTGCCTGTCCCGCTCCAGGTTTAAACAGCGTTGTCAGTTTCGCGCGTGAGAATTTAAACAAACAGCGCTATGGGTTCTAATTAGAGCGCTACTGGCTGGAGCGCTATTGCCCTTACACATAGTGCTATGGGCATTACACATAGCACTATGGCCACAGACTGTTCGGGAAGGGAGAAAGTGAGAGGAAGGGAAGAAGAGATGGAGGGAGAAAAAAAGGAAGGAGAGGGAGGGAAAGGGACAGAGAGAGGGAGGGAGGTAAAGAGGGAGGGAGGTAAAGAGGGAGGGAGAGGGAGGGAGGTAAAGAGGGAGGGAGAGGGAGAGAAAGAGAGGGAGAGAGAGAGGGAGGCTTCCAAAATGGCTTCTACATCATCATCTGGTGCAAAAAGCAGGAAGCAGCCATTCAAGCAGAAGTATACAAAGAGATGACAATGAATGCACTGTCAGGTAAGGTGCGTAGAAGACATGTCAATTGGTAGCAAAGTTATGCATTCTTGTACTCTTACATGGGTATGACCGCACATAAAAAACAAAAAAAAATTTCAGCATAATGGCACCACGTAAAAATACTGATTTCCTCAGCAAAATACTGATTTTCAGGTACTAGAATACTGAAATGCTCTGACAAAACTTGGCAGCTCTGCATACAAGTTTGCAGGTTCATTAGCTTGGTATAAGTGTAAATTGTCCCCAGTGCGTGCAGGGTAGCGTTAATATGCCGGGATTGCTGGTCGGTTCGGACCCGAAGGGCCTGATTCCGCGTTGTATCTCTAAACTCAACTAAATTAAACACCCCCCATCCTCTTGTGCTCCAAGGAATAGAGCCTGCCCAGCCTCTCGGTGTAGCTCAGGCCCTTGTTCACATCTTCAGCCGTCCCAACCCTACCTGTTGACAGCGGTCTCCTCTCCCCACGTGCAGGTGTTGCCACCATCCTCTTCGAAGCTCGTCTAGGCTGCCTGGAGAACGAGATCCGGCAGGAGACCAAGGAGTACATGGAAGCCCTGGAGCTGATGTTCAGCATGTTCAAGACCACCATGTACGCGGGGGCCATCCCCAAATGGCTCCGACCTTTCATTCCCAGGCCATGGAACGAGTTCTGCCGATCCTGGGACGGACTTTTCCGATTCAGTAAGCAATGTCGCCTTGTACAGTCAGAGAGTCGCACAGCACGGGAACAGGCCCTTCAGCCCGACTCCTCCATGCCAACCAAGATGCCCCATCTAAGCTAGTCCAACATGTCCTTTCTACAGTAGTTCCATTCGCACACATTTGGCCCATGTCCCTCTATCCACACAATCGGCTTGATAGAAATGTTTTTTCACACGCAGCGCTGAGGGCAGCACGTTGGCGCAGCGGTAGAGTTGCTGCCTTACTGCGCCAGAGACCCGGGTTCAATCCTGACTAAGGGTTTGTATGTTGAGTCTTCTCCGGGTGCTCTGGTTTTCTCCCACACTCCAAAGACGTACAAGTCTGTGGGTTAATTGACTTTGGTAAAAATTGTAAATTGTCCCTCTTGATCATCTTTGACCCCTCTCACCCTGGCCACAAACTCTTTGAATCACTTCCCTCTGGAAGGCGACTCCGGATTGTCAAAGCTGCCACAGCCAGACATAAAAACGTTTTTTATTCACGAGTAGTTGCTCTACTCAACAGCCAAAAATCTGTAGCCTCCCTTTGATCTGGTATTTTGTTGGTTCACCTGCTTGATCAATGGTGTTTTATCATTAATGCTTTATTATTATTAATGTTTAGTGTTTTCTGAGTCATTCGTAACTGTCACTGTATGTCATGTTGTTACTTGTGGGCGGAGCACCAAGGCAAATTCCTTGTATGTGAATACTTGGCCAATAAACTTACTTACTTGTATAAGATAGTGTTAGCGTGCAGGGATCTCTGGTCGGCGTGAGCTCAGCGAACCGAATGGCCAGTTTCTGCCCCGTATCTCTAAAGAGAGTGGTGGGGGCCTGGACCGCCGTGCCAGGGTTGTGGTGGGTCAATGCGATCGTGGCATTTAAGTGTCTTCTGACTGTGCACACGGATTTGCAAGGAGTGGAGGGATATGGATCACATGGATCAGAGGAGATTAGCTTGCCTTGACATCATGTTCAGCACGGACATTGTGGGCCAAAGGGCCTGTTACTGTGCTGTTCGTTTCCGCTGAGGTCAGAGGGTGGCGAATCTGTGCAATTCATTGCCACAGATGGCTGTAAAGGCCAAGTCAATGGAAATTTTGTACGGCAGAGGCAGATTCTTGATTAGTACGGGTGTCAGGGGTTACGGGGAGAAGGCAGGAGAATGGGGTTAGGAGCGAGAGATAGATCAGCCACAATTAAATGGCGGAGTAGACTTGATGGGTCGATCTTTGGCTCAATTGTAATCGTGTGTTTGTCTTTCCGCTGACTGGTTAGCACACGATGAAAGTACGCGTGATAATTAACTAAGTTTTAAACTTTCCATTCGCCTTGCTCATTTTCTTGTCTCTTCCCCCCTCCCCCCCCCCCCCCCACCCTCGCCCTTCGACCAGGTGAGGTCCACGTGAACAGGAAGGTGGCTCAGATGAAGCAGCAGTCGGAGCGAGGGGAAGAGGTCAGCGGTGGATTGTTGACCCATCTCCTGGTCAGTCAGGAGATGACATTGGAGGAGATCTATGCCAACATGACTGAGCTGCTGCTGGCCGGGGTCGATACGGTAACTGATGAGCATTTGACGGCACTGGGCCTGCACTCGCTGGAGTTTAGAAGGATGAGGGGATGCCTCATTGAAACATACAGAGTAGTGAAAGTCCTGGGTGAAGTGACAATAGACAATAGGTGCAGGAGTAGGCCATTCGGCCCTTCGAGCCAGCACCGCCATTCAATGTGATCATGGCTGATCATCCCTAATCAGTATCCCATTCCTGCCTTCTCCCCATATCCCCTGACTCAGCTATCTTTAAGAGCCCTATCTAGCTCTCTCTTGAAAGTATAAAGAGAACCGGCCTCCACAGCCCTCTGAGGCAGAGAATTCCACAGACTCACAACTCTCTGTGAGAAAAAGTGTTTCCTCGTCTCCGTTCTAAATTGCTTACCTCTTATTCTTAAACTGTGGTCCCTGGTTCTGGACTCCCCCAACATCGGGAACATGTTTCCTGCCTCTAGCGTGTTCAAAACCGTATATGTTTCAATAAGATTCCCTCTCATCCTTCTAAACTCCAGAGTATATGGATGTGGAGAGGATATTTAGACCAGTGGGAGAGTCGAGGACTGGAGGCCATCACCTGAGAATTAAAGGACGTTCCTTTAGGAAGGAGATGAGAAGGAATTTATTTAGTCAGAGGGTGGTAAATCTGTGGAATTCATTGACACAAAAGATTGTGGAGTCCAATGGATATTTTTAAGGCAGAGCTGGATAGTTTCTTGATTCGTGTGGGTGTCAGAGGTGATGGGGAGAAGGCAGGAGAATGGGATTAGGAGGGAGAGATAGATCAGCAAAGATTGAATGGCGGAGTAGACTTGATGGGTTGAATGCCCTAATTCTGCTCCTATCGCTTATGACTTTGCGAACTCTGGGATGACCTCACTTTCCCTTCTATTCTGCATTTCGTGTCTCATACTGCTTCACAGTCAGTGAATTCACTTTAGGAGATCTTCTAATTATAATTACACAAGAAAGATGCCTTTCTTTACATTCGGTTGGTACTTTCCCAGAGGAAATACTTATAGTTGTGACATACTGTCTTTAATCGGGCAAGAGGTACAGAAGTGCGAAAACGCACACCTCCAGATTCAGGGACAGTTTCTTCCCAGCTGTTACCAGGCAGCTTTGAATCATCCTCTCACTAACAATAGATCCGTCCTGACCTCCCATCTACCTCATTGGAAACCGCTGGGCGGCACGGTGGCACAGTGGTAGAGTTTCAGCCTTAGAGTACCAGAGACCCGGGTTCGATCCTGACTTTGGGTGCTGTCTGTACGGAGTTTGTACGTTGTCACCGAGACCGCCTGGGTTTTCTCCAACACCTGGAGCATTGTGTGAAGTTTTGGTCCCCTAATTTGAGGAAGGTCATTCTTGCTATTGAGGGAGTGCAGCGTAGGTTTACAAGGTTCATTCCCGGGATGTCGGGACTGTCATATGCTGAGAGAATGGAGCGGCTGGGCTTGTATACTCTGGAGTTTAGAAGGATGAGAGGCTATCCTATTGAAACATATAAGATTATTAAGGGTTTGGACACGCTAGAGGCAGGAAACATGTTCCTGATGTTGGGGGAGTCCAGAACCAGGGGCCACAGTTTAAGAATAAGGGGTAAGCCATTTAGAACGGAGACGAGGAAACACTTCTTCACACAGAGAGTTGTGCGTCTGGGGATTTCTCTGCCAAAGAGGGCGGTGGAGACCGGTTCTGTGGATACTTTCAAGAGAGAGCTAGATAGGGCTCTTCAAGGTAGCAGTATCATGGGATATGGGGAGAAGGCAGGAACGGGGTACTGATTGTGGATGATCAGCCATGATCACATTGAATGGCGGTGCTGCCTCGAAGGGCTGAATGGCCTACTCCTGCACCTATTATCTATTGTCTATTGCTCCAGTTTCTTCCCACACTCCAAAGACGTACAGGTTTGTAGGTTAATTGGCTTGGCATAAATATAAAACTGTCCCAAGTGTGTGTAGGATTGTGTTAATATGCGGGGATTGCTAGACTGTGCGGACTCGATGGGCTGAAGGGCCTGTTTCCGCGCTGTATCTCTAAACTAAACTAAAATTATAATCACACACAAGGACAAAATCATGAGTGTACAAAATCAATGAGAGGAATAGATCGGGTAAACACACAGAGCCCCTTGCCCAGAGTAGGAGAATCGAGGACCAGAGGACATTGGTTGAGGGTGAAGGGGAAAAGATTTAATAGGAACCAGAGGGTTCTCGATTCTATCATCATGCACTAAACGTTATTCATATACTTCCCCTTTATCCTGCAGCTAAGCACTGTGGATGGCTCGATTGTAATAGTGTATTGTCTTTTCGCTGGGTTAAGGTGAGGGGGGAATGATTTAATAGGAACGTGAGGGGTAACCTTTTCACACAAAGGGTGGTGGGTGTATTGAACGAGCTGCCAGAGGATGTAGTTGAGGCAGGGACTATCGCAATATTTAAGGAACATTTAGACAGGTACATGGATTGGACAGGTTTTGAGGGATGTGGGTTTAATGCAGGCAGGTGGCTCTAATGTAGACGGGGCATGTTGGTCAGCATGTGCAAGTTGGGCTGAAGGGCCTGTTTCAGCACTCTGTGACCCTAGGAAGATGTTTTTGAGACATTGGACTGGTATTTCCAGAGGAGAAAATTATCATAGTCATGACATATTATCTTTAATCGGACTTTACTGGGCTTTATCTTGCACTAGACATTATTCCCTTTATTCTATACCTATACACTGTGGACGGCTTGATTATAATCATGTATAGTCTTTCCACTGACCAGTTAGCATGCTGCAAAAGCTTTCACTAGATTAGTTTTAGTTTAGCTTAGAGATACAGGGCGGAAACAGGCCCTTCGGCCCACCGAGTCCGCACCGACCAGCAATCCCCGCACACTAACACTATCCGACACACACTGGGGACAATTTTACATCCATACCATGATTACAATCGATCCATTTCCAGTGTATAGATACAAGATAATGGAATAACGTTTAGTGCAAGGTAAAGCCAGCAAAGTCCAATCAAGAATAGTCCAAGATAGACACAAAAAGCTGCAGTAACTCAGCGGGACGGGCAGCATCTCTGGAGAGAAGGAATGGGTGACGTTTCGGGTCGAGACCCTTCTTCAGAGTAGTTAGGGATGTCCAAGGTCAGGTAGATAGTAGTTCAGCACTGTCCTCTGGCTGTGGTAGGAAGATTCAGTTGCCTGATAACAGCTGGGAAGAAACTATCCCTGAATCTGGAGATGTGCGTTTTTACACTTCTATACCTTTAGCCTGATGGGAGAGGGGAGAAGAGGGAGTGGCCAGGGTGCGACTGGTCCTTGATTATGCAGCTGGCCTTGCCGAGGCAGCGTGAGGTACAAATGGAGTCAGTGGAAGGGAGGCTGGTTTGTGTGACGGTCTGGGCTGCATCCACAATTTGCTGCGATTTCCTGCGGTCTTGGATGGAGCTGGTTCCCAAACTGCGCAGGGCCTGTTTCCGCACTGTATCTCTAAACTGAAACTAAATAGCTGACTGACGTACTGAGGTGCGCTTGGTTTCCGCAGACCTCGTTCACGTTGTCCTGGAGCACGTACCTGTTGGCCAGGTACCCCGACGTCCAGAGGACGGTGTACGAGGAGATCCTGCAGAACCTGGGGCAAGACGCCACACCAACGGCACAGGACCTGCACAAACTGCCCCTGCTCCGCTGTGTCCTCAAGGAAACACTGAGGTAAACTCCATCTGTAACTTCTACAAAATCTTGTACAGAAATGGACAAACTTCCAAGATGGCGCCCAACCCAGGCGACCATTTGCGCGCTAGCCCCAGAAGCAGATCAGGCACGTGCCATCAGGGTGGGCAAGGTAGGCAGTGCCTACTCTGACTAAAATTACAAAAAGGTAATTATTAAGTATAAATAGTGAAGATTTCCAATTAATTTACTAAATTCAGTATTTATTATTAAATGGTTATTATTTTAACAATCGATCTTAGGTAGGCAGAATTCTCCCTTGCCTTTCCACCGCAGTACGCGTAAGACGCTTAACTATGTTCAACTCACGTGCCGTGGGCGCTGCTTCAAGCCTTCACTGACAACGGGCAATATAGGCAGCTGAATTTCTGCCTTTGCACCGTGGACTGCGCATGGTTAGGAGAGGAGACTAATCTGTGCATGTGTGGTTTTTAAGATTTTATAAAAGTCGACTGACTGCCTAGTGCCTACCCTGAATAATTACTCGCAGCACGTGACTGAAGCAGATCCACGAACACGTATTACAATCGCTCCACACTCTCCCTTTTACTGTAATACACTGTAAATACAACATGCACTCTTTATGGCTCGATTGTAATCATGTATTGTCTTTCTGCTGACTGGTTAGCACGCAACAAAAGCTTTTCACTGTACCTCAGTACACGTGACAATAAACTAAACCAAACTGAACTGAAAATCATGAGAGGAATAGATCGGGTAAACGCACAGTCATTTGCCCAGAGTAGGGGAATCGAGAACCAGAGGACATAGGTTTACGGTGAGGGGGGAAAGATTTAATAAGAGAGTTAGATAGAGCTTATGGGGCTGGTGGAATCAAGGGATACGGGAAGGCAGGCACGGGTTATTGATTGAGGACGATCAGCCATGATCACAATGAATGGCGGTGCTGGTTCGAAGGGCCGAATGGCCTCCTCCTGCACCTATTTTCTATGTTTCTATGTTTCTAGAATATGAGGGGTGATTTTTTTTTTACACAAAGGATGGTGGGTGTATGGATCGAGCTGCCAGAGGAGGTAGTTGAGGCAAGGACTATCAGAATGTTTAAGAAATCTTTAGACAGGTACATGAATAGGATAGGTTTAGAGGGATATGGGCCAAATGCAGGCAGGTGGGACTAGTGTTGATGGGACATGTTGGTCTGCATGGGCAAGTTGGGTCGAACGGCCTGTTTCCACCCTGTGACTCCATGACACTTGTCTTCCCCACCCTCTCACTTTGCTCTTTGTGCCAGTTTATTTAGTTTAATATTATTATTATACTCCCGTGTACCAAGGAGTGAAAAACTTCTTTTGTCTTAAGTTATTAGTTTTAGAAATACAGTGCAGAAACAGGCCCTTCGGCCAACCGAGTCCGCACCACTCAGCAATCCCCGCACATTAACACTACCCTACTCGCAATAGGGACAGTTCAGAATTTTACAGAAGCCAATTAACCTCCAAACAATAGACAATAGGTGCAGGAGTAGGCCATTTTGCCCTTCAAGCCAGCACCGCCATTCAATGTGATCATGGCTGATCATCCCCAATCAGTACCCCGTTCCTGCCTTCTCCCGATATCCCCTGACACCGCTATCTTTAAGAGCCCTATCTAGCTCTCTCTTGAAAGCATCCAGAGAACCTGCCTCCACCGCCCGCTGAGGCAGCGAATTCCACAGACGTTTTCCACAAACCTGTACGTCTTTGGAATGTGGGAGGAAACCGGAGCACTCGGAGAAAACACACTTAGGTCGCAGGGGGAACGTACAAACTGGATAGAGACAGGACCCGTGGTCAGGATCGAACCTGGGTTTCTGGCGTTGTAAGGCAGGGACTCTACCTCTGCGCCACCGTGCCGCCACTTGTCGCAAGTTATCCAGTCAGCGAAACCGAGCCGACCAGAGTGTGCAGATGCAGGATAAAGGGAATAGCGTTTAGTGCAAAACAAAGTCCAGTGAAGTCCAGATAGTCTGCAGGTCTCCAATGAAGAACATGGTAGCTCCTTTCTAAAGGTATGTGTGCCATGGCAATGTGAGGTGTAGATGGAAGGGAGTTTGGCTTATATTGAAACATATGAGATTATTAAGGGATTGGACATGCTAGAGGAAGGAAACATGTTCCTGATGTTGGGGGAGTCCAGAACCAGGGGCCACAGTTTAAGAATATGGTGTCGGCCATTTAGAACGGAGATGAGGAAAAACATTTTCACCCAGAGAGTTGTAAATCTGGAATTCTCTGCATCAGAAGGCAGTGGAGGCCAATTCTACACTACCCTGCATACACAAGGGACAATATAATTTTTTTTTACCAAACCAATTGGCCTACAACCCTGTACGTCTTTGGAATGTGGGAGGAAACAGAAGATCTTGGAGAAAACCCACGCGGTCACGGGGAGGACGTAAAAACTCCGTACAGACAGCGCCCGTAGTTGGGATTGAACCTGGGTCTCTGGCGCTGCAAGTGCTGGATGGCAGCAACTCCACCTCCGCGCCACTGTGCCGACCACGTACAGGTTTGTAGGTTAGGTGGCTTGGTATAAATGTAAAATTGCCCCGAGTGTGTGTAGGATAGTGTTAGTGTGTGGGGATCGTCTGTCGGTGTGGACTGAGTGGGCCGAAGGGCCTGTTTCCGCGCTGTATCACTAAACTAAACTAAAATGAAATGACAGAAAGCTTTTGCTGCGTGCCAACCAGTCAGTCCTCAAAGTACAAGGAAGGGTCCCAACCAAAACATTACCGATTCATTCCCTCCACAGATGCTGCCTTAAGACCCTGTCCCACTGACGTGTCTTTGTCACGCAAATTATGCGACCTCGTCGTCGCGTTGAGGCGCACGGGCATTGTGTGGCCGCACGGGGCCGGTCCCACTGAGAAGCGCGGAGGGGTATGGAGTTGTGCGCGGTATCGCGCGGCGCTCCGGGATTTTGTACCGAACGAAATCTTCGCGAGCTACCGGCCTGTCGCGTAACTGACGGCCAAAGTGGGACAGGCCCAAGACCCTGGCACGACACAACATCTCACCTCCAACAGCAGCAGAAGCAGGCTAACGATCGCCGAGCTCAGCCTGGGGCTCATGGCCGTTGCGGATCCAGATCCGCCCCCACTTCTTCTCCCAGAGCGGGGCCAAGACGATTGGAGATATACACAAAATGCTGGAGTAACTCAGCGGGACCGGCAGCATCTCTGGAGAGAAGGAATGGATGATGTTTCGGGTCGAGACCCTTCTTTCAGACTGAAGAAGAGTCTCGAACCGAAACATCACCCATTCCTTCTCTCCATAGATGTTGCCGGTCCCGCTGAGCTACTGCAGCATTTTGTGTCTATCTTCAAATGACGTCACGTGCTCCAGACGATGACGCGCGCGACGGTCGTGGGACCGTCGCGCCTCCACGCGATGACGAGGTCGTGTAATTAGCGTGCCAAGGACACGTAAGTGGGACAGGGGCTTTACATTCAGAGATAATCCAGCACTTTGTGTTTTGCAAAAACACAAGTTATCCATTTCCATAGATGCTGCCTGACCTGCTGGTTGTTTCCTGCAGTTTCTGATTCCAGTTACTCGCCACTCTACCTTACGTTGGTTTACTTTGAGCAGAGGCATTCAGTTCCTGTTGGCATTCGGAAAGAAATAGGGCGGTCACGGTGGCGCAGTGGTAAAGTTGCTGCCTTACAGCGAATGCCGGAATCGATCCCGTCTACAGGTGCTATCTGTACGATTTCCCAGTAACCTCCGTAGGTTTTCTCCGAGATCTTCGGTTTCCTCCCACACTCCAAAGACGTACAGATTTGTAGGTTAATCGGTTTGGTAAATGTAAAAAAAAATTGTCCCTGGTGTGTGCTGTCTGTACGGAGTTTGTGCGTTCTCCCAGTGACCTGCGTGGGTTTTCTCCAAGATCTTCGGTTTCCTCCCACACTCCAAAGACATACTGGTATGTATGTTAATTGGCTTGGCATAAGTAAACATTGTCCCTAGTGGGTGTAGGATAGTGTTAATGTGCGGGGATCGCTGGTCAGTGCAGACCCGGTGGGCCAAAAGGGCCTGTTTCCACGCTGTATCTCTAAACTAAACTAAACTAAAATCAAACAGCGCTGATGCATAGATGGATGAAAGCTTCATGTTCCTAGGAGTAAATATCATCAGCAACCTCTCCTGGACCACCCATATTGAAGCAAGGATCAAGAAAGCACACCAACGCCTCTACTTCCTTAGAAGGCTCAGGAAGTTTGGCATGTCCCCCTACAATTCTCACCAACTTCTACAGAGGTGCCGTGGAAAGCATTTTATCGGGATGCATCACAGCATGGATTAGGAACAGCTCCATCCAAAGCCGCAAGAAATTGAAGAGAATTGTGAACGCAGCCCACACCATCACACAAACCAACCTCCCTTCCATTGACTCCATCCACACCTCACGCTGCCTCGACAAGAACAGCAGCATAATCGAGGACCAGTCTCACCCCGGCCACTCCCTCTTCTCCCCTCTCCCATCAGGCAAGAGCTACAGAATTGTGAAAACGCACACCTCCAGATTCAGGGACTGTTTCTTCCCAGCTGCTTTCAGGCAACTGAACCGTCCTTTCACCAACTAGAGAGCGGCCCTGACCTCCCATCTACCTGATTGGAAACCTTGGGTATCTCTTTAATCAGACTCCACTGGACTTTATTTTGCATTAAACGTTATTCCCTTTGTCCTGCATCTACACTGTGTTTAAGAAAGAACTGTAGATGCTGGAAAAATCGATGGTAGACAAAAAATGCTGGAGAAACTCAGCGGGTGAGGCAGCATCTATGGAGAGAAAGAATTTGGGTCGAGACCCTTCTATACTGGTCGGCTTGATTGTAATCATGTATAGTCTTTCCGCTGACTGGATAGCAGGCAACAAAAAAGATTTTCCCTGTACTTCAGTGTATGTGACTTTAGTCAGAGTGTGGTGAATCTGTGGAATTTTACTTCGGAGTCACGTGAGTGACTACGTGAAGAACCCCGCCAGTGCGCCTGCGCGTCATTACGTCAGACGCCTTGACGCAAACGGACGTGAGGAGCAGTGCTCCTCGAGTGGTTTGTAGTTTTTCAACTACAAGGTAAGTAAAAACTTTTTTCAGGTTTTCCAGGTCCGTTTACTGTGGGTCTATGGGGATTTTTTCCACAGACGCCATGGAAAAAACGGACAGGGGGAAGAGGCGAGCGACACAGCCGACAGAAGTCGGGAAAGTCGGGAGTCCGCGGTTAGAGACCAACCGCCTCTAAACCCCGGTACAGTCGCCAGCGGTGAGCATAGCGACTGTGGACCTGGGGCTGGTGAAAACACAGTCAGCGCCTGTCGGGCAAAAGACAAAGTTTAAATCCCAACGGAGGGAGTCCCAGGCAATGAAGAAGCTCCAGGGCTAGATACTGCTTTAGAGCGTATTGCCCAAATAGAAAGCCTTTTACATAGGCTGTTGGAGCAAAGTTCACTCAGAGAGGAGTGTTCTGAAAGCCAAGCTGCTGGAAACAGCTCAAACAGCTCCTGGTACAGGGCTAGATACTGCTTTCGAGCATATTGCCCAAATAGAAAGCCTTTTTCATAGGCTGTTGGAGCAAAGTTCACTCAGGAAGGAGTGTACTGTAATCCAAGCTGCAGGAGCAGCTTAACAGCACCTGGCTCAGGGCTGATGGAATGCACCCTCAGGAATGAGGAGCGTGCTACGGGTCATGAGATTTCAGACCCCGACTCTGACGGTGAGGCTGTACAAGGCGATGAACGGCAGCTGCCAGATGTTCCACCCCTGGCAGTAGGATTCGCTGCCCCGTCAGGGTCAGGAGAGCCATTAGGAGAAGAACTGGCCTCCTTAATAAATTACTTGGTTTACCATTAGCTGGAACAGCAGGAAATGGATGAGACTGCAAGAAGTAACTGTGGGTTGCTGAAAGCAGCAGCAGTGAATCAAATTATCTGGAATCAGTTGCAGAGAATATTAAAGCTGCTGGGTTCTGGAATAACTGCTTTTACCAGAATAGCAGGTAATAACCAAAAGATGACGAAGTTGCATCAGCAAGCACTGGGGTTGCTATGCAGCACCCACTTCGAGATCAATCATCTGAGGAAAGTGCTATACGGTCTACTATGAATCCGAAATTCGCAGCATTCTGCAAACCAAGTAATATACAATTACCCAACTTACTCTTTGGAGAGATCTCCGGAGACGTATTAAAGAGTTGGAAGATGAAGCGAAAACAGGATTGATAAATACATCAATGGTTGCAAAGTCTGTAAAGAGGAAGTATCCTTTCAGATGTCATACGGATCCTAGACCAGGACCAAGTTGCTCATCAACGCAGGGACGTAGCTGGCGGCCTGCAGCGGGAGTAAGGACAAGTGGTTGTGCTTCCGGGAGAATCCAGGGATCTCAAAATACTCAAATGACTCAAGAGGTAGGTGGACCTGGTTCTCAGGGGAACATACTAACTGGATTAAGTCCAGAAGTTGGAGGCAGATTACGTCTCTTCTATAAACATTGGAAGAAGATTACTTCAGATGTGGTAATTCTGAATAATATACAAGGATTTCAATCCAAATTATGATTTGCCTGTCCAGCATGTTCCTAGCAGAACTCTCCACTTTGCGAAGTAATGGAGGTTCAAGTTGCGCTTCAAAACCCTATATATAAAAGGTGTTATTAAAGAATCAGTCTACCAAATTCACCAATTTGGGTCAAATATATTCCCTCGATCAAAAAAGGATGGAGGATGTAGGATTATTATAGACTTGACAAGTCTGAATCCTTTTGTTCAGTGTTTGTTCACTTGCAAGATATGAAGTATTTTAAATTTACATGGATGAACCAATTAGGGCAGTTCAAAGCTCTGCCTAAAGGGTTAACGTTCCCTTCCAGAATATTTATAAAAATCAATTCTGGGGTTGCTGAGAGCCAGGGGCATGTACTAATGGCATACCTGGATGATGTCCTGATTATAGGAAGGACAAAACAGTCAACAGAAGCATTGGTTGCAGTAATAAAATCAAACTTTTGAAAGTTTGGGGGTTTCTAAATTCATCCAAAGAAATCAAGGTTAAAAACATGTACCTCGATTAATTATTTGGGGTTCACAATTGATTTAGCCCAAATGCAAATTACTTTGCCCAGTGAAAAAAGGGTGGAGTTGATTAAAGATTGCAGTAATCTGTTCAACGAGCAAAAACCTCTAATCAGACAGGTGGCTCGAGTACTGGGAAAATTAGTAGATTCCCAGCAGTCCAGTATGGACCATTACATTATCAACAGCTGCAGAGAATTAAAGAACAGGCACTGAGAATAAATGCTGGTCATTTTGATAGAACCATGCAAGTAACAACAAATGCTGTTTCTAAGCTGCAGTGGTGGATTCTACATGTCTCAAGCAGTTCAGGCAAAGTGCTGATTGAACAACCTTCCATGATATTACAAACTGATGCCAGTGCACTAGGATGGGGTGCAACTGACTTAACATGGAGCTGCGGAGGCAGATGGAATCAGGAAAAGTTAGTGTTACTGCAGACATGGGGAATTACCTATTTGGAGCTTTTAGGAGGTTTCTATGGACTCCAAGCTTATGGTTCTAACACAACTAAAAGGAAGGTTCAAGTTCAAATTAATAAACACAACAGTAGTTGCCTATATTAATGATATGGGTGGAATTAAGTCGGTGTCATGTGACAAAATGGTTAAATCAACTTCGATCTTGGTGTATTGAAAAGAACATTTGGTTTTCAGCTATCTATCTACCAGGTAGAATGAACACGATAACAGACACCTGGTCACGAAAAGTTCCATGATAATAAAGAATGGATGTTGAATCAAGAGGTATTCAATGATATAGTAATCAGATTTGGAATGACCGACATCGACTTGAATCATCAGCTATCGAGATATGTCTCATGGAAACCAGATCCAGGAGCAGTGGCGATTGATGCTTTCTCGCTACATTGGGGTGGTATGTTTTCATATATATTTCCACCTTTCTGCCTCATAAGCCAATGTTTGCTTAAAATCAGGCAAGATGCTGCTTCAAGGGTATTGGTAGTACCAGATTGGCCTATACAGCCATGGTATCTGTTGATATTAGAATTAACAACACAAATGTTGATGAAAATCCCAAAAAGGAGTAATTTATTGCTGCACCCTGTAACAGGGTAACAACATCCATTATATCATCGTTTGGATTTGTTGATTTGCAGGTTTTAAGAATGCCTTTTCTGGGACGAGGACTGTCTGAGCATACTGTGGACATGCTTACGGCAGCCGGGAGGAAGAGCACTCAAAAACAGTACCTTTCTTATATTAAGAAATGGGAAGAGTTCTGTGTACAAAAGAATGTGCAATAAAGTACTGCAGATATTTCAAATGTTTAGAATTTCTGTCAAAACTTTATTATGATGAAGGTCTGAGTTGTAGTGCAAATAATTCAGCCAGAAGTGCATTGTCCTCATATTTGGTTCTGGATTCAGAAAGAAACTCAATTGGGTCACACCCAATTGTTTCCAGACTAATGAAAGGAATCTTTAATTCCAAACCACTGAAACCTAGGTACGTGACAATCTGGGATGTAAGTGTGGTACTGAAACTACTTCGTGAATGGTCATCAAGTGTGTCTTTACCTTTGGTCAAGCTCAGTATGAAAGTATTCATGCTTATGGCATGAGTGACAGCACAACAAGTGCAAACACTTGGAAAATTACAAATAGACAGTATGGAAGTAACTGAAGACAAGGTTACATTCTATATCTATGACCTACTAAAGTAAATTAGGCCAGGTGTGACAGGATTTAAAATTATGCTAGCAGCATATCCAAATGATCCATGTCTCTGTATTAAGACATATTTATTACAATACATTGAGGTCACAAAGAATTTGAGAATACGGAAACTGGGTTGTTGATCACACACAAGAAACCACACAAGAGAGTTTCAATACAGACTATTTCCAGATGGATAAAAGAAGTCTTAACAGCTGCTGGTATTAACACTGATGTTTTTACGTCTCACTCGGCTAGGGCAGCAGAAACGTCGGCGGCCAGGGCAAAAGACGGCCCCGTCGACCATATCCTCGCAGCCGCCGGGTGGTCCAATGAGTTGATGTTTCAACATTTTTACCATCAGCCTATTGTTAATGCGGGGTTGTTTGCAGAAACTATTTTAAGTTCTGTGTAAATTCCTCTGGTTTAAAGGGGATCTGATTCATTTCATTATTGAAATGAAATACTGCATTTGTGGTACAAATGTTATTATGAATGCATGATTGATTATTCTCGTTCCGAGTCAATCTATGCAGTGAGAAGCCGGGATTGATCCACGGCATGAAATCACAAAGCTTTAAAATCTTCACGTAGTCACTCACGTGACTCCGAAGTAAAATAGTAAGATTAAACGAGAACTTACCTAAGTTTGAAGTTTGATCTTTATTTTATGAGGAGTTACGTAGGTGATTACGTGCCCACCACGACCCTACCCTCTATCATAAAGGTCAGATGGAAGTTCTTGTATTACTCATTTTATTATGAGACTATATTACTTCGGTTGTTGTTTTTTGTGATTTCACACCGCTGCTTTGAAGATTGACGCGCAGGCGCACTGGCGGGGTTCTTCACGTAATCACCTACGTAACTCCTCATAAAATAAAGATCAAACTTCAAACTTAGGTAAGTTCTCGTTTAATCTTACTATTCATTGCCACGGGAGGCTGTGAAGGCCAAGTCAACGGATATTTTTAAATGCAGAGATAGATAGATTCCTGATTATTACATGTGTCAGAGGTTATGAGGAGGAGGCAGGAGAATGGGGTTAGGAGGATGAGATAGATCAGCCATGCTTGAATGGCGGCGTAGACTTGATGGGCCGAATGGCCTCTGTTCTGCTCCTATCACTTATGAACGTGACAATAAACTAAATAGCCAGTCATTGTTCAAGGATCTAGTGATGACCAGTTCCTCTTAGAGAAGAAGTTACCCAACTTTATATCAGCCTCTGACTAGTTTGGAATTTAAACAGGGAAACCACTGGACTTTAAACAAGGAATTCCCTCTCTCTCTTCCTCACAGGATGTTTCCTGTTCTTCCCGGGAATGGGCGAATCACTCAAGAAGACATGGTTGTCGGAGGATATTTCATCCCAAGCGGGGTGAGAGATGATCGTTTATTTTTCCAAATTGTTTTTAATAACACGGCTGTTATCAAATATTCATATCACTGCCTTTAACAAATTATACAAACTTCTTAACCTTTGTTGGTGAGAAAAAGGTGGGGATGTGTATTATGTGAAAATGTGCCTGTTTTGTGTCACTGATAGTGCAATGTGTGTATATACATTGTCATACAGCGTAGAAACAGGAAATGTCCCATTTCCACTAGTCCCACCTGCCCGCGTTTGGCCCATATCCCTCCAAACCTGCCCTATCCATGTACCTGTCCAATTGTTTTTAAATGTTGTTATGGTACCTGCCTCAACTAACTCCTCCGGCAACTCGTTCCATACACCCACCACCTTTTGCGTTTAAATGTTACCCCTCAGGTTCCTAATAAATCTTTCCCCCTTCACCTTACACTTACGTATGTCATCTGGTTGTTAATTCCCCAACTCTGGGTAAAAAACTGTGCATTTATCTCTTATTCCTCTCATGATCTTACACATCTCTATAAGATCACCGCTCATCCTCCTGTGCTCCAGTAAATGTATGGAGTTTGTACATAGTCCCTGTGACCGCATAGATTTTCTCCGCGTGCTCCGGTTTCCTTCCATACTCCAAAGACGTACAGGTTTGCAGGTTAATTGGCTTCTGTAAATTGTAAATTGTCCTTAGTGTGTGGGATAGTGGTAGTGTCGGGGGTGAATGCTGGTCGGTGTGGACTCGGTGGGCCGAAGGGCCTGTCTCCACCCTGTATCTCTAAATTCTAGTGAACTGCGCTCACGGTGGCGCAGCGGTAGAGTTGCTGCCTTACAGCGCCGGAGACCCGGGTTCGATCCTGGCTACAGGTGCTGTCTGTACAGAGTTTGTGTACGTTCTCCCCGTGACCTGCGTGCGTTTTCTCCGAGATCTACGGTTTCCTCCCACACTCAATAGACGTACAGGTTTGTAGGTTAATAGGCTTGGTGAATGTAAAATTTGTCCCTAGTGGGTGTAGTAGGATTGTGTTAGTGTGCAGGGATGGGTGGTCGGCACGGACCCGGTGGGCCAAAGGATCTGTTTCCGCACTGTATCTCTAAACTAAACTAAACTAAAATAATGTCCTAGCCTGCTCAACCTGTCCTATCCAGGTACCTGTCCAAGTGTTTCTTAAATGCTCTAATATTACTTGCCTCCTCTGCAACTCGTTCGCTACACCCATCACCCTTTGTGTAAAAATGTTGCCCTTCAGGTTCATATTAAATCTTTCCCCCCTCACCTTAAACCTATGTCCTCTGGCTCTCGAATCCCCTGCTCTGGGTAAAAGGAGCATTTACCCGATCTATTCCTCTCTATAAGATCTATAAGATCACTGCTCATCCTCCTGCGCTCCAAGAACTGCACAGAGTTGTCCGTTCTCCCTGTGACCTGCGAGGGTTTTCTCCGGGTGCTCCGGTTTACTCCCCCACTCCAAAGATGTACAGGTTTGTAGGTTAATTGGCTTCTGTAAGAGGTAAACTGTCCCCTACAGTGTAGGATAGTACTAGTGTACGGGATGATCGCTGGTCAGCGTGAACCACTGTCTAAGGAATAAAGTCCCAGCCTGCTCTACCTCTCCCTATAGCTCAGGCCCTTGAGTCCTGGCAATATCCTCGTGAATCTTCTCTGTGTCCTTTCCAGCTTGACAACAGCTTTCCTGTAACAAGCTGACTGAAACTGAATGGGACTTGCAATGAGGAGTGCGGCGGCGCGGATTACTGCAGCGGCCCCTACAGCCCGTCTGTCTTTTTTTTTATTTTTGTCTAGTTAAATGTAGTTGTTTGTGTTTTTTTTGTACTGTTTTAATTGTGTATATGTGGGGGGCGGGGGGGGGAGGGGGAAACTTTAAAAATCTCTTCCCTGCACGGGAGACCCGACCTTTTCCCTGTCGGGTCTCCGTTGTCGTTGGGGCCTAGCTCCGTGGAGCGGCCTCCGACCGGGACGACCTGGGGGCTCCAGTCGCGGAGCCTGTGGAGCTGCGGACTCACCATCGTGGGGCTGGCCGGCCTCGGAGCGCGGGGAGCGGTGGTGGCTCGTTGCTGCGGCCCGACTCCGGAGCTCCAGCTGCAGACCTGTGGACTATGATATCGGGAGTTCGCGGGTCCGGGTGAGAGACCGCTTTCCGGAGCTCCCGCAACGCAACTTCTCCAGCTCGAGTCACGGGGTTGGAACGACCGGAGCGGGGCCGTAAATCCAGCGCCCGCCGGGGGCTCCAACTTTGTGACTTTTGGGCCCGGAGCGAGGCTGTATACCGCCCGGCGCGGCCTCAACGGCCGTGGGACTTAACATTGCCCGCCTGGGGCTTCAACATCGGGAGAAAAATGGGGCAGGGGAGAGAAAAGACTTTGCCTTCCATCACAGTGAGGAGGAGATTCACTGTGATGGATGTTTTTCTGTAAATTGAATTGTTTGTGTGTCTTGTAGGAATTGTTTTGTTTGTATGGCTGTGGAAACAGAGTTTCGTTTGAGCCTCTTTGAGGTTCAAATGACAAGAAATAAATCAAATCAAATCAAATCAAATCAGACCCTCTAACCATGGCCTGACCTTGTTCCTCCGTCCCTCATGCCAGACGCAGCTTGCCCTCTGCCACTACACCACGTCGCATGACGGCGCTGTGTTCGACAGGCCAGGAGAGTTCCAGCCCCGTCGCTGGCTGCGGCGGACCGTCACCGAGCGGGTGGACAACTTTGCCGTCATCCCCTTCGGCTACGGGGTCCGCAGCTGCGTCGGACGGAGGATCGCCGAGCTGGAAATCTATCTGGCTCTCGTACAGGTAGGGCTTGCCGATCACCACGGGCTGACAGGATGGCTCCCGGCTCAGCTAGGGTTGGGTTGGGTTGAGATGGGTTGGGTTGAGTTGGGTTGAGTTGAGTTGGGTTGGGTTGAGTTGGGTTGAGTTTGGTTGGGTTGAGCTGGGTTGGGTTGGGTTGGGTTGAGTTAGGTTGGCTTGGCTTGGCTTCAGTTCAGATTACTTCAGTTGAGTTTACGTCCTCTGAATTTAAGTTCAGTCTTGTTTAGTTTTGTTCAGTATAGTGTAGTTTAGGTTATTGTCATGGCCCTGCTAACCAGTCAGCAGAAAGATAATACATGATTACAATCGATCCTTTTACAGTGTACAGATACAGATACATAATAACGTTTAGTGCAAGGTAAAGCCAGTAAAGTCCGATCAAGGATAGTCCGAGGGTCACCAATGAGGTAGATAATTGTTCAGCACTGCTATCTGGTTGTGGTGGGATGGTTCAGTTGCCTGATAACAGCTGGGAAGAAACTGTACCTGAATCTGAAGGTGTGCGTTTTCACACTTTTGCCTGATGGGAGAGGGGAGAGGGGAGAAGTTTAGTTCAGTTTACATTAGTATAATTTAGGTCAGTTCAATTTAGTTCAATTTGGGTTAGTTTAGTTTATTATTATATGTCATTTTCACACTGAGAGCTGTGAGTCTGTGGAATTCTTTGCCTCGGAGGGCGGTGGAGGCCGGTTCCCTGGATGCTTTCAAGAGAGAGTTAGATAGAGCTCTTAGGGGTAGCAGAGGTAAGGGATATTGGGAGAAGGCAGGAACGGGGTACTGATTGTGAATGATCAGCCATGATCACGTTGAATGGCGGTGCTGGCTCGAAGGGCCAAATGGCCTACTCCTGCACCTATTGTCTATTGTCCCGAGGTACAGTGAAAAGCTCTCTTGTCGTGTGCTATCCAGTCAGTGGAAAGACAATACATGATTACAATTTAGCCGTCCACTGTGTACACAGGTCGGCACGGTGGCGCAGCGGTAGAGTTGCTGCCTTACCGTGCCAGGGATGTGGGTTCGATCCTGTCAAGGGGGTGCTGTCTCATAAGGTCATAAGTAATAGGAGCAGAATTAGGCCATTCAGCCCATCAAGTCTACTCCACCATTCAATCATGGTTGATCTATCTCTCCCTCCTAAACCCACTCTCCTGCCTTCTCCCCATAACCCCCGGCACGCCTGACAAATATGTTTTAAAAGACTTTCCTCTCACCCAAAACCAATGGCCTCTTGTTTTTGATATTCTTCCCATGGGTAAAAGATTCTGTCTATCTACTCTATTTATGCTTCTTGCTTGGAGTGCATACTGTCGTTGTGTCCTTGGGCAAGACACTTCACCCACCTTTGCCTGCGTGTGAATGTGTGTGAGTGATTGGTGGTGGTCGGAGGGGCCGTAGGCGCAAATTAGCAGCCACGCTTCCGTCAGTCTGCCCCAGGGCAGCTGTGGCTACAGAAGTAGCTTACCACCACCGAGTGTGACTGAGGAGTGAATGAATAATGCGATGTAAAGCGCCTTGAGTATTAGAAAGGCGCTATATAAATCCCATCCATTATTATAGTACAGCACAGGAACCGGCAATTCGGTCCACCACATATGCCCTGACCATGATGCCAACCTAACTAATCCCATCTTGCTGCACATCACTCTATTCGCTGCTGCTCACGTGTTTATAACTTGTAGTGTATCTCTATTAGGTTGCCCCTCAGCTTGGCGACCAATACTGCACACAATAACCCAGCTGTGGACTGACCAGTATTTTATTAAGTTGTAACATAACATCCCATCTTGTATATTCTACATCCTGACCTATGAATGCAAGCATGCCACATGCTGCCTTCATCACCCTGGTTTTTTTTTAATGTCCAATATGAATCACAAATATGAATTTGACTGACAACTAATTGGAGATTAAGGCCTTTCATTACAGTCAGTGGATCATTTTGCTTTTAAGATAGAGGGAGACCAAACTTTTTGAACTGAAACTGCACTGGACGTTGATCTTTCAACGCGGGTTATGGGTTAAAATGAAGCCCAGAATTGCTAGATAGAAGATGGGAGTTCTACATTCTTCCCGTGACCTGCGTGGGTTTTCTCCGGGTGCTCCGGTTTCCTCCCACATTCCAAAGACGTGCAGGTTTGTAAGCTTATTGGCCTCTGTAAAACAAATTATGCCAAGTGTGTGGGATAGTGTTAGTGTGCGGGTGATGACTGGTCAGTGTGGATTTGGTGGGCCCGAGGGCCTGTTTCCACACTGTATCTCCAAAGTATAAAGTGTCAGTATACAGTTCAATGGTTGCGATGCTAAGCTTGGCTTCATGTGTCGGGGTATTGTATGGGATTCGGGAAGTCAAGGTACAGCTTTATAAAACTTTGTACGGGCAACATTTGGAGTATTGCATGCAGTCCTGGTCGTCCCTATTACAGGAAGGATTAGGAGGTATTGGAGTGGGTGCAGCGGAGGTTCACCAGAATGCTGAAACAAGGAACTGCTGGCTTACAAAAGAAGGCACAGAGTGCTGGGGTAACTCAGCGGATCAGGCAGCATCTCTGGAGAGCAAAGATGGGCAGGATAGTGCCAATATATGGGGTGATCGCTGGTTGGCGCGGACTTAGTGGGCCTCAGGGCCTGTTTCCACGCAGTATCTCTTTTTTTTAAAGACAAATTATAGGTGATATATTATTTTTTGTGTAACCACTTAATCGTTATCCATTGGAATGTTACCTTTGCAGCTCCTGCAAGCGTTTGAGATCCAGTTGCCCCCGGAGACGGGGACTATACCCGCCAAGACGCACGGCCTACTGGGACCTGGAAAACCCATTGCCCTGATGTTTGTGGACAGGAAGTAATACCCCCGGCACAGCAGGGGTGAAAGGTCAAAGGCCAGCTTGGCATTCAACGGACGCCATGGAAACCACGCGGCACTACTTTCCGAAGAAGGGTCCCGACCCGAAACGTCACCTATCCCTTTTCTCTTTTCTGCAGAGATGCTGCCTGACCCGCTGCGTAACTCCAGCATTTTGTATCTACCTTCAGTACTTTTGACATGTTTAGTTTAGAGATACAGCGCGGAAACGGGCCCTTCGGCCCACCGAGTCCGTGCCGACCAGCGAGCTAGTTCTATGCAACAAACGTGGGACTGTTTACAGAAGCTAATTAACCTACAAGCCTGCACCTTTTTTGGAATTGTGGGAGGAAACCGGAGCAGCTGGAGAAATCCCACAGGAAGAATGTACAAACTCCGCACAGACAGCACCCGTAGTCAGGACCGAACCCTGGTCTCTGGCGCTGTAGGGCAGCAACTCTACCGCTGCGCCACTCATATGCTGTGGATGTATTTCCCTCTTGGTACACGAACCTCGTGAGGCAGCTCGTCCACTTCAAGTGCGGGGAAGGATGTTATTCAGCTCAATTTCAGCCAGTGAACATTTTAAACCAATTTAATCCAGTTTCATTGATCAGCGATAAACCAGTCAGAATGAAGACGGGTCCCAACCCACAACGTCACCTATCAATGTTCTCCAGAGATGCAGCCGGGCTGAGTTACTCCAGTACTTCGTGCCTTCTTTTTTCACCTTCGGATAAGTTGGCCGGGCTGAGAATTATTTTAACCCCTTGAAGGGGGGTTCATGGAGTAAAATTTAATCATTGTTATTGGCTCTGAAAGTGTGTGTGTATAATTTGTCAGCTATAATCAGCTTTCTATCGGTACTGTAAAATCTTGTCGCTACAGCCTGCTACTCCATGTTCTCCAGAGAGGCTGTCTGACCTGCTGAGTTACTCCAGCCTTTTGTGTCTACCTCAGATATACCTTACATAAATACAATCGTCAAAAGGGTGGTGAATCTGTGGAATTCATTGCCACAGAAGGCTGTGGAGGCCAAGTCAGTGGATATTTTTGAGGCAGAGATAGATAGATTCTTGATGAGTACGGGTGTCAGGGGTTATGGGGAGAAGGCAGGAGAATGGGGGTAGGAGAGATAGATCAGCTACGATTGAATGGCGAAGTAGGCTTGATGGCCCGAATGGCCTAATTCTGCTCAGATCACTTATGAACTCAGTATAATGGATAGAGCAAAGGCGAAGATGCGGAAGGCCGAATATAGTTCTCAGCATTGTAGCGCACCAGTTCCATGTCTGCAATGGGGTAGAGGTGAATCGGACAGTACCCAACTTCTGGAAGGACGGTTCATTTGCTTGACAACAGAGGGGAAGAAGCTGTTCCTGAATCTGGTGGTGCGTGCTTTCAAGCTTCTGTACCTTCAGCCGGATCTGAGCAGGGAGAAGAAGGGTAGGACAAGTCTTCTAGAGGCAGGAAACATGTGCCCGGTGTTGGGGGAGTCCAGAACCAGGGGCCACAGCTTAAGAATAAGGGGTAAGCCATTTAGAACGGAAACACGGAAACACTTTTTCACACAGAGTTAGTGGAATTCTCTGCCTCAGAGGGCGGTGGAGGCCGGTTCTCTGGATACTTTCAAAAGGGAGATAGGGCTCTTAAAGATAGGGGATATAGGGAGAAGGCAGGAACGGGGTACTGATTGTGGATGATCAGCCATGATCACATTGAATGGTAGTGCTGGCTCGAAGGGCCGAATGGCCTACTTCTGCACCTATTGTCTCTTGTCTATTTACACGTGGCAATATTTAACCAAAACCTAAGGTTCCTCCAGCACTATTACTTTTTGCTCAGGGTCTTAGACCTGTGCTTGCAGTAGAACTGGTAACAGCTAGGTGGCAGAAAAGTCTAATACCTGGTGTGAGATGTACTGATTCAAGCCGAGGAAATCACCGTCTCCTGCCCTCCGACTATATATATATATATATATATATATATGTATCACCGTCTGTATCTCACGTTTCCCTTTGTTCATGTTACATTTACATTGCTCTCGCTTCCCCTCCCCCCTGACTCTCAGTCTGAAGAAGAGTCTTGACCTGAAACGTCACCTATTCCTTTTCTCCAGAGATGCTGTCTTACCGGCTGAGTTACTCCAGTTTTATTGTGTCTATCAAAGCATAACACAGTGTTCTATCAGATTTTAGTTTAGATAGTTTAGATTGGAGGCACAGCGCGGAAACGGGCCCATTGGCTCACTGAGTCCACACCAACCAGCGATCCCTGTACAGCAGCTCTATCCTACACACTAGGGACCATTTACAATCTTTACCAGTGCCAAATAACCTGCAAGCCAGTATGTCTTTGGGAATGTGGGAGGAAGCCGGAGCACCCGGGAAAAACCCACGCAGGTCACGGCGAGAATGTGCAAACTCCACACAGGAGGCACCCGTAGTCAGGATTGAACCCGCGCCTCTGGCGCTGTGAGGCAGCAACTCCACCGCTGTGCCACAGTGCCATCCATGGTGGAGGGCACCACAACTATCCAAGATAACGCTGTAGGCAGCGTCTGTGGAGAGAATGGATAGGCAGCATTTCAAGTCAGGACCCTACAGACTCTGGGAGAGTGGGGGAGAAAGAGACTTCAGGCTAGATAAATTAAGCCTGAATTAAGAATGAGTAAGCCATTTAGAACGGAGACGAAGAAACACTTTTTCTCACAGAGAGTGGTGTGTCTTTGGAATTCTCTGCCTCAGAGGGCGGTGGAGGCAGGTTCTCTGGATGCTTTCAAGAGAGAGCTAGATAGGGCTCTGAAAAATAGCGGAGTCAGGGGATATTGGGAGAAGGCAGGAACGGGGTACTGATTGGGGATGATCAGCCATGATCACATTGAATGGCAGTGCTGGCTGGAAGGGCCGAATGGCCTACTCCTGCACCTATTGTCTATTGTCTAAATGACCAACTCAACCATCTGATGATTGAGTGTAGCAATTAGGAGGTCATGTTGCAGTTGTATAAGACATCGGTGAGGCCACATTTAGAGTATTGGGTTCAGTTTTGGTCACCATGTTATAGGAAAGATGTTGTCAAACTGGAAAGGGTGTGTAGATGAGATATGCATGTGCCTTTAATATAGTTACCTCATCACTACTAACCACTCCCCATATCACAAGTATAATTACAACCTCCCCACCCACATATCGCTCTCTAGTTTCCGTGACAGACCACGTACAGCTAGTGCTTTCTGTAATGCTGCAGTATGAATAAAAGAAGTAAAGTTACAGTGTGTCGATAACACTTCTTTACATGGTGTCAGACCTCTTACCCTTGCGCCCCCTGTTTATCGGTTGTTTATTTAATTTTGCCCCAGTTTTCTGTCCCCCCCCATCTTATTTCCTCGTTATGGCCACTTCTTGCCGCAAGCCCGATGTGCTCGTTTTCGATTCTGACATTGCCCATCGATGGGATGTCTTTAGACGTGACTTCGACCACTATGTCACAATCGCTCATCCTGTCGCCACCCCAGAGGTCAAAGCTTCTCTGCTTCTCAACCTGGCTGGTCCCGATGCCCTGGCTCGGTCAGACTTCTTCGTCTACGCTGCAGGTGAATCTGCTCGGGACCCGGTATGTTTGTTGGCTAAGTTTACCGCGATTTGCGACATTCCATCAAACTGCATTTTAGAACGTTTTAAACTGTTCGGGCGGCGTCAGCACCCTCATGAATCTGCCGAGAACTATGTCGCTGCGCTGCAACACCTGGCCAGGCGGTGCCGCCTTGACACGCTGACCCCCGAGGAGCTGACTAGGGACCGTCTGGTTTACGGTCTCCACGATGAAAGGCTAAGGGCTGAACTTTTGCGCCGGCCCGACCTGACTTTTAACGAGGCTATGTATGCCTGCCGTTTAGCCGAAGCTGTCTCCTTGGCGGTGTCACCGGCTGATCACATTAACTTTGCATGCGCTACCAGCCATCGGCTGAACACGACCCTGCCATGACCCCCGGGGTCCGGCACTGCTCCCGGGGGATGCACCCAGCTAAGGTGCCCCAATTGTAATTTTGCCACTCATCAATACAATGTATGCCCTGCTTTGGGTAAAACGTGCAATTACTACAAGAAACTGAACCACTTTGCTGCTGCTTGCCGTTCCCGTGGGAAGCCTGTTGCTGCTCCAAGGCGTATGTTAAACAACTTGGTGCAAGCTGATAGCGAGCTCGGTTCACAGTACCATTTCAATGAACTCCCTGTGTCTGAATCTGGGTCCTCTCTGGGGGAGACCAGCATATTTTCTTTGTTGGATGCACCTGCTGTGATAACAGACCCTTCAGTTCGTGTAACTGTGAACAACTCGACCTTCACCGCTAAGATTGATACCGGAGCTGTCGCGAATGTTATGTCAACGAGCCTCTTCAAAAAGATAAGGACTAATGAGCAGGTTACTTCTGATCGCTCCACTTTGCATGCGTACAGGGGAGGGGTGCTTGTTCCTGTGGGAAAGGCAACTCTGCGCTGCAAGATACTGGAAACCTCTCGGCCCCTCACTTTCTATCTCCTCGATTCCAACTGCATTACCCTGTTGGGCATCCAAGCATGCCAGGACTTGGGCCTGGTCTCCTTCCACCATGACATCCACAAGGTGCAGGCCCTCATGGACCCGTTGACTGAATATCCTGACCGTTTTGATGAAGAGCTGGGCAAGCTGCCCTGCAACTACAAGATTGTAGTTGACCGCAAGGTCGAGCCGGTGGTCCGTGCGCCACACTGTGTCTCCTTCGCCATGAAGGACAAAGTAGAATCGACGCTGCACAGCATGGTAAAAATGGGCATCCTAAAGGCGGTCAGCGAACCCACCAGGTGGGTCTCCATCATGGTTGTTGCCGCGAAAAAGGACAAAAGCGAAATACACATTTGCATCAACCCCAAAGACCTCAACCTGGCCATTAAATGCCCGCACTACCCTATGAGAACAGTAGAGGACATCGCTGCACAGGTTGGTCCGGCCACAATCTTTTCTGTCCTCGATGCCAAGAGCTCTTTCTGGCAGATACCGCTTGACGAGCAGTCCTCCAACCTGACAACTTTCAGCACCGCCTTTGGCAGATTTAGGTTCCTCCGAATGCCATTCGGAATCAACTCTGCCAGCGAGGTGTTCCAACGGACAATGGAGCAGCTGTTTGCCGGTCTACCATGCGCCATCATTGTTGACGACATCCTGGTCTACGGTAAGGATGTCACCGAACACGACTTCAACCTCCGCCAAGTCCTGGACCGGGCCCGGAAAATCAACTTGAAACTGAACCCCAAGAAGTGCCGATTCCGCGTCCCGGAGGTCACATATGTTGGACATGTATTCACAGCCTCGGGGCTGAAACCCAACCCGCAGAAAACGGCTGCCATCTCCGGGATGTCTTCGCCTACTGATGTGCCCAGCCTGCAACGTTTCCTAGGCATGGTAAACTACCTGGGGAAGTTCATCCCCGACCTCAGCGAGCTTAGCGCACCCCTGAGGGAGTTGATAAAGAAGGACACGGCCTGGGCTTGGTTCCCTCAACACCAGAAAGCCTTCGACATCCTTAAATCTAAGCTAATCAGTACCCCCACACTTAAATTTTTTGACCTGCAGTGTCCCATTATCCTCACCTGCGACGCCTCTCAGTTCGGGCTCGGTGCCGCTTGCCTACAGCTCCATGACGGCCTGCAGCTGCCTGTCTCCTTCGCGTCCCGCACCATGACCCCTGCCGAACAGCACTACGCGCAGATCGAGAAGGAGTTACTGGCTGTGGTTGCCTGCTCCAAATTCAAGGACTACATTCTAGGCAACACCTTCACCATCGAAACTGATCACCAGCCGCTTGTCACAATTCTCAACAAATCGATCCATGTTGCCTCATCCCGACTGCAGCGCATGATGCTGCAGCTCCAGCGCTTCACTTTCGAAGTTGTTTATCGTAAGGGCAAAGACATGTTCGTGGCCGACACGTTGTCCCGCGCCCCGCTAACATCCACCGATCGCCACCCCTATGAAATGTCTGACCTGATGGTGCTCAATGTGAATATTGTACCTTCACAGCAGATGAAGTCCCTGGTCGAGCACACTGCCGATGATCCTGCCCTGCAACAGCTTTCTGCCATCATCCAGCAGGGCTGGCCCGACTGTCGTTCCGCTTTGCCGGCTGGCACCGTGCCCTACTTTCTGGTCCGCGATGAGCTCGTACTACATGACGGCGTTGTTGTGAAAGGTCACAAGGTTGTTGTGCCTGCTGCGCTGCACGACCACTATTTTCAGGCCGCGCACCGCGGTCATCCTGGGGCCGAAGCCACCTTGTCTCACGCCCAGAGCCAGTTTTACTGGCCTGGTATGGCTCAATACATCCGGGAGAGGGTCTCCTCGTGTTCCACCTGCAACAGTCTCGCCCCCCCACCAGCAACGACAGCCGCTTCTGCAGCAGCCTGCCCCCAAACTGCCCTGGATGGCGGTTGCCACTGACATTTTCGAGTGGCGGGGCAAACACTTCCTGGTC